>CM061136.1:209286170-209886170 GCA_030789695.1 Scilla litardierei
GATCCGAGTACAGTACGAACTCTATGATCCGAGTACAGTAAGAACTCTTGCGATAGAAGATAATGTCTCCAATATCGTACGACATACCTCATAGAATTCTTTATCGTAGGTGTAGTAGCAGAGTTGGCATCACTAAGCTTCCCACTAAAGTATGCGACTAGATTCCCTTCTCGACTTAAAATTCCACCTATGCTTATACCCGAAGCATTACATGTGACCTCAAATGCTTTCATGAAATCCGAGAGGCACGTAACATGCATATTAGCCATACTTCTCTTTATATCCTCAGACGCATTGGCAGCAGATTAAGTCCATACATATAAAGTCCACTATTTTATTCAGTCAGTGGTTGGGGACATAACAGTGCTGAACCCAGCTATGAATCGACGATAGAATGTGGCTAACCTATGAAAACTCCTAAGCTCTTGTAGGTTGCGGGGTTCAGACCAATCTACTATCGCTTGTTTTGGTGATCCGTGTAAGGATCGTCTTATCCTTGCAGTACTAACAACACACTAGAGAGGGGTGAATAGTGTAATGGCAATAAATTGTGCAATTAAAATTAAACTTGCAAATGCGGGATAATAAATACAAGAGGAATTAATCACCACAATTAAATCAAACGCAAACACAAGAATATACACTGGTTCCTTAAAACTTGGGTACGTCCAGCCACACCAATATTCACTATATTTTCCACAAAGAGAAGTGAATACAATCCCACAAAGAGATACCTCACCAAGAGGATTTTGTCATACACAAGAACCCAACCAACCCTACACAAGGGTTAAACTCCCACATATAGATTTACTAACTCCCACTCAGAGAATTAGGGTTAGCCCTATACTAGGACACCAAACTGTTGCGGCCGGTAATTGAGTGGAGGGGCAATTGGGTAAAATGACATTTAAGGGATGTTTTGGCTATTTAAGGGGGTTGAGCCGGCCCTAATTGGGATGCGAAAATTGAGAGAGTATTTTATTTTTATCCCTTAGATTAATTGTATTAGGATTTCGGCTTTTCCCCCTAGGTTAAGAATCGTCTTCTAGTTATTAGTTAGCGAGTAGATTATTGTATTAGTGTTCCTTTTTAATTGTGAGATCTGAAAAATTCCAATAAAAATCCCATTTTTATCTTCAAATCCCTAGCAAATCGCATCAATTGGTATCAGAGCGGTTGATCCATGGCGAACACGCGAGCAACGGAGCGGATTGAAGTCTTGGAAGGAAAAGTTAAGAGGATTGAAGCCCAAATCAGTAAGGGTTTCATCGATCTAAGGAAAGAAGATGCGGAGATGGCCGCGGAGATCCGGAAGGAGATGAAGGAAAATCAAGAGAAGACGGAGGCCAAGATGAAAGAGATGAAGGAGATGACGGCGGGGAAACTATCGGAATTGACGGAGGCCATAGCGGCGTTGACCGCTCATCTCATCCCAAAGGCGGATCCAAGCAAAAAGGAGCCACCTTTGGCGAAGGACAAGGGTAAAAAGACAATTTTTTTTGAAGATGAACCGGATCTAGACGACGATGGAGGGTTTGACCAAGGAGACAACGCGTGGGGGACCCACCAAGACCTCGCGCCGCCGCGCCGCGACGACACAAACCAAGGAGGAGGATTTCCGGCCAACCGGAACACCCCATGGTGGCCGCCGGCCCCCCGGTACCTCTGGGGAGGCCGGCGAACCCCCTGGGGGGCGGCGACAGGCCGCCAGGGCCTCGGGAGGGGCGGCCTGTTAGGGTTTCTATCATAGTACAACTAATTTATACGCAGCGGAAAATAGAAACCTACCAAGATCCATGCGATTCTAATTAATTCGAATAGATTACTAATCTTTCTGACGATCTGAATCTGTCGGACTATAGGTGCTGCGACGATCTGAATCTGTCGACGATCTGAATCTACCGAACTATAGGTGCTGTTCTGCGAACGACCACCCTCAATCGGTATCCACACGCGAACGTCACGAACAGGACTTGCGAGGGTGCTAGATCCTTTGCCGCAACTAGGGTTTCTCTCGCTCTTTGTTTTTCTCAAAAATGGAGGAGATAAAAAAACGTAAAACTGAAAATCGTGATTCTATATCTTATATAGAATCCTACGTTAACCCCTTAACCATATTCAGTTACGCGACGCTATCTTAGGGATAAGAATCCCACGTTAACACATTAACGTATTTCAGTTAAGCGACGATATCTTAGTGATAATATCTTAACGAGATACGATATCTGACGGTTAAGATATTTCACCTTATTACGAATTTCAAATCATATTCGAAATTATGTTTAAACCCTATCCTATCCAATTCGTTCTTTGTGTGCGACCCAATATGCTCATATTAAATTGGCAGTGGGCCTAATCTCATTAGAAGCCCACAAGTCATAATTGGTCTCTAGCAAGACATTTTGACTACCCAATTAATATGAATATCGTTAGTCCGATATTAACCTAACCAATAGAACATGTCATTATCCTTTTGTCACACGATATCTTATTTGAACATAAGTCATGGGCAATGTCATACTTATATAGTTCAAACATTTAATTTCTCGCTTTCTAAGTAGACTGATAAAATCAAATGACATTCATTTGAGCATGGCCATGCATTTCTCAGTCCTACTTATCGAGGGGCCCATTAGATATCTCTCATAGGGGAGGGACAAATTCCATCTTGTTCATTCACTTTCCTCTGCATAATTCACATCATATTCGATCATAACCTTTATGATTATCTGATTAAAGATAACGTTTGATTATGTCAAAATATGATGTTCCTTATGTAGGAAACTGTGATGAGCTCAGGTCGAAGGATTCAATGACATAACTATTATGAGATCATTTATGACACTAATCCATGTAATGATCTCATAGCGAGTCTATCCAGTACATGTTCTCCAATAAGTACCTATAAGTTTGATTTGTATCACCATACATATAATTATCTCATAATTATCTATCAAACTCATACTAGTCTTAATTCTTCATTAAACCATTACTGATGAATGACTAGGGATGCTTAAAATAACATAAACAACTATTCAAACATTATTATAAAGAAACATGCAAACAATATAATAATAACAATAATAAGAGAAACATTTTATAAATGAAAATGACATAACATAAAGGTCCAAATATTTGGCCTATGGCACAACCACTAACACGGCCGCACCTGCCGCCCCCCTGGCGGCCTCGGCAGACCCCGCCGCCGCAGCCTGGGGCCCGCCGGCCCACTTCCAGGGCCGGCCGGCCCAGGCGACGGCCTGGGGGGCCTCGGTCGACCCCAGAGGGGGGATCTGAGGCCCGCCCGACCCCTGGGGGGCCCACTGACCCCCCAGGACGTTCGACAGGTGATTCCGCAGGTTCCCCGACCCCCGGGGGCCCCACCCGAGGTTCGTGGAGCGCAATTTGGGGGTTTTCAGCCTTTTGGGGGACCCAGCGGAGGATTGCAGCAGGGTGGAGGGCCCCACCAGATCACAGGAGGCCCGTCGACTCAACCCCCACCCTTTGGGGGAGTGACGGGAGATTGGAGAGCGTACCAGGATCCTTCAGGAGGCCACCAGGCGGAGTTTGGACACCATCAGGGAGACTGGCAGGGGCACGGAGCAGAGGGCGGCTACCGTGATCGGACTGAGGCTTATGTTCCAGACAGGCGACAGGGATACCAGCACAGGGGAGGATTCCAGCCGCAGGAGAGAGGTGGATTCGCCGGCGAGAGGCGTCTGAGGAAGCTGGAGGTGCCTGTTTTTGAGGAAGGCGACCCAGACGACTGGCTGTACCGGGTGGAGAGGTACTTGGAGGTGTCCGCTGTCCCAGGGGAGGATTGGCTACGGGCGATAGGGGTCTGTCTGGAGGGAGAGGCTTTGGGCTGGTTCCGTTGGACCGATCAGCAACGGCCTTTTCAGACCTGGGCTGAGTTTACGACGCTCTTGACAGAGCGGTTTGGAGGAGGTCCGGCTGGCGGCGTGTTCGAGAGACTGTACTCGCTGAAGCAGGAGGGGAGCGTGGGTGATTACATCAAGAAGTTTGAGTCGCTCTGCCACCGAGTTCGGGGAGTCTCTGAGGAGTCCCTGGAGGGCTGTTTCATGAAGGGGCTGAAGCCTACGGTGCGGTCGGGGCTGAGACAGTTTGAGCCCGTTGGTTTGCGGGGATGATGACACTGGCCAGGAAAGTAGAGGATCATCAGGAGACAGAGCGAAGAGCCCGGGGACGTGGGGTGGCTCTACGTTTCGAGTGCCGGACCCTGGAGGGGGACAAAAGGGGGCCGCAGGAGGGGCAACATCCACTGACAGCACAATGGCTACCAAGGAGAAGGGGATGGAACCCCGACCCGGAGGACATACACGACGAATGACAGAGGCAGAGATTCGTGACAAACGGACCAAGGGCCTGTGTTTTAAATGCGACGAGAAGTTTACTCCTGGGCATCGGTGCGGGAATCGTACTCTTCAGATCCTGATAGTGGATGACGAAGAAGAGGGAGAAGAGAGTGTGATAATGCTGGAAGCCGGCGTGGACGATGAGCAGGAGCACCTGCACGTGGAGTAGCTGACCATACACGTCACGCACCACCTTGAGGACAAGGTTGTTTTTTGGGGGCGGATTAGTGTTGCGGCCGGTAATTGAGTGGAGGGGCAATTGGGTAAAATGACATTTAAGGGATGTTTTGGCTATTTAAGGGGGTTGAGCCAGCCCTAATTGGGATGCGAAAATTGTGAGAGTATTTTATTTTTATCCCTTAGATTAATTGTATTAGGATTTCGGCTTTTCCCCCTAGGTTAAGAATCGTCTTCTAGTTATTAGTTAGCGAGTAGATTATTGTATTAGTGTTCCTTTTTAATTGTGAGATCTGAAATTCCAATAAAAATCCCATTTTTATCTTCAAATCCCTAGCAAATCGCATCACAAACGTCCACAAAAAGAGTTACACCCATAAAGAGAGTATCCTATTCCCACTAAGAGAAATACTCACACAAAGAGAGTGTCTAATTTTCACAAAGAGAATTAGAGTTTTAAAGAAACACCAAGTAAAACAAATACTCTTACCTATGCCTTGAGATGTACTTACTCATAAATGAATGCAAGGAATGGAAGAGGATCTCCAAGTGTTGAGATTAGCTTGAAAGCACTTGGATGATTTCCCTTGAGCTTGACTTCAATGCTTGAAGGAGATTTAGAGCTCTAAGAGGGAAATGAGAGAGTTTGAGAGTGGCTTATTTAATCTCAAAAGATCTTCAATAGCATCAAGAAGTTCTAATGAACTCAGCCCTCTCATATATATATATATAAGAACCATGTAGAAACTCTCAAAAGCTAAGAAAACAGCCAAAAACAAAAAGCTGCGACGACTAGATTTTGGGTTGAAACGTCAGCGACAGTCGACTGATGAACAAATGACAGTCGTCTGTCCAACAACTAAATAATTCCCAACGGCTATAATCTGAGCCTCGATAGTCGACTGATGAAGTCGATTCAGTCGACTGAAAACAGGACATGCGTTTGTAAAACCTTCAGCAGGTGACTGCTGCATGGGATGGAATAAAACAGAGAGATGCACTCTTTCGCACTGTTTGCAGACATGCGACTGATGGCCAATATATATGCGACTGTCAAAAGGACATGCGACTGTAAATACTGAACCAGTCGAGTGACTAGCAAACTGGGATGAAGCCCAGACAATGCGAGTTACGCACAGTCGACTGATGAACAAAATACAGGCGACTGTTGGAAGACAGGCGATTGTAAATGTATCGTCAGTCGACTGTTTCATAAGCTCAAGTATGAGTCAATCAAATGATGACTTGAGCAGTGCATCACAGTCGACTGTAGAAGGCTCGACAGGTGACTGAAAATCACCCAGTCGACTGTAAAACCTTCAGCAGATGACTGTAGGAGAACCAGAGACTCCAAATGAGTCTTTGGTCAAGATGAGCCGATTGGGTTGGATTCTATAATAAGCTTAAGGCTCACTAAGATGGTTAAATGCTTTCCTTGGAGTCTATTGCTTCAATCTTGATGCCTTGATGCTCCCCATCTTCTCCAAGTTTTGGCACCCCTTGAGTCCAAGCTTTGCCTTCTCCACTTGATGTCCATCCTTGCACCAAGTGTTCAGTCTCCAAAAATGATATTCTTGAAATGTAACTATGAAACTAAAACAAGAGAGTCATTAGCAACAACATAATGTTGTGATCATCATCAAAATAACATTGGTGTGATACACCAATACTCAACAATCCGCACGCACTCCCTCTGAGGAAACAACAAAATATAAGAAGATGACGCCATCAGTCAAGAAAGAACACTTCTTGAGGTTTGCATAAAGGCTCTTTCTCCTTGGGGTAATGCAAGGATGTCGTCAAAGAAAGGCTAGAACATCCACATAAAGGCTCTTTCTCCTTAGGGTAAGAAAGAACACATAGAACACCTGCCTCTGGTGGTCTATGTGTTGCTCCCTAGATCGGCTGTATATAAGGATGTCGTCAAAGTATACGACTAAATTTTTTTCCATAAACGGTTGTAATTCTTGAGTCATCACTCTCATGAATGTGCTAATGGTATTGGATATGCCAAAGGGTACGACCATCAACTCATATGAAACATCCTTCGTTTTGAAGGTCGTTTTCCATTGGTCTCCTGGGCGGACTCTAATCTAATAGTAGCCACTCTTAAGATTAATCTTTGAAAATATTGTGGTGTCAGTCATCATATCAAGCATGCCATCTAACCTAGGGATAGGAAAACGATACTTGATCGTGATCTTGTTAATGACACGGTTATCCACCCACAGTCTCCATGATCCATCCTTTTTGGGTGTGAAGAGAGCCGGCACTGCACATGGGCTCAAACTTTCCCTGATAAAATCTGTCTAATAATTCGTCAACTTCCCTCTTCAACGCAGCATGCTCAGTATGGTTCATTCGGAAATGTGGCAAGTTGGGAAGTGTAGCTCCCAGGACTAAGTATATGGCATGTTGAATATCACGCATGAGTGGAAGACAATCTGAGAGGTTTTCAGGGAAAATGTCACGGAATACCTTCATTATTGGCGTTATCTCTTCTGGGATCTCCTCCGGACTAATCTCACAAATCTCCATCGCAACTAAATCATATATGACGAAGTCCTTTCTTACTTCTCTCTTCGGCACCTTAGGACTAATAATATGCAAGCTTTTGCCCTTAGTTGCTTCCTTCTTTTCAAGAGCGATCACCTTGGGATGTATGGAATACAACTTGATTTTCTTGCCCCCATGAGTGAATGTACATGAGTTCGAGCGACCGAAAATCGTGACATCCATATCAAAAAGACAAGGCCTCCCAAGATGATATGACCGACATCCATAGGCAATACATCACACCAAATCTTGTCCTTATATGACCCAAACTGAATAGGGACAAGACATCTCTCCTTAATGCCAATGGATTCAACATCCATCTATGATACCTTATAAGGGCAAGAATGTGGGACTGGCTGTAGACCTATGCGGATAACAAGCTTAGATGATACAACATTTATGTAACTCCTGCTATCAATGATCACCTTACTATGATTGTCACCATGCGTCAAAAAGGTGTGAAAAATCACAGTTCTACACCACTCATTGCTCTCTTTGACCTGATGAGGGCACAACGTACAACACCAAGTCTAGAGTATTCAGAGCATGTATCGGTAAGCTCTACTTGTGTGGGTATGCTTTGAATACAACCTAGTCTAGCCGATTCTTCATCAGTCTTATAACATGCCTCACCTGGCTCATAAACTTACTCCTCATCTATTTGGTCATCTTCCTCAGGATCGTGTACTATGGAAGGGCAACTTCCTGCGAAGTGACCGAAACCTTGATACTTGTAGCATTGGGTACGTGGACAGGCTCTAGAAGACTCACCCATAATTCCTTTTCTTTTGTCACTCATATGGGTGGTGGGTTTCGAATCTTATCTAGACTGGGATTGACCTTGGGATGGTCTACTACCAGCTAGTGCTGGGCGACGCGACAACTCTCGTGGATCGTAACCCCTAGCAACTGGGGCTTGATGAAAGCTATCAATATCCAGCACGATCTGGTAAGCATGCTCAAGTGGGTGGACCTCATGAAGGATGAGCTCCTTTCGTAGGTCAGATCTAATACCAGCCCTAAACCTAAACAAGGCCACACTCACATCTTCCCTCACGTTGCATCTCATCATGTGCTCGTCAAACTTATCGACGTACGAACGAACCAACCCACTATCCTGGATAAGATTCTGCCATTGGTCAAGAAGTCGTTGGTGATATGATGTGGGTAAATACTTCTCATTCTGTAACACCCCATACCCGGGAGCAGTTACTTTTATACCATTTTATGCAGATCCTGCAGTTACCGGTGGAAACAACGTGGAGCAAGCAGAAATTAACTGAATTTAAAATCCTTCTTTCATTACCATCATGTTAGAATTACAACGATATATACAACGAAACGAAAGTACATCATTCTATTGCTAAAACTCAAATACATGGAAATGAAGATACAATGTCACTCACACCCAACCTGTCCTCAAAGCTCGTCGTCCTGAACCAGAATCTCCGTCTCCTCGTACACCGGTGCCTCCGCGTAGTCTTGCTGGTCCCCTGGTGGCAACAACAGAAGCGGTACCACCGCTCAATAGAGTATACTTTCAAATCAAGCAACATCAATGACGACGAAACATGAATAGAAAGGTATATTAACGAACCTGTATGAAAGGTGATGCACCAAGGCCTAACAAGTTATGGTTGTTTCAGTGTTGTTAATCTACTATGAGACTATGCTAATAAGTTTGTTCTGTTTCACTCTTAAACTTATAACGGAGAGCATGATGTGCAACCCGGAGACCATCTTGGACCGCAGAGTGCTACCCTGGGCCGAGTCTAGAAGTCAACTGTGACGAGGACTCAGGATCCGTGAACGTAAATCCTCCCAGATACGGGCCGAAAGCAGGGCTCCAATCGCTCTCACACTCTCTCATTTATAAGTTTCCCAACTCCAACGAGTTATGTAAAGTTGTTCAATTAACGGTTTGATGTTGCATCCAAATTCCATGTCGGGTAGTGTCATTTATCTTACTCATTGTCTCAACTTACGCAGTCTAAGGGGTTTCTTTGTATCATGTCAAGGTACATTCGCTGCTTTAAAGCCAAACATAGGTATCAAGTATCAAATATTGGATCAAGCTCAATTTACTTTAAATTCATGAGTCACCTTTAAATTGCGTATTTGAATATATGAGATCAGTTCTATAATTGGAATTTCCATGGGATTCAATAAATTCTTGTACATGTGTGGAGATTTGCATTCAAGACAAAATTACTGATTAATTATTCTACTCCTCACTAAAGTATACTAAAGAAATCTGAACATAACTTGCATAACTAACCAAACTGACATTTCAGTCTAATATAACTAATAGATTTACCTTCAGATTTACATATATAAAGAAAAACTGAATTTAAACTAAACATTCAACTTCACGCTAACTGAATTGGAAATAAATAATGAACATAAAATTGAACATTTAGACTTCCATTTACTTTCAGTTTTAGCTGAGATTAGTTACTGAAAATATGCGTTGAAGGGTTAAAAAAAACTAGGGGATCAGATGATGAGAATTTCATCATGTTATGGGGGGTTCCTGAACCTGCTGCAAGGTCTACAGGGACTGCGGTTATGTCAGTAAGGAAACCGGCCAGTGATCATCAACTGCGAGGGGTAGAAGGGTTTCTGAGGTTCAGATGTCAGTGCAGAAGATAATGCCCAAAAATTAGCGAGCACCCGAAGCCTCAGATGGTAAAATCAGGAAGATAAAAAGATTTCAGAACTAAACAGAAGCGGAAACTCCCAACAAAGCAAAAAGGGAAAACTGAAACTACAATGCAGAACCATCCTCAAGAGGAAACCCACGGCCAGACCGGTTAAGGGAGGCACTGAAAATATTTACACTAGCTTATTCGTAATCCCCGAGACCCTAGGCCAGGCATGAAAGGGAGCCAATCCCACAACAGCAGATTAATAGAAAAAACCCTAAAAAGTGTTCCCGTCATCATCCTATCCCATAAATCCGACCTTCTTACGAATTTAACTATGAATTTCATTTCAGAAATTTAGTATAATGGTAATCAAAATCATCTGAAGCGTAGAAGATAAGGGTCTACCTTTTTAAAGCCGATGATCAAGAATCAAAGAACAAAAGCCCTCAGAAAATCCAGATAATACCCGCAAGGAAAAAGCTCCCAGATCTGAGAAAGATCAAACCGAAAGCCTCACCACGTTTAAGAGACTTACAATTTTCGTAGCAATTGACGAGAAGATGGGGGAAAACTGCAGATATAGGGCTCGGAGGAACCCCTGGAGAGGAGATAGTGCGGTGCGCGGAGGCACAGGATCGTGGGGCTTCTCGCGCGTAACCGAAGAACGAGGATGCGGCGGTTGAGATCCTGCGCGGGGGGGGGGGGGGGGGGAGGTCGTGGCGTCGATTGCTTGGGGAGAACGAGACGTGCGCACGAGATCGTGGCGGCTGTCGGGCTCGGGAACCCTAGGCGGCTCGACGTGAGAAAATGAGGGGAAGGCTGAGAGACGGGAATAAAAGGAAGCCCACCTGGGCCTTTGGGCTGATGGGCCACACGAAAAGAAAAAGAAAGAAAAAATGTTTTTTAATAAAACGGGCCCATTACACCTTCAGCTTCTCTTTTAGCTCATCCCACATGTCTATGAGCTCTTGTTTACCCGAGCTAACATGCACTCAACATTCTGCCAATCCAACATGGCAGGTCTAATAAGCTTCATCCTCGCAAACCCCACTTTTCTCTCCTCAGACATACCATACCATCCAAAGTAATGGTTCATATCGACCATTCAATCAATAAAAGTTTGCGCATTCATGCGGCCATCAAAAGTGTGTGCATCTAACTTAATGCCTTTGATCACACACTCGTCTCTGTCGCGTCGGTCATGACGAGGCCTCTCTATAGATTGCCTAGTCGAGCTAAGCGTGTGTCTGTCATGACAAGGCCTCTCTTTAGATCGCCTAGGTGGACTAGGTGTCTGTCTCTCATGTCGTTGTCTCTCTCTAATTCGCCTAGGTGGACTAGGTGTACTATGTGCATGTGAACCCTCATCTGATGCCCTCTGTCTGGTGTTCTCTAGGCGTAGCACTCGGTCTAGACACTCATGAGACTCAGATATACCTTCACTGATCTGGGTTTCTAAAGCAGCTAATCGGTTAAGGACATCTCTCAGTATGGATGGGTCAGCATCAATAGTATCTGAAATCTAAAAAACTCTGCCATTATGTGGTCATGCAATGTACTAGTCCTAAATGATGGACACTTAGCTAATTCTCTTTTCTTTTTCTTTTTCTTTTTCTTAAAATATGGATGAGATATTGACAACTAATGCAGCTTCCTATATGATGCAGTAAATGACGAGGAGATCAACTCGCAGCAATCAATGAGCAAGTCAAATCCAAGTCATATGCAATTCTTACAACAATCCAAATATTTTAATTAAGGGAATGTAATGGTGATTAATGAGCTGTAATGCGACTATTCAATTTTCTTAATGAAAAATAATTCTTATACTATTGTAATAGCAAATTGAAGCTCTCATATTAATATGAACTCTTTATGGCTCTAGGCAATAAAAATGCAGTCATATGTATGTTTGTTTGCAAAGGAAGGCCAGCAACAATTTGACAACAAGTGGCTAAGAAAAACTCACAGTAGATCTTCCTGCAAGGAAGAACAGGTCCAAGTAGGGTGGTGATGCATCCGTGGTTGAGTTCTCTAAGCACTGGCATGGCATGAACCATTCTGAAGTTAGACTTCGATTGCAACAGAATCGCCAAAGTTCTGAAACTGTGCAAAAATCCACGTAAATGGCTCAAAAATCAGTAGAAGTAGAAAATGGTGAGCTGGTACTGCAGCAATGGGTGACTCTCCGATGATTTGGACGTCGTTTTGCTTCTCGATCTCTGCTGCAAGGTCGCCTGGGGGAGGCAGATCGAGTAGGAGAATCGAAGGCCCTGACTGATGCTGAAGCAGAGAACTTTTGCTGCTGCTGCTGTGGTTGACTGAATAGGAGTGCTCGGGATCGTTGGATGTGGCCGGCGGCGCCTCTAAGGATGTCGGCTTGATACCTGAGAAGATCCGAGGGAATCAGGAAGAAAGAGGCCGATCAGGAGTCCTGCTTCTTACTGCTGAGCCTAGAGACGGGCATCAGGTCTCGTTTCTGATCTCGCTGATGAGTCCCACGGCGGGATATGGCCTTTGTTGCGATGGGGGATGGAAGATGATGACGCTGGAATGGTGTCGAATAGACGGTGAAGATGGCTATGCGACAAAGCAGCGATCTTTGAGGCGATCGCAGTTGGTTTGATCCGTCGGTGTCTGTCGGTCGAAACTGGCGCAGATGAGGGCTGGATGCCGTGATCGAGTTCGTCGGTGGGCTGGCAGGGAAGGAGGCAGAGGTGAGAGGACCGTCGGCTGGATGAGATTGTCGATTGGGAAGGCGGCGTGATTTTTTAGGGTTTGTTTGATTTTTTGGCTGAAGTGATCGGAGGAGAAGGGAGAAGGCTGACGACGTGGGTTTGGGAGAACTAGGGGGGTTTGGGGATATTTTTTATTTGAAAATTTGATGGATGAAAACGACTACTGGGAAATAGGGTTTGTAAATTTTTGTGGGGGATTTTTTTTTCCTTTTTTGGCAAAAAATTAGAAGAAAAATAGTAAGGGAAAAGGAATCGTTCGGCTCTGATACCAATTTGATGTAGAACACTAACGATTTTATGGATTTTGGGGAATTTGGAGAAAAGAACAAGATATTTAGGGTTCCTTGGCTTCGCACCAAGGATTTCAAGGCTTCACTCCAAGGAGACCTTTCACATGTTTGGGGAAATTTTAATCTCAAAGTTTTCATTGCCTCAAAACATCCGAGTGCACGGCTTTAAATAGCCTTACAACCCATCAACCTTCAAGTTTTACCCGACGTGGGACTAAACAGAAGAAACAAATAAAAGTACAAAATTCAAAATTCAGATATACTCATGTCTCAAGTGGGCTTGGGCCCATCCATATCGAACTAGGCTGGGGATCACGTCGTCACCTGCACGTATAGATCCTGATGTCCCAATCATTGTGCCTTTGGAAATTACTTTTTTCAAACATCTAATTAACACAGTATGATGCACAAAGATTTTATTGGAACATGCATGAGGTTCTGTGAAGAAATTGCTAAGCTCCATATTAAGAAATGCACATGTTACTCTTGTGATAGCTTTAATCAAACATATAGTCCCATGAAAATGTTGAAATATACAGAGCTAAATCTTCTGAAGTGTTTTCTGTTCTCAAACAAGTTATTAAATCAAAGGCTTTTTATTTATAAACTATTGTGCAGGTACCCTAGCTTGACATATAAGACATGAGTTTTGACAAAAAGTGCATGATTTATTGCATCTTAGTTTAATTCTGCGAAAAGGCTCTTTACGCCTGCTCTGCGAACTCGTTTGATTTGAATAGGTAGTATCTTTGTTCTTCTTTCTGAACATTGAAAATTAAAGGAAATGCTGTTAAGTGTAAGTTTGTCCCTCTAGGTGGGGCTTAAACATTATTATGAGTAGGTTGATTGTTGCTACCAATCTATTTTTCCTTCCATGTTACTAGTATCCAGGCACGTGGTCCACGTTAGCAAAGCTTAGAGCCGTGACATTATTAGATCAATAGAAGTGGCATATCTAAAAGAGAATTGCTCCATACACCGAACATTCGGTGTATGGAGGTGATGATATTCTAAAAATAGCAAAAAAATTAAAACTAAATGTCACATCTTCTATTCTCTCTCTTGCGTTCTTTACGATTTTGGGGAAAACGTCACCTCCCCGCACCGAACGGGGAGGTGTAAATAGTCGTCCTCATCTAAAATAGAGAAAAGAACAGTGCCATAATTTTTTGAAATTCATGCGTCTTTTGAAAATAACCATTGTCAGCTTTTCACGTTAATAAGTGGCGCCCCCAGGATTGAAACCATAGGTGGCATATAAACGGGTACGAGTATAGGTACGGTATGGATACACTTACAGAACACCACAAATTTGTAAAGATAAGTATGTAGCCACACCTACTATAATATAATGAGAATATTGTGTATCATATGACATGTGAGGCATATTCTCATGTACAAGACACAAAAAGTGGGGTGGTATACGTCCAAATGGGCTTGTACTTGTTGTACCCCCCACTTTTTGTGTCTTGGTATATGAGAAGATGCATTCATTGTCATATGATATCCACTATCTATTATACATTTGAGAATCACAGTCAGTATCCTTTGTCCCAATCACAAGCTGACTGGGACTAATGTCACATCAATGGCCCACTTTGCAAAAAAAAAAACCACTCACACATATTTACGTTTTGGCCATCCCCCTCATCACACTTTGCATCTTTGACCTATGTGCTTTTCCCCCTATAACCCCCTAGGTTTTTGGGTTTACCCTCATACCCCCGATGATACCAATATACACACATACACTTCTCGCTCATTTTCGGTTGCACGCGTTCACCGCATCCTGTTTGTTGGGATTTTCCTTGCGCCATACACCGTGTGCACGGGTTATTTCTAGTTCTCTAATATAATATAGTTTAAATGCTTATGTACACAACAAACAAAATACTAAAGGTAGTAATATCAAACAATATATGTTTAAAAAACTTAATTTTGATAAGTTCATCATTTCATCGTATTGTCACATTTTCTACTTGTCCTAAGCAAATCAAAATTACAAGTATGACCTGCAAAATTGAATGTATGCCCCCAAAAAATACAAGGATACCAGCATAAAATACAGGTATATAAGTAGCCGTTTTCGATACATGTGTGGCAAGTATTGAAAGGTGTCCGATATGTGTCTGAGAAGTGCTCAAGAAGTGTCAGTGTCTGGGATGGAGGTACGACTTCATGATAAAAATACCCGTGCTACATAATTGGCAGCACCAACTGTTCTTGGAAACTAAATTTGTTTTATTAGCATAACAAGGTTAACGTAGCCGAGCACTCATGTTTAATAATCGTTGTGAAGTTTAATAATTAATCATGTGTTCACTAAGGGATGTGGTAACTATTCATTACATATATCTGATCTTTGTTAGTCATTTGGTTATTGCAGCTCTAAAGGGGTTTTGTCACGATCTTAAGAAATAGAGTAATAGCCTGTCGGGGATGCCATTTATCCATCAAAAGGGTCTTCTGCACAGTGGTTTAGCTAATTAATTGGAAGCTGAGGCAGAGAAGAAGCAAGTATTCTCACATGTCTCTGAAACAATACATTTAGAGTTCAGCGTATGGAAGGCTTGGAGAAATTAATTTTACTGCAGAATCATATGGGATTGTGATAGTAGTTGTGAAAATTGAAAGGTAATACCTATTATGGTTCATGAGGGCGTGTATTGTAATTTTGTGCGAGTTGTAGTTTCTTGTGACATTTCCGCTACTCTGGTGTTGCGACCTTTTGATGAAGCGAGCATATTTTTATTTGATTTCATGAGTGACGAGTAGAAACTATAAATGTAATATGATATAGTTTGATCTTCAAAGTGAGTTTGTGTATGGAATGAAATGGAGTGTGACAGAAGGAATGGCTTTATGGTCAAGTGTTGAAGTTTGTATTACAGTCGGAGTCTCTAGAAGATCTTTTTATTGGTCTGCTGTCCTGTTAAGCTAGTGAAGCCTGTTCAACATAATGAAAAATGAGAGGGTCTTACATGTTTGGTGATTCCTTTCTAATAAATAATTTAGCTTTTTCCGTTGGATGTTTTACTGTGACATAATATATTTGTTCACCCGAAGTTTTAGACACAGTCTTTGGTTTTATTTCCTTGTTAGTTTGTCTACATGGGAATTCTGATGTTTTATGCTATACGAAGTGAACGATTTGGCTTATTTAACCCGGCGGTATCAACCTAATAACTTCTTCTTTATCATCTGCATCTACATGCATATGTCAAACCTGATGAAGTGCAAGCAAAATCTCTTAATCACCTTATTGTATGTATATACATCAGGTGTCAGAGGGTAGGTGAGAATTGATCAAGGGCTTTTGGGCATTTCCTATAAAGAGAGCTTCTACTATTTCATTGAGAGGCTCTTGATCAACTCTTAGCCATTCAAGCACTCATCTTGAAGCTCTCAAGCTCTCATTTCTCACAGCCTTAGAATTCCAATCTCATCTTGTCTTCCAACTAGAATCAATTCCTCATCCTCTAGCTTTTGTGAAGACAAGTACAAGGGCTACTCTCTACTCTCTCTTCTAGGAAGATATCAACACTCCAATCACTTTTTGCCTTCAAGTTCAACTTCAAGGCATATTGATTTGTAATTTGGTTTTACTCTCGGTTTGTGAGAGTGGTTTGTTTGATCCCAAGTTGTAGGATTCAAGTACATCAATCTTGTATTGATTACACTTGTAGGGTTGTTACAAGTAGGTTGAAAGAAAACCTCAAGTTCGGTTTATAACTTGAGTATCCGGGTGGTACCCCGGGTGGAAGAAGCGTAGGATTACTGGGAACAAGTCGGGATTTGACTTCAATAATCCAAACCCTTGAAACATTCTTGTGTTTGCATTGCTTATTTGTTGTTTCATTTAATTCTGCATCTTTGTTGGATTAGGATTTTAATTAGGCGTAATTTCTTACTTAATTTTATAAACACTAATCAACACCCTTCTTGTGTTTTCCTCATAGCCAGGATCCTTACACATTCATGTACCAACAATTAATTTCGAGTAATAATTTACCATAATATTTCATTAAAAATTGCTTACATATACTTACCAACTGAAGATGATCCGACTCGTTTTACATTTCATTCGAACAATTTTTAACGAACGAAAATCACTAAATCTTTTGATCTTATAGTGCCCCTTCTTTTGATCTCTCAAGAAATCTTGGAATATTTGTTGGGTCTTAAGAATTCTTTGAAATTCTTTGAAAAAACTTAAAACATAGTGGTTTGCTTTTTGTGATTGCAAATTGGTATGTGTGCTTTAAGAAAATTTCTAAATGAACTCACGTCTGATCGCGTTGAGCAAAATGGGTAGGGGTGTGAGTAGAGTAATTTATCTGAGGCAGTTGTGGACGATAAATAATTTGGTATGTGTGTTAAATAACTTTGTTTTTCCTGTCGTGATTGATGAGTAATTTAGTACATGCATGGAGTAATTTTTTTGGGACCGTTGTGCATGACGAGTAATTTGGTGTGCGCACTATGCGGAAAAGTTTTTGGCGAGGCTCTTCCGGGATTTTTGAAAATGTCAACTCCCTTCAAAGGCAAAAGTACATGGAGCTTGCCCGGGGCAGTTGGCTGGGGCAAGCAAAATGATAATATAGTAATATATAGCAAAGGATCTCAATAGGCAATAGCACATCGGAGTCATTATTAGGTCGACAGATAGTAAGGCTCTAACTCTCTAACACCATCCACTCATTCTCCACAAAAGATCCACTCCGCAGCATTCTGGCCCATCTCCTCAGACGAGCCCGGTTACATCAAATCATCATCCACTCATTCTCCACAATCGTTGTTTATAAGTGTTATTAAGAAATCATTTTTTGTGGACAATGGTTGAATTTTTTTTTTGAATTTTTGATTGCAAGAATGCCTAGGTAAAAACAACATCAAAATCCCTTTGAAAAGCTAAGACATCAATAAAAGATAAGACGTGACTTTGACATTGGTGATGGATTTGTGCTAAACCCAAAATTTCCATTGATTTGGCAAGAATGTTATGTCAAGAATGTTGCGACTGTTGTAAACGTAGTGGCTATGGAGTTCATAGCCCTGTATTTATAGTGGTAGGGTTACATAATGGGTGGATACCCACTAACGGGTAGGCCCACCAAAAGCCCGTTTATAACACTTCCCTTATCCATCCATTGTTGTAAGCCGCGATGAACGCTTCAGGGTTCATGAAGCTTATCTGATCATGTGTCAATGGATAATTCTGGATCCCTAAGTTTAAGAGTACTTGCCTTGTTAAAACCTTTGACAAGGAAAACCCAGTGGGAAAAACCAGTGGCTAAGGGAAAAGAGTACAAGTCTCTGTAACTTCCCCTGATCGATGGATAACATCAGGAGTGGATACTTCTGGATCCAGAGTTGATGTGGCTGCCTCGTTAAAACCTTTGGCTATGGAAAACCCATTGGAAAAAATCAGTAGCCAAGGAAAAAGAGTACAACACTACATTGACTCCCCCTGATAAGTACATTCTTCAGGCTTGTAGATCTCTCAACTGTCTCATCCCAATTTCTAGTACAAGTTTTCTAAAGGTACTGCGAGGCAAAGCTTTAGTGAATAGGTCTGTCAGGTTGTCGCAAGAATGGATCTGCTGGATGTCGATCTGGTTGTCCACTTGCTGTTCATGTGTCCAAAAGAGCTTGGGGGATATGTGCTTCGTCCTGTCACCTTTGATGTAGCCACCTCATAGTTGAGCGATGCAGGCAGCATTGTCTTCATACATGGTGGTAGGTCCAAGATCTCCCGTCTTCAGGCCGGTGGTCTTGAGGATGTGGTTGATGATTGATCGAAGCCAAAAGCATTCTCTGCTAGCTTCGGGGATCGCAATGAGCTCGGAGTGGTTGGATGAGGTTGCTGTCGATGTCTGCTTCACGGATCTCCATGAGATGGCCGTCCCACCGTATGTGAACACAAAACCGGTCTGGGACTTTGCGGTATGTGGGTCGGACCTGTATCATGCATCTGCATAACCGACCAAGTCGGAGGATACACCTTTCTTGAAGTATAGTCCCATGTCCACAGACCCTTGGAGGTAGCGCAGAAGTTGCTTAACTCCGTTCCAGTGGCGCTTTGAGGGCGCAGAACTGTATCTGGCTAGTAAGTTAACTGCGAACGCTATATCGGGACGCGTGCAGTTTGCCAGGTATAGGAGTGCTCCAATTGCGCTTAAGTAGGGTACTTCAGGACCCAGTGTTTCCTCCCCCTCTTCCAGCGGTCGGAAGGGGTCTGTGTCGACCTCCAATGATCGAACAACCATTGGTGTGCTAAGCGGATGACATTTGTCCATAAGAAAGTTTTTCAGCACTTTCTTTGTGTATGTCGATTGGTGTAACAGGATTCCTCCGCTTAAGTGTTCAATTCATAAGCCTAGGCAGAACTTCGTTTTGCCAAGGTCCTTCATCTCAAAAGTCTGTGTGGGACTTTTGGATATCTCATCTATCTCTTCAGGAGATCCGATGATGTTTAGGTCGTCTACGTAGACGGCAATAATCACGAATCATGTTCCCTTTGCTCTTATAAAGATGCAAGGGCAGACTTCGTTTGTTATGAATCCTTGTTGCACTAGGAATTCACTAAGTCTGTTGTACCACATTCTACCCGACTGTTTTAGACCATACAGTGATCTCTGGAGTTTGACAGAGTAGACGTCCCGAGGTCTTTCTGTCATTTTTGTCGGTAGTTTGTATCCATCTGGGATTTTCATACAGATGCCCTTATCTATATTTCCATATAGGTATGCAGTCACAACGTCCATGAGCTGCATATCCAAACCTTCCTTTGTGGATAGGCCTATAATGACACGGAAAGTGATCGCGTCCATGACCGGGGAATAGGTATCGTCATAGTCTATTCCTGGTCGTTGGGAAAAACCTTGTGCAACAAGGCGTGCTTTGTAACGCACGATCTCATTTTTCTCGTTTCTTTTTCTCACGAATACCCACTTATATCCCACAGGTTTAACACCCTTTGGTGTTAGGACTACAGGTCCAAAAACTTTGCGTTTCGAGAGTGAGTCCAGCTCTACTCCTATTGCCTCGTTCCACTTTGGCCAATCCTCTCTGCGTTTACATTCTGCTAGAGAGCGTGGATCGGTTTCATCGTCGTATTCAGTGACGTGAGTGGCAATAATGAGCGCGAAGTTATCATCGATGATTGTGCTTTTTCTGTCCAGTACCTCCCCAGTACGTACATAATTTAATGATATTTCTCTTATATTTTCCTCTTCAGGGGTTGTTAGGAGGGGAGAGGTAGCTGGGTTGAGCTCAAAATCCTGTGGTGGTATCGTTGTTATTGCTCCAGAGTTTTTCCTCTTTCGAGGGTTCTTATCTTTTGAGCCCGGGGGTCGTCCTCTTTTTTGTTGAGGTACGGCCGCTTCTGCTGCAGGTGGTTGCATCCATATTTGGGTATGTCAATCCTAACTGGCGTATTTGCAGCAGGGACGTGTGATCTGACAATCTTCTGGTTGTCAGTGAATTTGTCCGGTAAAATGTGAACTGTGTTTTGAATTTGAAGGATCTTCAGGATCTCTTCTTCACATTGATTTGTACGCGGATCAAAATGGGATAAAGTCTTTGTGTCCCATGTAATGGTCTTTGAAGCTTCTGGCTTCTGTGTGTTAATGCCTAGTTTCAAAAAAGTGCTTTCATCAAACTCACAATCTGCTAGACGTGCTTTAAAGGCGTCCCCTGTAAGGAGTTCGAGGTATCTAATGATCGATGGTGAGTCGAAACCAATATAGATACCAAGACGTCGTTGACGACCCAACTTGGTTCTCTGCGGTGGTACTATGGGGACATAGACAGCACATCCGAATATCCTCAAGTGAGAGATATCGGGCGGGTTCCCATATGCAAGTTGCATCGGAGAATAAGATTGACTACCTGACGGTCGTAATCTTATCAGCGATGCAGCGTGCAATATGGCATATCCCCATGCACTTACCGGCAACTGGCATTGCATCAACAATGGTCGAGCGATCCATTGTAGTTTCTTTATAAGAGATTCGGCTAACCTGTTCTGGGTGTGAACATGAGCTACAGGATGTTCAACTTCTATGCCGGTTGCTTGGCAGTAGTCTAGGAAGACTTGTGATGTGAATTCTCCAGCATTGTCCAGACGCAATTTCTTGATCTGGTTGTCTGGGAAATGTGCCCGTAACTTTATAATTTGTGCCAGTAGCTTTGCAAAGGCTACGTTGCGGGTGGACAGGAGGCACACATACGACCATTTTGAAGATGCGTCGATCAGTACCATGTAGTACCGAAATGGTCCACTTGCGGGGTGAATAGGCCCGCAAATGTCTCCATGTATTCTCTCTAGGAAGCTTGGAGACTCAGAGTCCACTTTCAGGGTGGATGGTCTCGTAATCAATTTCCCTTTGTAACAAGGGGGACAAGGATTTACACCCTTCCGAAGTAGCGTCAGGCTTTTCGGGTCAATTCCACGGGATTGGGATATGATGCGACGCATCATATTCCTTCCAGGGTGTCCTAGTCTATCGTGCCAGAGTTTGAATTCTGGTTTATTATGACACTTCTGGTGCTCTAGTGTGTTTGCTTCCATTGCTCTGATCCTTGTGTGGTAGAGACCCGACGGGAGTCCCTCAAAACGCTGGACGGTGTTTTTAGCACCGTTTTTATGAGACGTTACATTAAGGTATTCTCCGTTTTCTTTGCTCACCGTTTCAAGGTGGTATCCGTTTAAGCAGATATCTTTAAAGCTTAACAGGTTTCTATGCGAGCTAGGGGAGAGAAGTGCATCTTTTATAAGTAGTTTTGTTTTGTTGGGGAGCATAAATTGTGCTTCCCCTGATCCTTCAATGATACCTGATGGACCAGAAATTGTATTTACGGTGCCATCATATTTATTAATGCTTTGAAAAAAGCAGATGTCTTGGAGGATCGTGTGCGTATAGGCACTGTCCACTAGGCATTTAAAGTCCATCTATTTTAAAAGAAAATATCGCAGTATAAGGCACACACAGAAAAATATACTACGGATAATCAATTTAATGTCTGAAAAAGTACTTCAACATGCTAGAGAATAAAAACAAGCAGATAAATAGTTTCTCAAAAGGGAAAGCTACAATGCATAGAAAGTGGATAATGTCCTCAGTCGAGCAGGTCATCGTTTGAGAAGTCCTCAGCGATGAACCTGATTGGTGCCAGGTCTTCTTGAACCGCCAGGTTTGTCTCAGCTTGCTTCTGGCTCGCTTTGTACAAGTCCTGCAGGTGGCGTGGAGTCCGACAATTCCTGGACCAGTGTCCAGTCATGCCACACCTGTGGCACTTATCTTCCCAGTCCTTTCTGGGGGCAGATGTCTAGCCGTCGTCCTTTCTTTTCCACACATTATTCTTCTTCCTCCCCTCATTGTTGCTTCTGGGAGGGTGTCCTCTAGCCTGCTTCTTCATCGCTTTGCCCTTCTGGGGTTTGCCTTTGAAGTTGCTCCTCTTCTTCTGGGAGGAGCTGTGATGCGCTTCAGGCACAGGAGCAGTGCCGGTAGGGCGTGAGTTATGGGTGGCCAGAAGAAGGTCACGATTCTGCTCTGCCATCAGAAGGCATGAGAGAAGCTCTGAGTATTTTGTGAACTTGCGTTCACGATACTGTTGCATTAGTATGACATCCTTCTCATGGAAGGATGTATACGTCTTCTCTAACATGCGCTCCTCCGTCACCTTTTCACCACACAACTTCAGGCGTGAGGTGATGCTAAAGAGTGCCGAGTTGTACTCGGTAATAGACTTAAAGTCTTGGAGACGGAGTTTTTCCCATTCATATCGCGCTCGGGGAAGTATAACATCTCTTTGATGCTTATATCTATCCTCGAGGACGGTCCATAACTCATACGAGTCTTCCACCGTGAAGTACTCGGCCTTCAGGGTCCGATCAATATGGCGTATGATATAGATAATTGCTTTCGCTTTATCTATATCAGAAACCTTATCGCCTACAGCGATGGCTTGGCTCAATCCCTGCGCTCGCAGATGGAATTTTATGTCCAACTGCCAGCTTAAGTAGTTCTTGCCTGAAGCATCCAAAACGTCGAAATCGACGCTCGCAATTTTGGCCATTTAACACTCTAGCATGTTAAAAGATAGGCAATAATTAGATATTTTCACAGAGAAATAAATAATTAAGCATTTCAGACACAGATATTTGCTGAGTGGATCGGCTAATCACCAAATTAATTACAGTCCATACAGTCCCAAAAAGAAAATGAAAGTACAACTCGGGAACCTCCGTGGGGCCCCTATTCTTCGAGAATGGTCCTTCATCTTCTTGAGGCGTCCGCCAGGCTTGTAATATTACAAAATTATCCTCACTACATTTTTCTCTCAAAAAGAAAATAATGCATGAAAAAGAAAATGGTGATAACTAGCCGATCCAAAACCACAGCAAATATTTAACATTCGTCGCATGCAGTTATAATGCAGTAGGCATCATCATAGGCAGTTTATACATTGCATGTAATTTAATCATCACAGACAGTTTATAGTGGAAAATAAAGATCTTTCGTTTAAAAATTATTGGACCACTAGGCAACGTCATGCACCGTTAGGTTAGCTGACTAACGGCAGAGCGGTCGTAGGATCTTCCTAATTTTTAAATGTGTAAAAATCATATAATCCGAAAAAAGTGTTGAATTAAATCACATGTAATCAGATTATAGCGAAGGAAATTCGAATTTAAATCTGAAAAATTGTTTGAAAATAGTGAATTTTTGGGGTGAAACCCTAGTTAGGGTTTTTGGTCGCGCGGATTGCCGCTTCAGGCGGCTAGGGTTTCCGGACATGGGCGCGCACCGGGGGGCCTGATACGAGCGGCCGCCCGGGGGGGCGCCGCTGCGGGCGGCGGGTCTGGCCCGCCGCTGCGGCGGCGGGGTCGCCCGTCGCTGCAGACAGCGGGGCGAGCCCGCCGTCGCAGACGGTGGGGGGCGCCCGCCGCTGCTGGCGGCGGGGCGAGCCCGCCCGTTAGCAACGGTGGGGTTGGGCGCCCGCCGCTTCGGGCGGCGGGCGGGGGGGTTTTCCGCAAGCCGAAGGGGGTTTCGGCGACGGTGGCGCGAGTTTTGGGGGGGGATTCGCATTCCGGCGAAAAGATCCCCTAGGGTTTGATGGTTTTTGGGGATAAAAATCCAATTTTAGTAGAAAAAATCATTTTTTAATCTCCAAAAAGTCGTTTTTTATTGTAAAAAGTTGATTTTTAACAATAAAAACGATAAAAATTTAATTGATTGATCCAGGAAATTGGATCTCAACATATGCGCATATGAAATTTTAGATCTAGGGTTTTAGGATTACCTCTAGATCCTACCCGCCGGATCTAGCGACGTTCGGTGAAGGAAGCATGTTCGCGTCGCGTTCGTCCGTCGGCAGGGGTTCGGCTCAGCTTCGAGCGTGTAACGACCAGTAATTTTCAACAGTTCAATTTACGTATTTATACGTATTTTTAAGAATAAATTTTACATTATAAATGTTAGTCAAGAATTTTTCTAACAAAACTGATTTCAAAAAAATTCTATAAAAATATTTTAAAACACTAGACTTATTATATTGTATTTCAGTATTTTCGGATTCCCTCAAATGCTTAAGACATTTCTGTTAAAATTCATTTTCAAAAATTACCGTTTTGATTCGATGAATTTATTTTCTATACAAACGTCTTCAAAACGTTTTCAAACTTTTGCAGTAGCCTCCTATGATCATTTAGGGCTCCCCACATTAATTTCGTAATTTTCTGATAACATTTCAATAGAGAACCCGCAAACCCGCTTCCTAAACGTTTTGGCCTAAAACACGTATTTTCGTAGCCCAAACCCTGAAACGGACTTTGTATTCGCCATCCTCGCGACGATACGATCCCGTGGGTATGTTTTCGTAATTTTTCGGACACGTTTGATAGTAGGGGCAAATTCGTAATTTCGTTACAATTTTACCGTCACCATTTACCCTAGTTAATTACTATAACCTAATTACCATTTACTTTAACGCCCCATGCTTAACACGTTTAAACACTTTACAAATTTTTCCAAAGTTAGTCAAAAAGCTAACCTACCGTATTAAAAGTGTTGGGGTTAGTCAACAACCCCTAACCCCCTTATTAATTGTTAATAGTAGGATATTAGACCTATAAATACCCCCCCTAAGTTCTCTCACTCACAGCTTAACCCTTTAATCCCTAAGGCTAAGTTAATGTTTTTATATAACAAGCAAAAACAACCCAGGCGTTCGAAATAACCTCTCCCCCTCGCGTTCTCTCCCTCTCTCTCACTCACGCTCTCTCTCTCCCTCCCTCCGGCGATCCGCCGCCGTCGACCGTGCTCCGCCGTCGACCCCGCCGCCACGCCCGAAGCCCGCACGCCGGCAAGCTCCCTCAACCCCGCCCCGCACTCATCCGTCGCTCAGCCCGCCAGGCCGCCGCCTTCGCTCCGCCACCGCCACCGCCGTCCGCCCCCGGCGCTTCGCCTCCACGTCGCGCCGCCCCCTCGCCGCAGCCCCGCCTCCGACTCCGCCGCCAAGCGCCACAGCCCCCCCAGGCCATCGAAGCAGCGGTACGTTACCCAGTGGCAAAACCGTAAAATCTCGTATTTTCGATTTTTAAATGATTAATAATTGGATTTTAATGGTTTTAATTGCATAACTAATTATACAGGGCCCAGAAAAATGAGTGGATAGTCCCAGAAAATCAGAAACGACATTTCGGAGCCATTGGCACTGGTCTTACCTCGACCAGATGCCTACTTTTTTCGGAATGATTTTTCGAACCTAAAGATTAAATACGTATAATTCGTTCTAAAAATCGTAACTCGCTGTTTTCACACACAAAAAAATGTGATAAAATTATATGTGACAATAGACTTCGAGACGGTCATTTTGACTGTTCACTCAAGTCATTCCGACTTGTATTGCTCCCGTAAGAAATTACGGAAAATACGCGTCACTAAAATAATCTGGTTTTTAAAACTATTTTGAGTTTCTAAAAATTATAAAAATTACTATGGACTTCAGAAAAATATTCCTTCCTGCAGCAAAACTATTTTTATCCTATATAGCCTATATAAAAATTTAGAACGCTTTCCGACACCGTTTCAACAGTTTTAAAAATCAAAACGACCAAGTTAAATAAATAAGAAATAGTGTATTCTCTAACTAGTTGTTATCGTGTTTGCAGGTATCGAATCTCGTGCATCAGCACTAGATCCAGTCCCGGCTCACTACCATCACCTTGAAGATAGTAAGTCACAGTAAATTCTAACCTTAGAAATCTAGATAGTGTACTTAATGGAAATACCGCATGCTCAAAGCGTGGATCGGTACCTTAGTTATTGGACTTCAAACATTGCTCAGGACTGACATTCTCTCTTAAAGCTTTTGCCTTGACTTTTCAACAAATGAAGCTCTTCGGAGTGACGTTAACGCTTTTGGACATCTTTGCTTTGCATAACACATTGACATACCGTATTGCTACCGAATGACATACAGTGTTGACATCATACTGCTGGAACATCCTAATGTAATTGAATGCTTAAAAGTAGCTGGCACTGCACCGGGTTTTTGGGGTAAACTTATATTAGAAAAAGTGCGGGAGCGATCGCCGGCCATCTACACAGTGCACCGTACCGACCGACTGACTGAAATGTACCGACTGAAGTGAAATGAGATCCGCCCGGGTGAGCGCCCCTGTGGCAGGAGATGAGCTCAATGGTCGCACACCGTACCTTCCTATATAAGTCACGTAGCTTCTAGTCTTACTATTGCCTGCTGGTTAAAACATTGCTGCTACCATACTACAGTTGTTACTCTTGTACTTTACTTTTATACTTGCACCATCACCTTTTCTTTGCACACTACACTAGCACTTTACCTATTGCTTTGCATGCATGTTCGCTTTTACTTTACTTTCCATACTTGTTCACTATAGCATGTTCCATATTTGTGCACTCCTCTTTTTCTATTGCTAGAATTATTGTGACTTACCTACGGTTCCATCTCCGTGGCACCGCAGACGACGCACAGGTCAACTTAGCCACTCCTGAGTTCGCAGAGCCGTAGCATGATCCTGGGGATTGTTGACTTTTATATTCAGAGTGTGTGTGATGTACTTTCGATGTATTTCCTTTCTGTATTTTCTTTCCGTACTTTTACTTTCATGTATTGGTGTGAGAGAGTGTTGGTTGTTGTTGTACTTTAATTTGGACTGTAATAATGTCTGTAAGCTGGTTTGAGTGTTGTTGGTACATCTCTGCGTTGTGGCTATGCTGATTTCACTGGTAAACTGCGGAACCTGCGAATAAACCGAATAAGTAACGGGCCCCCGGGAGCGGGTCGTTACAGGTTTGGTGGCCCACGCAGGTCCATGCAAAATACCTCGTGAACAGTATAGTAAAACCAGGATGTATCGTATACGATACTCAACTAAGCTGACATTTCTATGGATGCAGGTTCGACACTCGAAAGACGGACGTGAACATCTCGGAGAGCCCCAATGGAGTTGACCTATCCGGCCTTAATAAGAAGTCGTTAACAAAACCTAAATTTTGATAGGATTAACTAGTTGTTAATAAAAATCTTTCTGTATCGGTGGCACTCATATGAATGATAATCTTTCTTCAATGGACCATGATACCGGTCAATGTGCTTGGCTAAAGTCTGTTGGATCAACCTATCTAGACTGGGCACAAGTGATCCTGGCTTAGTCACTTCCCTGGCCGTGTCCGCTGGACCGCAAGGACGTGAATCATGATTATGTGACGTCATCGATCTTATTCACTGTCAACCTCTCTTCAAGCTTGATGACCTTTTCAATTGACATTCTTGGAATCTTTCTATGTTAAATAGATTTCCTTAAACATATACACATTCTTACTAAACATTATGAACAGATCTTTCGTATTTGGCGCTCGAGAAATGGACGGAAACACCTCAAAGACCCCCAATGGAGCCTATCAGTCTGAAGCCAACAACCCGACCGACAACGGGCCAACTCCCACAGTGCATCAGATCTCGGATCTGGCATTGCGAGAAATGGTCGAAGCTATCAAAGGCGAATATCACCCTACGGGAGGCATCCGACAATTTCGCTCCCTCTACCCGAAGACCTGGAACGGAGAAGATGGCCCGATGAAGGCCGATGAATGGCTAGAAAGTACTGAAGAAAACTTGAGAGCCGCCCAGATCGGGAGGCATGCCTGGGTGGATACTGCCAGGTCCCAACTAACGGATGGGGCCAGAGTCTGGTGGGGCTCTGCAGAAAAGCGTCTCCAACGACCGATTGAATGGGAGACATTCACGGAACTTTTCTGCACCCAATATTTCTCTCCTGAGGCCCAGATGGAACTTGAGGCGCAATTTGTTGGGTTAAAGCAAGGTTCCATGACGGTGGAACAATACGACGCCCAATTCACCATGCTGAGCCGCTTTGCTCCTGAGTTGGTTGCCACTCCAATAGCCCAGGCTCGACGCTTCAAGCAGGGTCTCAACATAGAGATCCGTCGGAATTTAGTTGGACGTACATTATCTACCCACACCGAAATCCTAGCTGCTGCTCGTGAACACGAGTTTATGGAGAGGGAAGAAAGACGTGAGTTAGCTGCGCCTCACAGAAGGCAACCACCTCCAACCCCTGCTGCTGGACCCAGCCGTCAGCCATCATCCGACCAGATGTATCACCCAATCCAGCAGACCCAATTCAAGAGACAGGCACCACCGCAACGTCCAGTGTGTCACCATTGTGGTAGGCCTGGACATATGAAATCAGAGTGCCGTTGGTACCGAAATCTCTGCCTGGTTTGTGGAGCGGAAAATCATCTTGCTAGGGATTGCCCTGATGCAAGAGCACGAGCTACCACCACCACCACAGCTGCTGCCCCTGCTGGAGACGCTCCTCGTCGACCACCACCTCCTCCGCAACGACAGGCCTACACGATGATCGCAGAAGATGTCGAAGCCATCGACCAAGTGATTGGAGGTATGAATTAACACTTTTGATATTATACCCACAATCAGTATATCATCGTCGCTATTATAATAACTATGGTGATGTCAATAGTATGTATTTATGTATTCGTCTCTTGTTTTCTTGATGCTATGATATCACATTATATTTCATGCTATTAACAACTTATTTTCAAATTTGTAATCATTCGACTAGTTTTCCATTTTATCATTTATTTGTTTGAGCTTCTTAATAACATCAATTATTTTATTTTATAAAGTTTTGAGAAATTCCGAGGACGGAATTATTTTAAGGAGGGTAGAATGTAACGACCAGTAATTTTCAACAGTTCAATTTACGTATTTATACGTATTTTTAAGAATAAAATTTTACATTATAAATGTTAGTCAAGAATTTTCTAACAAAACTGACTTTAAAAATTCTTATAAAAATATTTTAGAGTACTAGACTTATCGTATTGTATTTTAGCAATTTCTGATTTCCTCAAATACCCAAAACATTTCTGTTAAAATTCATCTTCCAAAATTACCGTTTTGATTCGACGAATTTATTTTCTATACAAACGTCTTCAAATCGATTTCAAACTTCTACAGTAGCCTCCTATGATCATTTAGGGCTCCCCACATTAATCTCGTAATTTTCTGATATCATTTACATAGAGAACCCGCAAACCCGCTTTCTAAACGTTTTGGCCAAAAACTAGTATCCCCGTAGCTCAAACCTTGAAACGGACTTCGTATTCGCGATCCTCGCGTCGATACGATCTCGTGGGTATGTTTTCGTAATTTTTCGGACACGTTTGATAGTAGGGGCAAATTCGTAATTTCGTTACAATTTTACCGTCACCATTTACCCTAGTTAATTACTATAACCTAATTACCATTTACTTTAACGCCCCATGCTTAACACGTTTAAACACTTTACAAATTTTTCCAAAGTTAGTCAAAAAGCTAACCTACCGTATTAAAAGTGTTGGGGTTAGTCAACAACCCCTAACCCCCTTATTAATTGTTAATAGTAGGATATTAGACCTATAAATACCCCCCCTAAGTTCTCTCACTCACAGCTTAACCCTTTAATCCCTAAGGCTAAGTTAATGTTTTTATATAACAAGCAAAAACAACCCAGGCGTTCGAAATAACCTCTCCCCCTCGCGTTCTCTCCCTCTCTCTCACTCACGCTCTCTCTCTCCCTCCCTCCGGCGATCCGCCGCCGTCGACCGTGCTCCGCCGTCGACCCCGCCGCCACGCCCGAAGCCCGCACGCCGGCAAGCTCCCTCAACCCCGCCCCGCACTCATCCGTCGCTCAGCCCGCCAGGCCGCCGCCTTCGCTCCGCCACCGCCACCGCCGTCCGCCCCCGGCGCTTCGCCTCCACGTCGCGCCGCCCCCCTCGCCGCAGCCCCGCCTCCGACTCCGCCGCCAAGCGCCACAGCCCCCCCAGGCCATCGAAGCAGCGGTACGTTACCCAGTGGCAAAACCGTAAAATCTCGTATTTTCGATTTTTAAATGATTAATAATTGGATTTTAATGGTTTTAATTGCATAACTAATTATACAGGGCCCAGAAAAATGAGTGGATAGTCCCAGAAAATCAGAAACGACATTTCGGAGCCATTGGCACTGGTCTTACCTCGACCAGATGCCTACTTTTTTCGGAATGATTTTTCGAACCTAAAGATTAAATACGTATAATTCGTTCTAAAAATCGTAACTCGCTGTTTTCACACACAAAAAAATGTGATAAAATTATATGTGACAATAGACTTCGAGACGGTCATTTTGACTGTTCACTCAAGTCATTCCGACTTGTATTGCTCCCGTAAGAAATTACGGAAAATACGCGTCACTAAAATAATCTGGTTTTTAAAACTATTTTGAGTTTCTAAAAATTATAAAAATTACTATGGACTTCAGAAAAATATTCCTTCCTGCAGCAAAACTATTTTTATCCTATATAGCCTATATAAAAATTTAGAACGCTTTCCGACACCGTTTCAACAGTTTTAAAAATCAAAACGACCAAGTTAAATAAATAAGAAATAGTGTATTCTCTAACTAGTTGTTATCGTGTTTGCAGGTATCGAATCTCGTGCATCAGCACTAGATCCAGTCCCGGCTCACTACCATCACCTTGAAGATAGTAAGTCACAGTAAATTCTAACCTTAGAAATCTAGATAGTGTACTTAATGGAAATACCGCATGCTCAAAGCGTGGATCGGTACCTTAGTTATTGGACTTCAAACATTGCTCAGGACTGACATTCTCTCTTAAAGCTTTTGCCTTGACTTTTCAACAAATGAAGCTCTTCGGAGTGACGTTAACGCTTTTGGACATCTTTGCTTTGCATAACACATTGACATACCGTATTGCTACCGAATGACATACAGTGTTGACATCATACTGCTGGAACATCCTAATGTAATTGAATGCTTAAAAGTAGCTGGCACTGCACCGGGTTTTTGGGGTAAACTTATATTAGAAAAAGTGCGGGAGCGATCGCCGGCCATCTACACAGTGCACCGTACCGACCGACTGACTGAAATGTACCGACTGAAGTGAAATGAGATCCGCCCGGGTGAGCGCCCCTGTGGCAGGAGATGAGCTCAATGGTCGCACACCGTACCTTCCTATATAAGTCACGTAGCTTCTAGTCTTACTATTGCCTGCTGGTTAAAACATTGCTGCTACCATACTACAGTTGTTACTCTTGTACTTTACTTTTATACTTGCACCATCACCTTTTCTTTGCACACTACACTAGCACTTTACCTATTGCTTTGCATGCATGTTCGCTTTTACTTTACTTTCCATACTTGTTCACTATAGCCTGTTCCATATTTGTGCACTCCTCTTTTTCTATTGCTAGAATTATTGTGACTTACCTACGGTTCCATCTCCGTGGCACCGCAGACGACGCACAGGTCAACTTAGCCACTCCTGAGTTCGCAGAGCCGTAGCATGATCCTGGGGATTGTTGACTTTTATATTCAGAGTGTGTGTGATGTACTTTCGATGTATTTCCTTTCTGTATTTTCTTTCCGTACTTTTACTTTCATGTATTGGTGTGAGAGAGTGTTGGTTGTTGTTGTACTTTAATTTGGACTGTAATAATGTCTGTAAGCTGGTTTGAGTGTTGTTGGTACATCTCTGCGTTGTGGCTATGCTGATTTCACTGGTAAACTGCGGAACCTGCGAATAAACCGAATAAGTAACGGGCCCCCGGGAGCGGGTCGTTACAGAGCGTGCTGATAACGTGTTGTAAACGTAGTGGCTATGGAATCCATAGCCCTGTATTTATAGTGGTAGGGTTACATAATGGGTGGATACCCACTAACAGGTAGGCCCACCAGAAGCCCGTTTATAACAGCGACCGGTTTAATTTATGTATATGGAGTTTTTTGGAATCTTGATGAGCCGAAACGTTTTTAAAAAAATTGAGAAGAAATGATTTTGTTTTTTGTTTGAATATCGGGTTAGAAAGTTGATTTTGAAACAAAAATTGGGAGGCTATATCATTTTTTGTTTGAATGGTTGCAAGAAGTTGGTTATAAAAACATAAAAGAAAAGAAAATGAGACCGGTTTTCACTGAATGCCTTTAAAAGTGGAATTAAATAAACATCTTTTTGTTTTGTAGCAACACCCGCTCCAAGCGGATCCTACACACAATCCACAAAAACCCACACATTGTGGACCATAACACAATTTCCCTTCGCTGGAATCTTGAGCAACCAAACCGATCATATTTTAGCTCGTTTGGACACTTACTAGCTGAATAAAGACTAATTAACACGCTAATATTAATGATTACAATCACGTAATGATCACAATTTCCCTTTGCCGATGATCATCATAGACTATTCTTGCTTTACCATGACGAGGATAGTGATGTTTAAGGGCATATTTAAGATTCATAGCACTATTTTTGGTTGGAGTAGCACATATTTTACTTGCTAGCCCCCCCCCCCCCCACTCACACACACACACACAAACGACCATTGTTCGAACCGTGGAATCGAACCGAAACCAAACTGGGTTAGAACTTATTTTTCTTCACAACCAAACCGGAACCAGCCTCGAACTAAACGCTTCTAAGAGGTTCGGTTCCGGTTCCGCCGCAATTCTAATTCCAGGTTCTGTCGAAACCAAAACCGTGGTCGGATCTACTTGCTAGTTGGATGACTGAAATATATTGTGAAATTTTGGAATGTGAAAATTTGGAGTTTGGAATTGCAAGGCTTTAACCTAGATTAGAGGGAGCCCTTCCAGAAATTCTCTTTAACACCAGGACAAAGCCCGATGCCGAAGAGGGGGTTTGGATATAGTTTTCAACCAGCAATTGACGCGCCTCGGTTATAACCTCACTAGCTGCGTCATTGCCCCAAGCGCAAAGATAAGTTGTCCATTTCCCCATCAGACCGTCTTATAGCCCATCACCTCTCAATGGCTCGTCCTCCCAACCGATGTGGGACTAAACGACTAAGAACATTCAGCTGCAGTGGTTCTTGGGGATGCTAAGCAACAGCATGAATCTTCCCCTATGCATTCGAAAATGAAAAAATTTTTGGCACCATCGGGCTGCAAAATCTAGGATGCAGTGGACACTGGACTGGGCTGATGCGCATCTACGGTCCACACGAATCTTTACACATGGAGAAAAATTGAATACCATGCACAAGCCTGTGTACATCTCATGTGTTGACGTCTGTGTGGATTGTAAGCGTGTGTGTACTAATCAATACATTCATTTTACACTCTCACCATCATTCAAAGTTTTAATAAATGTTTAAGTAAAATTAAAAAAGAGAACCAAAACTGGTCCCACAGACGATCGCGATGGGACTCGAACCCACAATCTCCCGCTCCGGAGGCGAGCGCCTTATCCATTAGGCCACGCGATCGGACGATGTTGATCTTTACCAAGACAATTGATTTGATCATCAAAAAGGCATGATGATGATGATGATGATCTTCATTTTTCATCCTAATATACATTAAATGGCACGAGCGCCGAAACCAAAATACAACAAAAAGAACTGGACATTCAAGACACTCACCACTTGCTACCCATCTTTAAAAAAGAATGCGCTTTCACAGCATCTTCACTTACATCAACTACAAGCATAGATTGTTTAATGCATTCCAAATCCAAGAGCCAGACCACCCCCTCACATCACAGATACAAAGGGAAACAAAAAGAGCATACAACTACTTCAATTTCTTGCGATAATGGCTTGAAGATTGGCGAATAACGGGACATCAACAAATGATGGATTCTTCTTTTGTTTAGACTGTATTGTTCCTGTACTCAATTGAAAGCAACTGAACTATGCTTCTATAAGCGTGTCACTGAACACATCTTCAACTATGATATTAACACACACTATCTCTATAAACTATTAGACGCTATTCCAACCATATTGACATAAGAGCACTAACACAAATGTAATTTCTGTTAATATCATAGTTTAAGAATGTTTTGCGGGAGTTACCCGTGTATCTACTGTATGTATTTGATCTGCTGTTCTCAAATAACAAAAATGCACTGTGCTCCTACCTGAAATGCCAAAATATTCTAGGCACTATCTTCCTATGCCTGAACTCCCTATAACATCCCTCAGTCTCAGCCGCACCTATGTTATTATAAGCAATGGACGAACGAGCAAGCTCTCCAAACTCATCGGGCCCTCTTATACACGATGATTCAGAGAGCTGAATCCCCATAGCCGTTGGGATGTGACTTCTGCCATCTCCATGCAACTCCAAGGCTCTGTTGAAGGTCAGTGTATCGTGCAGTCCAGTCCAACTCCCTGTTGATCTTGGAAGGATCACTGTAGACTTCGGCATAATCTCCAGGTCGGCGGCTTAAGTAATCGACTTTGATGTCGACGCCAGTTGCGTTCTTGCATGCCTCCACAAACTCTTTCACTGATCTACCTGTCAAGCGATATAAAAATGGCGTAATGTAAGATAGGGACATTCAAGTTGAGATATCCGCGGATTTATGCAAAGATACAAAACTATTTCATACGTCTAGAGTCAAATCTCGCATGTTTGGGGGCCTTTAACCCATATCAAATGGTCTAGGTATAGGTGCTGACTGAAGGCTTAAACCCGGCAGTGGCTTTAAAGACACTGAAAGATGAACGACGATATGGATTCCTGATTTAAGTACCTCAAGCTGTGTGGATAATCATCAGAGAAATAGATTCTTGATACATAAACCCATGTTACAAAACAAATTAACTCTCATTTTAGAACCGTTCATTTCGTTGTCATTGTTGAATAGGTAAGAACGTCTTGCCTTCTGACAAGAGGAGGGATTTTACACATCAGATTTTGTCATAGCCCAACACACAACATTTGGTGCATATGAATTTTCAGCTTTGCATACCATTGTATGAGACAGAACCATGTTAAAGTTTTTGTTACTGAAGATAACAAAGACCAACATGAAATTTTGAAATAATGGAAGAACGGCTAAATTGAAGGATATTGCTCTTCTACCCAGGGTGATTGTTACTATTTATTGGCATCGGTCACCAAAATGTTGTTAGTCAGATTTATCACCACTCTCAACCAGTTCACAAGAGTGCATCGGAAGCTAAATCATAATGTAATCGGCTGGAGCATCCTTGGCTGAAGGGTTTACGTTCTTTTTGTGTAGATGGAGACAACCAAAGTCACTCAACAACATAACACTTAATGCAACATGATATCGCAAGGAAGATTAAAATATGATTGCCCTGCCATCGTTGATGCTATGCTTGTGAGACGTGAATACAGTTCGGATGTCAGTTCAGTTTAGGCAATGTAAATTTAGACAAGTGCGACTGTGCGATGGACAGATTTCAGGATTCGCTTAATAGTTTGTGCTGAATGCTCACCATGTGTCTGTGGCAGAGGATTTGCTATAACCATCAGTGAGGAATGACTGAAATGCTAAACTTCCAAAATAATTGGGAAAATAGACTTGATGCATAAGGTAATAATTGCATCAAAATTAACAAGTGCATAAATGTTTGATTTTATGGTAGATCAAATCCTAGTGTTAGATCACTTCTTGTCTTAAAAAGAAAAACCCATAAATGTTTGATTTTATGGTAATAATTGCATCAAAATAATGGAAAATGACAGAAATGCAAGCGGTAGACAAAAGTGGAACTATGAATTACCTTTTCCAGTACCCACATTATAAATTCCAACGTTACTAGGCCTTGCCTGGTTAAGGGCTTTAACATGGGCATCAACCAAGTCGGTGACATCAATATAGTCTCTCACACAAGTTCCATCAGCAGTTGGGTAGTCTGTTCCTTTAACCTATAAAAAGCAACCAAAAAGGCTATGCCTATCAAGTGCATTTCCTACTGCAATATACTGTTTATCGACAAATTCAGCCCATCAAATTAGGCTCTAGAACAAATCTGTACCTTGAGGCCTGAAATAACTCCTAATGCTGCATCAAAGCAAGCGCCAGAAATACGTCCATGTTCCCGGAGTTCAGGTCTAGGAGCTTCACCCAATCTTCCTTCTGGATCTGATCCAATGACATTGAAGTATCTGGAAATAGTTGCTTGGGAATTAATCACCATTTAGCCATTTCTTTAGTAGCATCAATATTGAAGGGTTACACACCTTAGAATCATGACAGCCATGTCAGTGTTCTTTGAGTAATCCAAGATCATATCCTCTGCCATTTTCTTGGCTTTACCATACGGATTTATAGGAAACTGCATTCAGTAGAAGAAGATTTTTGTGATCTGATATGCACATAGCTAACAACGCTTCGACTCTCTAACACAGTTAAGAAATTTTCCATTCCCTCTAAAATTAGCTAGACAGTAAAATTTTTTGTCATGTCATCCGTTATGTAAGTACGACAAAACTCAAAGGACCAAAGCTAAAATGCATTTAAACAAGTGATGGTCTGCCTATATTTATAACTAATTCCATGAAAGCTACCATCTCATCATACATGCAGCAGCTTTGGATGGGTAAAAGGTCGGTCATTTAAAATCTTTTCATGTCTTATATTTGCATGCATAGGGCAAATGATCTTCATGTAAATTTTTTAGCTATAACATTTTTCAATTTGATTTGCCATTAACCATAAGAATTTAACCCAGTTAAGTAAATCAGAAAAAAATTGACAAGTTAACTAATTAAAAATTTCATAATGTTATCAGCAGCATTCAATGGAGGCGATGGTTCCATGGAGAGATGGTGACCAAAGCTAACCTGGGGTGTTTGCTCAGTGATGGGCATTTTCTTGGGTTCTCCATAAGTGGCACATGTACTGGAGTAAATGAATGTTTTGACGCCATGGGCTGCCATAGACTCTAGAACAACCAAAGTATTTGCCGTGATGTTGTGATAGTACCTGATTCATCACAAAACTATTTATCTAATACAAAGTACTTCCCAAATGGTAGAATTAACATCAATAGATTATAGAATAAGTCCTCTTAACGTCATTTCAGAATGGTAACGAAATTTAAACGAGATTATATAATTGAAAAACTTTCAACCATCTGGACAGTATCTCTCTGACATCAAGTGTCTCACTTAGTCAAGTCAAAGGGCATATCAGGTTTGTTAGCAACAAGATATCTTGGTTTATACCTCCGATCTGACATGCAAAGTGAGCTTAGGAAACATTCATGGAACCTAATTTCATGTAGTTCTCTCCTTTCCTGCTCTCCGGATAAGTCATTCCTCAGCATATTTTTTGTTCTCCTTCATTTATTCCCCCGCCAAAAAACATTTCTGAACATTCTTTGTCTAATAGAATGGAAAGTATATTGCCATAAAAGAGGAATATGAGATGTGAGGATTATAAGCAGCCAACTAAAGTACAAAACAGAGAATAATAAAACTACCACTTGCTTCAAAACAACTTCCCATCTTTGAAAAGAGAACATAGTCTATTTACTCGATGGATCTTCTATCATGTCAGTTATGAGCCCACAGCAGAATCTGATGCACAAAGGACAAGCTGCCACTCATCGGAAAGTGCATGGAGTTCCAGGCACTTGCTTGCAACAAACCGGTAGGCGTCAGACAGAAGTAGTTTTTAGAACGAGATATTTTTTTTATTCGATGTAGTAATTTACTGATAGTAATGGCCTTCTTATCTTCGGCTACATTTTTACATCTATATGACATCATTCCCCATCAATAGCAGAGATGATGGAAACAAGTTTCACAGAACAAGAATAAGCAAAACTGGGCAGAAGTCATTAGTGGCACACATGGAATGTTTCCGGCACTTCTTAACTCTACCTAGAGAAATAGACACCAGCAAACAGAGAAGGGGAACCATCAAAAAGCTAGCAACTCCCACTTTCGAAGGTCCAAAAAATATGTTTCAGAATAAATAAATCACCTAGTTAATAGAGTCCATTATGTTTCAAAATAAAGCTATTATATAAATGGTCATTTTCAAGACAAGATTAATAGTATGATCCGCTGACATAACCAGGTTGAAGGTTATGAGTGAGTTTTCTGAATCCACAAAAGAAAAAAAACAGCAAGTTTGAATGCAAAAGAGTCAGGTAAATGCCTCTCACATCACCGAGAAAAAGTTGACATGAATCGATGTAATAGATGTAGGAGTGTGTGCAAGAAGAACAGTCTTCACATCTAATGCCAAGATAACTTGGTGAGAGATCGTGAAAACCAGAACGGATTTTCAATTTAATTTGAGGATTACAGAGACTTGGGTCAATGTTCCTTCATGCATGATGGAAATGAAAAAAATAATATAAGATAGTGGTTATGGGTGTGGAGTGTGACGCGGTGGTCTACGTCGGTGTAACTGTGCATGCAATAAGTATTAAATAGAGCATAGTGAGGGGCATAACTTGTGTGTTAAGCAAGGAATTTACACTACATACAATAGGTGCACTAAGATTCTAAAGCTCACCCATGAATAAAACTGCAATTCATTCAAGAAAAAGAGGGAATAATAACTCCCTAGAAGTTCAAAAATAAGGTGAAAACAATGCTGCCTTATCATTGAGGTATGCTTTTGATAGGAACGGCTAGGGATTTTAGGGGGAATACAAGATAAATGTCCTCAATTAGAGAGGAAGACCGCTCTTCTACACTTTGATTCGAGATAAAGCACTAAATCTCCCCAAGATCTAAATCTATTCTCTACTTCTAAACTTCTACTCTCTCTTTTCTTCATCAATTCTCTTCCTTTCGTAACCCTAACCCCTTCACTCCTATATACATGGCTAATTTGTCCACATTTACAAAAATATCCCTTGGGCACAAAATTACAAAATTGCATCTTGTACTCCAAAATTACAAAATCGCCAATGTACCACAACCCCCCATTTCCAACCATACACTGTCTCTGAAAATCCATCTTATCCTCAAGGTGGTGCATGAAGTCTGTGGGTGCGCTTTTCTGAGTGCCGGTGCTTATCTTCGCGCCTCCTCCTAAATCAAAAGATCACCCAAGAGATCCATCCTCCTCTAAACATCGCCACAGGGGTGGTAGTATGTTCGTGGCTAAGTTGTCTAGGCACTGCGCTTTTCGTTCTAAATTTGGGATCCAAACAGGTCCGGAATCGTCAAAATACAGAAATCACACAGAAATTCCTCCGAAAATACCGAAAATTCACGGAAATTGCACGATGCATTGTGCATCAGTTGACCGGTCAACGACTTAGCTTGAGCCAGATTGGTCTGGTGGCTCGGATTGGCGGCTCCGCAACACCGACATGAGTCGGTGACTCCGCTAAGCCAGCTTGTGACGGCGCGCTAACGGCTCTGGCTCGGCTCGGCTTCTCTGCAGATTGGTTACATCGAGCCGATAGTGTACTGGTGCGGCTCGACCGTGCCGATGCCGTTTTTCAAAGGCTCTGGTGGCGGTTTGCCCTGAATCTTGGTATGGTAAGTTCGCCTAGAGGAGAGGAAGAAGTTGGTAGTGTCGGCAGTCCCAGATGTCACCGGAGGTAGCGCCAACGAGCTTCCTAAGTATTGGCATCCGAAGGACCACCGCCCCTAGGCGGGGTAGCCCAGAATCCGCGAGACGTTGGGCGACACCGCAGGAGGTCGATGGCATCCGGTACATCCTCTCGCACCTCCGTCGGAGTTGGACCTGAGTTGCCAGCTTCGAAAATCTCCAGGTCTATGCCATTGCCTCCTTTTTCTCCAGATCTGGTGGATCTAGTCTCTTGTTCTTCAGATTTGGGCTTGTTGGCTCCTTCATAGGGAGGAAACGCATCCTTAATGTTCTGATGAAACATCTCAATGCTTTGATTTATCGTAGCTCTTTCCGCAACGATCTCGAGGCAAGCCTTAGCAAAGATCTCCTTCATAGTGGCTCTCATCACTTCTTTTGCCTCCTTCATCGTGGCTGTGATCTCCTCCACATCAACCATCAGCGTCATGGATCACAGAGCTCTGATACCAATTTGATAAGAACAGCTAGGGATTTTAGGTGGAACAAAATATAAATGACCTCAATTAGAGAGGAAGACCACTCTCCTACGCTTTGATTCGAGATAAAGCGCTAAATCTCCACAATATCTAAATATATTCTTTACTCCTAAACTTCTACTCTCTATTTTATTCATCGATTCTCTTCCTTTCCTAACACTAACCCCTTCACTCCAATATACATGGCTGATTTTCCCATGATTACAAATATACCCATCAGGCACAAAATTACAAAACTGCCCATCGGTCTCCAAAATTACAAAATCGCCACCATGTGGCCACAACCCCTCATTCCAAATAGCTTTCATATTAATTCAAGAAGCCAGCACAAGAACATTGCTAGCCTGATGGGTTGGAATCTCCTCAACTCCTATCAAATCATCTAATGGAATGACCTTGCAAGTTTTATGTCAGACCATGTTCAAAAAATTCTACATATAAATGCTTCAAATATTGTTAGTACATCAAGTTTTATGGCTGAAGTCTCCAGACAGAATAATTACATTACATCTTAAACAATTAAAATATACTGCATGGTTTAAAGTAATTAAGCAAGCCTTTTAACAAGCAATTATCTCTAAATAGTAGATGCTGAACAGTTTTTTGGCAAAGAAGCATACCTAAGAGGTTCAAGTGTACTCTCACCAACATAAGCAACAGCGGCAAAGTGCATAACAGCATCAAATGCATTCTCAGCAAATATTTGGTTAACCTACAAAACTGGTCAAGGAATTCAACTAAACACTGTTTTATGCAAAACATTTTCCAATGATATGAAATATCTAGAGCTTATGTGATGATAAGGATACAGCTTTCGCATCCCCTAAATCAGCATATATAAACCGGAGTCTCCCTGGCTCCGGAAATAGATCCTGAAGAATCTTAACAGCCCCAATATTCCCCCTTGAAAGATTATCCTGGACAGATCATGAAAAACATATTGGTTAGGTTTTATGTAGCCTTTCTGGATACGTGTGATAGAAAATGTAAGTACAGACAAAAAAAATTGGTGGTGGGAGAACTACCACTATAGTTACTCGGTATGAGTCCTTAAGGAGACGAAGAGTGGCATGCGAGCCTATGTAGCCAGCTCCACCAGTAACTAAGACATGTGTTACCCCACGCTCCCGATGAGAGAACTGTAGGATGCAAAAGATTTGATGAAACATATATAAGAAAACTAAAAGATAAAGACAACAGTTCAGAAATTGTAAGTGTCTCGAAGGACAGTTAACACCATTATTAAGAAAACATGGATAAGATGATAGGATCCGCTTGGTTTTGATGGATAAAGTTTGGAATTTTGGGGGAAAGGTGAGATTTTTAGTGGAAACGAGTGATTTTTAGGGTTAAATTGAAGAGATGTGGAAAAAGGTGGGATATTTATTGGAATATAAAAGAGATACAAGATAGATTTGAGTTCTTTTTAGAAGAACTCGCCTTCTCTTGGCCACGTTCGAGAGGTGGACCGATCTCCCAAGCTTCTATTTGAGACGAAACCGCAATTTCCAACAAAAGAGAGAATTCTCAATCTCTAGCAAAATTTCTCTTCAAGATTCAACACAATTCAACACCTTCTCTAATCCCCCTAGCCTCGTATAAATAATAGACTCCAAAAATTCCAAACCTGCTCTTTTTCATAGAATGTGGTCTCATCATTACTTCGCCTACGAAGAACCACCTTGAGGACAAGGTGGTGCATATAGTCCATGAGCCACACTGCTCCAAGTGGAATACTCGCCCCCTCCTAAATCAAAACAATATTATTGGTATCCACCGCCCTCAACGACACCCGGATAGACGTCACGATGATCACGTAACACGGCTAAAGGTCATCCGTGTCCAAATCAGGGACCATTGGGCCACGTAAAAGTATCGATGGACCATGGCGAGTCCTGAAATGTGTCCTCGGGCCATGGCGGGCCTAGCCGTGCTACGTGCAAGGCCAGGCGAGCCAGCAGGCCTGATGGCTGGCCCTGCAGGCTTGCTGGGATTGCTTGTAGCCCTTGGCGACCATGTAGGGGGCTGTCACCCCCGTCGCTACCTCCTTGCGTCGATCGTCGCCTTTTGAGGACAAATCCTCATCAAAGTTGTCGATTTTTCCACATTTCAAGTTCAAAAACGACGCGTTTTGCTCCAGATGTACGTTGTTGTCTCCGGTATCGCCCAGATCTGAAATATTCGTCCCTTTTGAATCAAAGGATAGTTGAGGGAAATGTTGCAATAGTAGTTGTGTTAGGGTTTTTGATGGGCCCCATGCCCCACCTGCGGGTTTATACCCGCAGGAGACACGCGCGCGCACAAAGCCCAAGGGCGGCCGCCCCTTAGCCCGCGCACACCCTAGCCTAGCCCCATGAAACCCTAGATTTTATTATAAATAGGGGGCTAGCCGTCGCTTATTTTCTCATGCTTGATTATTGATATTTGTGAGATTCTATATGTAGACGAGTGCAGACGTCCTCTTCAGCGTATTGGGAGGAGAATACGCCTCTTTTGTATTCAAATATCTAGTTCTTTTTTCTATTAGTTCTCTATAAAAATTGCATCTTTGTTAGTTTCTAACAATTTGGTATCAGAGCAAGTGACGATCGATGGCGGCTACAACGAGATCACGGGACAAAATTGAGACGTTGGAGGCAAAATTCACAAGCGAGATCGAGGCTATCAAGAAATCGTTGACGGGGAACGATGAGTCCATGGCGAAATTAACTACTTTCATCTCCCAATTCGCGTCAAATCAAATGAAGAACGACGATCAATTCGTGCAATTGATGTGAGCCCTAAATTAATTGGCGACGAACAACAAAGGGGAGGGGAACCCTAAATCCGTGGGAAAGGCGCCACCTTTAGGCAAGGAGAAGGAGAAAGTTGTGAACTTTGACCTGGAAAAAGACTTTTTGGTGGAGGAATTTGTCGAAGATAAAGAAGAGGAGCCATGGAGGGTCGATTATCGAGAAGAAGTGAGGCGAAAGGCCGTGGAAGCCCAAGGATGGACCGGCGACTCCGACCAAAACCTTAGGAGGAGGCGCGGTAACAACGGGGGGCCGCGGCACCCCCCCCAGAGGCCCGCTGCCCCCAGGAGAGCCGCCAGGGAGGCGGCGCCCCCTGGGCTCGCCCAGGGGCGGCGAACCCCCCGGGGGGCCGGTGAGCCCCCTGGGTTCGCCCAGGGGCGACGAACCCCCCGACCCTCGCGGGGGGCGCTGGAGCCCCCAGGATTCCCGGGCGGGGCCGACGGCCCTGCCCCAGGCAGGCCGCAGCCCCGTCGATGCTTCCCGACCCTCACGCGGATTTCCAGTGGCTACTAGCAGCAGTTTTCAGCATGGGCAGCCGCGGCGGGAGGCGCCGGCACGTGATTTCGAGGATAACTTGGGCCCCGGGGACTTTCAGGAGCACAGAGACTACGGCGAGGGTTATCGGGACCCTCCCGACCCTCGATTTGACGACGGAAGATGGCAGTCACCGCCCCACCACCCGGAGGGACGCACAGTAGGTGCAGGAAGGGGATATGGAGACTATCAGGAGTGACCAGAGGGCAGGTTTGGGGGCGACGAGAGGCACGGAGACCGAGGAGGAGTGCCCCATGGTGGCTACGAGTGGCGCCAGGAGAGGTATCAGCACTACCACCAGCCTAGACAGGGAGGAGGTCGCGGGGACCAGGGGGATTCAATATAGACCGCCTAAGGAAGCTGAAGATGCCTATATTCGATGGAGGGGACTCGGTCTCGTGGGTCTACAGGGCGGAGAGATTTTTTAGAGTCGTCCGCATGACGGAGGAGCAGAAGTTGGAGGCTGCTGGCATATGCTTGTATGGGAAGGCCCTGGCGTGGTTTCGGTGGAAGGACGCGAGGCGCCCTTTTCGCTCATGGGAGGAGATCAGGGAACAGATGGTAGAAAGATTCAGAGACCCCTATGTGGGGAACGTACGGGAGCAGCTGCTTTCTCTCCGACAGGAGAGAACGGTGAGAAACTACTTAGAGAGATTTGAGGCCCTTTCAGGACAGGTGCACGGAGTGACCGATAAGACGATGGAGAGCACCTTTATGAAGGGCTGAAGTCCACTATTCAAGCAGCCGTTCGCATGCATAAGCCGCAGAGTTTGATAGAGGCCATGGAGTACGCTCCGATGGCAGAGGACTTTCAGCTGGAGGATAGGAGGGCCCGGGGTGGTTGGAGCGGTTCGACAGCTCGTAGTCAGCCAGTGACAGGAGGACAGCAGAAAGCCACTACAGGGACTGATTCAGGGGTCAGGGAGAAAACTGGAGAGAATGGTAGTGCACCACAGGCTGGGACAGTTCAGGCGCATGACAGACGCTGAGAAGAGAGAGAAGAGGCAGAAGGGCTTGTGTTTTAGATGCGATGAGAGGTTCTCACCGGGCCACCGGTGTGCGGGGCGCAAGCTCCAGGTGATTCTGTTGGAGGACGAGGACGACGAGGCTGACGTCGAGGAGGAGGCAGCTGAGGCAGAGAAGGAGTTGGAGGGCCAACAGTTGGACATGGCAGAGGTGTCCCTCAACTCCGTGGTAGGGTTCACACCGAACCATACCATGAAGCTGAGGGGAGAGATAGGCTGACCGTGCTCATTGACAGTGGGGCTACCCATAATTTCATCTCCAGAAGGATGGTGTCACAATAGGAACTCTAGCTGACAGATTGCGGCAGCTTCAGTGTGATAATGGGGACGGGAAAGAAGGAGAGCAGTCGAAGAGTTTGCAGGGGACTGGTACTAACTATGCAGGGGATACATGTGATCGCAGATTTTTACCTCTGGACCTAGGGAGCACCGACATCATTTTGGGCATGACCTGGCTACTGACGGTAGGGGAGATGACAATAAATTGGAAGCTGCTGCAGATGGAGTTTCAGGAGGCAGGGAGAGTAGTGATACTCCAGGGGGACCTCAGCCTATGCAGAGTTTTGGTCTCCTTGAAGACCATGGTGAGGACCATCCAGACTGAGGGAGGAGGCTATTTAGTGGAGCTATACTCATTGACAGGAGAGGGAGGCGTAGAGGCCAGTGCAGAGCAGCCCATTCCGGGAGAGGTACATCAGCTGATGGAGCAGTTTGAGGAGATCTTCCAGGAGCCTCGGGGTCTCCCCAACCTAGGGACCACGAGCATGCCATAGTACTACGAGAGGACGTGTCCCCCATTAGCGTGCGGCCCTACCGATACCCCCAGCATCAGAAGGATGAGATAGAGAGGATGGTGTCAGAGATGGTACATGCCGGGATGATTCAGCCGAGTGTAAGCCCGTTCTCCAGCCCAGTGTTGTTAGTAAAGAAGAATGATGGTAGTTGGCGATTCTGCGTGGACTACAGGGCGCTGAACAAGGAGACGGTCCCAGATAAATTCCTTATACCGGTGATCGACGAGCTCCTGGACGAGCTACACGGGGCAGCCTGGTTCAGCAAGTTAGATCTTAAGTCTGGCTACCATCAGATCAGGATGCGATGGGAGGATGTGCCCAAGACGGCGTTCAGGACGCATGAGGGTCACTATGAGTTTCTTGTCATGCCCTTCTGTTTGACAAACGCACCTGCCACCTTTCAGGCTCTGATGAATAAGGTATTCCCGACCCTATCTCAGGCGATTCGTACTAGTTTTTTTCGATGATATTTTGGTGTACAGTCGTACTCTGGAGGAGTATTTGGACCACCTGCATGTGGTGTTTCAGGAGCTGCATTACCACCAACTATATGTGAACAGAAAGAAGTGTCTTTTCGGACAGCCACAGGTGGAGTATTTGAGGCATGTCGTATCAGCAGGAGGGGTGGTAGCAGATAAAGCAAAGATAGCGGCCATGCTGGACTGGCCGCGCCCCACCACGCTCAAAGGACTGCGGGGTTTCCTGGGGCTGACAGGATACTATCGTAGGTTCGTGGAGGAGTATGGAACGATTGCCTAGCCACTAACAGAGTTATTGAAGAAGGACCAGTTTCATTGGGGTGAGGAGGCGACGACAGCATTTGATGCCCTGAAAAGGGCAATGACCACTGTGCCAGTATTGACGTTGCCCGACTTTTCCAGACCCTTCGTGGTAGAGGCGGACGCATCAGGACACAGGCTGGGAGCAGTACTGATGCAGGAGCAGCGGTCCATAGCTTACTACAGTCAGGTGTTGACCGTGAGGGCCCGACTGTGGTCGGTCTACGAGAGAGAGCTGATGGCCATAGTCTTGTCCATACAGAAGTGTAGGCCAAATTTGTTGGGACAGAGCTTCCTAGTACGCACGGATCAGCGGAGCCTGAAGTACCTGATGGAGCAGCGGATGGTAGCGGAGGAGCATCAGAAATGGCTGCGGAAGCTGATGGGATACAGATTCGAGATTGAGTATCGCCCGGAGCAGGAAAATAAGGCGGCTGACGTATTATCCCGGCGAGAGGAGGGGGAGCTGACGCACTAGTAGTATCTGTTCTTCAGGACTTGGGACCGCTACAGCAGGAGGTGGAGCAGGATTCGGAGATAGCAGGTATACAGGAGACTCTCCTGCAGGGGTCTACTGAGTTTCTGGGGTATTCTCTACAGGAGGGACGGTTGCTGTACTGGGGGAGACTGGCGATACCGAGGACTTCCACACATATACCGGCCATACTCTAGGAGTTTCACGGCAGTACCATTGGAGGACATTCTGGGGTCATGAAGACCTATCAGCGACTGGCGAGGGAGCTCTATTAGAAGGGGATGAAGAAGGATGTGGCGAGGTTTGTGGCGGAGTGTGACATGTGTCAGCGTCAGAAGTACCAGGCTATGGCCCCAGGAGGACTACTACAGCCACTATCCTTACCGGAGCGAGTATGGGAGGACCTCTCCATGGATTTCATTGATGGGTTGCCGAAGTCGGGAGGATACACTGTCATTTTTGTTGTGGTCGACCGCCTCAGCAAATATGCGCACTTTGTTCCGCTTCGGCATCCTTACATCGCAGTCACCGTTGCAGAGGTGTTTGTGAGGGAGGCCATCCGTCTGCATGGACATCCAAAGTCCATAGTCTCGGACCGAGACAAGGTGTTCCAGAGCATATTCTGGCATGAGCTTTTCAGGTTGCAGGGGACGACATTGAAGCGGAGCACGGCCTAGGACGACATTGAAGCGGAGCACGGCCTACCATCCCTAGACTGATGGTCAAACGGAGGTGGTGAATAGGAGCGTGGAGACTTATCTGCGATACTTCATTTCAGAGAATCCTAAGGAGTGGGCGTGTTGGCTAGCCTGGGCGGAATATTGGTATAACATGTCATATCACACGGCGACGCAGACTACACCCTTTAGGATTTTGTATGGCAGAGACCCCCGCACTTACTACATTATGGACAGGAGACGACACACGTGTCGGATGTGGATCAGTACATGGCAGAGAGGGACCAGATTCTGGAGGAGCTGAAGCTCCATTTGGCGAGAGCGCAGCAGGTGATGAAGGCTCGGACAGACTTACACCGTCGTGACATACATTTTGAGGTAGGGGACATGGTGTATCTGAAACTGCGACCTTACAGGCAAAGATCAGTGGCTCACAGGAAGAATGAAAAGCTGACACCGCAGTATTTTGGACCTTTCGAGGTCGAGACGAGAGTAGGGCCGGTGGCCTACAGATTGAGCTTACCCCCAGGATCCGACATTCACCCAGTCTTTCATGTTTCGCAGTTGCGCCAGGCTATTGACGACCACACCTCTTCCCCTTCATTATCCGAGACCCTTACTGCTGATATGGAGGTGAGACTGGAGCCCGAGGTTCTGAAGGGGGTTCGACGGAGCGACATAGGAGGGCGGCAGGTATTGTTGTAGTGGAGGGGCTTACCAGAGCACGATAGCACGTGTGAGGACATAGACGAGATGACTGCGCGTTTTCCAGACTTCCACCTTGAGGACACGGTGGCTCTTTGGGGGGAGTATTGATGGGCCCCATGGGCCCCCCTGCAGGTTTATACCCGCAGGAGACACGCGCACGCACAAAGCCCAGGCGCGGCTGCCCCTTAGCCCGCGCACACCCTAGCCTAGCCCCATGAAACCCTAGCTTTTATTATAAATAAGGGGCTAGCCGTCGCTTATTGCCTCATGCTTGATTATTGATATTTGTGAGATTCTATAGGTAGACGAGTGCGGACGTCCTCTTCGGCGTCTTGGAAGGAGAATACACCTCTTTTGTATTCAAATATCTAGTTCTTTTTTATATTAGTTCTCTATAAAAATTGCATCTTTGTTAGTTTCTAACAGTTTGCAAGGTAGCCCCCATCGCCTATGATGCCCTCCGACCCTCATCAATCGATGCATTAACCTCAGATCTGAATTCCTCCATAAATTTCATCAGACCCACTACTTCGATATCGAGTCTTTCCTCCAAAAGTTTCTTCTTTTTCTTTGCCATTCCTCTGTCTCCGACGTGGATCGTAGCACTCTGATACCAAATTGATAAGATCCACTAGGACTTGGATGGATAAAGTTTGGATTTTGGTGGAAGGTGAAATTTTTGATTTAAAAAAAGAATTTTTAGGATGTAATAGAAGAGATACGGAGAAAAAGTATGAGTTTTATTGATATAAGTGGAATATAAAAGAGATACAAGATAAATTTAAGTTCTTTCGATGGGAACTCGCTCTCCCTTGACCACATTTGAGAGGTGAACCGCTCTCCCAAGCTTCTATTCGAGAGGAAGCTGCAATCCCCAACAAAAGGGGGAATTCTCAACATCTAGCAAGATTTCTCTTCAAGATTCAACATGATTCGACACCTTCTCTAATCCCCTAGCCCCACATATATAATAAACTGAAAATATAAAATTACAGAAATAACACTAAAGCTGAAAATTATAAAAAGGCCACCTAAAACTTGAAAATTATGAAAACGTTCCTAAGACTCTAAAATTTCCAGATCTGCCCTTTTTCATAGAATGATGCTCTAGTGTATCATGAGAATGTGTGGTGGTTAAGTGGAGAGGTGGGGGGAGAGACTCCCCCACACACGCTCCCACACACACCCCACCCCCCTCTTCATTTCTTTGTTCTTTGGGATGAGTGGGAGTATGGTGGTTCTGAATGTCTCTGTTGACATATGTTATTTGATACGACGGAAAATTTGTGAATAGTAGATAACTTTCTTCAAAATTTCCGGTCTTTAAGATGGAGCAATACTTGTTTAGGGAGAGAAAAGTGAGATACACATCGAATGATTAAACTTAAATTCTGAAAAGGAAAAAAACACAATAGCATAATGATACAAAATCTGGCAAAAATGGCATGCACACCCCCAAGATAGAAAAAGGATAGACACCTCTAGTCTTCCTAGAAATTGAATTACGCCCAGTATGACAACCAAAAAGGAACAATAATGAAATTAGCTACAAACATAAAAGTTTATCAGATGACTCGTTTATGGCCATTTTGCTTTAACAAGTCGATAATGATTCTTTTGGTTAACCACTGATTGCTGTCTCAAAAAAAAATATCATTCATGGCCATTTTCATAAGATTCAGCTGAATGAATCTGACCTGGTTAGCAGAAATCACTGTACTACCTACAATGGCAAGCCTCAAACAAGATAATCACCCACCTTTAGGAAGCCTGAGTGGAAAAATCATTAAAGTTGACAAGGACAATAGATTTTTTTGACCGGTGATGAAAAGATTTTAACATGTGAGAAAACATGGCATCTGATATAAGTCATATAACCAAACCATTGTTCTCCTAGTCAATTAATAAAACGGGTTTCTCACAGGCCAACTAACCTACAAGGTTGTATGGTACATGATATCCCTAGCTTTATTACTAAGTTACCACACCAGTCACAGTTGATAGGCAGCATATGAAAATGTGAATTTTTGTTTATGAAGCTTGTTTGATTTGAATTTGCATGCCATACGGGAGAAGGCATAGATAACGATGTTGAGGGGAAAATAGAGAAATTACTAAGAAAATTGTTTCTCTCCAATTTCGCTTAAACGTGCTGACAACAACAAATTCCATAATACGGATGATAGCATGCATGTATCTGATATTGCCAGTAATGTGCCAAAGGCTATCAGAAGTTTGCATAATTCGATGGCACGTCAGTTTATAGCATGTACAGAAGAGGTATCAGGCTTTTGAAAATAGCTACCATCATAATGACGTAAGAAGGTAAGTGTCAAATGAAGGGGAGATCCAGGTTGAAATCCAGAAGAAAGCACCACGTCATTGTACATACTTCCCAAAAAAACAATTCTAGAGTGGGACAATAATTGGGACAATAACTATATATCTTTCCAATGGTAAATGGTGCCTAGAGAAATTTCAACTTTATGATACTGGTTGGCATGTGCGGAACTAGGAATGTAGGTGTGGGGGAACGGGCCCCCACCAAAATTTGACAAAAAATGTATTTGTGTGTGTGTGTATACTAGCACATGCCCGTGCCCGGAGGGCACAGAGACAGCCGTCACCTAGGTGCAAAGTTCAAATGGAGACAGTCGTCAGCCGGACGTAAAGTGCAAACGTAAACAATCATCATCTGAGCACAGAGTGCAAAAAGAAGGTAAAAATGTGAAACGCGGGTGGTAAAATGCGAAAATGCGAAAAGGAGGGACCTAAGAGCAAAAACTCGGGAGGCAAAGTGCAAAAAGGGCAATGGCAGAGTTGTAAATAGCATATAGAAGGAGGTGCTTCTTTGGTTCCATGAAAAATGGGAGGGCAAGAACGAAATTAAGTGAAAATGAGGGACTTTTGTTTTGGGTCTCCACACAACCCCCAAATTGCACCCACCCCCTAACCCCGTATGTGGGGGATGAGGTGGCACACTCCTCCACCCGCCACCTAGGACAACCCTTTGTCCTAGTGGGACAAAGGTTTGTAAACATCCTCCATTTGTAATAAGGATATATACGTACGTACGTACGTAGGTATTGGGCCCCCACAAAAAATACGTACGAGGACCCCATCAAACTAAAAGCTGGGTTCCGCCACTGCTGGTTGGTAAACATAGCATGCATTGCCAAAATCGCATGCATATTCTGTCGAAATGGATTTGTTGACAACTTTGAGGTCTAGCATCTACAACGTGCGCCATTATTAAAGAAACCAAATCAATTATGAAAACATAAATAGCGAAGAACTCAGCATAAAAAACGATTTGTTATTATTTCTTGGCATAAACCTTCCCAAATAGTGATGGAAGCAACAAATGAATTGACAAGATAGATTTAGCTAAAACATTTACCACACTCGGGCCACTAAAACCAGGCGATTGCTTTAGGATGACTATGCACAGTGCTGTTAGAACAGCTGCCATGAGAAGTTTTGCAAGAACCCGTGGCTTTCTCCTTGATTCTGAGTAGTCCATTCCTATCAAAAAGAGAACTTTCAGATAATTTTAAGAACAAAATACACTTAATAGAACAAAAAATCAAACTAATATAAACATTGCATATGCTTATGAACGGATCATAATTGACTGATATGATTAGTACAAGTCCCAAAGAAATATTTATTGGTAGATGTCTATTGAGAAGCACTAGTCTGGATTTTATTTTATTTTTTTTTTTAGAAATGGGATTCATGTGAGATTTTCCTTAGAGATCTATAAAATTTAGAGAATGGTTTCCAGATATACCCTCAATGAAGCATCTCCACAAACTTTCTTATGCAATCCAAATGTGCTGGGAATGGGAGAAACTACATAATCTTCATGAAAAGAATTTTGTTTCCCGTGGAAACATTGCGGACCATTAAGGAACCATGCAAAAAAATTTAGAAATATAACTGCAGACAATAAGGTCTGCCTTGCATTCTCCACTTAGGCCAAAAAAATTATTTTCACAGGTGCCAATAAATATGTGCATAACCGAAATTGCGGAAGTCATAATCATAAACTTGAATAGATTAAGCATTAATTCTAACATATATTTTCATGTATATGATTCTAACAGATGCATATGAACCTAATTTTCCCAAATGCATATCTAATAAGCAATGAAACAAACCTCCAAAAGGCCAAGGTCTACTGGCCCTAGGCTGAGCTCTGCCCCTAGCTGGTAGCATATGAGGAGTGATTTCCTGTCTTCAACAACAGGAATCCAAACCAACTGCCTCTAAATCACAAAATAATCACCGGCAGCCAGTCAGTGATAATCTGCATTAAATTTCAAATTTCACAATAAGAAATTGCACAAAATAATTAACATATAGAAATAGCAAGTAATTCTTCAAATTCTCAATTTTAATTATTCCAATTAGCACAATAAGACAAGAGAGGAACTTCCTACAATGCAGATGAACCGCCCATCGTATCCAACGTTCTATACGAATATTGAATCCTACAACTTGCTCGAATTGATAAACTACACTGCACAAAACCAAACCCCAAAACTTGAAGCAACAAAGAAAGAATAAAAAAGAAAGGGAGTAGCTTTCAGGGACAGGAGAAGCAAAGGGTTTCTAAAGGACCAACCCCAGCTTGAAATTATAACCAAACGTCACAAATTTAAATATTTCCAACTGATGAAATTAAAAGATACTGGAATTATCATTAGATGTATGGACATTAGAATATATGAACAGAAGAAAATGGCAATCTCTTTCACACACACAAGAAGAATGACAAAAATGAATAACTGCAATCAGATCAAACCAAAACATCTACATGAATGAACATGAAGAAACAATAGAACCAATATATGATCTATTAAGGGGAAAAAGAGTATGAAAATACCATTTGATCATGGTTTAAAAAAAGAACTGTGATGATAAACTTCGTATTAAAAAGGGTGGATATTGCGGGACAAAATGCAATTGATGAAAGGGGGAAAATTTTAGAAATGAATATGACAACACAGAAGGTGAAGAAAACAAAGCCAACATAACAAAAATGAGCCCTTTAAATAGCTAGACCTACACAAGCATATATAGCCTATAAACAACAAAATTGGGGAACGACAAAGAGCGCAAGGACCTCGGCAAAAAAATGGAGGAGTAATCAACAACAAAAATCAATCAAACGAGCACAGCCTATGATCATGATATTTGCAACCAAGAGCAGAGTTTTATGATTATGGAGAAGTGAACCGACCCAGAATTCAAAATTTGAACACAGCCCAGAAGATAAGAGCTCACAATGATCACGACCCGCCTCAAAAAAACCGTCCAAGAGATAGATAACAGCTTCAAAAAGTTATCTTGGTGAGAAAATTAGCACCTCGAGAAGCAGAGGAGGGAGGGAGGGAGGGAGAGAGAGAGAGAGGATGGGAGTTTTGGACCGAGTCTCTGGCTCCTTTTGAGGAGAATTTGTAGAGAGAGAAATTGGGAGGATGAGAAAGAAACATTCTACGATTCATTCGAGCGTGTTTAAAACCTCCTCCCATGTTCTTTGTATGCGTAGACTTTCTCCCTCGGATGTAGACTTTCTTTCCTTTCATTCTTTTTATTCTTTTTCCTTTTCTAAAAATGTTTTCTAAGCTTCGCAAGGTTCATTGTCTTGTTTCGGGTTATTGCTCTCCAGAGAAATTTATTAGTGAGCATAAATAGGACGGCTAAATATGTTAGTATTTTCCATCATATTCTTCTACTGCTTCTATCTATCAAGGTTTGGGATCGATAAAATCGATCAAAAATCAACACGCTTTCATATATTTTCTAATGCTTCGACAAATCAAGACTCAGAATAACATCACGTACCTACATGAATGCTGAATTATGTTAACTAGCATCAGAAATTCACAGACACAATATACGTGGATATCATGTGATTCACATAACAAAATACCGGGGAAAAAGTTCGCAAAAACTTGAACCTCACAATATCTACAGCTTTATTGCAGAAGTTTGCGGCAAACTACAGTCTCTCTTAACAAGAGAGAGTCCAAGAGGTTTATTTATGGTTGATTTCAGAAATACATCAGACTTTTAGAAGCCAAATAGGCATGGATATGCAATTATCAATGGTGTTTGAGTAGGATTTGTGATATATAAAAACGAATAATCTTGGTTAAACAAAAAAAAACTTCAAAACTTGAGATTAATGTGTAATTAATATTTTTGTTATGCATTCACTCAACCAGGTGTGTGTGTGTGTGTTTTGATATCGTAGGCAATGACCAAATCGCGGGCATCATGATGTTTAGTGGGTAATTAATTTGTGAACGTTACACTTTAAATAAGATTTATGAGAAATTTATTGCTGTTTTTTTAAATTATTGCTCATCCCAATGCACCTCCCACTCAACTTCCTCACAACAAAGTCTTCTATTTCTGGGTGCCTGTTCTTTTGCATGGAAAGTTGCAGAGAAAAGTTACGGAGAAAGTGAAAATTTGCACTATTCGCGCACTATTCATCCCAACTTTCCACACAACTTTCCACACATGCTGTTCTTTTGCTTGAAAGTGAAAATGGGAAAGTTTGTCTACGTGGCGGCTTGATTTGATGTTTTTTGGGAATCATGAGGCTGGTTTGTAATCCCAGCTTTTTGTTGGAAAAGTTTAGGAAAGTTGGGGCCCACTCTCTCTCTCTCTCTCTCTCTCTCTCTTCACAATCACACCAACTTTTCACTTTCTCATTCCAACTTTCTTCTACCAAAAGAACACAAGAAAGTTGGTTGGACCACACTTTACTTTCTCAACCACACCCAAAAGAACACAAAACTCCATTTTCTCTCTCCTCAGTTGCCACAAATCCCCAACTTTCCCATTTCAACTTTAAAGCAAAAGAACTAAGCGTTCCACATTCCAAGAATCAAGCTGGGTGAAATGTTGGCATGATTTCTTTCTTCGTCACATGCAAATTTAAACTTGCAAAGTGACCATGCATGATACTTACCAAAGCAGATTAGAGTTTTAACAAACAAAAAAGAGCATATTTCGCATAAATATTTACGGAAGCAAAAGCTGCAAAACTAAAGAACTTTTCAAGCTTGCAAGTCCCCTTCTCCCTGATTAAGGATGTTCAAGTCTTCCAAAATACACAAACTACTTACAGATCAGCAAATTGGGAAACACAATGGCAGAAGCCATAACAAAATAAGTTCACTGTGTACAAGGAACCACATTATATGTTTGAATCAGCAACACGATCAAAGAAACAAGCATAAAGACCATCGAAAATTGACATGCTACATGTCCCATGGGCACAGACACCCAGCTCTTTCTCAAAAACCAAAGAGCAAGCCCCAGCTCCACCATCCTTCGCACAAAAAACAGCTGAGAAGGGAAGGCTTCCGGTAACTGAACCTGTACATGTTCTACTTCTACCTCCTATCCTACATTTTCACTGGAGCTCCATTTCAGAGCAATAAAAACTAGTTTTTCCCCGTGCCAAGAAGCAAAATTTCAAGGCAAAACTCCCCTTAGGTGCCAAACAAGACGTGTATCGGCAATTAAATGGAAGATCCATCAGAACGGAAAAGCAAATGCAAAATTTATGCTGTGAAGCAAGCAGTTACTCTGACCAGAAGCTTTGCTTGGCAGCGGTGGGATTAAACAAAAAGTACCCAAACTGCGCAGCACTATGGTGATATGTCCATTTGATATAGACATTAACCATGGACTGGCTCAGAAGTAGCCGGTCCAGTGCTTCTCCCATTTGCAGTGTAACTAGTAACTGGCGTTGATCTCTGGGCAAACTTGAGTAAGATCTTCTTCTGGCTCTCATCAGTGTGAGGCAAACTCGCCCTTAATAATTCCACTGGTATCTCCTGGCTCATAGCCCTTGCAACCTCTGGGCCGATAGGAGAAGCATTTGGTGATCCCAAAGCCAATGACTCCATTATACCTTCATATTTACTTACACAGTACTTAGTGAGCAATATAAAGAAGGCATTGAATGATTCCTGCCACAGATTCCGAATGCCATAGTTAGCTGCAGCATGTCGGTCAGCAGTTAGAAGTTCAGTTGCTTTATCAAGAACGGATTTGACAACAACCGAGGCGCCATCACCAGCTGAACTTCCAATTGGGCGGAGGGGTGGCTGCTCTGTCGAGCAAACAATCGCGGCAAGGCATGCACTTAGTGCACCCAAACCCATTCCACGAACAATTGAAGCAACGTAAATCACAAGATCAGTGGTTGTTTTGGCTGCAACAGAATCCATTGGCATCTCACCAAATAAAAACCTTAGGTGCCGGAATACAGCCATGGAAACAATTCGAGCCAAGTCATCACCAGGGTAAAGAAGTTCAAGGTAGCGCGAGAGAAGCTTTCGCCCTTTTGGAAGAGAAACAATGCGAAGAAACATGAGATCATCCTTTGGTGTTATGCCATGACCGAGTGGATCGACCAGCCGAAGTGAAGCAGCCAACCTTTGTAAGAGGTTCTGTCTACGCCGCCTCAAATTGGCACCGCCATCCTGAGGTGCGCCAAACTGTAACAACCGGTCAATATCATTGACCTCGAGAAGAAGGCAAATACCATCCTCAAAGATGATCCTTGCTGCCAGCATCGGCTCCTGCTCCAGAGGCTTGATAGCGGATATTGAATTAAAAGTTTCATCGTTAGAATTGGCCGACGTGTCAACTTCGAGCAGAGGACGTGGCCGTCAAATGGAAGAGAATGGGATCCAACCCTACGCATCAACTTGGAGGTAGGCATGAGGCTCAGAGCTGGCATTGGTGTGAGAAGACAGGTCCCGGATAGAAGTAGGGTAGAAATGGTGCCTTGGCATTGAGTTCGAGCCTGAAAATTTCTTCGCCAAACATGCTTGGTGATAGTAGTCATCAACATACGGGTCATTGCTATGGGTGGCGGCATGCTGGATTCGCAGGATACTATCAATCTCATCAGCAGACATGTACTTGGATCGGAACTGAGGCCACCCAGAATCATCAGATCCTTGCTGGGGAAACCGTGTGTTCTGTCTTCCCTTCTGCAAGGGCCTCATCCTGTGCTCCCTTGATTCAGCCATCCCAAGCATTGGAGGGTGGGAAGCATACAGCTGAGACTGCGAGTTCCAGAAATTATGCGGATAAGGCTGCATTTGATGTAATCTATGATGCGTTAAACCATGATGTGTTAACCCATTGGAGTGATGTAGCCCTGGAAGTAGACCAGCTTGGTTTGGCCAATGGTTTGGATTGGGCTGACAAGGATGCATGGGTATGCCTGGAGGACCAAACTGAGCTATGTTTCCACCCGCAAACTGGAGCCCAGGAGGTAATCTGGATGCAAAACGAGGTGGACAGAAATGGGACAGGTTTGGAGCAGAGAACGAAACTGAGGGCATTACCTGTGGAGGGTAAGACGTGAAAGGTAATTTGAGGATGGGAACATGTTCAGTTGAAATGCTTTGCTGTTGTTGAGGATGTGGTTGTTGAGGATACGAAGAGGTTCTGTGCAATGGTTTTAACTCCTGTGGGAAAATGTAAGGATGGGATGACCATTTCTTGGTGTCATTAGCGACTTCAGCATCCAATATGTGCTGATCAAGCCAATTTGACAAGTCCGGCTCATGTGCCCAATCCGCAGCAAAAGAACCTAGAAAGCAACAAATGAAATAAAGATTCTTTAAAATATTTTAGCAATTAAGTTAAAACATGTTAAGTAGGTCAAAGAGCATGAAAATTAGTAATACCTAAGAAAGATATTATTGCTCGATACATAGGTAGACATGTAGGAGAAACGGCTCTCCTTAGAAAAGGAACTGCTAATGGAACTGCTCTACGTATCTTAATAGGAGCAACAAAATCTAACATGCAAACTTCTACAAGCATTAAACCATATTAACTATCATCTTTTTGAGTAGCTGAATTTTTTTTGGAAATCAACCAATTAGGAAACAGCACTTTCTTATTCAGAAGGGAGAAGAAAAATAAATAAATAAAATTTGATTTTTCCATGTCACAGATTTTGAAATAGCTTCTCAAGTAGCTCGTCAGTGGTGAACATTGTTTCACTGGTCAGATCTTCAAGTAGCCGAATATTCTATCCAATCGGCCAAGTGGAAAACAAGACTTTCCTCTTGGAATGGAAGCGGAGAAAGGGGGGAAACATTTTAGGGCTTTTTTTAATATATTGATCTCCCTATAAATGTCTACTATTAAAAAGCCTCCTAAATCATATTATTTATGATTTGGTCCCTCAAATTTATTAATCTAGTGGAAAAGACTCTCACGGACCCCCCTAATGTTTTTTCATCTAAAATTTAAAGCGAATCTGGTTAAACACTAACCAGACCGGATACATCTGAAGTAACCCATTTCATTTTGGACAACGGGTTTCAAATAGTGAGTTTTCGGTTTTTTCCCTCAATCCTTCCCTTCTCCTTCTAACGATCGCTCTCTCCTGCCTTTCTTTTTATTTTAAACCTAACCCGAGCTCAAGACCCGATTCCCTCTCCTACATCACCAACCGTCGCTTGCCCTCGTCCTTCCCAATGGGTGGTGGAACCCAACCCCCTCCTCATCCATTTTCTCAACCTCAACACCCAACTAAGACCCAATTCTCTCATGCAACCTCAACCACCACCCTCGTGGCCTTCCTGCATCAACGTTGACCACCACGATTGCAACAAACCGCAACCATCGCCCCTACCATTGCTTGCAACGATCGCAAATCCTGGACTCGCTGCATGTGACCAGCCACAGTTGCCCCTGGCCGTGAGCCTCTCCATCCTTCAACTCTACGTCCGGTCCCTACTACAACCCACCACCCTTGTCGCCGCTGACTGCAACTCGTGGCCACAATCATGTCACCTGCAATTAACCATTTGAAGAGGAGAAGATAGGATGCATTGAGAGGAAGAAAAGAGGGGGGTGACAATATGGGGGAGGAGGGTGGTTTGAAGAGGATAAAAAAGATGGTGAGGAAGAGAAGGAGAGGAGGGCGATGGTATGGGAAGGTTGATGAGGAGAAGGGAGGCAGGAAATGGTTTGTAGGAGGAATAGAGGAGAGGCAAGTCAACGGTGGTTTGAAAAAGGACAAGTGTAAAGAGGTGGTGGTGGAAGAGAATGTTTAAATGGTGTATTCTGTTAATTTTAACAAAATATAACTCAATTTTAAACAAAAATTAACTAGGGTAATCTTTTTGAATAATTTAATAACTTTGAGAGACCAAATAGTAAATACCTGATTTGAAGGACTCTTTTAAAAAATAGACATTTATAGGAGGACCGATATCTAAAAATCCAACATTTTATCTTTGTACATTTCCATATTAGTAGCCCTACAAGGGAACAGATGGGTCAGCTACATGTTTCAGTGTGAAACTTATGGTTGGTTGAATGAATTGGAAACACATACCAGTTGGAGTAAATCTAGAGCAAAGAAATGCCTCTGACATAAGATGAGTTCGGCCGAGGGACGTTGGGATGCCTTTGTTGGTATATTGTATGTGTGTGGTTGGGCAGGGAGGGAGAGGTTGATGTCAGTCGGTTGTTCTTGTATAGTTATGATGAAAAGGTCGTGAAAAATCAATCATATAGCATCATCCAAACCCACAAAAATTCAATGTCCCTTTCAAATCATGTTTAACATTATTAAATAAATAGTACGACATTGTAATCACATGCCATCACCAACTTAGTGCATTCCACAAGAAGTAGGTTGATAATCTTGGGTGGATCCAAGCATATCTCCAAAGGAAAAATATTTCAACACATACAAAGAACTACAAGGGCATGCAGGGTTACGAGTTCATAAAGACAACACTTACATAAATGCGGTTAGAACATTTAATTAGCATGTTAATAGATAAAATTAAAGCTTCAGAACATTGTTTTGCTCCTTTTTGTGGTAAATAAAGGTTAATCATGAAATGCAGAAATAGAGAATCACTCACTTTCTCTAGAAAAAGATCCTCCACCATGAACATTTCTTGTGATCCGTGGTTCACTAACAGTTCTGTTTAGCTGAGAGACATAAGAAAATATAAATGTCAAGACATGAAGCTGAAATATAGAGAAACCAAACCAAAGGTAAATAGGAAAAGTAGAAGCAGAACGGTCATATATTAACTCAGTGAAGAAAGTAGATTGGTACTATTGACAAGTCTGATTGTACCACAAACCTACTGAGGATTTAGATGTTTCATAAAAAATGTTGAACAATCATATAAAAGGGTACATGAAAGCTTTATAAATTATTTTTTTACCAGTGTAACCCTTATGTTATACTGTTAACTATCAAAGACGCAATGGGGATTGCAGATCGCTATTGTAGTTCACAAGACCAACGTATTGCTGGATTATACTCCACCTAGACTTATAAGGATTGGCACCAATAAAGCCCAAAAGCAGTGCCGAATACTTCATCGCCAACTTTTCATGGAATGTATCGGTCTACTTCCTAAAGACCAAATTTGAAGTACTTGCAAGATTCAAGAAGAAAAGTTCATGTTGAGAAGTAGCCAGTGCAACGTGAGAAGTATCCAGTGCGACGTGTGAAGTTTTTGAGGACATGCAACGAAGGTGAATGCAATTTCTAGTTCAATCAATGTTGCAAATAAGGCGTTAAGCATTAGTTTCCAGTTCCAGATCATCCAGGACAGAACAGGATAACAGAGCGCATGAATAAAACATTATTAGAAAGAGCCAAAAGCATGAGGCTACAGCTAGGCCTATCAAAGAACTTTTATGCAAATGCAGTTAGTCATGCATCATATTTGGTTAATCACCATCAACCTCAAGATCCCTGAGAAAGTTTGGATGCAAGAGCCAATCGGTTATAAGACGCTGAGTATTGGAATGCCTGGCTTACTTACTGGTAGATAAAAGTAAAAGCAAAAGAACGAAAATAGATGCAAAGCTAAAATGGTGTTACTTTCATTGGAATCCAAAAAGGTGTTGAAGGCTACAAGTTATGAGATCCAGACGAAAGGAACACATGTCAGCAAAAACAAACCTTTGAAGAGGAGTCCATGTAGCAAGACAGAACATGTGTTAGAGAAGGCTTAAGAAAAATGAAAAGAGACATCTAGTTAATGTGAAGTTTTTTTCTCAAAGCATAATGCAGACTCATACACAAATTCAACATGTAAATGCATATGCGAGCGAGCAAATAGATTCATATAGTGATGAGAACCAGCCCTAGCAACCATAGCCACATGAAGAAATAAGACCCCACTAGACGCCAGCCAAGTATGATTTCGAAAATCATATAGCCTTTGATCTTGTCAACAATAAGCGGATGATCTTCGTGACGAAGGAACAAGAATGTCTTTGAAAGAATCGAACATGTGATTCAGTCAAGGTATCGAAGAAAAAGAAGGCTATAGGATGCAACAACATATATGGAAACAGGAAAAACTGTAAAATACAAAGCACGTCAAGCGGCGGATGGTTACTCTATAAGAAGAGGCTTGATTAAAGTATGAAATTCAACATGAAGGATATGGAAACAGCAATAACGAAACAGGAACATGTAAGTTATGCTTACCAAAGCAGAAAAGAAGCAAACCCAGTTAAACCCCTCATTATCAGTTAGTTCTAGTTATTCTCCAACTAGTGTTCAAAGTCAAAGGTGGAAAAATAAATATGTCTTGGTAACATATGCAAATAGCGTGGGATCATACAAATATGCTACGGTGTGCACTAGGCTAGACTTACCATGTGCAGTAAATATAAGTCAAGTGAGGATGTTTATGTCGAGTAAGGAAAGGCTTCATTGTAAAGTCTATGCGGAGAAGTTCTAGCATGCCTTGACCTTCATCCCGGCAGTGTTGAAAATTGCCCACATTAGCCCTGTGATGACGGCCATCATGATGCCGAGGGGCCATAGCCGCTTCGCCTTAGGCTGAGGCGGCCAACCGCCATGAGTTTTCGTAGAAACCAGCATGCCCACCATGGCAGGCTTCGTCCGCAATGGTGAAGCCTGCCAACTATTTATTTTTTTTCTTTCTTCTTCCTTCTTATTTGTGCATCTTCTTTTTCTTCTTTGCCCACCTCCCCCAATCACCACCAGCTGTTGTTGCTACCACCAGTAGCCAATAGTAGCAGCCTTATCCTGTAACTGCAAGATGCAAGGCCATGTGGGAGGAGGGAAGAGAACCAAAAAGAAGAGAAAAGAAGAATAAATATATAATTTTTTTAATCGTTAAAATCATTCAAATTTTAATTCATTAATTAATTAATTGTTATTGATTAACATCATTAATTAAAATAAATCATCCAAAATTTTCTTTTTCTTGATATTTTATTTTTGTATATGTTGAAAAAATAAAAAACACCATTGCCCTATCATGACTTTATCTTGGCAGTAAGACATGTGGCGGCCACTCACTGCCACACCACCGTCATTTGTTGAATTGAATCTAGATACTCGAGCATTAAAAAGACAAGTTACCTCAGGTGGAAGACGTGAAAACGAAGAGAGAGAAGTGAGATAGTTAAGCGAATGCAAGGATAAAGACAACATCAAGCCAATGTAGAGATTGTGGCTATGTGGATTGCCTTCAAATTAGATTAAAAAAGAGAATTAGAATTCGTATGAGCTGAACTGGTAAAAGTAGGAGCTGAACTGGTAAAGATAAAATCTTGATCAAGGCGTCGAAGAATCCATATATTCAAAGTTCTTGCAAATTCCAGTAGCAAAAAGCCAACTTCATGGGGTTAATGGATGCGACACAGATGGAACCTGGAGATAAGACCAATACCATTAGAATGCTTAGCTCGTCGGCTTTTCAAATTTCAAGATTGTGAACATCAGATGACATTACCGTTACTGGCTGACAAGTTGAATATATGATATATTTCTCTATCTACTACAGTCCAAACACGATCGTAATTCACTCTTCAGTAAGATTTGGAAGCCTAATCGAGGTCAAATTCTAATACAAAGGATCACGTAATTTGGAGTTAAACATAAAACATCATCAACGTAAAGATTCAAAGTTTAAAGAAAGGAGAGAATTTCTAAGCAAACAAGTACCAGAAGAAATGCCTTTATATACCCTCAAAGAGAGAGGCATTGTAAGGTGTGGTGTTAGGATCTAACAAAGACAAGATTTTTATTAGAAAAGCAATAGCAAATAGAAAGATAATTGGGCACAAAAGAGGTGTGTCCTCCTCCCAAGACGCCTAGAGGACGTCCGCACTCGTCTACCCTAAGAGTCTCCAAATATCAATTATCAAAATAGCATAGGTAGACAAGAGAGGCTACCCCCTATTTATAATAGAAAACTAGGGCAAAGAGGGGGTGTGCGGCAATCTAAGGAGGGGGGGCTGCGGCATTAGGCGCGCGCGCTTTGGGGCCCCTGCGGGTGTAAACCCGCAGGGGCTTATGGGCCGTAGGCCCATCAATACTCCCCTCCCAAAGAGCCACCTTGGCCTCAAGGTGGAAGTCAGGAAAGCGCGCCACCATATCATCCATGTCCTCCCACGTGCTGTCGTGCGCCGGTAAGCCCCGCCACTGCAACAACACATGTCGCACGCCTGTGTCGCTCTGACGAACTCCTTTCAGCAACTCTGGCTCCAGCCTCACCTCCATATCAGCAGTAAGGGACTCAGGCAATGTCGGAGAGGAAGTGTGGTGGCCAATAGCCTGTCGTAACTGTGAAACATGGAATACAGGATGAATGGCCGATCCTGGGGGCAAGCGCAATCTGTAAGCCACCGGTCCTACCCTCGCCTCGACCTCAAAAGGCCCAAAATATCGTGGTGACAGCTTTTCATTCCTTCTATGAGCCACTGACCGCTGCCGGTAGGGCCTCAACTTCAGATATACCATATCACCCACCTCAAAGTGTACATCTCGACGGTGTAGGTCTGCCCGAGCCTTCATCCCATGCTGAGCCCTCGCCAATGGAGCTTCAGCTTCTCTAGAACCCGGTCCCGCTCCGCTAGGTACTGCTCCACATCGGAAACTGGGGTCGTATCATGGCCATAGAGAAGTAAGTGCGAAGGGTCTCAGCCATATAAAATCCTGAAAGGTGTAGTCTGTGCCGTTGTGTGGTATGAAGTATTGTACCAGTATTCCGCCCACGGTAGCCAACGAGCCCACTCCTTAGGATTCTCTGAGATAAAGCATCGCAAGTAAGTCTCCACACTCCTACTTACCACCTCAGTCTGACCGTCAGTCTGAGGATGATAAGCTCTGCTCCGCTTCAAGGCCGTCCCTTGAATCTGAACAACTCCTGCCAAAATTTGCTCTGGAATACCTTGTCTCTATCGGAGACTATGGACTTCGGCGGGCCATGCAAACGAATGACCTCTCTTGCAAAAATCTCCGCCACTGAAATGGCGCTGTAAGGATGCTTAAGCGGGATAAAATGTGCATATTTGCTGAGGCGGTCTACCACAACAAAAATGACGATGTAACCACCCGACTTTGGCAATCCATCGATGAAGTCCATAGAGAGGTCCTCCCAAACTCTGTCTGGTAAAGATAGCGGCTGTAGTAGACCACCTGGGGACATGGCCTGATATTTGTGACGTTGGCACACGTCACACTCTGCCACCATCCTGGCCACATCCTTATGTTGCCCCTTCCAGTAGACCTCCCGTGAAAGCCACTGGTAGGTCTTGAGGACTCCAGAATGCCCTCCTATAGCACTGCCGTGGAACTCCCTGAAGATGGTCGGTATAAAAGTAGAAGTCCTCGGTATCACCAGCCTGCCCCAGTAAAGTAACCGCCCCTCCTGTAAAGAATACCACGGGTACTCAGTCGACCCCTGTAACAGGGCCTCTCGTATAGCCGCCAAATCCGGGTCCGTCTCAACCTCCTGCTGCAGTGGGCCCCAATCCTCCAGGATGGATACGGTAAGCGCTGCTAACTCTGCCTCCTCCTGCCGGGATAATGCATCAGATACCTTATTCTCCAATCCCGGGCGGTACTCTATCTCGAACCTGTACCCATCAACTTTCGCAACCACTTCTGATACTCCTCCGCTACCGTCCGCTGCTCTAGTAGGTACTTCAGGCTCCGCTAATCCGTGTGCACTATGAAGCTCCGTCCCAACAAATATGGCCTCCACTTCTGGATGGAAAACACTATCGCCATCAACTCCCTCTCATATACCGATCGCAATCGGGCCCTTGCCGTCAACACCTGGTTGTAGAAAGCTATAGGTCGCTGCTCCTGCATAAGTACTGCTCCCAACCCGTGTCCGGATGCGTCCACCTCTACTACGAATGGTCTGGTGAAGTCGGGCAACGCCAATACTGGCACAGTGGTCATTGCCCTTTTCAGGGCCTCAAAAGCGGTCGTCGCCTCCTCCCCCCAGTGGAACTGATCCTTCTTCAGTAATTCTGTCAATGGCCAGGCAATCGTCCCATATCCCTCTACGAATCTGCGGTAGTACCCTGTAAGGCCCAAGAAGCCCCGTAGCCCCTGAGAGTAGTAGGGCGCGGCCAGTCCAGCATGGCCGTTATCTTCGCTCTGTCGGCGGCTACCCCTCCTGCTGATACCACGTGCCCCAGATACTCCACCTGCGGCTGCCCGAATAGACACTTCTTTCTGTTCAAATATAGCTGGTGGTACTACAGCTCCTGAAAGACCACCTGCAGGTGGTCCAAATGCTCCTCCAGAGTACGACTGTACACCAAAATATCGTCGAAAAAGACTAGTACAAATCGCCTGAGAAAGGGACGAAATACCTTATTCATGAGAGCCTGAAAGGTGGCCGGGGCGTTGGTCAACCCAAAGGGCATGACCAGGAACTCGTAGTGGCCCTCATGCGTCCTAAATGCCGTCTTCGGCACATCCTCCCGTCGCATCCGTATCTGGTGATAGCCTGACTTAAGATCTAGCTTGCTGAATCAGGTTGCTCCGTGTAGCTCGTCCAAGAGTTCATCAATCACAGGTATAGGGAATTTATCAGGGACCGTCTCCTTGTTCAGTGCCCTGTAATCCACGCAGAACCACCAACTACCATCCTTCTTCTTCACTAATAACACTGGGCTGGACTCACGCTCGGCTGGATCACCCCTGCCTGCACCATCTCTGAAACCATCCTCTCTATCTCGTCCTTCTAATGCTGAGGATATCGGTAGGGCCGCACGCTAATGGGGTAGACACCCTCTCGTAGAACAATGGCGTGCTCGTGGTCCTGTGGTGGTGGAAGACCCGATGCTCCTGGAAGATCTCCTCAAACTGGTCCATCAGCTGCTGAACCTCCCCTGGAATGGGCTGCTCTGTACTGGCCTCTGCGCCTCCTTCCCCTGTCAAAGAATGCAGCTCTACTAGGTATCCGCCTCCCTCTGTCTGGATGGTCCTAAACATGGTCTTCAGAGAGACCAAAACTCTGCAGAGGCTAGGGTCTCCCTGGAGTATCACTGCTCTCTCCGCCTCCCGAAACTCCATCCGTGGCAGCTTCCAATTTATGGTCATCTCTCCTAATGTCTGTAGCCATGTCATGCCGAGGATGACGTCGGTGCTCCCCAGGTCTAGAGGTAAAAAATCTGCAATAATATGTATCCCCTGCATGGTCAGCACTAATCCCCTGCAAACTCCGCGGCTGCTCTCCTTCTTCCCTGTCCCCATCATCACACTAAAGTTGATGCAATCTGTCAGCTGAAGCCCAAGCTGTGTCACCACCCTCCTGGAAATGAAATTGTGGGTGGCCCCACTATCGATCAGCACAGTCACCTCCTGGTCGCCGACCTCTCCCCTCAGCTTCATGGTATGGTTCGGTGTGAACCCTACCACGGAGTTGAGGGACACCTCCGCCACGTCCAACTGCTGGCCCTCCAGCTCCTCCTCTGCCTCAGCGGCCTCCTCGACATCAAACTCGCCGTCGTCGTCCTCCAACAGGATCACCTAAAGCTTGCGTCCCGCGCACCGGTGGCCCGACGAAAACCGCTCATCGCACCGGAAACACGAGCCCTTCTGTCGCTTTTCCCTCATCTCCGCGTCCGTCATGCATCTGAACTGCCACCCAGTCACTGGTGTGCTACTCTTCTCCCCAGTCTTCTCTCGGCTTGTCTGGGCCACCCCTGCCGTGGTACCTGCTCCTCCAGCCCCAGATGGGGTGCCTCTCGAAATCTGACTGATGTAGCTGCCTCGGACCCGCCTATCCTCAGTCTGTGCGTCCTCCACCATCTGGGCCATCTCTGTGACCTCTGAAAGCCCCCTGGGCTTGTAGGGTCTCACTGCTGCTCTCAGACTGGGACACAGCCCCTTCAGAAAGGTGCCCTCCAATGACTCGTCAGACACCCCATGTACTCACCCTGCCAGTGTCTCAAATCTCTCAATGTAATCCAGCACTGGCCCCTCCTGCCTGAGGGCGTACAGCTGCTCGTGTAGGTTCCCCAGACGGAGGTCTCTACCAGCACCATGTCCTTTAGCTCCTCCCAGCTCCTGATCTGCTGCCGCCTCTCCGTCCACTGGTACCATCCCAAGGCACGCCCCTCCATGCAGATCGCTGCCGCCTCCAGCTTCTGGGCCTTGGTCATGTGATGCGCCGTGAAGTATCTCTCTGCGGTAAACAACCAGGCGTGTGGGTCCTCCCTGAAAAATAGCGGCATCTTCAGCTTCCGGACGCGGCAATCTCCCCTAAAACGCCTCTGCTCGGGCCTCCCCTCCTCTCTGTGCTGCGGACAGTAATGCTGACGCCTCTCGTCCAGTGTCTCCTAGCGCTTGGGTGGCCCTCCTCTGTGGCCCCCGTAGTCTCCACAGCGATCTCCACGCCGCCCCTCAAAATCGTCCCAACCTGCGTCGTCGCCGAACTCCGCCTCGTAGACACCCCTGTCGTCAGAATAATATCCTCTCTCGCGCCTGTCACCGTAGAAGAGGTCCTCAGCTGCTGATCGACGCTCCGGAGGGTCACCAAAATCTCCCGAAATCCGCCCGTAACCCTCCTCGTACGCTGTCCGCCGCCCAGGGGGCTCAAAACTCATGTCTGGTGGCTGTCCGCGTGCTCCCCCGCCTTCGGGCTGCTGCCAGGGGGCCCTGCCCCTGGCCGACCCCTCTGTAAAACTCCCCCCGGCGGCTACCAGGGGGGCTTCGGCCCCCTGTTATCATCCGCAAGGCCCCTCCGGGGTTGCCGGAGGGGCGGTGGGCCCTGCCGGAGGTCCGGCAGGGTCGCCGGACCCTGCCGAGCCCCGGCAGGGCCTGGGGACCCCTGTCGGGGCCCGGCGCAGGCGGGGGACAGCCCCCCGCCTCTATCCGCTGCTGGCCGACCCCCACGGCTGCTGTGGGGGTTCGGCCGGCTCCACTCGTGTGTGTGGCGTCCCCAATTTTGGCGGCTAGGGCCTTCGCCCCCCTTTTGGTCCTCCACCGCCTTCCGCTGAACCTCCTCGCGGTAGTCCACCCTCCATGGCTCCTCGTCCAATTCCTCCACGTAATAAGGTTGATTTTGGGGCAGAATCTCCTCTTTCTTCTTCTCCTTCTTCAAAGGTGTCGTCTTTGGTGTCGGATTAGGATTCTCGTCGCCTTTGGAGTTTGTCGCCAATTGATTTAGGGCACCCATCAATTGTGCGAATTGGTCGTCGTGCTTTGCTTGATTTGACGCCAATTGGGAGATGGAAGTAGTCAATTTGGCCATGGATTCGCCGTTCCCCGCCAACGACTTTTTGATCGCCTCGATCTCGTCCGTGAATTTTGCCTCCAACACCTCAAATTTGTCTTGCGATCTTGTTGAAGCCGCCATGCTCTGATACCAAATTGTTAGGATCTAACAAAGACAAGATTTTTATTAGAAAAGCAATAGCAAATAGAAAGATAATTGGGCACAAAAGAGGTGTGCCCTCCTCCCAAGACGCCTAGAGGACGTCTGCACTCGTCTACCCTAAGAGTCTCCAAATATCAATTATCAAAATAGCATAGGTAGACAAGAGACGCTACCCCCTATTTATAATAGAAAACTAGGGCAAAGAGGGGGGGTGCGGCAATCTAAGGAGGGGGGCTGCGGCATTAGGCGCGCGCGCTTTGGGGCCCCTGCAGGTGTAAACACATAGGGGCTTTATGGGCCGCAGGCCCATCATGTGGCAAACTAACAATCAAAATATCTCGAGAGATCTTTAAAAGAAAAGTTGTAATCTCCTTAAAAATTTTAATAAATCTCATGTCCTCTCTCCCGTGGGGGCAAACAAATTGCCAAACCATGTAGGTTTTTGTGTTTGTGTTGCTCAATATTACTCTTTGTCATCAAAGCGGTTTTCTTTGCAATAATCGGATCCCAACAAAAAGTGAGTTTAAAACTTCCGTGGCTCACTAGAGTTAATGATGTCATCCCTAAAAGCAAAGGATGCTAGCAATGTCATATAGCAGTAGCCAATAGGTAAGTATTTTCTTTATTATTGAAGAAAGAAAAGAAATTTCGACAACTTGTTAGTTAAGAAGGTTACAAAAACGGACGGAGTTTACTAAGGATTGCATGCTCCTAGGGTTGTCCATGGGTCAGGTCCACACCAGCCACTGGAAGGACTGAGTTTTTCACTCTATGATCCAAACCTTATTCCCAATATCCAAATCTAATCTGAAAATCCCTAATAATCTTGGAAGTGGGACTCAATAGTTCAGACAAGTTTAAACCCCTTCACAGAACTGGCCAAGAATTCCAGTTCAGGTTTGAGTTTGCCCAAAGACCTGCCCAATTCGACCGATGGATGGCCTGGCCCTACGTCCTCTTCATCGCTCGTATGATACTGTTATGCTCCGTTTAGGTTTGGGGTAAAGTTATCGTACCTCAACTTCTTTGGATCTCCACTTCATTGGAGAGATGTACTAAACTCCAAAACCCAAAGCGATGTATGTGCTTGCATTCTAGAGTTTAGATAGCTCCTGTTGTAAGCTTTAAAGGCAAGGAAAAGTGTGTAAGTATGAAAATCCATTTGTGCAGTTCTATCTTTGCTTCGTAACTAAAATCCAAAGCCCAAATAGATTCCTCATAATCACAAGTTGAGTCAATGAAGAACCTATAATAAATGGTTAGAAGATTGAAACCCCCACCCCCTTATGATCAAGAAATGATGAAGAAGATGTAACCATGAAAAAGGAATCATGTCCATATGCCAAGTCCTTAAGGCAATTTTAAATTCAAGATGCAATTGTTAGATGATAATGGACTTGTCATACCCCGTGACAATAGGTCACGGGGTATTTAAAATATTCACCCAGAAAATTTCAACACCTTCAAATTCTGCCCCAAAAAATTGTAGCATCTTCAAAATCCTCCCAAAAAAGTTTAATTTCATCCAGATTTGCCCCCCCCCCCAACAAATTTTAAATTAAAACTACTTCACCCAAAGAATTTAGTGCCCCAAAAAATTTTAGTTCCACCAAACTTTAGTTCCTTTTCAATTTAGTTTCCTTAAATTTAAAATTTCTCTTAAAATTTATTTTTTCCCGATTTAGTTTTCCCAAAAAAATTCTCCAAAATTTTAAGGTTTTCTCGCCAAAATTTTCACATACTATCATCTTATCCATTGATTCCTCAACATTCAATCACAACCATCCTTCTACCCACCACTTTGTCCTAGTCAGCAACTCATTCAAAAACATCCATCAATTGTATAATAGATTATCAAGATGAAAATTCCTTTCGGGTGCACTTTATCTCTGCTTGAAAAAACCATTGCCTCAAACAAAGAAGAACGCACTCCTCGAGATCAATTATCACGGCATGCTAGAACTACAATGAAAAGGCTCATCTTCGAAAAATAGTTACATGCTTTTTTTAGGATACTGTTGCGGCACAAAATGCAATAGGTTACAATGCAACCGGCTAATTGAATCATCGCCTATCAGCGTCGGCACAAGAGGATTGAGGCTGAAAATTACATTCGGGGGCATTTTTGGTGATTTTAGGGTCCAAGGGTGTTTCTGTAATTTTGGAAAAATCTAATTGTTTTACTAGGGGATTGAGGGAGATTGTTTTTCATTCTGGAATTTTGTGTGAAATTTATTAGAAGTAGAATTGATCCCTCTTTTGTGAAGAGTGCGGTCATCCTCTCGAATTGGTGGCTTGAGAAAGCGGTCCACCTCTCGAACATGGGTTACTATCCTTGTTTTCATCTCTTTTCTAATAAAAATAAGATTTTTACTTTCAAAAATCCTATTTCTACTTCATAATTCTAGAAAATCATATAAAGTTGGTATCAGAGTGCAACGATCTTGGAATCAATGGCTGCAGCAGCAATGAAAAATATTGAAGCTTTTGAGGAAAAACTTGATATCGAAATGGAAAATTTGAAGAAATCGATGGCGGAGAAAAGAACTTCGATGGCCTCCATCGAATCCCGGATTGAAGCCAAATTGCAAGCGTCGAATGTGAGGATGGATACGAAGATGGAGACTTTCATGCAAACCCTTACGCAATACTTCTCTCAACAATTTTTGGATCCGAAAGTGGCGAAGAATTCAGATCTGAGCAATGCCTCAGACAATAACCCAGATCTAGGGCAAAAACGTAATCTTTGGCAAAATGGAAGGAAAAAATTCAAAGAATTTGAAGAAGAGCTTCTCTCTGATGCAAATCTGGACTCCGAAGAGGCGACGGAAGAACTCACGGGAGGCAATGACCCCCCCCCCCCCCCCCGGCACCCTTGCTAGGGGCACCACGGCCCCGGGACAGACCGCCTGGGGCTGAAGTCCCCGAGGCATGCCGTCCAAGGCCTCGCGACCCCTAGGAGGCCCGCCAGGGTCCAACGAGACCCAGCTGGGCCGCCTGAAGCCCCGCAGCTTCCAGGCGATCCGCCAGGGCTGAAAGCAACTGCAAGAAGGCCGTCAGGGGGGCCCTGACTCGGGGCGGCTCGTCAGAGAGCAGAGGAGCATCTGCGGAGCTTTGGTTATGACTTCGACGACCGTCAAGGATCCCACAGCCCTCGGATACTCGAAGAGAGAACCCGACGACATGTTCCAGCTTACGATGACGAGGAGTATCAAGATAACTATAACGATGACCCGAACTATGAGGATGGTGGTGACTTTGTGTGGGGCGAGGATGTCTGGGGAAGCGATGGTGAAGCAGGTGACATCCCATTGAGGGGTTATGAGCGGCCCAGGGATACACGACAGGACACCTATCAAATATACGATTATGGACATCCTAAAAGGAGAGTTGGTCAAGAGAATCTCAGTGTTGATGGCAAGATTAGGAAGTTGAAGATGTCGTTGTTCGATGGGATGATTTTTATACGTGGATTTACCGTGATGAAAGATTTTTTACAGTGCCCGCCTACCAGATAGGGAGAAATTGGAGGCATGCGGCATATGCTTGGAGGGAATGCGCTCTTTTGGTTTCAGTGGAGGAAACAGAGGCGACATATGCGCTCATAGGAGTGATAGACCGTTTTGGTATACTCACGGTGGAAACCTACAGGAGCAGCTTCTTGCACTCAGGTAAAAGTGCACCGTCAGTGAGTACAGGAAGAAGTTTGAGGTGCTATCTGGACGAGTGCAAGGGATACCAGAGGAGACATTGAATGGAAGATTCATGAAGGGGCTCTAAGCGAACATACGTACTGAGCTTCGCATACAAAAGCCAAGTGAACTATTAGACATGATGGAGCTGGCCCATATGATTGAGGATCGACTCATAGAGGAGCGACGGGCCAATGGAGCCTGGGACAGATCCACTTTTCGCAGCCAAGTACCGGTAGGAAAGTAGAAGGCACCGTCAGAAGGATACAATCCACCAGAGTGGAGAACAACAAGACACTTCTCGGGGGATCAATTCAAGGAGGTGACGGAGGCTGAGTGTGACTCGTGCGAGACAAGCGGATGAAGTGACTATGCTACTGTTGTGATGGAAAAATTCACCCCAAGACATCGGTGACATCAGTGTTGAGACCGCAAACTCCAGTTGTTAAACATAAATGAGGAAGATGATGAGGTTAAGGAGGAGCCAGAAGAAAACAAGCACCCCACTTGGAGTAGCTTGTCCATGGTTTTTACAACATCACCTTAACCTTAAGGACAATGCAGTTCTTTGAAGAGGAGTAATGATGGAATCATCACTTATCAGTGTCGACGCAATGGGGATGAAAATTAACTTCAGGTGCATTTTTGGTAATTTTGGTGTACATGCACATTTCTGTAATTTTGGAAAAATCTGATTATTTTATTAGGGGCTGATGGAGATTTTTTTTCATGCTGAAATTTTGTGAGAAATTTATTAGAGGTTGATTTGATCCCTCTTTTGTGGAGAGTGCGGCCATCCTCTCGATTGGTGGCTTGGAAGAATGGTCCACCTCTCCAATGTGGCCAACTATCTTTGTTTTCGTCTCTTTTCTAATAAAAATCAGACTTTTACTTTCCAAAATCCTATTTTTACTTCATAAACCCTAGAAAATCCTATCACTGTCACAGTTTATCACCGTCACAGTCTGATCAGGGGATAGCCTTCTTGTTGTTGTTGTCTGAACTAAAATTTCAGTCATACAAATGTGATAAGTTTGAAATCTGAACATTGAACACTCAATGTTGGCATTTCCTAGAATTCAGGTTTGGGCCAAATATAGATAGAGCCGTGAACTAGTTGGATATTAGTGAATATGACCCAACATAAGTTAATGAGAAAAGTCAGTCTCTCATCTTTAGTGTTTTTAACTATAATAATAGTAATATAGAAAGTAGCAGTAACTTGGCATGTTTTAAACGTTTTAATCAAGATGCCACAGCTTGGAATATTGGACATACTATGAATGTATTATACTACAAATGTACATAAGAAATAGGACTTTCAATATATTCAGTATGTATAATACTTTCAAATATATTATACTTACAAATGTATTATACTTTCAAAATATTCAGTATGTATTCAGGTGCTTTCAATAATTTGTCACTGCCATATTTCCATCACAACCTGACAGATAGCAAATGCATTCACACTGTGAAAAAAATCAAATATGAATTAGATTAGAAACAATTATTCACATTTGTTTGCTCATGTATGTTTCAATCCTCAAATCTGAGAGATACAGTAATCTATAAAAATAGAATTCGAGAATATTAGCTTATATAACCAACAGAATTGCTTCTAGCAGCGTGACCAATCCCCCCAATAAAGCAATCCCGACAAAAAGATAGAACTTTCATCCTGCATACATCCGAAGAACATGGCTTGTGAAAATAGAGAATTTGTCGGATTAAGGTATATATCCATATGGAGGTATGGATCTTATTTCAAGATTGGGTGTAGATTGTAAGGAGGTTCATATAAACAATCAATCAATATATGGATTTCTTCAGATATCTTGAAACTGATAACTGTAGACATATGCTCATCTCCCTGCACCTAAATCTCTGGATATATCCATTTGTTTATCCAAGTTGCTAAACTGTATCACGAGTTGAATGCTAGAAGCAAGAAGCATAAAGAGAAGTCGTATGAAACTATACTTAAAAGGTATGCAAGGACTAAAAGTAAAAGCAAAAGCAGTTATATAATCGATTTAATATGGAAGATCAAATCATCAAATGGCAATTCATCTTTACTGATGGTGCCAAAATTTAACTAGCAAAACTAACCATTTTAAAAGTACTTGAAAGATCATCAACATCAGACAAGAACACAATACCATCGCCCTGCAATGCATCAAATTATCAATATTAAACACAAGGAAAATGATCAAAAACAGCAAATCACACAATATGGTGAATATTAGAGCTATCACCATTGAAATGTATAAAAGAAGCAACACTCATGCAACAATGTAAAATGCAACAACATTAAGCAACATTAATCCCCCCCCCCCCCCCCAAAAAAAAACAAAAAAACAAAAAGAAAACAAACAAACAAACAACATAAAAGTAAACATAAAACCAAAACATAGACCCATCAGGAGTGCAAATTTATTGGGGGAAAGCACTGTTCCTGTTTAAAAAGCTTCGCATCTAACTGTAATTGAAGTCTTGGATTAAGGTACACACCAATATATCAGTTAGGTAATAGTTTTAATGGCCCATAAAACCTAAATCTTACTTACAAAATCTGCCTATTGGATGATGGAAACAAAGAGTATCTCCCTTTCAAATTAGGGCTTTCTTTTTCATGACAACTACAAATAAAATATATAGAGTTCCCCCTTTCCATTTCTTGCAACTCTAAAATAAACTCAAATTACATATATGGATACTAATAAGTAAGAAATGTGTATTATTACTCTTTAAAAAGACACTCTCTTTTATTACTGCAAATATAATCAGTACTTGTCAATATAATACTAAAACGTTCCATTATTTGACTTTGAAAGTCTTTTTGCACTTAAGTTCCAAAACCACTTGGTTTCTTTCATTATATTTTGCAAGCCAATGTGCATAAAGGAATTTAGGAATTACACACAAGATCCTTAGAATCAGCAGCTTGGCATTTTGTAGCAAAGAGGTAACATAGAGCTTGCATAGTCTAACTATAAGATCATTGACATAAATATTTAGAATAACTAACAAATTTCTGTCATAATATATATTCTGACTTCGGTGGTTAAAAGCAGCAAACTAGTAAACTGACCATGACAAGAACCAATGCTATATTTCTGAACAAATTTACTCTGATCTCCATCATTATTCTTTTTTCTGATCTCGCTCCATTTTTTAAGTCTCCCTCAATATTAGGAAGTTGGACATGCAAAATTCTCGACTGTTGTTGTAATCTTATAAACATTCATAATGTTAAAATGCATAAAGACCTTAGATCATTTTATCCTTTTTTCCACCAAATAAACAAGTAATTATGAATAATGATGAAATTTTGTGAAGCTATTTCTTTCTCCGGGTTTGTTGTAAATGAGTGAAAATAGTTTAATACAAGCAAGCAACCACATGTCAAGTGAGGATAGCATATAAAGAAAACATAAGATAGATTTGACTATGACAAAGTTGGCTTGAAACAGTCAGCCTACATCAGACCGATATTACAGATAAACAACTTCGCAAACCATATAGAATAAACTTTAAAAAACAATGTAGAGATCAAATGTCACCATGGACAAATAAAATAACAATAATTCATTTAATTACAATAAGAGATATGCTTGATAACCAATTACTGCAAAGTAATAGCTGCAGGTAGTACAAGGTATACAGATCTTATCGTTCAGATAAAGAAAGTTACCTCTCCTCTGTCCTTGATCGGGAAAGTTTGGTAGTCCTTATCATCAATGTCAAACAAACCAGCATCATCACCATCTTCTTCTAACCCCCCCAACTCAACCTCCTCCATAACATTCTCACCAAAAAAATCATACTGGGAAGCATCAAATAAAGCATTTTCTGCAGAAAGAGGAAATCAAGATTTTAGAATCCATATAAGAAAAGTTAAATTCAGCACAACAAGCATCACCACTGTAAATGAGTGAGTCCCACCACCGGTGGATATAATAAAACACGAATAGCAAATGAAATACTGAAATCACCACTGATAATAAATCAACATATGATTAACATTGAGCATGCAGAATTACTGTAGAAAATTGAAAAGAAATTTTTTTTCAAAATCCAGTTTTGAGGGGAAATATTCATACAATACAAAACGCGGGAGCCACCGGCACTGGCATTATTCTTCCATGAAATAGATAATGCATTTTTTAAAATTCACATACACTGCCTATGTGAGTATCATATATGAGCGCATATATGAGCATCTATCATGTACGTTTCTCAGAAACAAATGAAAAGAATTATAGTGCATGGTATATGATGATTAAAGCAATTCCTATACAGCCACACTTTCATACAACAATGTCCAGATTATAAAGTGAATTTTGATTCCATCACTAAAAAGACATTACATATGTGCTAACCGCGTGTAACATATGGAACAACAGCCAGAATCCAGTATCCAACAGACAAGGTCAGGTAAACATCGCTCATGTGACATTTGATAGGATATAAACTCGACATTAATAGTAAAGCTGATATAACACTTGTACACCAAGCAACAACCGCTAAAAGAATTAAACCCCATGTCCTCATATATAATATTGCCCAAAGCGCACTAGTGCTTCGTTGAATAAGAACTGTAAAAGCATCAGCCAGGAACAGCTTATGTGATCTGTATGGAGGCAATGCAGAGAAAAATCTGCATTCATCATTCATATCAAACCTGATATCACCCTTATTCAACAAGCTGTGCCCTAAGAACAATACCCACAAAACTCTAGATGGAAACAACCTACTCAGTGCATTTGATAATGATACAACAGAGAATCCATGAAGAAATGCAATCGACATATTATCAGATAACAGATATAACATATGCATCACTTTTTTCATGGCAGTAAGGAAAGCACCAACTTATACACAATACCATGCAAGACAATAGGGTGATATAAACCCAAGGAGTAAAATACTAAGCAAAATCGTGCATTGGAGAAATTTTAATCTCTCAGCGTTTGCAACAGATGCTACATGTCAATCATATGCACGTCTACAACCATTTTCCAAATAAAACACACCAAAATCTCAGTCCGTGAATAGCATGCCTCTAATTCTGAAACTTTCATTATAGCTTCGATACAAGGAAATTAAGCACCATAGACCCCGGCATATAACAACAGTACTATCCATATGAAGAACGTAAAAGTAAATTCCGTAAAATGAATCATGCGCCCGTCGAAAGCAAAGCTTAGCAATAAATCTATGTTTTTTACTTCAATCCAACAGTAAAATTCCAACTGCTCTGCAAATCATACGGACATATACATGCAACTAAGCCGCCAAAATAGATCTGAGCAGCAACAATATAATAGTAGCAAACTCCATAAAGAAAAGATTTCATGATAGCGAAATAAAAATCTCACCAGATGCAAAATCGGGGCTTTCTAAAACCCTAGCGTTGCCATCGATCTCCCCCATTCCCAATCTCGCTATTTAACACCTTAAGGATCGAAGCTCTTTGAAGACAATAGGATTGAAATCAATATATTCGGAAGGATTCATACACAACGAAAATAGATTAGGTCCCAATTTTATCCGGAAAACTTGATGGGTTCTCGGCCGCGAAGAGATCTGAGAGCAAAGATGCGACCATTTTGGGTTTTTTAGAATTCGCAAAAATCCTTAAAAAAAATCCCAACAAATTTCCCCCCAAAACATTCCAAAATTTTCAAACATGGCCTCCCAAAGCATAATATTATTGACCCCCAAATCTTTTACATCACTCGAAAAGAGTCCTTTTAGCCGGATTCTGTTACAAGGCTTAAACCGGGTGTAGTTTAAGCTATGTTATACTCGAGTTAACCCGACCCAAATTAAAAACATCTCTATTTCCATCTATCTCGGATCCAAATTACCACTTATTGAATATCCACAATGAAATAGCATCCACACTCCTGTTACCTCCCTGAATACACTCCCTCTAAGCTCCTCAAATACTCACAGTTCCATTCCCCCAATCAGCTGAAATCAATCCACACTCTCATCATCAAGCTTGGCCTCTCTCAGTTCACTGTCCTCGACACATCTCTGATCAATTCCGCTCTCAAATCCAACCTACTCGGATTTGCCCACAGCTGTTCGATGAATTGCCTCAAAGGGACTTCGTCACCTGGACTACAATGGTCACCGGCCATGCCAACCTGAGATTTCACCAACAGTCCCTCTCATTCTTTAGACGAATGATATGAGGCAGTGTAACTCCAAACGGGAACTCACTTCAGGTTGGGACTAGAAACAGAGAACTCGAACCATTTGGGGGGTCTTATTGACCTCTGTATTCAGCTCATTTGAAGGTCTGTCAGCCATTGTCCAGCCTTCAACTTGTTGTCGCCGAATCAGAATGCCAAAGGGCCAACCTGTAGAAACTAAAGATCCAGATTTGCGTTCAAGCCAAATAACACAGATCTAGATAAAGAACATGCAGAATCTTAAATTATTACCTTCTCTGATAGGAATCGTACCTGAATCCATGGGGTTGATAATCTGGATGATGCAGCGGATGATCTTTCAGAATAGCACGAATCAACCGTTGGAGAATCCCTTTAGCTTTCTCCTGGTTTCTCTCCTAGTGACGGGACGTAGAAAAGAAGGCTCAACTTTGTTCGTATATTCCGGGGACCATGACCGCAAGTATTTATAGGCTAGCCTACATAGCCCTATAGTTTCCAACTCGGCCCATCAACGAGTTGAAGCCCAATAGTCTCTACACATAAAGGCCCCACAACCTATTTAACTCATTTAGCCCATTTAATTAATTAAAACCAGATCACTAATATATTGGGCTTAATATGACAGCGTAGCACTTATATAATTATTTACCGCATATTAACCCAACGTTGGATTAAGATCTAACTTAGTTGGACTAAGGTCCAACTTAGTTGGATAAGTTCCAACAATCCCCCACTTGGGCTATATGCTAAACTTTATAATTATATTTCATAGTGCATCAACCAAATAAGATCTTGACTTGCTGTCATTTCTTTAATGAGTCAAAAAACAATCCGTTCCATCAATTATATTAGCAAGGGATCAAAGAGATCTTCGCTACAACAATTGCAGCTCGACTCATCAGTGGTCATCGTGCTAATACAAAAGAATGACATGGATTATGAAGTGGATGTGTATCATGGAAATTACATGTGATGTGATCTAACATGTCTATTTTCAACTGATCCTCCTTAACCTTAGTGAGATCAGAAACATAAACACATATTTTCATACGCATTTATAAACACAGAGTTGAAATATGAAGCCAAATTAAAAACTGAACTTTATTTCTGCAGAAATAAACAATAAACCAAGTATGCATAACTGAATGCTGAAATGTTGTCAAAAACAGAAGCATACAAAATTACAAACTCCCACTAAAACTGAATATCTTCAGATGACATGACACACATACAAGCAACATGCCCATGAAACGTTTTGGGTGGCAGTCCCTTAGTAAGCGGATCCGCAATGTTTGAGTTTGTACCAATGTGCTCTATAGACAATTGTTTATTTCCAACTCTTTCTTTAACAATCAGGAACTTGATATCAATATGCTTTGATTTTGCCGAGCTCCTGTTGTTAGTGGCAAATGCTACTGCAGACATATTGTCACAAAATAATCTGAGTGGCATTTCAATGCTACAATTCGCAGCCCCGTGACTAAATTCCGTAGCCATAGACCATGATTGGATGCTTCATGACAAGCGATGAATTCTGAAGCCATAGTGGAAGAGGCTATAATAGTCTATTTAGCACTCTTCCAAGAAATGGCGCCTTCTGCTAAAGTATAAACATAGCATGTAGTAAAGTTCATGATGTCTTTACATCCAGCAAATCAGAGTCGGTATATCCAACAATCTCAAGCTTTTCCGACCTCTGATATACAAGCATGTGTTCCTTTGTCCTCTGTAAGTACCGTAAGACCCTTTTGGCTGCTTTCCAATGGTCCAATCCTGAATTGCTCAAGTATCTGCCAAGCATTCCTGTGATGTACGCCAAGTCTGGACATGTACATACTTGAGCATACATGATACTCCCTACTGCTGAATGGTGGGCTCCGAAAGGTGCTTCTCTCAAGCGCAAGAGTCCGTTCAAGTAGTAAAATCTGGGAGTCCAGATGTCGAATCCTCGGGAGAATCTGTTGAAACCACAAGTCTAAATCAAATAGAGTAACTACGACTAAAATCTAAACACTTTAATAGTGATGCTGAAGGTGGTATGAAAAGTGTGTGGTGATGAAATTGTTACGTGCGATCAATGCAAACAACGAACTCTAATTCGTGAAAAATAGATATAAAAAGCATGTACATGGCATGGGTTCATTAGGATCAGCGAATCGTAAGCTTTGGTTGATCAAGTATAACACAACGAAACCTCCTTTTGGGAGCGAATCGTCGGAAGATATCCTTTTGGGAGTTAACACATCAATTCTAATAGAATATCGCTAAAGTTGTAAACGTATATACGAAGTATGAAGCTCTCTTTTGGAGAGATCAAATCTCACCCTTGTGGGGTGATCATCTACTAGAACAATTCTTTTGGAATACGAAATAGTAGATTTAAGAGCGACGATTAAAACTTTAGCAAATACAACGATTAAGCGCAATAACACAACCAAAGAATACGATTCACATCACCTAATTATCCCACACCATGCACATAAAATATTTAGCTACTCATGGTGCAGAAATAAACAATTTTCAGATTCAAATTCATAGGTTTAATAGCAAAATACGGAAGTTTAGAGGCAAAATACAAGCTAAAACACCCAAATACAAGCTAAAGTTGAAGAGAATATCACCAAATCTCTCTGAAAAGTCTTCAAAACTCTCTGGAAATTAGAAACAAGGCTCTGGAATTTTACAGAATTTTTTCAGAAGAAATTACGGCTTCTAAGTGCTCCAATACGCCAATTATACGCCCAAAAACCCTAGAATACGCTTAAATAATAGGATTGCGGGTTTATTGGGCTTAACGGGTTCAAACCCGCACAGTAATCGCACCCGAACAGATCTCGACCGCTGATCTAAAGCGGGTCAAATGAGGGCCGTTGGATCAAGGCGGGATCGCCTGAGGGAGCGACGCGTGTTCGCCAAAAATCGTGCGCAGACCCGCTTCGCATCCGCCTCATTGTAGCCGTCGGATCCACATCGGAGCGTCCACGTTCAGCCACGTCGCCGCTCCGCTGATTCGATTCGGATTTGAGAGTGGCCGTTGGATTTCCATCGAACGGGCATCGCTCGTCCACGTCGCTCGCTCTGAGTTCGAATGCGGGGTTGACGCGGACCGTTGGATCATAGATCGACGCTTCAGCGGCAGCCACGTCGTATCGATCGGGGATTCGAGCGGGAGAGAATATGGACCGTTTGATCGGAATCGAACGCTCCGCAGAATGCCGTGTGTCCTACAAGAAGCGCGCCCGCTGAATCGTTTCCTGTCGCTGCCAACCGTTCGATCGAGATCGAACGGTCCATATCAAGGCCACGTCGCCACAGTCTCATCGCCGTCTGATGCGGGCGGGAGTCGCTGCGATGCTGCCGCGTGGCGCTCCAAAATCCGTGCGGCGACAGTATATTTGTATTTCGATGTATTTCTTCCGTATTTCTTCAATTAAATAGTATTCTGCATTCAAAAATTCATAGTAATTAGCACAGATCTCAGAAAAATACAAATAAATAGTCGTTGGAATCGTGAGATCGAGACGATGCTAATAAAAATATAAAATGTGCAGAATTGCATCGTTAAATGCTGTTTTGTGCTCAAATAGTGTGTTTTCTCTAATAAATAAATGTGTAGAAAATACGTATGTACTAGAGACCAATATAGCATCACATGAGCACAAAATAGGGCTAAATGGGGGGTTAAATAAGCAGTATTGAACCCAAATCACACCCCCCAACTAGCGTTTTGCTAGTCTCTAGCAAAAAGAGCGATTAAAAATACGCCTAGATCACCTTTTCAGATCTCAAAGCATTCACCACCATACTACAACGACAAAAGAGATAACCAAACACTAATATCAATATTTCAAACTCATCAAGTAATGGTACTTGTGGGTTTTCAAAAATGAAAGTCAAGCATCTCAAATGGTTATAAAATAGACTCAAATTCACTATCAATTACTTCATAGCTCATAGTACACAAAATCAATGGCCCACACCGTTCAATCAAATATTTTAACTTGGAGCGTAGATGGTTCATGCAAAGCAAGCATCAAAAGTAGGATGGTGTCAAGACATACACACGTCAATCTCTATTCATAGGAACTCACACCACATCTTGCGTTTTCTTTAAGCTTTGGAAGTTTTCTTGCCTCGCTAATCATGCACACTTATTCTCTATGTTCTTTCACTTTTCTCCATAGTTCCGCGTAACGCGCATCAAGCAACATTCGCGGAAAAGTATATAACTTGGATCGCTTCATCAAATAATTGAGGTTCCGGTCAATGGCTCCCAAATCAGACGATAATAGGGCATTAGGCCAAGAAGGGCCCCTCGGACTGTACTACTCAAGCCAACCAAGTTATTTCTTTAATAGCACATTTATTCATTCTTTTCTTCCTCATTCATCTCATTTTTTCTTCGTTTGTGTGTGCATAAACAACGTGGCAAAATAACTTCCTCTTCTTTAATTTTCACAAGAGTGGGTATCCTAATCATTTCAAATGACATGGTACGTTTTTCTACCCAAAATCACACCAAGCATGCAAAATGGCAATGAATACGAGATAAAGAACAATGCTCCAGTTAATTTATGAATTATTGGCACATGAATTTTGGTGTGTTCCAATGAAAGCATACCACTTGCTAATCCATAATTTCTAGATTCATTAAGTCGTCAATTAATCTTGCCATTGAGATGTGTAAAAAGAAATTCACCACAAGCACTCACATTCATGTAAAATGAGATTGAAATGTTGAATAATAGTGGTGGAGAAAATAAATCACGAGTGTACGGTGGTGAATAAATATCGAGAAATTTCATCACATGAGGGTCATTTCTAGGTAGAGATAGATTTTGGTGATATTTCTTAACTCAAAATTTTTTTTTTTCAATGCAAAAAGGGAACTAAAAAAATAAAATCCTAGAAGAAAAAGAAAAAGAAAATAAAAATCCAAAGAAAATAAAAAGAAAATGAAAATCCTAAAAGTTATTTCCCTCCCCCCAACTTAAAATAGACATTGTCCTCAATGTTAGGAAGAGGGAATCATGGAAAGAACACACCTGATTAGTTCCCACCCGAAGGTGGGTCTGTGAGATCCATGGTGCTCGCTTCCTTGGTCCAAGGCTCGTGAAAATGTTTCAATCTCTGGCCATTCACCTTGAACTCGCTTCCATCTTTCTCATTTAGTAAGAGCACAGCGCCATGTGGGAAAACTTCTTTGACGACGAAAGGTCCATACCACCTAGAGCGAAGCTTCCCAGGAAAGATGTGCAGCCTGGAATTGTATATGAGTACTTTTTGGCCTGGGGTGAACTCCCTCCTCAAAATCATCATGTCGTGGACGGATTTCATCCTCTCTTTTGAAATTTTAGCGTTGTCGTACGCATTTCTCCTCAATTCCTCCAGCTCCAACAATTGCAACCTGCGAGAAGAAAAAGAGACATCAGTATCAAAATTCATTTTCTTTATAGCCCAATAAGATCTATGCTCTATCTCAACAGGTAAATGACAAGACTTCCCAAAAACTAGACAGTACGGTGACATCCCCAAAATTGTTTTGTAGGCCGTCCTGTAGGCCCACAACGCTTCAGGTAAGCGCAAGCTCCAATCTTTCCTTGATGGATTCACTGTTTTCTGTAAAATTCCTTTGATCTCTCTATTTGCCAACTCTGCTTGGCCATTGGTTTGGGGGTGATACGGAGTAGAAACTTTATGTGTGACCCCAAACCTCTTCATTAAAGTAGCGAACATGCGGTTGCAAAAATGAGACCCTCCATCACTGATCAAGGCCTTGGGCACTCCAAACCTAGAGAAAATGTTCTCTTTGAGGAACTTAAGCACAACGGAAGTGTCGTTCGACCTGCAAGGAATAGCTTCCACCCATTTAGAAACATAATCAATACAAACCAAAATATAAGCATATCCAAATGAAGGTGGGAAAGGTCCCATGAAGTCTATGCCCCAACAATCAAATATTTCAATCTCTAAAATGGGGTTCAGAGGCATCATGTTACGTTTAGTAATACCCCCTAATTGTTGGCATGCAGCACAAGTCTTGCAATAATGAAATGTGTCTTTAAACATAGATGGCCAATAAAAGCCACATTGCGAGATTTTTGCCACAGTTTTGTTCGCTGAAAAGTGTCCACCACATACTCCATCATGGCAAAATTGTATCACACTGGTTATTTCATGATCAGGAATGCATCTCCTAACAATTTGGTCACTACAATATTTATATAAGTACGGATCATCAAAGAAGAAATATTTTACCTCGTACTTGAACCGTTTAAAGTCTTGAAGAGACCAAGTGTCAGGGGTCTTACCAGTTACCAGATAATTAACGATATCAGCATACCATGGAGAGGTGGAAACGCTAAAAAGATGCTCGTCGGGAAAGGAGTCCTTCAAGGGCACATCTGCTGAATCAAGGCCTACTGTTAATCGTGATAAATGGTCAGCTACTAGATTCTCCACGCCTTTCTTGTCCTTGATTGTGACATTGAACTCCTGCAACAATAAAATCCATCGTATTAATCGAGGCTTAGCATCTTTTTAGACAACAAATATTTTAAAGCAGAGTGATCAGTATATATCAAAATTGGTGATCCCAGAATATAGCTCCTGAATTTTTCCAACGCGAATACTACAACAAGCAACTCCTTCTCTGTGGTCGTATAATTCCTCTGAGCGTCATTTAGTGTCTTGCTAGCGTAGTAAATCACCACTGGAACTTTGTCTTTTCTTTGGCCTAGGACTGCACCAACCGCGTAATTGCTTGCGTCACACATTATTTCAAATGGTAGGGACCAGTCTGGCACCTGCAAAATAGGAGCAGAAATCAGCAACTTCTTTAAAGTTTCAAAAGAAAGTTGACACTCAGGTGTCCAAATAAAGTCCACATTTAAAGTAAGTAAGTTGCAAAGAGGTCGAGATATAGCGCTAAAATCTTTGATGAACCGCCTATAAAATCATGCATGTCCCAAAAATGATCTGATGTGCTTCACGCATTTAGGACTTGGTAGCTTCTCAATTACCGCTACCTTGGCTCTGTCTACCTGTATACCATCTTTAGAAACCAGGTGACCTAGGACAAGTCCCTCTGTAGTCATAAAATGACACTTCTCCCAATTCAATAGGAGGTTCTTTTCAATGCACCTGTCGAGAACAAGAGCCAAGTTAGCCAAACAATCATGAAAAGAGCTACCATATACTGAAAAATCATCCATAAATACCTCAACGATTTTCTCAACCATATCATCAAAAATACTTAGCATGCATCGCTGAAAAGTAGCTGGAGCATTACATAAACCAAACGGCATTCTTTTAAATGCAAAAGTACCAAAGGGACAGGTAAAAGTGGTCTTTTCCTGGTCCTCAGGTGCAATCTCAATCTGATAATAACCTGAATAACCGTCTAGAAAGCAATAGTATTCATGTCCAGCTACCCTCTCTAAAATTTGGTCAAGAAATGGAAGAGGGAAATGATCTTTTCTAGTTCTAGAATTCAACTTCCTATAGTCTATGCACATCCTCCAACCTGTGGTGGCTCTAACTGGGATAAGCTCATTATTCTCATTTTTAACCACGGTGAGGCCAGACTTTTTAGGAACAACCTGTGTAGGACTAACCCACTTGCTGTCAGAAATAGGATATATAATGCCTGCATCCAATAATTTAAGTACCTCGCCTTTAACCACTTCTTTTAATGTTGGATTTAACCTACATTGCATTTCTCTAGTGGGTTTGGCGTCATCCTCTAAATAAATGTGATGCATGCATACAATAGGGCTTATACCTTTAATGTCAGTAATGGACCAACCAATAGCACCTCTATGTTTCCTCAGCACATCAAGTAAAGAGCTTTCCTGTTCTAAAGAAAGTTTAGAAGATATTACCACAGGGAAGCTGTTTTCATCGCCAAGAAAAGCATACTTAAGATAGTCAGGAAGTGGCTTCAACTCTGGCTTTGGATCCTCCACCTCAGATGAAATTTGAATTGATGCATTAGGTGGCAAAGCCTCAAACCTAGGCTCCCATACCGCATTGAGCTCCTTCACGTTCTCCTGCACAAAAGATATGTCATCAGAATCACCAATAAAAGTCTCAACAATAGAAGCATCATCACGAAATTCAGAACAAATATAATCATCCACCAACGAATCAATCATATGCACCCTCTCAATCTCATCATCCACATGTGGCAACTTGCAAGTATTAAAAATATTCAAGTCCAAAGTCATGTTGCCAAAAGTTAGTTTCAGTTGACCATCTCTACAATTTATTAAAGCATTGCATGTCGCTAGGAATGGTCTACCTAAGATGATAGGAGTAGCATTGGCAGTTTGGGGTCCCTGGATGTCTAGAACTATAAAGTCCGCGGGGTAGTAAAATTTGTCCACCTGAACGAGGACATCCTCAATGCATCCCTTAGGAACTTTAATAGATCTATCAGCTAGTTGTAATATAACAGATGTAGGCTTTAGCTGTCCTAACCCAAGCTGCACAAAAATAGGATATGGCAAAATATTGACACTAGATCCTAAATCCAATAAAGCATTTCCAATTTTCTTAGTGCCAATGGTGCAAGTGATGGTGGGTGATCCAGGGTCTCTAAATTTAGGTGGTGTATTTTGTTGCACAATAGAGCTAACCTGTTCAGTCAAGAATGCTTTCTTTTTCACGTTTAACTTTCTTTTAACAGTGCACAAATCTTTCAGAAATTTAGCATAAGCAGGTATTTGATTAATAGCATCAAGCAATGGAATATTGATCTGGCACTTCTGAAAAATTTCACGAATCTCAGTTTGATACTTATCTTTGCTTTTCTGAAGTAGCCGATGAGGGTAGGGTGCTGCAGGTACATATGCTGCGGGCTCCTTCTCTTTAATGACGCTTTTGCTCACACCCACATCCGTGCTCTCTTCCTGCACCTCCTCTTGTTCTTTGATTCCCTCTTCTTGGATCTGAATTTCCTCTTCCTGCTCAGCTTGTTTGCTCGGTGGATCGGGCTTCTGAATCTATTTTTCACTCCTCAAAGTGGACACCGCTTGGCAAGGCTTCATATTATTTCCTGCAGAAGAAGAAGAGCCCATATTAGGATTTGGAATTGACTGAGATGGGAGCTTACCTTTTTCTAATGTCGCTGTAAGCCTCGCCAAGCTCTCGCTCATCTGCTGATTCTGAGTCTGCTGAGCCTGAAATTGAGCCTGCTGCTGCTGCATCTGGGCTTGTTGCAATTGGATAAGCTGCTGAAGCGCATCGCCAAATGGTTGCATCTGCTGTTGTTGCACTGGCTCAGGGTCCCTCCTCTGGTTCCCACCTTGATAGTTGTTGTTGTTGTATTGAGGTTGTCGGAACGGAGGGGGAGCCTGCTGCTGCTGAGTCTGCTGATTGGGGGCCCCAGTTCAAGTTTGGATTGTTGCGCCACCCCTTGTTGGAATTGAAGTTCTGGTAGTTCGAAGAAACTTGATTCACCCCAGTAGGATTTCCTAACATGCTCTTTAAGGCTGGAAGTGTAGGACAAGCACTAGTGTCGTGGCCACCAACGTCGCAAAGTGCGCAAATCTGCTCTATCTCGACTGCCTTGGCCTCTTTCAAATTCATGGCGTGAAGCTTGTTTGAGATAATGGCCTCCATCTTTGCCTCCAACGCATCCTCTTGCTTCAAATTATAAACTAGTCCTCGCGTAGGCTGGGATGGTGCAGAATGGCCTCCTCTCTCGTAGTCTGAAGTGGTGTCCCATGTCTGCGCATTTTCTGCTATATCCTCCAGGTACGTCCAAGCTTCGTCTGGCTCTTTATCAAAGAATCCTCCATTGCACATCATCTCCACAAATTGCTTCATTTGCGGCTGCAGTCCATCGTAGAAGAAGCCAATAATCCTGCTTTTATCGAAGCCATTGTGCGGACATGCGAGCAGCAACTCATTGAACCTTTCAAATGCCTGGTAGAATGTTTCTTCGCTTTTCTGGGCAAAGTTCATAATCTGCCGCTTCAGTCCCTGTGTCCTGTGAATAGGAAAAAACTTCTTTAGAAATTCAGCCTGCAAATCAATCCTCGCTAGTTTTCCCATCAAAGCATGTCAAGCAAACCTCCTCAAAACCTTTAATATGAAGATATGGATTTTCCTTGTCTAACCCATGAAAGGTGGGTAAGAGTTGGATCACCCCAGGTTTAAAATTGAAAGAATTTGCATCGGCAGGTAAAACAAAGCATGAAGCAGTGCTAGTCCTAGTGGGTCGAAGTAAATCTTTTAAAGTCCTAGGCACTCCAGGTTGCACATTATTCTCGTTATTGTTGCTAAAATTTTCATCCATATTATTATTAGCCATATCAAAACGTCGAGTCAACCTATGTGTCCTAGGAGTCCTATGCCACATACACTAGCACAAATATATATATATATTTTTATGAAAGCAAACAAAAGTTTATATACAATAAAGTGGAAGGATCTCACCGAAGGTCCTCTGAATGAAATAGACCGTAGTAACAAACCGTTCTCCCCGGCAACGGCGCCAAAAACTGGGTGGGCTCCGAAAGGTGCTTCTCTCAAGCGCAAGAGTCCGTTCAAGTAGTAAATCTGGGAGTCCAGATGTCGAATCCTCGGGAGAATCTGTTGAAACCACAAGTCTAAATCAAATAGAGTAACTACGACTAAAATCTAAACACTTTAATAGTGATGCTGAAGGTGGTATGAAAAGTGTGTGGTGATGAAATTGTTACGTGCGATCAATGCAAACAACGAACTCTAATTCGTGAAAATAGATATAAAAAGCATGTACATGGCATGGGTTCATTAGGATCAGCGAATCGTAAGCTTTGGTTGATCAAGTATAACACAACGAAACCTCCTTTTGGGAGCGAATCGTCGGAAGATATCCTTTTGGGAGTTAACACATCAATTCTAATAGAATATCGCTAAAGTTGTAAACGTATATACGAAGTATGAAGCTCTCTTTTGGAGAGATCAAATCTCACCCTTGTGGGGTGATCATCTACTAGAACAATTCTTTTGGAATACGAAATAGTAGATTTAAGAGCGACGATTAAAACTTTAGCAAATACAACGATTAAGCGCAATAACACAACCAAAGAATACGATTCACATCACCTAATTATCCCACACCATGCACATAAAATATTTAGCTACTCATGGTGCAGAAATAAACAATTTTCAGATTCAAATTCATAGGTTTAATAGCAAAATACGGAAGTTTAGAGGCAAAATACAAGCTAAAACACCCAAATACAAGCTAAAGTTGAAGAGAATATCACCAAATCTCTCTGAAAAGTCTTCAAAACTCTCTGGAAATTAGAAACAAGGCTCTGGAATTTTACAGAATTTTTTCAGAAGAAATTACGGCTTCTAAGTGCTCCAATACGCCAATTATACGCCCAAAAACCCTAGAATACGCTTAAATAATAGGATTGCGGGTTTATTGGGCTTAACGGGTTCAAACCCGCACAGTAATCGCACCCGAACAGATCTCGACCGCTGATCTAAAGCGGGGCAAATGAGGGCCGTTGGATCAAGGCGGGATCGCCTGAGGGAGCGACGCGTGTTCGCCAAAAATCGTGCGCAGACCCGCTTCGCATCCGCCTCATTGTAGCCGTCGGATCCACATCGGAGCGTCCACGTTCAGCCACGTCGCCGCTCCGCTGATTCGATTCGGATTTGAGAGTGGTCGTTGGATTTCCATCGAACGGGCATCGCTCGTCCACGTCGCTCGCTCTGAGTTCGAATGCGGGGTTGACGCGGACCGTTGGATCATAGATCGACGCTTCAGCGGCAGCCACGTCGTATCGATCGGGGATTCGAGCGGGAGAGAATATGGACCGTTTGATCGGAATCGAACGCTCCGCAGAATGCCGCGTGTCCTCCAAGAAGCGCGCCCGCTGAATCGTTTCCTGTCGCTGCCAACCGTTCGATCGAGATCGAACGGTCCATATCAAGGCCACGTCGCCCCAGTCTCATCGCCGTCTGATGCGGGCGGGAGTCGCTGCGATGCTGCCGCGTGGCGCTCCAAAATCCGTGCGGCGACAGTATATTTGTATTTTCGATGTATTTCTTCCGTATTTCTTCAATTAAATGGTATTCTGCATTCAAAAATTCATGTACGCCAAGTCTGGACGTGTACATACTTGAGCATACATGATACTCCATACTGCTGAAGAATAAGGAATATTCTTCATCTGTGCTTTCTCAATTTCACTTTCAGGGCACTGATTGAGACCAAACTTGTCTCCCTTAGATACTGGGGTATCACCTGGTTTACAACTTTGCATGCCAAATCTTTGCAGAACCTTTTCAATGTAGGCCTTTTGTGATAATCCAAGTATACCTCGAGAACGATCTCGATGTATTTGAATTCCCAATACAAAAGATGTACAACCAAGATCTTTCATCTCAAAGTTCTTAGCTAGAAAGTTCTTGGTTTCATGCAATAAGCCGTCATTGTTACTAGCAAGTAAATTTTCATCGACATATAAAACCAAAAATGCAAATTTACTCCCACAGAACTTATGGTATATACATTCATCAACCAAATTCATCTCGAAGCCAAACGAGATGATAACTTGATGAAACTTAAAATACCATTGCCGAGACGCCTGTTTGAGTCCATAGATGGATTTCTTAAGTTTGTAAACCATATTCTTTGGGTCTCCCGACACAAAGTTTTCTGGTTGCACCATATAAATTTCCTGATCAATGTCCCCGTTAAGGAGCGTTGTTTTTGTTGAGTATTGATACCCCTGATTTGGTTTTGGATGATGAGCAAACATAAATAATGTGATCTAACTGTTTGTGAGCGCAGTTATGGAGATCGTCGCCAAAAGAATACGTATATCAAAAGTAACGTCTCAAGACTTCTCAATACGTGTGATCATGTGCCTGAAGCTTCGTTGAAGCTCTAGGAGCAATATTGAAGTCTCAAGTTGAGCATGTTCATATCGAGGATTCGGATGAACATGTGATAGCGGATTTGACGTCTCAAATCTCAACTTTGAGTATTGAGAATAAAAATCTCAAATCACGTGTTTATGCACTCACATCGCAGGTGTCCACCTTGGATGCTTCGATGCGTTCTCTCACTGAGAAGCATGAGTGCACATTAGGCTGAATTCATGAATTCAATAAAGGTAAGGGCCATTTGGATAATATCCTAAATGACTTACTTTCGGCCAATCACCACATTGGCTTGAGGTATAAGATGGGAGACTCATCCAAATCGGTCACGACCTTTGTTAGGCCATCTTCCGAAGCTTCTACTAATGGGAGTAAACACTTCATTGGTAGTTCTTCTACCAAGGGTGCTTCCGCTAGGTACAAACCCCCATTTGGAATGAAACCCAATTTGGGTGGACCTCCAAAGAGGGGTCATGCTTTCATGTATGCCATGCCACGTAGGAACACACATCCTACTCCACATGTTAACACATATGATGATTTTTATGCTCCGCACCCACGAGCACGTGCACACCATGTGAGACACACTCATGCACGTATTCCACCACATGCATATGTTCATACACATTCTCATATGAATAATTATCATCATGTACCATTGCATCATATGCCATATGCTTACCCACGACATGCATCACATAGAAATCAACAACGTATGCATGTTCCCGATAGGATTAGGACTCCCAAGACATACACCATTTGGGGTCCGAGGAACACAAGCATGTATAATAAGGATATGTATGTGCAATCGTATATTAATGACATTATTTTAAATGATGATTATGTTGGGAAATCACGGGCCTCGTGGACTTGGTTTCCGAAGGGTTAGTTTCTTTTGACCCTTCATTGATTGGTACCATAAGTTTAATTTCATTTTATGGGTACCAACCCAATTGTGGTAAGAATTGGTTTAGTTTTTATTTGCATATTAATCGTGGATGTGCATGTTAATTTGAATTTAGTTAGGATATGGGTTACATTTAATATGTTAAATTTGTTGCCTAACCCATAGAATCCAAAAGGAGTTTTGGATACCAAAATGATACTTTCTAGGTTCAATCCATCATGGGATACCAACCCTACCAACTCCTTGATTTGCAAAGAATTTTCATTCAAATGGAGTTGATGGTGCTTGAGTGATCCACCAAAGTAGGGGGAGCTTAATGTTGTAAGTATCTTCTTACATTTGATATACATTTGGTATCCATGTAAGTTGATTGCATGCATTGTTAGAATATTTACATTGGTATCATTTTGTTTAAATTAGTATGCTAGAATTGTGTATGCCATAGATTTATGATGTTCTATCTATGTTTGGCATAACACTTTTGCACGTTACTTTTGGTTTCATTTTGCTACATTTGGTTTTCACATTGGATTTTTGTCTCTGATGTTGATTTCGTCGCTTGACGATTAACTTGGTTAAATAGAAATTCTTTCTATGAAAACATAGAATTGTTTTCCATGCACTATTTAACTAAGAATGTTGATATTGGAGAGTATGTTCCATAACTCAATAAGTGAAATTAATTTGAGTTTTGGAGATTTCGATTTTCGCCTATGGTTTGATGATTTCGTATTTCGATTTTCGCCTATGGCTTGATGATTTCGTATTTCGATTTTCGCCTATGGCTTGATGATTTCGTATTTCGATTTTCGCCTATGGCTTGATGATTTCGTATTTCGATTTTAGCCTATGGCTTGATGGTTTCGTTTTTCGATTTTCGACTATGGTCAAGTTGGCACGCTTTGATTTTTTTTTTCGGTATTTTACATTTGGTATTTTACTTTGGACCGTGTGATTCGGGTTCAATATTACATATTTAACCTTCCATTTAGCCCTATTTTGTGCTCATGTGATGCTACATTGTTCTCTAATACAAACGTATTTTGTACACAATTATTTATTAGAGAAAACACTCTATTTAAGCACAAAACAGCAATTAAAGGGGTATTTCTGCACTTTTTATATTTTTTCTAGCTTGGTCTCGATCTCACGATTCCAACGACTATTTATTTGTATTTTTCTGAGATTTGTGCTAATTACTGTGAATTTTTGAATGCAGAATACCAATTAAATGGGGAAATACTCAAGGAAATACGAAAATACGGTCGCCAGCGAATCATAAGCCGCCACGTGGCAGCATCGAAACGGCTTCAGCCCGCATCGGACTGTCGCTGCTAAGAGGCGACGTGGGCGAATATCTACCGTTAGATCCACAATCCAACGGTCGAGATCTATCCAAAGCACGTCCTCGTACGCGAGCGGAGCAGCCAAATCGTGGCCGTCCATCACAGATCGAACGGCCACGCATTCGAGAGCAGAGGACGAGGGCGGCGATTGTTTTGGCCGTTGGATCGAGATCCAACGGCCTGATGCCGAGCAGAAGAAGCGAAGTCGCAAGCTCCTTACGGGGCGACGTGGCAAGCTTGCAGCCGAGCGATTAAGATCGGACGGATGGAAATCACCCCGCATTTTGAAACAACATCGGGCGACACGGCGTAATCTGGAGCGTCGATTGAAGATCCAATGGCCCAGGGCGAAGCGAGTTCGATCCGATTTCGAAAACGAAGCGGGCAATGCGCGAAAATTAAAGGCCACGTGGCGGCCTGAGGATGAATCCCGCCCAAGATCGAACGGCTGAGGTTTATCCCGCTATTGGATGCGGGTTTGGGTTCGATAATGAAGCGGTTTTCAACCCATTAAGCCTATAAAACCCGCAATGAATCTATTTAAGCGTATTCTAGGGGTTTTGGGGCATATACTGGCGTATTTTGGGCGTATTGGAGGCTCTAGGAGCCGTATTTCGCCAGGAAAAAATTCTGTAAAATTCCAGAGGCTATTCGTATTATTTTCAGAGAGTTTTGGTGAATATCTTGGAGATTTGGTGATGAATTCTAAACTTCTATCCCGTATTTGACGCTTTTCTATTGTATTTGGCTATTAGAATGAAGTATTTTGCTATGAACTTTGTTTTTTCTTGCATTATGAGTAGCTAAATCTTATTTGTGCATGGTATGGTGTAGTTAGGGGATGTGATTGTGTTAGTTTGGTTGAATATTCGTTGTGCTTAATCGCTAACGTTGATAAAGTTGTGAACTTTGGTATTAAATCGTCTTTTTCATCTTCCAAAAGAAGTGATTGAGTTGATCTCCCCAAAAGGGTGAGTTTTGATCTCTCCAAAAGAGAGTTTCATACCGTTGTTGTAAGATTATAACTTTAGCAACGATTTTATTCACATTGTGTTTTAACCCCCAAAAGGGCATCTTCCGATGAATTGCTCCCAAAAGGAGAATTCATTAAGTTATATTGAGTATTTCCCAGTGAATTGCTCCCAAAAGGAGAATTCATTAAGTTATATTGAGTATTTCCCAGTGAATTGCTCTCAAAAAGAGAATTCATTGTGTTATATTTGTCAACCAAGTTAATACGAATTATTGATCCTAACGAACCCATACCATGTGCATACTTTTCGTCGATATTTTCATACATGACTTTTCTTTGTTCGTATTGTTCGCACATCACCATCACACACTTTCACACCATCGCCATCATTATTGAAGTGGTTATCTTGGAGGCGAGACGTGAAAAGGTCCGCACGAGAGTGGGGCTGTGAAGCTCCAAACCCGATAAGCGTCAATTAACATAAGCAGGTCCCTGTAACCACAAACGGAACAACAATAATAATACAAGGAGAGACAGGAATAAAATCCTCATATCTCATAATTGTCCAACATTAAAATTTAGTTCAACATCCAGAAAAGCCACCAGGCTAAAAGAAAGAGTCTAAAGGCCCAGAACAAGGCCAACAAATGGAACAACGTAGCTAAGTATAGGTGCTACGCACCGACAACAAAACAGCAGTCTAAAACAAAAGACGAAGGCTCAACGAAAACACTAGGACTGGTCCCCAGTGTCCACGTACTCCTCGCCAAACACAGGCTCGAGCTCGGCGTCAGCAAGCACCTCGTCCTCAACAACGGACTCAGGCTCGGGATCTAACATGCGTCACCCAAAAGAGTAAAGGGGCACATGTCAGCAAGTCTAAAAGACTTGGGCAAGGAACTGAAGGTAAGGTAAACTAGCAACCTAGCAGTTATAGTATGATGCATGTCATGACAAGTATAGCATGGAAGTGACGAGCAAAGGAAGTACACGGAGCAAGTATGTCACGGATGACAAGTATAACACGGACAAGTACAAGTCAAGTGGTTCACGTCAAGTGAACAGTCAAGTAAACAAGTTGTGCACAGAGATTCCGCCTGTTGGCTAGAGTGGCTGATCGGGCCAACTCCTAAGCTCAAGTGACCGTTTATCTCTACCCCTCCACGTGTATCGAGCCAGGGCATTACCCCCGAACACGGAATGCTCGCTTCTGGAACACGAGCCAGGAAGTGTGTTTAACATGTATGGCGTAGGGTTATGCCCACGTATAGTGGGTGCCTAGCCGGAAACTAGTAGGTCGGGCATTGGCTATCAACCAACACATGGCCCGCTTCTGGAACACGAGCCAGGAAACACAAGTATTGTAGCGTGTGCTACAAATGCGACATTCAACATGGATGGCAATTTATTCGCGTACCGTTAATCGAAATTAAACATGACATGGTAGTTATGCAACATGGTAAACGACGGTCCTAGCCTCGTTGTCAAGCTAGTTCCGGAATTTGCGCCTAGGCGAGTATCATTTCGTCGCCTAGTCTCTTTTACGCCTACAACAAGCAAATGGCCTAAAACATGGCCTAAACCCTAAGTGGCAAGTTTCACTTGCCTAGCACCGGGGATGACGATCAACGAGGGTTCGTCTCACGGATGCTAAACTACGGGGAAATCGCTGTCATGGAGAAACAATCATCAAAACACAAGAAATCTCATTAGGGTTACACAAAACACGACGGGTTATGAAACATCAAGAGATCGATTTATTACCGTGAGGAAGCGGAAGAAACACTCCGGGGAACCTATGGATCAGATCTGGAGGTGATTGGAGAAGTTTGGAGAACTAGGGGTTTTTGGGGGATTTTGGGGGTTTGATGGAGATTTGAGGAAGATGAGAGATAGAATGAGTGGAGGGTGAGTTTGGATGATGGATCTTGGGTTTGGGATGAAGGAATAAGGGTTTGAGGAAGATGAGGGCTCAATGGGGGAGAAACTATGGTTTTGGGTCGAGTGGAGGAAGAAGAAAACGTTTGGGAGGGGTTTAAATAGGATGGGCTGGCGGCTGCCCAGAAATTAGGGTTTTAACACAGATTAGTCGGTCAAAGAGCAACCACTGACCGACTAGTTTGGCAACTAGTCGGTCGGTCGACCAACGCAGACCGACTAAGCTTTTCGTTGGGTTTCTTTTTGATTTGAGTTGTGGTTGCAACAGATTTCCTCCCAATGATTCGACATCTGGACTCCCAGGTTATATTACTTGTACGGACTCTTGCGCTTGAGAGAAGCACTATTTCAGAGCTACCACCGTGGTCGTATTCTTAGACTCTCTTGCTTTTATTTCTTAGCCATTGTAATCTTGTCATTGATCTCCTCCCGCTCTTTTTGCTAATGCCAAAGGGGGAGAGAATTCATAATAATGACAATGTGCTAATTGATATCAAAGCAATTTACCATGAATCTAAGTTGATATGTTAGATTCAGGGGGGAGTTAAGATATAAAATGGATTTAGATCCTAAATTGAGATAATAGGATTCATATTTTATATTTCCCTCGTCTGCTTGATGCGTATGAATATTATTGAATACGGAACTAACGTGTCATAAATGCAGGGGAGTAAGTAAATTTCATTTGAATCATTATTATTGATTATTATTTATGTTGGTTTGTCATCACCAAAAAGGGGGAGAATGTTGAGTATTGATTCCCCGGATTTTGTTTTGGATGATGAGCAAACATAAATAATGTGATCTAACTGTTTGTGAGCGCAGTTATGGAGATCGTCGCCAAAAGAATATGTATATCAAAAGCGACGTCTCAAGACTTCTCAATACGCGTAATCGTGTGTCTGAAGCTTCGTTGAAGCTCTAGGAGCAATATTGAGGTCAATAAGAATGAAGATTAAAGCTTCGACGACGGTTCGTCTGTATTATTTATTGTCTTCTAGCTTCATAGATTAGAATGTTAAGCCTTGAGTAGGACTTACATTATTATCTTCGTTTCGCTCATATCTTAGAGCTAGGTTTATCATAGAAGCCATTAGAAACTTTCCAGAAGCCTATCGCTTCTTCCATCGGCTTCTAATGCATCTTAGTTGGTTCAAGTAGAAGTACCAACCGACTAGATGACGATCTAATTGGTCGGCAAGTCTTCATGAACCGACTAGATGTCCTTGCTCATTTCAGCACTTTCACTGTTGATCAATTAGTCGGTCAAAGAAGTAGGAATGGCAATATTGCGGGGCGGGGCGGGTATTTAACTACCCAATCTTGCCCCGACCCATCTGCAGGCCGGGGCGAGTTGGGTCGCGGGCCGGGGCGGGGCGGGTTCTTTCTTACCAAAACCGGGTCGGGCCGGGTCGGGTCGGTTGGGTCAGGTCATTAGTGCCATCTATATGAATCCCAAATAAAAAGTTTATTTGTGGATTGGGAGAATTTTGATTTATTTGGTAATTTGGAAGTTGGAATTGGCCCAATTAGGAGAACTGTGGAATAGAGATTGAGTTATGGGTTATTCGTTGGCTGCATGGTCTGCATCAAAATAGTAAGGTTTTTTAGAACCTCTATAGTTTACCGGGGCGGGCCGGGGCGCATACAAAGCCCAAGCTTGCCCCGACCCGGCTGCGGGCCGGGTCAAAACCGGGTCGGGCCAGGTCGGGCCGGGCGGGTCAGGCCATTACTGCCATCCCTACAAAGAAGGTTCACCGACCGACTAGATGACGATCTAGTCGGTTAGGAATCATTCTCAGACTGACTAGTTAACATTGTCTCTGTACAGCCTGAGTTACTGTTTACAGTTAGTCGGTCCAAGAACATTCATCGACCGACTAGTTGTGAAACTAGTCGGTTGGAATTTGTTCTTAGACCGACTACTGTAACTTGTATTCAGCTACTTGATTTCATCTCTTAGTCGGTCAAATAACACTCACCGACCGACTAGTTGGCAAACTAGTCGGTTGGCAAGTCTTCTTAGACCGACTAGTTCATGTTGCCTGGAAATCTCTCGTTTGGCTGTCGAGCTGTTAGTCGGTCCATGTTGAATCACCGACCGACTAGTTGATGAACTAGTCGGTCAGTGATCCTTCTTAGACCGACTAGTCTGCTTCAGAATAGAGCCGTTGGAGCATTAATTGAAACGATTTTGCCTCTCTCTCTCCTCCATCCTATATATATTTGGAGGGGATCTTTCATAGGATCCAAGACTGATTATTTGAGATATTTGAGAATCAAAGAGGAGCCATTAAACTCAATTCCTAAGCTCTCTCTTCATCACCAGAATCTCTCTCTCACTCTTATTTCAAAAGAGAGATTCATTGTTTGTGAGCCTTCCAAGCCAATGAGCTTGATCCAAGGTCACCAACATCCACCTAGGACTCCATTGCTGGTCAATATCTTGGAGCTAGGGTTTGGTGCCTTCATCTTCCTCAAAATCACTCTTTGCCCTAATTTGGTAAGTTATACTCAAGGCATAGGATTTTGTGGTAAGTATTTCATTGTTTCATTTACTTTGTTATTTGAATTGTTCTCTCGGTTGAGAGAGAATGGTGTGATCTCGGGTTGTGGGAGTCACATGTCATTTGTATGATTTGGTCTTGTGAATGTTTTTCACAAGAATTTCATAGTGCTAAATATTGAGTTAGGGTTTCTAACTCAAGTATCCGGAGGGGATCCGGGTGGTTGGGACGTAGGATCATCGGGAACAAGTCAGGGAGACTTGGGTGGATCCGAACCCGTTACATGCTTTGTTTGCGTTTGTTAATTCTTGTTGATTGTTGTTTATTCCGCATTGTCGTTTGTTTCTTGCACAATAATTAGGAATAACTATCTTCATTATTTTAAAGTACTATTCACCCCCCTCTAGTACATGTGCAGTAGCTTCACAAGGCACTACAGTTTTAACATCCATCTGATGTAACTCAAGGTTGAAATGAGCCACTAATGTCATTATTATCCTGAATGAGTCTTTCGTGGAAACCGGAGAGAAAGTCTTATTATAATCAATGCCGTCCTTTTGAGTAAAGCCCTTAGCGACAAGACGTGCCTTATATTTTCCACATTACCTTTTGAATCCCTCTTGGTTTTACATATCCATTTGCAACCAATGGGTCTCATGTCTTTAGGTAATGGGACAAGATCCCAAACGTCATTGTCCTTCATCGACTTTATCTCCTCATTCATGGCATCTATCCATTTTAGAGAGTTAGAACCCTTTTTGGCTTGATGGAAGTTGATTGGATCATCTTCCATCACACCAATATCAACTTCATGTTCTTGGAGATATGCAATGTAGTCACTTGATATTGCACTTCTCCTCTCCCTAATGGATCTCCTTAATGGCAATGTTTCTTGAGGTACAAGAGTTTGTTGTTCATGAATGAGAGGAGCAACAACATTGTCTTGAATGTTTGTGTCTTGTTCTATAACAGGAATAGAATCCTGATCAATAACTAGATCACATGTTGGAATATCTACATATTCCTCTTCGAAAACAATGTCTCTTCCTAAATCTCCCCCCCCCAAACCATGTATCCTAAAGGAATCTGGCATTTCCAGTCTCAAAAATATTCTTATTTGTGGGATCGTAAAATTTGTAACCCCTCGATCTTTCAGCATACCCAATAAAATAGCAACTAATTGTCCGTATGTCCAGCTTATTTTCAGCAGGCCTATAAGGCTTTGCCTCAGCTGGGCATCCCCACATGTGCATATGCTTTAGACTATGTGGTTTGCACGTCCAAAGCTCATATGGCATTTTATTAGTTGCTTTAGTTAGGACCCGATTTAGGATGTAAGATGCAGTTTTCAATGCTTCTCTCCAGAGGATTTATGGTAAAGTAGAATGACTAATCATACTTCTTACCATGTCCTTAAGCGTTCTGTTTCGTCTTTCAGCTACACCATTCATAGGGGGCGAACCCGGCATGGTTGGGACAATACCGCATTCCTCTATGAATTTAGAAAATGGCCCTGGACGTTGTTTACCTGAACCATCATATTTGTCGTAGGATTCACCACCACGGTCAGACCTGATGGTTTTAATCTGCTTGCCTAGTTGGAGTTCAACTTTGGCCTTAAAATTTTTAAACGTGTCCAAGGACTAAGATTTTTCATGTATGAGATAAATGTAGCCATATCTTGAATAGTCGTCTATGAACGTTATAAAATATTGCTGACCATTCTATGCAACCGAAGGAAATGGTCCGCAAATATCCGTATGTATAAGTTCTAAGACTTCACTTGACCTTTTGGCTTCAAATCTCATTTTATGAGTTTGTTTTCCCTTTATAAAATTAGTGCAGATATCAAAATCTGAAAAATCTAAAGGTTTGAGAATATTGCTTGACACAAGTCTCTCAATTCTCCTCTTGGAGATGTGACCTAATCTCTTGTGCCATAACGAACCTAACTTCTCATTAGTTAACTTACGCTTTAAAACATGTGTACCCGCATGCAAGGTTTCAGTTGCAGCAATTGTATCAAGCATATACAGACTATCATTCTCAGATAAATAACCAGAACCAATAAAAATGGAATTGAGAGACAAACTGAATTTCCCATTCGCAAAAGAACAACAATAACCAGATTTGTCCAATGCAGATATAGAAATAAGGTTTCGTCTAAAAGACGGTACAATAAATGTCTCAAACAAATCCAAATGGTTTCCAGTTCTTAAAGATAATCTGAAATCCCCAATTGCAGCAACCCTCGCCTTTTTGCCATCGCTTACAAAGATGAATCTTTCAGCATCATTTGGCTTTCGGCAGTTCAGGCAGCCATGCATAGACACACTGATGTTAGTAGTTGCACCAGAGTCTAACCACTAAGTGTCTATAGGTACAGAAGTTAAATTAACTTCTGAACAAACCAAATTGAGAAGAGTACCTTTCTTAGCACGCCAGGCGTGGTAATTAGTGCACTTCTTCTTCACATGCCCTTCAGCACCACAAAAGAAACAATTATCTTTCTTGACAGCCTTAACATGCTTCTTTTGTTGTTTCCTAGGTGGGGCTGTAACTGCAACTTCCTTTCCCTTTTTCCTTTTATTGTCTCTAGGGGCAAATGCAACATTTGCACTTTCAGTCTTGTCCTGCTTCAGTCTGTCATCTTCCTGTACACCGTGCGAGATGAGCTCATTCAGAGACCAAGTCTATTTCTGGCAGTTATAGCTCACATTAAGCTGATTGTACTGTGTAGGAAGGGATATTAAAACCAAATGCACAAGCAGGTCCTCAGAAAGGTCAAGCTTAAGTGCTTTCAACCTTGAAGTAAGATGGGATCGTTCCAGAATATATTCCCTTATGTTGCCTTTCCATTTATACTTCATTAAGATCCGGCTTATCAGAATCGTACCAATTTCTGCCTTTTCGTTTCTGACAAACCTTTTCTCAATATCTGCAAAGAAACCTTTAGCTGTCGTGATCGAATCAGACATAGAGCCCCGAAAAGCTTCAGGGCCGGATCTCTTCATGATCATGACACACATGCGATTAGACTTTTCCCACTTCTCAAACTCCCTCTTTTCCTCAGAGGTACTCTTTTCCGTAGTAAGTGGGATACAATCAGTTTTAATTGCAAGGTCCAGATCCAGTATCCCAAGAACTATAACCAAGTTCTCTTTCCAGGATTTAAAATTCGAGTCATTAAGCACCGGAATTGAGTTTAAGCTAGCAGTAATATTTGTGGGAGTAGCAACTGAAAAATTGGACAATAAATATAGACAAACATGCTAACATAAGTATTAATTTGTGAAGCAAAATTGTAAATTCAAAATTGCAAGTTCTCATCTCAAGATATTCCCAACTAGCTTAACATTTATCTTTGGATAATCTATTAACTAGCAAATGATATCTTGTCGCAGCAATCAAATAAAGATAATAATTAACATGCCAAGATTAAACCTTCCTTTGGGCCGAATTAAAATCGCATGCATAAGTCTCAACAATCATCACTTATTTATGTTGAGTATTGGTGTTTCATACCAATCTTATTTTGACGATGATCACAACATTATGTTGTTGCTAATGAATCTTATGTTTTAGTCTCTCAGTTTATTTCAAGGATATCTTTCATGGAGACTAATCACTTGGTGTAAGGATGGGCATCATGTGAAGTCGAAGGGCCAAAGTTTGGACTCAAGGAGTGCCATAGCTTGGAGATGGTGGAGAGCATTCAATGCATCTAGATTGAAGACTTAGACTCATAAGAAAGCATTGTAATTCATGTAATTTACTTTATTGCTTTCTCTCTCTTTTGAGTCTAGGTTATTGCAATGCCTTGCTAGATGGTTTGCTCATTCATGCACATGCATTTAACTATCTTAGTGAATCTTAGGATTATCATAGAATCCAACCCAATAGGTTCACTCTGTCCAAAGACTCATCTGGAGTCTCTGGCTTTCCATCAGTCGCCTGATGAGGGAAACACAGTCGACTAGGTGATTTCCAGTCGCCTGTAGATCCTTATACAGTCGCCTGATATGCACAGCTCAAGTCAACATTTCAATTAACTCAAACTTAAGCTGTACGCACAGTCGTCCGTCGATCAGTTTACAGTCGTCTGTATACTTACAGTCACCTAGTAATTGGCCAACAGTTGCCTATCCAGCGTAAGTGCAATCACTACATCTCTCTGTCTTTTCTCTATATTTTACAGTAGTCGACTAATGAAGAATATACAGTCGCCTGACTATTTGACAGTCGACTGTGGTATTAACATCAGTCGCCTGTGCGAAGAATTGGAGAAAGAGTGCAGCTCTCTGTTTCGATCCATCCCCTGAAGCAGTCGTCTGCTAAAGGATTAACATGCGCCTGTCCTGTTTGTCAGTCGACTGTATTGTCTTCGTCAGTCGACAGTCCTGGCTCAGATTATAGCCGTTGGATATTTTCTAGCTGTTGATCAGTCGACTGTCTTATGATCATCAGTCGACTGTTCCTGTCATTTTCACCCAGTTTCTAGCCGTTGCAGATCTGTTCTTTTGGCTGTTTCTTTGGGTTTTTTGGGCTTGATATATGATTCCTATATATATGAGTGTGCTGTCTTTGCTTAAACTTCTTGATTGATTCTTGATTACTCTTGATTCTATTGAAAATCTCAAGAGATCTTTAAGCTACTCTCAAGCTCCCTCATTTCCCTCTATTGAGCATTCATCTTCCTTCATGCATTGAAGTACAGCTCAAGGGAAATCATCCAAGTGCTCTCAAGCATATTCCAACACTTGGAGATCCTCTTCCATGTCTTGCATTCATTCATGAGTAAGCATATCAAGGCATAGGTAATACTTTACATGGTGTAATTTGTTTTCCTATTTCTCTGTGTGGGATTAGGATACTCTCTTTGTGGGAGTTTCTCTCTTTGTGAGAGGTTGTCTCTTTGTGGGACTAGGGAATTCTCTTTGTGGGAATTAACTCTCTTTGTGGGAGTTCTAGTATCCTAGTGTAGGGCTAACCCTAATTCTCTGAGTGGGAGTTAGTGATTCTCTGTGTGGGAGGCTTGATCCTTGCGTATGATTGGTTGGGTCCTTGTGTAAGGCATAAATCCTCTTTGTGGGGTATCTCCTTGTGAGATTTGCATTCACTTCTCTGTGTGGGAATATAGTGAATATTGGTGTGGCTGGATGTACCCAAGTTTGGGGAACCAAGATAAAACTTTGTGTTTGCGTTTGGATTGATTGTGCCTTTTAATTCCTTTTGCATTTATTATTTCGCATTTGCAAGTTAAATTTTAATTGGACAATTTTATTGCCATTACACTATTCACCCCCCTCTAGTGTGTGTTGTTAGTATTGCAAGGGTTAGACGATCCCTACAATTGGTATCAGAGCGAGGTTAAAGCATACTGCAACGATGGCATTCAACGCTACATCCGCACCTCATGAAGAAGGTCTTTCTACCGTCCGACCCCCGCTCTTCAACAGAACCAACTACACGAGTTGGAAGATCAGGATGATGGTCTACTTGAAGAGTCATAACCTTTGGGACATAACGGAGTCACCTTTCGAGGAGTTTACTTCACCCGCAGCCTTGAGAACTAAAGCAGAGAAGGACTTGATCAAAGTCAATGCTAGGGCTATGTGTGTTCTCCATTGCGCCCTCACTTCGGATGAGTTCGATCGCATCTCCATGTGCAAATCAGCCAATAGTATTTGGCATACTTTGGAGATCTCTCATGAAGTGCTTCTTCAACATAAAGAAGAGATCCAGTCAACCAAGCGCGAGAAGAAAAAGAACGTTGCTCTTCATGGTGAGAATGAGTCTTTCAAGTGGAAAAAACAGTTCCAACAAGATGCTCAAAGTGAAGATGAAGAAGATCTTAGCGACGATGACTACATCGAGCTTGCCAAGCAATTCAAGAATTTCAAGGCATTCCTCAAGGATAATCAAGGTATGTCTTTATCAAAGTTTCCCTCACAGTCTAACAAGTTGGTTTGTTTCAACTGCAGTGGAATGGGTCATGTAGCTACCGAATGCCCTTCCAAACCCAACATAGATACCTATAAGGGTAAAGGGAAGAAACATTGGAAAGCCAAGTCCGAGGTCAAGAACCAAAAGAAGGGACTTATTAGCACATTTGATGATTCCGATGGGGACACATCTAATGATGAAGAAGAGGATGACAAGGAGCACGATCAAAGGTGTTTCGTTGCCTTTGATGATTCTTCATCAACTTCATCCAACACTAGCGATGAAGAGATAGAGACATGACTCAACTCCAAAGAAGAAAGTTGCTTTATGGCTAATGGGGAAGAGTCTTCGTCAAGCTCAAGTGAGGAGGAAAGATGTAACGACTGGTTTTTATGTATTTGGATTTTCTATATTATATATATGTTTTGGTGGATTTTCTCCTTATGTGTGGTTTCCGTCTCCGTAGCTTTCGTTTTCGTTCGTTTCGTTGAGATTTTCTAGCTTCTTCCTTAGAATCGTTGATCTTGGAGTAAGTCACTCATGACGAACTTCAAATCGCTCATATTTTAGAGTTAGAGTGATCTTAGAAGCTATAGAAATCTTCCCGAAGCTTCGCGCTTCAATTCGGCACTTTTTGTGCACTTTAGTTGGTTCAAGAAGGGATACCAACCGACTAGATTGGAATCTAGTCGGTCAGGAACTCTTCTCAAACCGACTAGTTCATTAAATCAATAATTCAGGAGTTACTGTTTACTCTTAGTCGGTCTAAGAACAACCACCGACCGACTAGATGTGAAACTAGTCGGTCAGAACTTGCTCTCAAACCGACTAGTTCCTTTGATAAATTTCACCTAGGTTACTGTTTATCGTTAGTCGGTCTAAGAACATTTTTCGACCGACTAGGTTGCAAACTAGTCGGTCAGCCATTGTTCTTTAACCGACTAATTCATTGACCATTTTGACGACCTGAATTACTGTTTGCTTTTAGTCGGTCACAGTTGGTCGACCGACCGACTAGTTCTCAAACTAGTCGGTCAACAACTCTTCTTTGACCGACTAACCGCTGTCGTAAACCTAGGGTTTGTCCAGCTGCCGCAACTTTCCTATTTATACCCCAATCGTTTTTCTTTCTTTCTTTCTCTTCTCTTGGCCATTTCCTTTCCCCCTTGACCTCTGATCTTCCCCAACCTTCCTCTAGCCATTCCTCCTTCCTCAAGAGCCCCTCTCCCTCTCCATTTAGGCCGGCCACCATGCTTTAGGCCGCCTCCAACCCCCAAAACCCCACAAAATCCCATTTCTCCAGATTTTCTCCCCATTTCCAGATCTGAGCCCTAGTTCTCCGGATCGTTCTTCCGTTGCCGTGCTTGCTCGGCATCGTTCTTCCGCTACGATACGGGTAGTAAATCGATCCTTTAATATTCTCATAACCCGCTTTGTGATTTTGTTAAACCCTAATAAAACTAGGTTGGATGTTGTTCTAATATTGTTTTGCCATGGCAGCGATCTCATCCCCGTAGCTAACATTTTGTGACGTGCCTCGTTGATCGTCATCCTTGGTGCTAGACAAGTGAAACTTGCCACTTAGGGTTTTAGGCCATGTTTTAGGCCATTTGCTTGTTGTAGGCGTAAAAGAGACTAGGCGACGAAATGATACTCGCCTAGGCGCAAATTTCAGGATCTAGCTTGACAACGAAGCTTGATCCGACTACTTTTCATTATTTGCGCTTGTTGCCATCCATGCATCTTATCTGTCATGTTTAAATTCAATTAACGGTACGCGAATTATCTGTACATGTCATGCTATCCATGTTGAATGTTGCATTCGTAGCACACGCTACATTACTTGTACTACTTGATCCGGCTAGGCACCCGTTATGCGGGCATAACCCTACGCCATACGTGTTAAAAACACTTCCTGGCTCGTGATCCAGAAGCGAGCATTACGTGTTCGGGGGTAAGGCCCTGGCTCGATACACGTGGAGGGGTAGAGATAAACGGTCACTTGAGCTTAGGAGTTGGCCCGATCAGCCACTCTAGCCAACAGGCGGAATCTCTGTGCACGACGTGTTTACTTGACGTGATTTACTTGACTTGTACTTGTCCGTGTTTATACTTGTAAAACTTGTCATCCATGTCATACTTGTTACTTGTTGCTTGCACCTTACCTTATTTGTTACTCACATACTAAACTTGTCATGCTATGCATCATACTATAACTGCTAGGTTGTTAGTTTACCTTCCTTTCAGTTTCCTTGCCCAAGTCTTTTAGACTTGCTGACATGTGCCCCTTTACTCTTTTGGGTGACACATGTTAGATCCTGAGCCTGAGGTTGCTGCTGAGGACGTGGTGTTCGCTGACGCTGAGTCAGAGCCCGCGTTCATCGAGGAGTTTGAGGATACGGGCGATCAGTCGTAGAGACTGTTTGTGTTGTTGTTTAGACTGCTTTAGTTGTCGGTGCGTAGCACCTATACTTTGTGCCGTGTTGGCTTTTGTTGGCCATGTTTTGGGCCTAGACTCTTTCTTTTAGCCTGGTGGCTTTTCTGGATGTTGAACTTAATTTTAATGTTTGGACATTGCTGAGATTTGGGATTTTATTTCTGTACCTCCTTGCGTTATTATCTTGTTCTGCTCGTGGTTACAGGGACCTGCATATGTTTTATTGACGCTTATCAGGCGTGTGGCTTCACAGCTCCACGTCTGTGCGGACCTACTCACGTCTCGCCTCCATTGCTTTGGGAAGCGGGGTGTGACAAAAGTGATGAGGAATCCGAGGAGGAAAAGCCATCCTATGAGGAGCTTGAATGCCGCCTAAATGTGGCCTCCAATTTGGCAAGTAAGTGCATCGACTCATATGAGAAAATGAAATCTAAACTTGATAATGCTATGAGTAGGGTGCACGATTTAGAATCATCTAGTGTAATTCATGATGAAAGGCATGTGTATGACACTTGTGAGAGAGACACACTTCTCTCTCAAGTTAAGGAATTGAGACTTTCTAATAAAAAACTCATTGATCAAAACCTTAGCTTAGATGCTCACATTCAACAACTTACGTTGAAATGTGAAGAGGAATCCCAGAAGCTCATAAGCTTTGTGTATTCTAGGGATTCACTCCACGATTTGTTGGAAAAGCAACATCCAACAAATCATAGAGGATGTTTGGGTTATATTCAAAATGTGGTTACCAAACCCACATCTAATTCCTCTTATGGTGCAAATACAAGAAATATGGCTAAAGCACCTAAGAAGAATCACCATGCTTTCTTGAATAACAAGAACATCAACAAGAAGCATGTAGATCACGAGGTAATGAGGAAGAATGAAAAATCTTCATTTTTTGCTAAGAAGCAAAATCCTCATTCTTTGCATGCTAAGAAATTTGTTTCTACACCTACGCATGCCACATCCTTCCCTCTTGCAAAGGCAAAACATTTGCCTAGGAAATCTTTGAGATCATGGATTCCCACTATGTTTAGTGTGCAAGAGAGAGATAGTTACATCAACTCTCTAGTTAGGGATGTGATCACCTCGTGTGGTTACATTAGAAAATCAAACTCCACTTGTGTTTGGTTACCTAATGTTTAAGTTCCTCACACATATGCATATTGCATAGGTATTGTGCTTCTATGTTTATTTTAAGCATATCCATTGATTGTGTGTTTCATGATTTTGAAAAATATTTTCAAATTTATTTCTTTTCATGAAAATGGGGACCTTGGGGTTGTTGACATACATGCATTTTTGATCCATGTGTATGTCGATGGGGGAGTTAATATATAATATGTTTAAATTATTTTAAGACATATTTTAACTCTCATTTTGGAGGTTTATTGAGATCATTATTTACATTTGGTTATTTTATTTATTAGTAATAGTAGGTGGTGGGGAAAAAATCTATTCGTTTTATTTATTAAAAAAAATTTGTTTGTTTTTTGGTTGTTTTTGAATTTTTTTAAACACAAGTTAATCAACCTAATTGTGGTAAATAGATAATATGGCAGAATACCTCCCCGGCAGCGGCGCCATAAACTTGATGCGTTCGGAATGTAACCCCGAACGATGTCGTTTACCGCAAGCGCACGGTATAGTGGCAAGCGGGTATCGAACACGGGGAAGCGGTGCTATACTACCTATCTACTCCTAGGTTGAGTTAGACTTGCGGGTTTATTGGTGGATGTGGAATATGGATGGTCGTAATGGTGATGGATGCGAAGTTTGTGTCACTGAACGTCGCAAGCAAGTGGTTCCACACAAAAAAAGAAAGAAATAAAATACAAAAGATTAGGGCTCAGGGCTCGCCATTAGGACCGTCGGATATCGACGCTAGGCTAGGACTCTTACGCTGCGTTTGTTTTATTGGGGATTGTAGCATCTAGGAAGTGAATTCATGTGTCTGGGCATCATAAATCTAACGTATCGCATTAATCCCGCTCTCGCAATAGGCGCATATGATACGTGCATTAAGGATCTACAATAATCTCACCACTCTCGTGGTTCAAATGCTCTCAACTCATACCACTCTCATGGGTTAGAGCTTCAAGGTATTTTGGTGGCTCTTATTGATGCAATGGCGGTAGCCGTCAATTAGTTATATAGTTCATCGGTGGATCCCCTCAAGGCACAAGCCGGGTATGTTCACGAGCCTTGGTTGAATCCACTAACTCCCTAATTAAATCCGTATGATACTCCTTAAGCTAATCGATTCCACCGACCGTGGGCACGATCTCAGTACGAATTCTCCTAGGGATCTTGCTAGATCAATCAAAATACAACCCCATTTATAACCAACTCACCATAAAAATCCCAACTTTACATCTAAATCCTAAGATCCATGAGCTAATCCCTTAGCCCTAGAAAAGACTACTCAAACATAGAGCAATATCAATAGATAATATAACACACAAAGAATTCATTGCATGCATCAGAATGGATAAACAACAATAAATCACAAAGAAATAATAAAAGAATTAAAAAGGGCAAAAATACTTATCTTGATACAAAGGAGGGGCCTAGGGCATAGCCAAACTCCCCAAAAGATCGTCTCCACAAAAGTCTAAGAAGGATCTAAAAATTCTCTTTAGAAAAGTATATAAAAATCTCTCAAAAAATCTAATCTAAAATCCCTACAGAACTTTCCTCCAGAACTGTACAGAACCCCCCTCGGCGGCTCCCCAGAATCACCCAAAAACCCTCACAATCGGACCAAAAATCCGGGCGCAGATGAGAAAATGGGCCCACAGTGACTCGGTCCGAGCACAAAGCTGCTCGGTCGAGTCGTTCGGCTGCTCGGTCGAATTGTACAGTGAATCGATAGCTTCCAAAAACGTCGCTCTGCCAACCCGGGCCAAGTACGCATCTGCTCGGTCGAGTAGAAGGTTGCTCGGACCGAGCAAGTAGTTGCTCGGTCGAGTCGAAGGTTGCTCGCTGATTGGGGGACTAAAAACGCACTTCAGCCTCATTTGCACACTACTCGGACCGAGTAGGAGGTTGCTCGGACTGAGCAGGAGGTTGTTCGGTCGAGTCGGACATGAAAAACAGCATTTCGGTCGAGTAGTGCATAGCTCGGGCCGAGGAGAATACTGCTCGACTGAGTAAGCTGCCGAGAACAGTTTCAGCAATGCACCATCAACTTGCAGAAATTTCCCAGTGCTCATCCGACCTCCGATTTGCGTGTTCTTGGTGGCGTTGGAACCGTCTTGAAGTCTATTATCGGAAAAAATATCAGAAAATAGTGAAAAATCCCAGGTGATAGCAGATTTAGAAATAGTGGACGGTTGTCCAGTTTTCAGCACTTCGGGTCACTCAATTCCTTTGCCGCATCATAGTTCGATCGAACGACCTTCTCTCTTGCCCCTTCCTTGCTCCAGTATTCTTCTTTGGCACCTTCAGCATGTCATCATGAGTCTCATTGGTGCTCTCCCATAGCCGATCGTCTTATTGACTCCAAATTGCTCCAATATCGCTCAAAATCCCTGAAATGGAATAAACGCTCCGAAAGTCATATTGTTCCAAATAATAACACAAAAGCGTATAAAATATATAGATTAGCAATCATTTTGATGTGTAATCTTATAGATAAAATGTGGAATATAATGACACATCACTCATCATAACCATTTATTACTTAAGATAAAAATCCAGGCGTCTTTCTCTGCCCACCCTTTTTTCATAGGCACCAATCTCATTCAAAAACATCCCTCAATTATATATTAGAATAGTCATAGCCAGTGACATGTGGTCACAAGGTATTCAAATATTCACCCGAAATTTTTTTAGCACATTCAAAATCTATAGCACACTTAAAAAATTTGAGCATCTTCAAAATCTCACTTCCAAAAAAATTTGTCACCAACTTCAAACTATTACCCAACAAATTTTTTTGCCTGCGTTCAAACTAAAATTTAGCTCTCTATATAGAATTTAGTTATCTCAAAAATTTTAGTTCCACCCAAATGTTAATTCATCCAAAATTTAAAATTTCAGTTCTTTGCAGATTTAGTTTAACCAGAATTTTAAATTAAAATTTAGTTCTCACAATGAATTTAATTACTCAAAAATTTTAGTTTCCCTGAAATTTAAATTTAGTTTCCTTCAGCTTTATTACATCATAATTTACTTACTTACAGATTTTGTTTCTTCCGAAATTTTAGGGTTTTCCCCTCAAAATTATCTCTAAAATCTTCACAATATCCATTAATTCCTTAAGATGCAATTTTGAGCGTCTTTCTACACGCACTTTTGTCATATTCAACAATCACATTTAAAAAACATCCCTCAATTGTATAATTAAAAACATCCCGTAAATTTATAATAAATTACCGGGCTACCGTGTTTGCACGCTATCGAAGTAGCGACGTACATCGAGAGAAGCGATGGCAAGCTACACTGTTGGTGCACGGGTACAGACCATGAAGGGGTGTCAAGATACACGGCCCAGATAGAGCTTACAACCCAAAACCTGTCATTAAGGCTGAATAATGCTCGGTCAAATGAATGACTCATTCGGCCGTTGTACCCCCGCTGATATTCAGGGATGAGTTAATGTGACCGAGTAAATAGGCGGCCGTTATCAGCAATCCCGGAGAAGATTCCGCCATAATCAATGTGGGACAGTTATTCGCAATCGTCAGATCAACATCTATAAATAACCGAAAGGACAATGTTAAAAGGGTCCCAACTCCCAATGTACGAGATCCGGTACTCGGACATTACATACTTCAACTTATATTTTTTACACAAAAGAGCTTGCGATGCTAGACATGAGACGAGTCTCCGTGGGTCGATCTCAGCAGCTCCAAGCTCCATCCCCTAAGTCACGTTCTAACTTAAGTATCAGAGAGGATTCGGGTCGGAACCCAGATACGACCCCCTGACGCTTCCTTGTGGTGCAGATCATCGATGCCCGATTCAGCGGGAAGGTTGTGACGGAGCATCTCATTATCAATCGACTGAGGCTTGATCCATTCGAGGGTCGAACAGGCGTCGCGAGTCGACTACCAGCTGTCAACGGCCCCGGTTCTACCAACTGAGGGTCCCATTCAAATTGCTGACGAAGCTCCAACCTGACAAGAAAAGGTCCACGTCAGCATCATTATTGTTTCGGTCATTTTTGGCATTAACATATCCCCATCATTTGTAACTTCAATCATGGCTCATTCGTCCTTATCATATGTTTCGTCGTCTTCATCATCACCTTCGTCTCCTCCTCATCACCGTCGATGCTATTTTCCAACGGGTGATTCGAAGTCATGGTCACCGCCGGAGACGAGATCAATTGCGAGATGGAAATTGATATGAGATAGAGATAGAAATTTCTGAAGAGATCACATGTTTTTGGGGCTGAGCTTTTCAAACAAAAAATTTCGTTTTCCCCTTTAAATTTCAAAGTTTTAGTTTCCCCCCAGTGGGTTTCTCCTCCAAAATACATAGTTTTCCACACAAAATTTTCACAAACTCTCATTCTATCCATTGATTCTACAAGATTAAATCTTAAACGTCTTTCAATCCAGCTGTTTGTCATGGTCAACGGATTTTCACAAACTCTCATTATATCCGTTGATTTCACAAGATTAAATCGCTACTGTTTTTCTATCAACCGTTTTGTCATAATTAGAAAACACATTCAAAAACATCCCTCATTTGTATAATAGATTAACGGGCTACCGGGGTTCTCACTCTATATACAGCTTAACCAACAAATGTCGGGTTGTTCTATATATCTATTATACAAAAGAGGGATGAATCTGCTAACTGGTTCAAAGGGATAGATAGAAGAGTATCCAAGATTTTCCACGTCAGCGTATGTGTCACATCACCTCCCATCTCACAAAAACACATGCACCCAAGGCAACAACCCCACTTAAACCCGCCATCTCTGTAAAAACCACATGCATCCGAGGCCGCAAATAAAGACCCACCGCTGTCTCCCTCCCAATAAGTGTGCTGTAAAGCTTAATATGTATGAGGATAGCAAAGGGAATCCGGGGCTTTCATGGGCGGGTGATATTTTTCGAGACGACCAATGGACTTGGGACTTGGGATTCTACGCCTACATTGATTGATGTACTAATTTAAATGCTGAACTTTAGGCTCTTCGCTATGGATTAGAGATTGCTTGCAGCAGGTGTTTTCAGGATATTTTGTATGAATTAGATTCGAGGTTGGTTCTACAGCTTTTGGAGGTGTCTGATGTCTTCTTTCATCCTCTTCGAGGTTTGATTTTGGACATTTGACAGCTGGCATCTCGATTCCGTCTTTGTTCGTTTGAACATGTGTTTCGAAAGGCCAACTTCTGTGTCAACTGGACGAGAAATTACAAATTTGGAAACGTCCTCTTGCTTTTTTTATCTCAACTATTACTCATGATATAACGGGAACGGTTTAGGACAGAGGGTTCACGCTCTGATTTGGTGTGATTTTCATGTATCAAAAAAGAAAAAAGAAAAAGACCCACCACCTGGTGGGACCCGGGACACGGGGGTGAGGACCGTGACAGCTGGGAACGAGTATTTTCTTGTTCTCTCTCAAAATCTAAATCGATTTAAACAAACGAAAAAAAAAACTGAAATCAATAATCAATGGGTTCATCAAAGGCTGCCAAAGGTAAGAAAAACGAGCTTACCGATCACGCCATCACTCTTCGCCGTCGTCTCCATGAAGCTCTATCGCTCGGAATCAGGTTCTTTAGTCTCTTTCTCTTTAAATTTTAGTTTTGATCATGAAATTTGCGGCTTATTTGAAAAAAACAGGTGTGCTTTTGCAATCTGTGTCGGTGAAATTCACAGGATTGGGTTCAATTTAACAACCAAAGTGATGATTTTGGCGATTGGGTCGATTTTGTCATATGATGTTAAGTTTGGAATAAGCACTTCAAATTGTTTCCATATTCATTTGAACAAATTGATGATTCACGAAAACTTTATTTTGTTGTTCGAAGTAGTTTGGGTTGGGTTAATGAGTATTTTCTTATTAATTTGAGGTGGGGAATTTTATTAGGGGCAAAATTTTGAAATCCTTTATCCCCTTTTGATGTTGTAGGCAAATTGAGAAGGAAGGAAGAAGGTGGCAGTGTACTGATGCTGCGATTCAAGCGCATGCTCTTCGGGCCATGTCTGCGTTCGTTAATAGTTTGCCTTCTGTTCCATTAAAACATCATCTTGTAAAGGTATATGCATGTTCTCTAGTTCGATTTTATTTTAGGAACATCTTACTTATAAATCATGCTTCTGTTTATAATATAGAGTATATGTTAGCAACCCACTTTAGTCAAAGGCTTAAGCTATTAGATTGTAGGTCAACGGAACATTTCCAACGCCCCACATATGTTCACACATGGATTTAAGCCCAGTATGCCATGCTCCTGATTTTCGATTGCTTTAAACCACTTTACACATATAAGCTTGATCTGTTGAGTCATGCGTTAAAAACAATAGGGAAACTTCATGGTATATGGAGATATGTACATGTGTATATTTTATTACTTTAGGATACAATATTGTTTAGATTACTCGCATATGATAATAGATTATTGTTTAAAAAGCAAATGCGCTTAGTGAAGCGCTTGACCCCTTTGTGTAGTGAAATGTATGCTTCAAAACGAAAAGCGTAAGCTAAATTAATTTTAACCTTTTGTAATTTTAAAAATTATAAAACTTCCTAATTTAATATGATAAGTATGTAAAAAAATTTAAACATATATAAAATTGCATAAAAAAGTCTAAGTTATCATACAAGTTGTCAAACATTTAACATACCATATTAACACAAGCATTTAAGATACATGAAAGAACAGTATGACCAGAAAAATTAGTATGACAGTAGTCACTTAAAAATAAGTAATGTTTACCTGGAATTTTGCATAGCCTCATAGATGACGAGGAAAGCTTCATTATTCCATAACCACACCATGATTTTATAGGTAAATCAATCAAAATTTAATCACAAGTCCTTATCCAACCTTGCAAAATTGATAATTAAGCACCTAAAAATGTTTGATTAGAAGAGTCACATAGTTTTCTTCCTTCCATGAAATTCCGAAGCACATATTAGTCATCATGTTATACATTCATCCCAAATAAACCCTAGCAATACATAAAACAACATACAACTCAGTTTCATGAGTTACATGCACATAATTTTAAACAAAACTAGCTGCGAGATCAGATGCCTTTGATTGACGTATGCCCTTCACCATGCAATTGGAACTTGGTCGATCGAGATTTGATTTGAATGGGAAAGAAAAGGGACTAAAGAGGGGAGAAGGAAGAAGAAGGCTGTGACTTTTGATCGGAGGAGATTCGTTGACGCTGACTTCGAGATGAAGTAAGTAATCGATGCCTTGAACCCTAACTTGCCTTTGCTTCGTCCAAAAAAGGTATGCTTTTTGCACATTGCACTTTCTTTGAAGGCTACAAAACAAAATAGTTGAGCTTTGCTACAAAACACGCTTTAACGTGCTACAAAACAAGCTTTTCAAAGCACGTAATAGATCTATAAAGATGAATTGAACTTGAAAAGAAATTAAAAAGCTCAGTTCGGGACAAATAGCATTATCCAACGTGAAATTCTTCCAATCTGTGTTTTTTAGCTTAGGGCTAATTTTGCAGTTAGAAAATACATCAAGGACAAGCCTTTATCCCGAAGTTGGGTGATTTTAGGACGCTTTAATGAAAGGTTGGAGTTTATTGTCCAGATGAAAAAGAATGAGAATTCTACACCACGTGCTTTGCTTGGTTGGAAGCTATATAGTACGAGACAAAGCACTTCTATCGTGAAGCTGTTGTGTCCTCTACACATGTTGGATGTACCCTGAGCATTTCTAAGATTTTTCCAAGTCCCGGTGTTTCATGTTCATGATGGCGTGGCCGTGTTCCTGCAACATGGTTGGAAAAATGGAAACAGAGTAAAAATAAAGGGGAAGAGAGGATGACAAAGAAGAATAAACAAGAAGTTTTGGAAGTAAGGAGAAGTGAAAAGAAAATAAAATAAAATGAAGGGGAGAAGAAGTCAGAGGCAAGGAAAATAAACGAATCGACAAGCTAGTTGGTGTCAAAGGGGATCAAAATTCTTATAAAGAAGGTCATTACATTCCAGGTGCCATGTCAATCTGAGGCATCAAATGTGAGGAAACGAAGGATGCATACTCTGAATATATTTGTGCCATTTTACCTGGGAAAAGATCATTTTTACCACTATGTAATACCACAGTGAGATGGCAACTATCATTGGTGGTTAAGTGAAAACAAACACCAGTGATATTATTGAAGTCAAATAGTATAGAAGGCTGTTGTTTGTAGAAAATGTATCATAGACAAATCATAGTTTTAGAGTCAATCCCTATAAACATGACAACTGATCATATGATGGTGTAAATAGCTCTATTAGATAATGCTTTGTCATTGTTTAATGGACTTTTAAGTATATTGCTGCACCAAAATCCATGGAATCAGGGATTTACTTTGTTTGTAACGGCAACCATTTCATATGCTACAATAAAAACACATCCACTGATTTCATTGCATGTCTCACTTCTTTATCATAAAGACGCCTTTAGTTCGATATTTGAAAGAACACATGTGAAAAAAGTCAATTAAGATATCTAGCCGAGTTCATGGAGCATATAATGCGCTTGATATATCTACTGATATGTGCATATTAAATCTGAAAATGTGGGAGTAAAACATCAACTACGTGAAAACTAGCACGGCTATGCCACTCATCAAGCCTATCTGAACTTTTATTGCTGGCACTATGACACCTTCTTTGCCGATGATGCCTATTAAGGGCAACATTTGTTGCACATTTTCAAGCAATCTTTATGAACTTTTCTGTAAGCGAGTAATGTTAAAGAAGTGTTGATTAAGTGTAATATCTCCCCTATTACTCTTTACTTATGCCGATGGCAATATACTGGTCAGATTGCATTTTCTGAATAATACAAAAGACAAGATAATTGAGTTCTTTTGAGAGGAACTCGCTCTCCCTTGGCCATGTTCGAGAGGTGGACCGCTCCCCCAAGCTTCTATTCGAGGCGAAGTCGCAACGTCTCACAAAAGAGAGTCTTTTCTTCCAAGATTCACCACGATCTGACACGATAAATCCATAATTACTCTTCGTCCCATATAAATACTAAACCGAAAATTTAAAAAGGAACTAAAACTGAAAATTACGAAAAAACCCTCTAGAAAACCAAAAATTACGAAAACACCCCTAAGACTTTAAAATTCCAGATCTATCTTCTTTTCAGAACATGCGGTCTCATATTACTCCGCCACCGAAAAACCACCTTGTCCTCAAGGTGGTGCATGAAATCCATGTGCACGCTGTTCCAAATGGGTTGGCTGCCTCCTCCTGGGTCAAAGAGATATGATTGGTCTACTCTGCCTTTGTCATGGCTCTCGAAAAGGCTGCCGCCTTCCCAAGGATCTCTTTTGGCCTCGTCGAAATCTTGCGCGTCTCCTTTGCCATTGTAGAGCCACACAAGGTCTCCACCATCTACCGTGAAGCCCGAAAGAAAGCTACGGTAGTCATCAAGCTCATCGAAAAATCTTTAGTTGTCAAAATACGAACGTTGAAGCTCGGGAGGTTGTCCAACTAAAAACCATGGGCCATGATGTCACGTAGAAGCATCGACGGGCTATGACGGGTCCTGAATAGTATCGTTGGACCATGGATGGTCCGGAAGAGTGTTGTCGGGCCATGGCGGGCCCCGAGGAACGTCATCGGGCCATGGCGGGCCTAGCAGGACTGCAAACATGCCCTGGCGGGCCTGCATGTTTGACAGGGCTTGCACGCCTCACGGGTAGGTTCATGAAGCCATCTCGGGGGCCGACGAACCCGTGGGGTTGGTAGACGAGCCCCACTGTCTTCCTCTTTCTCGTCCTTCTCGTCCTGATCCGCGTTAGAGTCGTCGTCGTCGTTGTTCAGATTTGAAGCCATATTATCTTTTTGAGGGACTTCCTTCTCAAAAAGATGATTTTGCCATTGACACTTTTCAAAGTTACCGTCTTTTGTCCTAGATCTGGATTTCTGATCCCATCCGAAATCTTCGACACTTTCAGATCGGAAACATCTCGGAAACATCTCGAGTCAGGGTTTGCAAGGCTTGCATGATAGCATCGAACTTTTTCTCCGACCCAATCCTCGCCTTCCTCATTTTTCTCCGACCCAATCCTCGCCTTCCTCATCCTCTTCAACCAAGCTTGATGTTGTTCCTAGAAAGTTTTCGCCTTTCTTAACGCCGCCATCAGGATCTACGCTCTGATACCAAAATGTTAGGATCCGCCAGGGTTTTTAGAAAGTTAGGGCTTTGGGTGGAAAGGTGGATTTTAGGGTTTAATGAGAAGATTTGGGGAAAAGATGAGATTTTTATTGATATAAAACTGAAAATAAAGAGAATACAAAAGATAATTAATTTCTTTTGAGAGGAACTCATTCTCCCTTGGTCACGTTCGAGAGGTGGACTGCTCTCGTAAGTTTCTATTCGAGGCGAAGCCACAACCTCTCTCAACAGAGTCTATTCTCTCAAGATCCAACACGATCCAACACAATAAAGTCCTAATCCATCTTTCCCCATATAAATACTAAACTGAAAATACAAAATTACAAAAAGAACCTTAAAACTGAAAATTACGAGAACACTTCAGAAAACCAAAAATTACGAAAACGCCTCTAAGACTTCTAAAATTCCAGATCGGTCTTCTTTTCAGAAAATGTGGTCTCATCATATACCATCACATTTTCATTCGTGCAACTCTGTATTCCATCCTCTGTGCACCTTCCACACGGTAATTCTGACAGTACCATTTAGCAACCTAATTATAGTGCAGCCTTATATTGCTTTCTTGGGCCATCATTCTGCTCCACTAAAACTGCTGGATTCATTTCCGTTTCATGTAGTTTCTGTGGCATGAGTCAATCAGATGACATTCTGAAAGCACATCTATCGTTCATGCATCGAACTCTAATCTTTGTAGTGGTGCCTTCTTCGAGCAAGTTCTTTTTTGAATATATTTAAGATTATTAGGCATATTTGTGGGGTAGCTTGGTAATTGTTGCAGGCTGCAACTTAACACCACTAAGTGCATTTCATTTGGATTTTGTCAATTAACTGAACATCCAATTATGAAAAAATGGATTACAGCCATTATTTAGACCATGGTGTTGTATTGGTATGTAAAATTTAGATATACAATGCAAAGCCAACTCTCAAATAAAAGATTCTTGCCACAATGCAGTCAGATATAGTTCAAAAGTGAGCTGACATGTCCATTTTTCCCCCTTTTCCATGCTTTCTTTTGCTTCTGAATATTATGACAATGATCCATATTTTCATTTTTTAAAATTTGTATTTTTCTTGCACTATATGGTTGTTTATAACTTATATATGTTGAGTATAGCGGAATCGTCATATTTGCAATTAATAAGGATACCTACTTGCTGATTGGAATGGTGTTTGGCATAGAAATATGCGAATTTAATTTCCTAGGTACCAAAATATGGGGAAATCTACCTATCTTACTCGTGCACACATAGAATTAAAGTTCGCTCCTTCATTGGATGAATGTAAACATTACCACCTTTAAAACCTCTTTCTGTTTTAAAAAAGATAGAGGTAGAATGCCCCAACCAATATTAGTGCTGAAGTTTATAAAGTTTCTGATTTTTCGATCATTAAAGTTCTTTCATTCTTCCAGGAATCTATTTCCGATATGCTGCTAGCCTTGGAGGGAATTCTTCGATCAGAAAATGAGAGTGTTTTGTGTTTGGCAGTAGATCTGACATTGAAGTTAGTTTGCTGCTTAGGGAGGTCTGTCTGCCAATATCATATGTTGGATATTGTTATATCTTTGTCATGCTTGTTGCCAACACGCCAAGAATCTGGTGCCGTTTCATGCTCGATTGCACTGAATCATATACTTAACAATCTAGGTGCAATGAGGTGCCAAAACAGCAATGAAGTTTGGAAAGCTATTGCACAAACCAATATGGTTGACAATGTCATTTGTGCTTTGCAAGAGTATGGAGATGGAATTCAGCCAATTGAATATTTCAGAGAGATTGCATCTCTTCTCAAGACTATAATTCGGACGTGGTCTCCCTTCAGATATCATGTTTGGAGTAATGCTAGATTGATGGAGAGACTGCAAAATAATTGTCCTAACAATGACACTTCGATTACTCTTACTGTTTTACAGTTATATTCCGTGCTAGGTATCATACATATGGTAATTTATTCAATTGATGTAGAAGCACAAGTCGGGTTGCCCTTATATATGTTATCTTGAATGTAACATATACTTGTTATGTTTTTTTGTTCCAGCTCTGTGTGGTAATGGGGCAATGGAGATTTTAGAAAGCAAGGAACTTGTTTCTAAAATTGTGCAATGCCTAGGAACTTCACAGCCAGACAATATCCGACTTGAAGCTCTAAGACTTTGCCAACATTTGATGGTATGAAAGATATGTAGGATTTATTTATATTCTTGACTTTTATTTTCTTTCGTTGTTTTTAAAACATATTTGTTCACTGACTGATGTGAATCATCACCTTTTTATTTGCAGAGATCTGCAGAGGGATGTTCTCTGCTAACCAGTTCATATTGTGAGCAGATTGTTCGAGGAATAATCTCTGCAATGGATGGGAGGAGTTCATGTTCCAAAAGCACTCCTACAGATCAGATACCTTTAGTGATGGAGGCATGTCGTACTGCATTGATTACCCGTTGGCCTGGGAATCATCATTCCTTTTTCTGGAGCCTTGAGATTGATAAAGTCCTTTATAATCTTATTGGTAATTGCAGTACAAATAGCCGAAGTCAAGCAATATCTTTGTCTGAAGAACTAATAGCTAAATTGTATGATAACATAACAAATATGAGACCATACATATGGGATATTCTTGGATGGCTTGCAATACATTGCGATGAAGATTTTATCCCCAAAACAAAGGGGAAACACAGTTGCCTAGATGTTCTTATTTACTGTGCATGGTAAACTTAATTCATCATTTTGTTTCTGATCTTTCTTTCCAATGATTGTATCATAATTTGAACTGACTATAATATTCCAATAGTGCAGTGGCCAATGATGTGATGCTTAAAAGACGGAATTCCTTTTCCCATGATATATCTGAGGCTGAGCCTGTATCAAGGGCAGTTTTGCTTATGGCCATATCACCTTCAAAGTATATTTCCTCTAAGGCAAGATCATGTCTCTCTGAAATGACAAGACCTTATGGTGGTGGTGTTCTAGATAATCTTATAGCATCCTTGAAGTTAATCGCTACTGGTGATGTTGCCGTGGTTTCTGACAGTCGGCAAACTGCAATAAATCTTGTAGGCTTGGCGTGCTACTCAACCATACCTCAGTTTCAACAGATAATCACCAAAAAGAAATGCTTACAAATAATCTCTGACATTATTGCAAGATGCTTAAATGCCGGTATACATTTTAGTCGGTCAAGCATTGTTTCTCATCTACATAGCAGTTCTGCAGAAAAAACGTGCTGCTGGAATCTTGTGGAAGACTGGGAAGGTAGAGATATCCTCTTATTTTATAGTCTTCAGGCTCTTTCTCAGTTGATATGGCTATACAATTCAGTGTATGATAACTACAAGGTAACTTCAAAAGTAATTGTTACTTCGGGGCCTCATGGGTTGATCAATAGTCTTCAGGGCATATTGAACTGCAATTCCAGTCCAGGGCCCAAAGGGTACGCTGCATACATCTTGAGTTTCTTTGGTTTCTTTGGCCTCCCAAGCAAGCTTGGACAGAGGATGGACAGAGCACTTAATGGGAATGAGCTTGCTGACTTGCAATTTATGTTTTCTAATGGTCAGTTTTTGAGGGCTCACGGTGCAATCCTTTCGACAATGTGCCCTTATTTGCTGCCACCTAAAGAAACTCTTTTGAAGAATAGGGTGTGGCACAACGGGTCTACAAATGATCAAGAGCATGACCAGAACTCAAGAAAATCAAGGCATGAAGTCCGCTTGTCTGATCGTGTGGATTACTGTTCATTGATAAAGATTTTTGAATATACTTATACAGGTTTCTTTGTGTCAGAAGACGATCTTCTAAAACCCTTAAAAGTCATTGCAAACTTCTGTGGATTGAAGTCTTTGTCACATATGCTTAATCGAAAATTACCTACATGGGGGTCTGAAATTCCGACTTGTGATTTCTCTCAAGCATTGAAACCAACGGAAAATTCATTTTTGTGAGTTCATTTCCTTTACACTATTGTGTTCTTGCTTTTAGCACTATTCAACTACAACAACTGGAATCATTTCATTCAGTATGTGTCTGTGCATTACTTGTTTGATTTGATCTTTTCTTTTGAACTTGCCATTATATGAAGCTGTAGTTATAACTGGAGGAATTACTTGGTGTGATCATTGATAAATATTACTGTGTATCACAGTGACATCATTCTGGAGGCCAAGTCAAGTGAAGGGGACTGGGATTGTAGTATATGCCAGTTATCAATGCCGCACATGCATGTGCACAAAATCATATTATGGGCCAACTGTGATTATCTACGGGCATTGTTTCAATCAGGAATGAACGAAAGGTGAGAATAAATAAAATTTATAACTTTAGAATTACTTGCTTGATGAACTGTCCATTATGAATTAAATTATATTGACCGGTAAATTTTATGAATTCTACTATGTGCATTGATAAACTGAAGCATTTAATTGAGTCCTGAAGATCTATTATACAGTTGAGGGATGTTTTTGAATTGGGTTGCTGATTAGGACAAACGTGTGGGTAGAAAGACGGCTGGAATTGAATATTAAGGAATCAATGAGTAGGATGATAGTATGTGAAAAGTTTGGGGGGACTAAAGCTAGAGTGAACTAAAAGATGGAACCAAAATTTTAAATTTTTGGAGGAACATATGGAGGGAACTAAATTTTGGGGGTAACTAATAGGGAACTAACTTTTAATCTAAAATTTTGAGGAAAACTAAATCTGAAGGGAACTAAAATTTTAAATTTTGGGCGGAAGTAAATCTGGAGGCAACTAAACTTTGGTGGGAACTAAATTCTTTGGGAGAAAACTAAATTCTTTGGGGGACTAAATATTAGTTTGAATGTGGGTAAAAAATTTTATTGGGAGGAATATTTTGAAGGTGGTTGCAAATATTTTTAGGTGACTTGGAAAATGTTGCGCTTTTTTGGGGGAAGATTTTGAATGGGTTGAAATTTTTCGGGAGAATATTTTGAATGCTCCATGACCTATGGTCACAGGTTATGACTTTATGATTCGTACATTTTTGATAGGATGAAGAACATGTCAGTACCACCTTGTAATATAGTTCCATTAACATGCAATTACATTGTAGAAGTTCTTCACCATTGACACTTTCTAGTCCCTAAGGGAACACACCACATCCAAATGATCGCTATCAGATACCCCTACTGTTTTTTACATTGTTCGCACACATTTCAGAAATGAGGACAATCAGTATAAGTGCGGCATGTTTGTGCATAATTCCAGTGCGTGCAAATCCACCTCCAAATGTTGTTTGCTAGAAAGTGTGGCAATATTCAAACTTTCGAACACCAGAAGAAGGGGTTATGCCATCAAGTTCTTTCTGTCTCGGATAATTAAACACCCATGGTGTTTAGACAATATATGCGTCTTCGAGCATGCACTTTTCTTACTGTCACGGAGAAAATACAGTCTTCCTGGACACTACATGTCCTTAATAATTACATGCACATATTGTGGCAGTGTGGCAACTAGCGCCACCTATGAATTAGACCGAGATAAACAAATTATGGTCCATAGCCCCAATACTACCTGAACTTTTTCCACCTATGTCGCAGCATTGACACAGACAAACCGACATGGATATGAAGAGGCAACACAACCCAACGATAGTTAAGTCTTTATAATATATTGAAAATATAGGTATCATGTCTGATATGTGTATGTGACATGTGTGTCCGATATATGTTCCGACACGACACGGCATCATGGTTGAAGTTTCCATGCTACCTAGGTTACCACTGCTTGTTTGTCATCTGTCCATCCCATATAGGGCGTGCTATTGTAATCAGATAGTCTTCTGTTATCACCCCAGGGGAACTTCCGAATACCACTTCTTATTTTCCAACGCATAGTGGTCACCCACTTTTCCAGTAAGTCATTTTTTAGAACCATCAACTTGTTTAGCAGCATATATTCCAAGGTTGTTACTAGAGCCTTAACCTTCCCCTTCGCATCCTGATCTTTTGCCTAAAGTGGAATTTTTTTAAGCCTTGCCCTTTATTTTGCTGATCTTTTGTAGAACGCGGACTGTGTTTTTGAACATGCCATCATTATTTTTTAGAGGCTGTCAAGATTTTAAGCAGCATGAATCCGACATATTTACATATTAAATCTTCTCTACTTGCAGTTACTCGCAGATCCTCAAAGTGCCCGTCGGGTGGAATGCTATAGTCAAACTGGTTAACTATTTCTATTCTGGGGAGCTACCAAGGATTAGACTTGATTGCACATGGAAGAACATGGATGCAAAGCTGCAATTCTATGAACTTCAGGCATATGTGGAGCTCTCTTCACTAGCTGAATTCTGGCTCATAGAAGAAGTTGGAAATTCGAGCCTCGAGGTAATTGTTTCTTGCCTAGATGCAGACCAAAAAGCATCCGCCGATGTCATCCATTGTGCTGTTGAACTCGGCCAATGGAAAATAGTCGAAGTTGCTGTCCGCAGCATTGCCCATATGTATCCCAGGATGCGCGATGCCGGAGATCTTGAAAAACTCAATGAGGAAGCGGTCGAGATGTTGAGAACAGAATATGTTCGGCATTCTCAGGAGGAATTGTGAATGGCTTTGTAAATATGAGAAACAGTTTGATCTTGTGATGGTTATAGTCTTCAGAGAAATCTGATATTGTTTATATTATACATTTCGTATCCCTCGTTGGGGCATGTTCTTTTTGAAGTGTTACGGGATGCTGCAATAGAAACAAGATTTAAATGAAATATAGTGTACTAGTGGATGTATTAAGGACTCTCTTTGCCCTTTTGAGCATAATTATTTGCCTGCTATGTGTTTATGTTTATACTACTCATGATCTTTCTTTGGCATTAGCAAAGCCTTGTTTGTCAACTGATAATGGAGCCAAAGAGTGAGGCAGGGTTGTGACGAAGTTGCATGACATATTCTTTGGGTGTTCGTTGTTGTTTGTATTTTATTTTTTGAGCACAAGCATGAGGAGAGTTATGTCGGCTTATTTTACTAGATCTATCTTAAACCGTCGGTCAATGCTATAATGCTATCTATTATATAGTTTTGTTCCATGTGTCATCCGACACATGCAAAGAGGGGTGCCACATGAAATCACCCATCGCTCCAAATTAAAAAAAAACATCCAAAACCAAAAAAAAAACACCCAACCCACAACACACACAAAACACCAAAATACACAAAAAAGAAAACATCCTCAGCCGCAAAAACCCCAAGAAAATATACACATCTACGTCTTCTCATTTGAACCTGGTTTTACACCCAGCAAAACACCGTCGTGGGTGCCGCGATGTTTGTGTTGTGCACATTTGTACACATGTTATTTCTAGTCGTCCTCTACATTGTCATAATTGGTCAAGATACCTCATAAACTTATTTAAAAAGTTTATCGAGACTAGGATCCGTTGTCCATCCGATTAGCATCGTTTGTTTTTTGGGTTTTTCTCATATTAGTCCCTTAAATCTTTCATAATTTGATATTAGTCCCTTAAATCTTTGAAATTTGAATTTAGTCCCTTAAATTTAATGAACCAACCTAAATAGTCCTTCGAGTTAGCAGCAGTCAAAATTTGGACGGTAAATGCTTAACTCTGTTAAACTTTAATACGGGCTGCCCGTTTTACCCCTCTAATCCCTCAACGTTAAAAACCCCAACGGCTACTTCCCCTCATCTTCTTCCCTATAAATCAACGGGCACTAAATCAAACCAAGCTGCCAGCAACATTACCCAAACCCTCCTCTTCTCCTCCTTTCTCTTGTCTATCAAATTCCACACCAACGACAGTGCGGCAAGGGTCTTCTCCTTCAGCTCTCCCCAATCCAAACCAAAATCCAGACTCCAATGACGACGGGCTACCAAGATGAGTATGCAGATGGGTCTGTCTCTAGTGGCACACGGTCAAGGACGTGTTACTGTGGACTGGCATGCAAGATGTGGAAATGTAAGAAGGGAGATAATGCAGGGTTGGATTTTTTCGGCTGCCCCAAATACAGGGGTCCTACATGCAAAGGCTGCGGGTATTTTGAGTGGGTTGAAGATCCAAGGAACAATGTTAGAATGATGCTAAGGAAAGAGTTAGGAGTATTAGTAGAGAAGATTGATGCAACTCTCATGTATTTGAAATGTGCTGTGATTTTTGGTGTGGTAGTTTTTGTTTTCTTAATTGGGAAGTTAATGTAATGAGGATGGTTGTAGTTAGTGAATGTATTATCTCCAATGTTGGGGAGAGTAGGCTAGGTGTACTGATTGAAATCCACATTGAATATGGTGTGAACTCAAGGTGTATGTTAAAATTCCCCAATGAATTGATGTTTATATGTGGTTGGTTCATTTTGTTTGTATTTCATATTCTTATGGATGTTCACATGAATGGTTGGTTAATGTCGTGCTGCTGTAAATCATGTTGGCGTAGATCATGTTTGTATTTCATATTCTTATGGTGTATGTTTGTATGCAATTGTGCTGCTGTAAATCATGTTGGTGTTGATGTGAACCAACCAATCAGCAACCCTAACAATTACCCATATTCCACTTCCAGCCCCCAATTCAAAGCCCAACAGGAAGAAGCTTTCCCTTGCAGCTGGTTCGATTTGTACATGCCACAGAGCCCTGGAATCTATGAACTGGCCCTTGGCAGCCAGCTGCTGCCTTTTGGTTTTGGAGGAGGAGAAGCTCCCAAGACTGCAGCAGCAGAATTTGGACCCCTGTGATTCTTAAATTAGGCATGTTCATCTTGTCACTGATCCATGAATGAATGCATCATGAAATAGCAAATAGCTAAGGAAATTAATGTGTCCTCTTGTGGACATATGGATGTTTTGTGCTGCTCAACAACTCAAATGGGATAGATTGTGCTTGCAAGGTAATTCCAGTGGGGGCATTGGTAGAGGTGCATTGCATCTCAACAGCAAACATATGGAAGTGAGAGTAATAGCAACAAAAACTGAGAGTATTAGCAGCAAACATATAGAACCTATTGGAATTGATGCATTGCATACTACTCATCCCAACAACAATCATATGGAACCAATTACCAATTACTCTGCTCAACAAAACTCAATCCAGATATCCATCTTCAGACAAACATATGGAACCAAATGGAATTGCTGCATTGCATACAACTCATCTCAACAGCAAGCATATGGAACCAATTACTCATCTCAACAAAACCCAATCCAGATATATGAGTTCATAAACCACAAATGAGTGACAGTCATAAGCTGATTACAACAGACAACAGACTCAAACCATAGAATCACCATGTTCTTGATCACCATGTCAGCCTACTCATAGTTGTATCACAAGACATACAAAATATAGTTGTTTCCATCACTGATAAGAACCAGAAACATACATACAAAATCTGAGATATGTCCATAACCCATAGTCTCCCCATCACTGATCCATACTACCTACCTCCAGATGACCTTTCCAATAGGAAAACCAGCATAAGACTGCTCAGATCCTTGAGATCCCATAACACCAACAGGATTGGTGCCTTCAGTTGGATTGTTGAATTGAGATGTTGGATTGGTGCCTTCAGCTGGAGTGTTGAATTGAGATGTTGGATTGTTGCCTTCAGCTGGATTGTTGCCTTCTGATGCATGCCCCCTTGCTATTCCCTTACCTTTTCTTCTCTTTTCAGTACCTGACATTTGAGCACCTCTAGGAGTACCAAAAATGACACCACTCCTACGTCTTGGTACATGGGTCTCTTTTCTTCCTCTTCCTCTTGCTGCTATCAGTTTTGTTCTTCCAGTAGAGGGTGTAGACCTATAGTAGGCATATAAGCAAGTGTAAATATACAACATATGAGACAACAATATGAATAGTATTCTTCCATATATATGTAATCTTGTAACTTTATAGGGTACCTTGATTCCTGAGTTTGTAGGGGTGCTCCAAATGGCTCCACTGTGTACTGCTGCATTCCTCTGCTAGCATGTTCAAAAAGTAGGGTTTACACTGTGTCCTGATGCAATCTCAACTAGTGAAAATGAGGATGTACCTTGATTCCTGAGATTGTAGGAGTGCTCCAAATGAAGTCATAGGATATTGATGCATTCCTCTGCTACAATGTTAAAAAAGTAGACTTTAATAAAAGATTCATAAATGCAAATTAGATTGACATGTTACATATTACCCATTAAAATCAGTAGAAGCTTGCCGAGTTGGTTGAATTTGTTCTAGCCCAATATCAGCAGTAGATGCAGCAGTTGATGTTGGAACTGATCTGGGATTGATGGGCATCTTACAAGCATTTTTGTGATGCCCATGGCCTTTGCATCTACTACATTTGTGCACCCTTTTAGACACCTTTTTCACATCAATCTCATCCTTCCCATGCATCCGTTTCTTCTTTGGTCTCCCTCTAGGCCTCTTTGCATGAGGTGGGCCTATCTTGTACTCCTTCACAAATTCCTCCCATTGGTCCTTAGAAGCCATAGGTCCAATTGACAACTTGTATGCCTTCCTGTACCTGCATATTCAAAGTGTACCCCATATTTACATTTACCAACAATCTAACCAATTACACTAATTTGATTTCTACTAATAACTACCTCTCAACAGTAAAGTAATCATCACAATACATGCTCCACTCTGCATTCCTCACTGAGGCTATGTAAGATGCTGCATGGATACATGGAAGACCAGTCAACTGCCACCTTCTACAACTGCATGTTTTTTCTTGCAAATTGATGATCATTCTCCCTGTTTCATTCTCCACTTCCACCATGAACTCATTTACATGTCTAACAACATACCCTCCCACCTTCTTACTGATGTCCTGACAGTACCTTGCTGCATATGGCACCAATACTCCCTTCCACTTCACTGCACACTTGCTCCTTTGATAAAATTTCTCTTGTATCTTAATTCTAATCATGTCAACAAGATCAACAACAGGATGATATCTTGCATCTATGATCCATGCATTGTAGGACTCAGATAAGTTATTTGTTATGTAGTGATTCTTTGACACTACAGAAAATTGACACCTAGACCACACATACTTGTCTCTCTCTATCAAATCACTGTATGCAGTCTCAGAAACTGACCTCAACACATTCAAATGAAGCTTGAAATCAGATTTAGAAAAGGACCTTGCTGCATCCCAAATTGTCTGCTCAAAGAAATCACCAAGGTAATCTTTCTTTAATGATTTCCAAAAATGCCTCATGCATACTCTATGCTCTGCATTAGGCATCAACACACTAACAGCATCCAACAATCCCTTCTCCTGATCAGAAATTATTGTCAAGTTCCCCACTTCTCCATCAAATGCATGCAGTAGATGTTGTAAGAACCAATACCATGTTTCACTACTCTCCCCCTCTACCACTGCAAATGCAACTGGAAATAATCCATTGTTTCCATCAAGGGCTGTCGCAGACAGTAATGTCCCCAGATACTTTGACCTCAGATGACATCCATCAAGTCCTACAAATGGTCTGCAACCCTCTTTAAACCCTACCATTGATGCTTTAAAGGATACAAACATCCTCTGAAATGCCTTGTCTTCTTCCAACTTAACTGCTATGTGACTGCCTGGATTTGTCCTCAATAACTCATGATGTAGAGTTTCCACCAAGTCATAACTATCTTCAACATTACCATACAGGTTTTCCCTTGCTCTCTCCCTGTCTCTCCATGCCATATTATAGTTGATGGTGACTCCATAATTGTTTTGCATCATCCAAATAATCTCCTTTGGAGTGATGCTAGGCCTCTGCTTCACCTCTGCCTCAATGTTCCTGGCCACCCAAGATGCTGATGCCTGGTAGTTCCTGCAAGTGTTCACTCCCATGCATGAATGCTCCCCTACAGCTTTGCTTATCTCCATTGTTTGCCCATCCACCAACCTCTTAGCTCTAAGATACCAATTGCAATCCTTACTAGAACATCTTGCCACAACTCTTATTGCATCATTCTTAACATAATTGTAATTGAAATTATGCTTTATGCTGAATTGTTGCAAGCATAATCTCAACTCCTTCACATTTTTAAACTTCTGACCCTCATCCATCAATGGATCATCCCAATTGACCTTGACCACCTCTTCATGCAAACCCTCCCCAACTTCATCATCATCTGACATGTCCTCCTCTTCAGAGCTGTTCCAAGAATGGTATCCATCTACAGAGTAGCAGTCATCTGCATCATCATTAGCAACTTCTTCATTGTCAGCATCTAATTGCTCTCCTTCATCCACCATGTTATATGCATCATCATCTTGATCATAGTTCACATTGTACCCATCAATATCTGCCTCATCTTCAGGTGAGTAACTTTCATCCTCACTGGAACTGGAGCTTTCATCAATGGTGATTTCACATGTTGAAGTTGACATCCTTGATCCTTCTCTTGGAGGATTTCTCCTCCTATAAGGTGTATAATTCATGCCTCTATCACCAGTTCTCTGCTCAAGCACTAAAAACATCTCCACTCTCTTCTTCATCACATCATGTGTTCTCATCAGCTTCATTAAACCATCATTTGACTTAATCCTCTTAAACTTCCTAGGATTTGATCCAAGTACTGTATACGATAACTTCTGCATATACTCCTTTGCAGGAGGTAACAACTCACCAATATAATCTGAAAAAGATTCCAAACTGAACTTACTCACTTCCACTCTCACTGTCTTTCTATTCCCACACTCATACTTCTTTCTCCCTGTCCTTGGTATATTTCTCCAGTAGCCATTATATCTGAGGGCTATCTCCACAACACCATCTTCCATCATGTCTTATCCTGTTAAGCAGCAATTTATGCACAACTTGTCCTGCATGTAAGTCATATACGTATATTTGTCAAACATACATGCATGTCAGCCAAACTCACATATACATATACTTGTAGTCAGCCAAACTCACAAAATCAATTCAATCTGCCTTCAACATATACATGCAGCCAGCCTAACACAATAAAAGATGCTGCTCATTCATATACATATATATAATCAAGCAGTCAGCCATAAATATGCCTATACATGCATGCCACAACATATACCTATACATGCATGCAGCACATATACATTCAACCTAATATTCATGTCATTACCACACAAAAATTCAACCTTTATGCAATACAATCCCTAAATCACAAAAATTCAACACTGCTCATTCATATACATATCTATAATCAAGCAGTCAGCCCTAAATATGCCTATACATGCATGCCACAACATATACCTATATATGCATGCATCACATATACATTCAACCTAATATTCATGTCATTACCACACAAAAATTCATCCTTTATGCAATACAATCCCTAAATCACAAAAAATTCAACCCTTATCAATTATAACACCAACTAACATCAAAAAACCCAAAATCCTAAAGCAAAATCAACTAGCAGTGAAATTGATGCCTACATTGGAATTTTTGATTCGTTTGCAAATTACACTCAAAATCACCTAGCTATTACCTCAACTCTTTCGTATCCAACCTTCTAGACCTCGATCGTCCAAAAAAACTCCCTTGATTTCCCACAGTTTCTTCCCTCTTCGCCAGCGCTGCTAGGATGAAATTTTTAGGGTTCAATTTTCTTGTGAAATGCATAGAGAAATGTGTAGCAGTTGTTTTGGGCAGCGCTTTTAACCCGCGGAGTTTTATGCACATCCACGTGACCATCACGTGTTTCTTTAACCCAAGGGCAAGTTTGTCCAAGGTTAACGCAAATTTAAGTCGGGTTAGTTTTTTAACGTAAATGATCCAAAAGGGATTATTTAGGTTAACGTTAAAGATTTAAGGGACTAAATTCAAATTTCAAAGATTTAAGGGACTAATATCAAATTATGAAAGATTTAAGGGACTAATATAAGAAAAACCCTTGTTTTTTTGAAGTTTTTTTTATTTTATGACTTTAAATTAATTCAAATTATAAAAACGGACCGGACTGTTGCCTGTTGGGACCGTCTGTTCGGCCCGGCACATTGTCATCCTTCATGTTATTTTTTTTCGGCGTCATTGGCTTTTATTTTCCATCTCAGTTCTCTCTTATCATCCCTTCTTTGCTTGCTTCCCAGTCTAAAACACTGACCCAATTCTTAGAATCAAATTTTATATCCTTAAAATTACTTTGATGTTGTAAATAGATAATGATGTGTGAGTGGAAAATATTGTATCCATTTGAAAGATTTTATTTCATCCATCCATGTATATACTTTCACATCCCCTGTAAATAAATGCAACCACGCTAGGAGGCTACATTCATAACATTGAGAAAATTATTATAATGATGTGAAGGGGTAATAACGAGTTGGTTATTTGGTTAAGATCACGACTTATCTTATAGATAAGACCATATCTATTATATATTATCTATATACGCTTCTCTGTATGTTATACACAAAGAGCTGATTCCCCTCACCCAAACGATGATTCGTACCATATTATTATTATTATCATTCATCTTTCTCTTCCTTTCTTTTTGGTGGGGTGGTGTGAGGGGCTGTGAGCAGAATTGGTGAGTGACCCATCTTAAATCGCCTTCCCTATTCTCTAAATTTCCCTGTTTTGGAATTTGGGTCGGTCTCCGATTGGGGGATTTTCGCCGTACTTGGGCTTGGCTTTTAGATCCTGTATTCGAACCCATCTTTGATCATAAGCCTGAAGGTTAGAATATGGAGAAATCTGTTACTGATTTTATCTCTTGCCGTGATTTTTATAGTTTAATGGGTGGTCTTTGTGTTAGGTTCTTATCTGGATCGTGTTGATTGTTGATGGTTTGATGGGTAGACTGTGAAAGTTTCATTTTGGGAGAGTTTTTTTTGTTTTTGTTTTGCCGTAAGTTTTGTTGCAAGAAATTGCAGTTCTTTTATGGATATTTAATTGATGCCACTTACATGAGTTTTGGAATTTGACCATTTTAGATGGAAATTGACGATGTATCATCAGGATTTAACACATGCTAGCAGGATTAATAATATCTGAAACACTATTTATGCAATGATATATTGCTGGCATTGTTATCATGGACACCCTGTAACTTCTGGCATAAAGCGCAGATTGATTTGCATGTCTGACTCTGAGAGATTTATGGTGCCTTGTTACGATGCATTTTTACTATCTAGTAAAATGAAATGTAGGTGTAGGATATGAATCTGTGGCTCAGAAGCCCCATTTCTTTTCTATTTTATTGCAGTGGAACCAATTTAATTCCCATATTCTATTAATATCAGTACATATGATTAAAAATTGATGTCAACGAATTTATTCAAACCTTGCATAATATCATTGTTTTTGATCCAGGTGATTGTTCCAATCCTTTAGAACAGATAATTTCTAGTGTAGCCATATATATATGGGCTGATTGTGGCATTTCATGGGAGGTGTAGATGATGACGAACCACCCTCAAAACGTGTGAAAGCATCTTCACTACTAGACTTGGGGAGCCTCTCAAATAACTCCACTCTTTCGGAGCCCATCATTCCTTTGGGAGGAACAATGGCCAGACCGTTACCGTCCCAAGGGAAGGAAGACACTATTGGTACTAGAGGAGTCATTAAGAAGGTTGAATTTGTTAGGATTATCACCAAGGCTCTTTACTCTCTTGGGTATGACAGAAGCGGTGCTGTATTGGAGGAAGAGTCGGGTATACACTTGCATTTACCAGTGGTAAATCTCTTTAGGAAGCATGTGCTTGATGGAAATTGGGATGATAGTGTAATTACTTTGCATAAAATAGGACTTGCGGATGAAAATATTCTGAAATCTGCATCTTTTCTGATACTGGAACAGAAGTTCTTTGAACTTCTGGAAAGGGATAGAGTCATGGAAGCATTGAAGACATTAAGAACTGACATCACTCCTCTTAACATTAATAAAAAGCGTGTCCATGAGCTTTGCAGTTGTGTTGTTTCTCCTTCACACCGTGTCTTACTTGGTTTCGCTAATCTGGGTATTGATGCATCAAACTCGCGATTGAAGCTTCTTGAGGAATTACAGAAATTGCTTCCTCCCACTATTATGATGCCTGAGAGGAGGCTGGAGAATTTGGTTGAACAGGCTCTAAATGTGCAACGGGAAGCTTGTTATTTCCACAATTCTTTGGATAATTCATTGTCATTGTATGCTGATCATCAATGTGGAAAAGATCAGATTCCTTCTCAGACAACACAGGTTAGAAATATTTCTAGATATTGTTTTACCTCATTCTTGTGTTGTGGTGCATAGATGTGCAGGAGCTATCCTTGATTTCCTTCTTTCGATTTTTCTTGTTTACTGGTTTGGGGTACCATGTTCCATTACTGGTTTGGGGTAGCAAGTGCTTGGTTCAATTAGTAAACCAATGACTGTTGTTTACTAGTCTAGAGGATAGAGGGTAAACGTTATAGCGCAAACACTAAACGGTCATACGCAGTGATAGAAGGACATAATATGGGATATTGCTAAAGAAGCCAACTGCAATGTCTTCTTCGATAGTTTGAGCCATATTCTTGCTGTAATTACATCTGTAGTCTTTTGCAAATTTAGCCAGGTATTGTCTCATATAGGTAAAAATTTCATTTTTCTGGTTTCCTAACGATTCAGTCTTTAATGTCTTGTGTCCAACAGCAAGAGAATAGTACATGTCAGATTATTTTGTAAGTTGAATGTTTATTCTTTTCGATCAAGGTTTTGTTCTCTGCAGAAAGTTATTTACCTGGCTACTTGAATTTGTGTTTAACCTTATAAATGTGATTTGGTGGTAATAATAAAGAACTTATTATCCACCTCTTTATGTTTAAGAAGCCATGACACAAGTGTCATCATATCAGTTTGGAATGCTAAATACTTGCATACTGATGTAGTTCAAAGGGAATTCTGTAATATAATCATGAATTTTCAATTATGCCGAGCTGCTGCTTGATTAATGAGCATGCATCCAAGCTTGGATCATTAGTATGCTTGTTATTGCATGAGGAGAATAATTGTAACCATTACCATCCATAATGCTAATGGTAACAGATAAAGAAATAGAGAGAACTGGTGGTTGAAGTAGATGATGCAAGTTAAATGGTGATGACAATAAAGAATTTTGGACCTACTGTGGTTCTAACAAATTGTGGAAAATTATGGATAATAAGCTTCAGTTCTTATTGAACCTTGGTGCAATACCTCACCTTATGCAGCATGGACATTTTGAAGAGCTCTAGTACCCGAGCCAAACACTTGCGGAAAGTTGACACTTCACGGACACATGGACACTGTATCAGGCACACCTAACATTTGGACATTCTTAGTATGGAGTCATTCAAGTGTTCGTAAATTGATACTATGTTTTTATATGGATCCCGATGTCGTTACAATTTATTTAGGATTAAGATAGGCATAATTGGACATGCTTTTGATATATCCATCGTTAGTTGGTTGTCATATTCACTTCTTTGGGCATCTATTGAATTGAGAAATAGGGTTAGGTTGTACGTCCGTTTAATATACAGGATATACTGCTACGGATAATTCAAATTGAAGTTGTAGCATCAACATCAATATTAACGACTACATCTACATTGAGGACATGATTCTCGAATCGATGGGCTTAACAACGAATATATACATCTTACATAAACCGTGATACAATTACTACCTTAATGGAATGGTAGATGGACTTCATAGCAAAACTGGAGGTCTGATGCTTTTTGGCTAATATGTTTGGTTTTTCGGTTACAAAATATGAGAACAATGTAGCTGCTCAGATCAGTCCTTTTTAGGTCTATTATATGATGTGTGTGTGACGTGAAAAGCTTAAGATTGGTTACTTCTATGCGAGGATGTTCTTAGATTGTACTCACATTGAGGAAACCCTTGTATCATAAAGCTGGGTCCTTTCCCAACACTGATGCTTCTCAAAAATGTCCCTAAATTTTTAATATATTTTCTGTTAATTTAGAGTCATATTGGATAGTTTATGTTCACATGCTGTAGATTTTTCAAATACCTTTACCTTATTCACAATATATCGAAACATTTATTTACTTTCTTTCACATAGAAAGACTGTATCATAATAAAGAGAATGCCAAAACATGATATAAAAACTATAATAAATCTAGCATATGTTACGACATAAGAAATGAGATATGTTAACCTGTTCTATAGGGAACCCAGGCACGTTTCTTATGCAATAAATAAATGATAATTAATATGTAAACACGTGTGTTGCTTTATTATTAGAAATGCATTTGCCGGCATTTGCATTCTGTAATGAAATTTCTTTATCAACCTATGTATACACTACTTAAAAAAGTTAAATGATCTGATGCCATGTTGTGACCCAAGTTGCATAATTCACTCTACCCCACTTTAATCCAGTTCATATGTTCCAATTCGTAGCGCATTCTCAATCCAGACCCGAAAATCCGGCGACCCAAGACAAAATAATATTACTGATTAATTTGGTTTTGTACTCTAATATTCAACATTCTTTGTAGAGTCATTCAGGTTTTGATGACTTTTTAAGTGTAGCTCTAAAAGTTGGAGTTTGAACTTAGATATATAATATAATTGGAATTATGATCTTGTTTTGCAATTAAAGTAATTGGCTTTAGCAGACCCTAATAAACTATCCCAAGTTTACCATGATCTCAAGTACAGATCTGATTAAGCCTGCCCATCGTACTGCATTCGATCTAAAGTAGCGTGCAGTGTCCCTGGACCTGTGCCATGAACCAAAGTGTACCACAACTTTGGTAACACATGTCCTAGTGTCCTATCTTTGGGATTGTTGTGTCCCATGTCCATGTCTGTGTCCATGTCTTTGACTCCACCATTGCTAGCCTGATGCATAGAGGAGAATATTAACAATAACAGATTGATTAATTGATAATTATATTATTTCACCATTTAGAAGTAGAGGAGAAGATTAACAATAACGGATTGATTAATTGATTTATTATATTATTTCACCATATAAAAGTTTAACAGTAACTGAGTAATTAATTGATCTGTTATGTTATATCACCATTTAGCACTTAGGTAATTTATGAAACATCCAATGTAGTTTCCTTATACGACATTACAAGGATAATCCTGCAGAAGTTTTGTATACATGACATAATGGTTGAGCTTTGGTTGAACCTCTTTTTGACCCCCTTGAGCTGAGGTCATAGCCCAAGCTTCTGTTGACCTTAGTTGATGCTCAATGTGTTTTAAGATTTAGCAATTTATCTGTTAGGTATATCTCTTTACAGCCATTTCAAAACTTTATTCCCATTTAGTAATATTGTCATTCATACGAACAGGTATTACAATCACACGGAGATGAAGTCTGGTATCTACAGTTCTCAAATAATGGGAAATATTTAGCATCGTCGTCTTATGATAAATCAGCAATCATATGGGAGGTAATTCTGTCATAATCATCGTTTAAGGAAAATACCTTATTGTGCTTTTGTTTGATGGTCTTGTTGGCAATGATTTTCTCTGCATGGCTTATTTACTAATCTGTTTATAACTGAATTTATGTCTATTGCCTGACCATGGGATCCGTAGCAATAATATGATACTTGTTTGTTTTTGGGGAATATGATACATCCTGATTATCATATAATAAAGAAAAAAATCACGACCCTTTCTTAGTGCACTTCCACACACCCAAACAACGGAATGGGAGACGGGACGGGGGGGGGGGGGGGGGGGGGGGGGGGGGTACCATCCCAAACAAGGACGAAGATAGCGACCTAATTAAGGGGTTAGGGACGAGCATAGGGGCGGACTGTTCCAATTTTGGCAAAAAAACCCAATTGAAACCGAACCAGGCCTTCTCTCAACCCTGATCGGATCGGACCGATTGTATGCCCAACCCAAATAGATATGGAACGTAATCATTTGAGAATAGTTTTCCTCTGTAGGTTTGTGAATACTCCACTATATGCTATCTTATGGATGATCTTAACAGTTCAACTTGATCTATGCTATTACATTAGCTTATCCATGAAAACTCAAGTTAATTTAAACTTGTTTGATTATGGATCAAATACTGGCAAGGAGTAAATTATTTTCAGTTGTAAAATATATGATTTGATCGATAAATAAATTTGAAATCACATGTTTTTTGTGGTTAAGCTAATTTAAGAGCGTAAATCACTTGAATGGCTCGGATTGTTCATATGGTGGCCATAATAGAGTTCTCTCGAACCTTAATTTGAGAATCATTTGAAAATGAACACACACACACAAGATTAATGAGTCTCACGTGACATATGAGAGATTTCTTTCTTATATGTGATGATATGACACATTCTCCTCTATAAGGGGGCATGGAGACAAAAAGTACATCGCACGCCATCCGTTGTACTGTGTGGATGAGAATGTTTCATGTCATTGTAGGCTGGTTTCCCATCAGTTAAGGAAATATCCCAATCATGAAGTGCATCAAAATGAAAATTGTCGTGTATATAAAAGAGATCTTTCATATGTCATATGCTGCCCTATCCACACACACAGATTCTAACTTGAAGAAAACCTTCGTCAAGATAGTTTACGATTACATCTAATTTTATAGAGCTTTAAATGTAGAAGAAAGAAAAAAGACACCAACTTTACACATAAAACCAAATGGGGTTACTCCTAAAATGTCCGAAAGATTACATGGTTACAATCTGAAATTTCAACAATATCTAAAGTGTACACTTTTTTATAAGGTAAACTTTGCAATACAAAACTGGAAGAAAATGAAATTTAAGATGAGAGAGGGAATGAAAATGCCATCTTGGAGGATCTTGTGTATCTCTGATCTGTAACGAGAAAGAGTTAATTCTTTGAAAAGATCTTCCTTCGAGATTGGGAAGTGTAGCGGATCTGCAAACACACATACGTGGGAGAGATTTTCATTGAAGCAAATCTAGTCTGGGGAACACCCGGGGGGGGATCAGTTGGTTGGCTGCTAAAAATAAATGAGAAAGTTAATTAGCGGTTCGGTTTGGTTCACACTAACCTGCAATTTCCTAAAAATAATCTGTGTTGATTCATATTTCTTTTAAGATGGAACCGAACCATTAGGTTTGGTTCGGGTGGTTTAACCTGTTTTATGTTCACCCCTAAGAGAAGTGGGTTCTTTTGAAATTTTGCAACATGTTTAAGTTCGTGGAGTTTTTGTTTTGGGATTTTTTGACGGTTTTATTTATATTTATTTATTTCTTTTTTGGGGGATGCCCACATAGTGCCACTTTGGCTTTGTCCATAATCCCACCCAACATACACAATCCCTCTCTTGCACCATCCATGCCCTCCCCAGAAGGGTGAAAGCAGGGGTTTTAAAAAATCGTGCTTTGCAGCGAAGCCTAGGGGTTATGTATTGTTTCACCTTCTGAAATATCACGCATTCAACAGGCTATGCTTTAGAATACAAAGTGCATGCTTCACAGCGCACGCTTTGCGAAAAGCTTACACTTAGTAATACGCTCAATGAACAAAAGTGAAACGAGTCGCCATGTTGCACTGCTGTCTAGTTTGTGAAGCTAAAAAAGATAGCAGAACCAAAAGAGAAGGCGGTGAGCGAGGCTTCCGACTTACCTTTTAATGGTGATGAAGTCTTCCGACTGATCTGCGACACCGATGAAGACATCCGATTGATCTTAACGGCAATTTGAACCTGGCAACGAGTTTCTCCTTCTCTCTCCCTCTCTCTGTCATCCTAGATTTCTCTTTATTTCTCATCTTATACTCTGCTCTTTATCTATTTCAATTCTGAAATTGAAATTGAAGACGATTGGATGTTTTGCTTGATTTTATGAAGATGATATTTCTCTATTTTAATGGAATTGGTGCTGATTTGCAGAAATGATTATTAGAGCTCTCCATTGTTTTTTTGTTGCACTTTAAGTTATAAGTTGTGTATTGTTTTAACTATTTATTAATATGTTTCTAATTATCCTTTGATTGGTTTATCTTGAAAACCATGGAGTGGTTATGGAATTATGAAGATGTCCTTGTGACGCATCCGAAACTTACACCTAGGTTCCACCTGGCGGTGTCACGATCGCCAGGCATGGTATGGCCCCTAGGCTTCAATTTCGGGCTCAATCCGCAAGCGGACGGTGTCGAGTTATAGTATAAAAGATATCGAATCCCACAGGGACGGTGATAGTGTCAATGGATTCTCAGTTTATTTCTAAGTCTCGAATATAGATAGCTATCGGGGTGAAAGATTTGGTTGGGGTGTTGTTGTAATACTAATAAAAGGGACTAGGGCGTTAGGGATCACCACTAGGATCGTTGAGGGTCGACGTTGGAAAAGGATCCTTGCACTGCATTAGGGCTATGGAATTAATCCCCCAATTCGTACCGCTCTCGTGGGTTAGAATTACGGGGTATTTCAGTGGCTCTCGTTGACGCAATGGCGGTAGCCGTCAACGTAGCAGTATAGTTCGTCGATGGATACCCTCAAGGCATGAGCCGAGCATGGTCACAAACCTTGATTGGATCCACCGTTTTCCCTATTCGAATCCCTAGATACTCCTTAAGCACATCAATTCCACAGACTGTGGGCATGATCTCAGTACGGGTTATCTATGGATTCGGTAGGATCTATCGAAATACTTCCCTAAGTCCCCAATTCAATGTAGGGATCCAGATCTACATATTCCCTCTAGGATCCTAGGGCTAACCCATCAACCCTATAATAATCTACTCACACATGGCGATAATAACGGATGAAATCATTAATTCCAAAGAGGAAGACATCATATAAATCAAAATAATCCAAGTAGAAGACTTACAGCGGGCAATGGAAAAGATTTGCAATTTATAGATCTAGAAAAATTCCAGATTCCAAATGCAAGAACAATCAAGAATAAAAGTAAATAATTCTCCAAGTTTCGATCCAGAATTTGCTTACAAAAAATTAATCTCCAGATCCCTACAAAAATCGCCTAAGCTCACTGTAAAAACTATTCAAAAAGCTCCGAATGAAAATCGCCTCCTTCAGTCGCTCAGCTCCAAGAGCTTTCAGTGCAAAAATCGCGCGCATCGCGGCTTCAGAAAACTTTCCAAAAATAACCCTGGAGTTGTCGACCGAGTAGGTGACTCGGTCGAGCAATGCGCTGCTCGTTCGGTCTCTCGGACCGAGCAGATGAGCTGCTCGACCGAGCACTACAGGGAATTGAAATTCTTCGAAATTGTCGCTCCGCCTACCCGGACCGAGTCAGCTCTGCTCGGTCCGAGTAGGGGTCGACTCGGTCAGCTACTCGGGCAGCGTAGCTGGACTGCTTCAGATGTGGAATATGAAGCTGCTCGACCGGGCAGATGAACTGCTCGGTCCGAGCCATCCCGTATCAGCTCCTCTTCTCAAATTGAAGCTGCTCGGTCGAGCAGCTGAACTGCTCGGACCGAGCATTTCCTGGGAAACTATCTCCAGGAGCTGCTGGGTGTCTCTCTCTCCTCTGCTCTCTCTCTTCTCCTCCAATGGCTCCGAAAGTGTGGCGAACTCCCCCAGAGCCTCGCCAATGAGCTCACGAGCATGTCGGATGTGTCCATACCCAAATGGGGTCCCAAATCGCTCCAAAATCCCTGAAAACTCATAAAACACTACGAAACTCGAATACATCGTTAGAAATGCAATATCGTAGTAAAATGTAGGATTTGGATGCGAAAATGGTATGAGATGCAATGAAATGATGATATGAAAATAGTAGAAAATATGGACACATCAAAATCCCCCAAGCTTACCTCTTACTCGTCCTCGAGGAAGACGAATAATCGGTACGCCGGGAGGAAAACAAAAAGAAATAAGAAAAAATGTAAATAGAGAGAGGAAAAGTAAAAAGAGAAGTGAGAGGAGAGTGCTAAGGATGATCGGTCAGATCTCAGGCCTAAATGGTATATCACGATGCTCTGAATGATAAACATACATGCTACTGGCAATTTCTAGATTTACAAATCATATGACTAGCATGCAGTGCAGACGAATAATAGGGATCTACTGAAATAATGCCATCAAATCATATCAATCTCATGCAATCCGTAGAGTCTAGTATAAAGAAGTTGGCAACACCTTTTTCAATCACAGATACACGAGCAGCATAAAGAAATCACACAACATGCAATAGAGAATAGAAAAATCATGCCATTCAGATATTCGTTTCGATTCATGAAAAAGCGCCAAAAGCTAAAGCAATTCGTAAAGTTTAGGTGTTATTAAATCTCTCCGTTATGCACCGTCTCCACTTTAATGTCATGCTCACTCAAGTGATCAGTTGGTTTACCCTCCAAGCTTAGCTTGAGGCGTCGCATCAGAGAAAATGATATGAAATTTTTCTTATTCTTTCCAGAATCAATGATAGCTTCTAATGAAATGATATAAAACAGTATTTATTAATTTTCTTTCTTTTTCTTTTCTTTTTCACATATGAATATATACACATTTTTTTCTTTTTTTTCATTTAGAAGCTATACTTTTTCTTTTTGAGTTTGGGAAGTGAGATGTGGTAAAGATAGCTACGGGGGTGTAACCAACTGATATGTAGAGATATAAATAGATATGTGGAAAAGGAAAAATAGTAGGACTCTCAGTTCACTCATAAGAGGGTGCACAACGGTTGATAAAATAAAACCCTAACTAAACTTATAGATAGCATGGATATTTTCATTTCTGTAAACGAATACTGAAAAGGCATGCAGTAAATAATACCATATCAGCATGCATGCAATCAGAAGTGAATAAGATAAAAACAGATACTCCAAGTGTTCTAGTGATGCGTGAACCTAGGTGCATTTCCCAAAATAGATCATACTAGATACTAATTTATGCATTCGATTTTCAATTCATTTTAAGCATTAAATCAGATAGATCAGCAAAAGAAATGCACGCATATAGATAGTAAAACTGAAATTTACCCTAATATCATGTCATCGAAAGTGAGCATCGTAAAAACTAATAAGGCCACGAGAGATATCATCATGCGAAACATCCTTAGCAAATAAAGAAAGAAAGGCGGAAAAAAGAGGAAAATAAAGAAAAAAAGATGCATGCATGGTGAAAATAGAAAATATGATGCAAAATGAGAAAAAAGAAAACAACGTGAAAAAGTGGTGGAAAAGTGAAATAAAAACTGAAATAAGGAAAGAAAATGTAAAAGAAAAAAATCAAAGATATAAAGCGGTAGCGCTCATCCCCCAAGCTAAACCTAGCAGTGTCCTCACTGCTAAGAAAATGCTCGTGAGCGGGAGATGATGCTAAAGGGGTGGGGTGGGTGGGAATGTAATAAAAACTGTGCAAAAAGAAAAGCAAATAAAAACATGGAATGATGCAATGCAAAATGAGATATGATGTATGGTTGGCGCCTCCCCCAAGCTGTGTAAGTGTAGTGCCCCATACAGACAGATGTGTACAAAATAAATAGGGGAGGTAAAAGTAGGTAAGGACGACATCAAGCAGAGGCACCACCCTTTGGGGGTGGTGATGGGTCCCTCTGCTGCGGACCAAGAGTGGTGGGTGGAGGATCCGGCTGGAAGTTGTGAGGAGGGTCAGTTCGAATGTGACGAATGAGGCTCTGAAGGAAGGGAAGGTCACGCTCGACCGATTGTTGAGTCATCGCGTCACCGTATCCTGCTAGTAGGAGCATGGCAGAGAACTGGTCTGCTTGGTCATCGTCACGAAATGTAACCTCGTATTCTGCGTCGCCTATGTAAAGGGGTACGGGGGAAGTGGGGCGGTGGGTGGTGCAGGGGTATTGGTGGATGATTCGGCGACAGTGTTGGTTCGAGTGGGCGAGCGTGTACGCCAGGTAGGCCTAGGGTTAGATGTACCGGTATTGGCAGGTCTAGCACGGCGTGGAGGCATTGTGCAAGCGTATGAGAATAGTAATGCACTATGTAAAGCAAATAGGGGAACGAATTTACCGAGTAGAATGATATGGCGTTGTGTTTGGTGTCGTGATTGCCGCTGATCCGGAGTATCCCCAAGCTTTTCAAAGAAGTGTTTTTTGACGTTGGCAATTCAAACCTGAAATAGGTACAGGGAGGATGTCAGTATATTTAAACATAAACAAGTAAATTCTATTGCAAAGATTGCTCGGTTGAAGATTAAACGAGAGATGGCGGACGTGTGGAGAGAAGGGGTGGCCTCTGGAGAGGGGGCGACGACTGTGGGGAAGGAAGGGGTTGGGTCGAGCGATTGGAAGCGCGGTGATTAGGTTACGGCTTTGAAAAGGCTCCAGCGGGTTTGGTTGAAAGGCGCAGCGACCTGATAAGCGGGGATATAAGACTCGGTCCGAGCAATACGGTTGCTCGGTCGAGTTAGTTGGAGATAGGATGACTCGGACCGAGTAATACGGTTGCTCGGTCGAGTAAGCTGCGAGATAAAAATATGAGGATACTCCTTCAGTCTGCTCGGTCGAGCAGGAAGTTACTCGGTCGGGCTGAAAACTGCTCGGACCGAGCTATAAATGCTCGGACCGAGCTATAAATGCTCGGACCAGGTTGACAGAGTGATGTTTTTTAGATACTTCCAAAAGCATGTAGTACTCGACCGAGTAATAGACTGCTCGGTCGAGTCGCCTATTGCTCGGGCCGAGCCGATAATTATCGATCGGGTTGGCAGAGTGACATTTTCTCCTCAAATTTAAAAGCCTGTAACACTCAACCGAGTAGTAAGTTGCTCGGATCGAGTCGATTTCTACTCGGACTGAGCAAGAGACTGCTCGGGCCTTGTAGAAATAACACTCTTTTAGTCCTTTTTCGTGTCTGCTTTGCTCGACCAAGCAGTGAAGCTGCTCGGTCGTGTCACCTGTGCCTTTTCTGCCCCAATTTCCTGGGCTATCTCCTGCCGTACTCCATCGTCCTCCTAAAGATTTGTTCTCATATCTAACCTCTACAAAGTAGAAATTCATCAATTTTTCTGCGGTTTTCAAAAGTTTATATCTAAAATATATAAAATAAGAGTAAGAAACCGAAAAGGAGGATCCGGAATCCAAGAAATTGGGTTGCCTCCCAATAAGCGCTCGTTTTTAGTCGTGAGCTCGACTCCCCTTAATTTTTCAGTTGTTGTCGGGGAATCCCTCGAGAAAGTATGTCTCCTCCGGTCCTATAGGTTCTCCAGCTCTGTAAGGCTTAATTCTCTGACCGTTAACCTTGAAGTTTCCGTTCTTTCCTTCGAGCTCAACGGCACCTCCTGGGGATAAGTTTACTATCTTGTAGGGGCCGGACCACCTTGATTTTAACTTCTCGGGGAACAGGCGTAGTCTTGAGTTATATAGAAGTACCTGGTCACCGACATCATGGCGAACAACCGTGATATTTCTATCATGACAGGCTTTGGTCCTCTCTTTGTATATCTTCGCATTTTCATAAGCATGACGCCGAATTTCGTCCAACTCATTGCTATGAAGGGCTCGTCTGGTGGCGGCGCTTTGGTAGTCAAAATTCATTTTCTTTATCGCCCAATATGCTCTATGCTCCAATTCTACCGGAAGGTGGCAAGCTTTTCCATACACTAGTCTGTATGGGGTTGTGCCGATGGAAGTTTTGAAGGCAGTACGGTATGCCCAAAGGGCATCGCCCAACTTGTGCGACCAATCCTTCCTTGAGGCGCTAACTGTTTTTTCCTGGATGCTTTTTATTTCCCTATTAGATACTTCCACTTGGCCGCTAGTCTGAGGGTGGTAGGCGAGGGCGACCTTGTGATGAACTCCATATTTTTTCAGCATTGCCTTGAACTTTCTCTCGATGAAATGACTCCCTCCGTCACTTATGATTGTCAGGGGGACTCCAAAGCGAGGGAAGATAGTATTCTTGAAAAACTTGGCTACTATCCTCGTGTCGTTTGTCGGGGTGGCTATGGCTTCCACCCACTTTGAGACATAATCAACGGCAACCAAGATGTACTTGTTGCCGTTACTCGATGGGAAAGGCCCCATGAAATCGACGCCCCAACAGTCAAATAGTTCTATCTCCAGGATGCCGTGGAGGGGCGTTTCATTCTTCGTGATATTCACCGTCCTCTGCATCTGTCGCACTTCCTTATGTATTCATTTGCATCCCTGAATATAGTAGGCCAGTAGAAGCCACTTTAGAGAATTTTCGCCGTGGTTTTGGTGACATCTGCGTGTCCACCACATAGTTGATCGTGGCAATGCGATATGATGGAGGTTACTTCTTTTGGGATACATCGTCTGATGATCCCGTCGGCGCACGTCCTGAATAGATACGGGTCATCCCAGAAGTAACTCTTGGTATCATGTAGGAACTTCCTCCTTGAATAGGTCGCCAACCCGTGCGGAACTATCACACTCACCAAATAATTCACTATATCGGCGTACCAAGGAGCTTCAGAGGAATTCACCGCAAATAATTGTTCACCGGTGAATGAATCGTCAATCGGTAGGCTGTTATCCCCGTGCCTTTGAATTAACCATGACAAGTGGTCTGCTACCACGTTTTCTGCTTCCTTCTTGTCTTTGATCTCGATGTTAAATTCTTGGAGCAGGAGGATCCATCGTATTAGGCTTGGTTTAGCATCCTTCTTGCTTAATCCTACCTTGGACCCCAAAAGGTAGGATCTGAACTTCTCGATAGAATATACTACCGCTAGCAGCTCTTTTTCCGTGGTGGTGTAGTTCTTTTGAGCGTCATCCAAGGTTTTGCTAGCGTAGTATATAGCATGGAGCTTCCCCTCCTTCCTTTGACCAAGAACAACTCCCACCGCCTGGTCACTAGCATCACACATAAGCTCAAATGGCAGATTCCAGTCTGGCAGCTGTATAATCAGGGCCAAGATGAGAGCTTCCTTTAACCTGTTAAAATCTAGCAAACAGGCGTCAGTAAACACAAAAGGAGCGTCCTTGGCTAGAAGCTCCATGAGCGGGCGAGCAATATTGGAAAAATCCTTTATAAAACGTCGGTAAAAACCGGCATGCCCTAGAAAACCACGGATACCCTTGAGGTTGGTGGGTGGCGGTAGACTTTTAATAACATCTACTTTGGCCTTATTGACCTCAATTCCATTAGAAGTGACGACATGCCCAAGAACAACTCCTTCTGTCACCATGAAATGACATTTTTCCCAATTCAAAGTAAGATAATTGTCTTGGCACTGTTCTAAGACCTTGGATAAATTAGCTAAGCAATTATCAAACTCGGTGCCATAAACGGAAAAATCGTCCATGAAGACCTCCATGATATTCTCGATGAAATCTGAGAAAATAGACGTCATGCACCTTTGAAATGTGGCAGGTGCGTTACATAGCCCAAACGACATCATTCGATAAGCGAAGGTGCCGTAAGGACATGTGAACGTCGTTTTCTCTTGGTCTTCCCGATGCAACGGGATGTGGAAAAATCTGGAGTATTCGTCTAAGTAGCAGAAGTATTTGTGCTTAGCTAAGCACTCGAGCATTTGGTCTATGAAGGGCAGCTGGTAATGGTCCTTCCTGGTGGCTTTATTCAGTTTCTTATAATCGATACACATGCGCCACCCGGTGACAGTCCTAGTGGAGATTAATTCATTTTTTTTTTCATTTTTCACGACTGTCATGCCCCCTTTTTAGGGACAACCTGCACGAGACTAACCCATTTACTATCAGAAATGGGATAAATGATTCAGCATCTAAAAGCTTTAGGACCTCCTTTTTCACCACCTCTTTCATGTTGGGGTTCAATCGCCTTTGAGGTCAATGGAGGTGGCATCCTTATCCTTTAGGTGAATCCTATGCGTACATATGGTTTCGCTGATACCCTTCAGGTTAGAGATGTTGTACCCTATCACTTTTCTGTGAGACCTAAGGATTTTTAGGAGACTCTCTAGCTGGGGCCCGGTGAGGGCCGCATTCACAATAACATGGTAAGTGGAATCTTCCCCTAGAAAAGCATATTTCAAATTGGCGGGGACGTGGTTTAGTTCTACCTGAGGGGGTGCTGTACCCCCGCCATCTCTTGCCTGTGAGAAAGATGCGTCCTCGATCTCGGGTTCAGAAGGTGAAAATTCTTCGTTTGCGGAATTATAGGAGGAGCAGGGAGATGATGGTGCGTTGAGGCAGACGTCTACAGGTTCCGTCCCCGTAGCGCACCTGTCAACAGAGGTAAGGCTTTCAGGTATGCGTTCGCTATCAAACATAAAATCTGGAGTACTTTCCTGGTTGATGTGGTTTTGCGATGGTGATGAGTCTGTGTACTCCTCATAGGCATATTCTTTATATGCTGAAATCTGCAGAGGGCTGTCGTTATAGAAGCGTAATGTATCTCCCTCATGCTGTACATAGATTCCATCAGCTACGGCAACACCATCCAGGGCGTCCGCATCATGGAAAGCGGTTGCGATGAAAACTGAGAGCTCTTGCGTAGCTGGGTCGTCTGCAGGGAATTCAACTGGGCCATGGGCCCATGCGTCATCTACCACGCTCTCTATTATCTCAAACATCTGAGAATCGTTCAATGACTCCAATTGATGAGTCTCACCCCAGTATGCATCAACAGGTGGAGTCTCAATGGTCTGAAGGAGCATTACGTTCTCTTCGAAGCTTATGCGAATATCGTCTTCAATGATACCTGCATCAGAAACCTGGTTCATTATATGATCCATAACTAATTGCTGATTTGCATTACCTGCAACATAGGTTCCTGAGCCGATAAATCGAACTGCATCAATCAGTTCTCTAACCGCGCATTCAACCATGGACTCATCCATGCGCGAGTCTTGGAAGCCGTGCAAATGATAAGGAGAGAAGCCGAACTCATCCGAGTCGCTATCAAACTCACAGGTCCACTGCACTTGCATTACCATCTCCATTACGCCTGATTGGTAAGGAAATAATCGCCCCTAGGCTTCAATTCCGGGCTCAATCCGCAAGCGGACGGTGTCGAGTTATAATATAAAAGATATCGAATCCCACATGGACGGTGATAGTGTCAATGTGTTCTCAGTTTATTTCTAAGTCTCGAAGTGAGATAATTATCGGGGTGAAAGATTTGGTTGGGGTGTTGTTGTAATACTAATAAAAGGGACTAGGGCGTTAGGGATTACCACTAGGATCGTTGGGGGTCGACGTTGGAAAAGGATCCTTGCATTGCATTAGGGCTAGGGAATTAATCCCCCAATTCGTACCGCTCTCGTGGGTTAGAATTGCGGGGTATTTCGGTGGCTCTCGTTGACGCAATAGCGGTAGCCGCCAACGTAGCAATATAGTTCGTCGATAGATCCCCTCAAGACACGAGCCGGGCATGGTCACGAACCTTGGTTGGATCCACCGATTTCCCTATTCGAATCCCTAGATACCCCTTAAGCACATTAATTCCACAGACCGTGGGCATGATCTCAGTACGTGTTATCTATGGATTCGGTAGGATCTATCGAAATACTTCCCTAAGTCCCCAATTCAATGTAGGGATCCAGATCTACGTATTCCCCCTAGGATCCTAGGGCTAACCCATCAACCCTAGAATAATCTACTCACACATGGCGATAATAACGGATGAAATCATTAATTCCAAACAGGAAGACATCATAGAAATCAAAATATTCCAAGTAGAAGACTTACAGCGGGCAATGGAAAAGATTTGCAATTTATAGATATAGAAAAATTCCAGATTCCAAACGCAAGAACAATCAAGAATAAAAGTAAACAATTCTCCAAGTTTCGATCCAGAATTTGCTTACAAAAAATTAATCTCCATATCCCTACAAAAATTTGCCATGGGCCCATGCGTCAGCTACCACGCTCTCTATAATCTCAAACATCTGAGAATCGTTCAATGACTCCAATTGATGAGTCTCTCCCCAGAATTTGCCATGGGCCCATGCGTCAGCTACCACGCTCTCTATTATCTCAAACATCTGAGAATCGTTCAATGACTCCAATTGATGAGTCTCTCCCCAGTATGCATCAACAGGTGGAGTCTCAATGGTCTGAAGGAGCATTACGTTCTCTTCGAAGCTTATGCGAATATCGTCTTCAATGATACCTGCATCAGAAACCTGGTTCATTATATGATCCATAACTAATTGCTGATTTGCGTTACCTGCAACATAGGTTCCTGAGCCGATAAATCGAACTGCATCAATCAGTTCTCTAGCCGCGCATTCAACCATGGACTCATCCATGCGCGAGTCTTGGAAGCCGTGCAAATGATAAGGAGAGAAGCCGAACTCCTCCGAGTCGCTATCAAACTCACAGGTCCACTGCACTTGCATTACCATCTCCATTACGCCTGATTGGTAAGGAAATAATCGCCCCTAGGCTTCAATTCCGGGCTCAATCCGCAAGCGGACGGTGTCGAGTTATAATATAAAAGATATCGAATCCCACATGGACGGTGATAGTGTCAATGTGTTCTCAGTTTATTTCTAAGTCTCGAAGTGAGATAATTATCGGGGTGAAAGATTTGGTTGGGGTGTTGTTGTAATACTAATAAAAGGGACTAGGGCGTTAGGGATTACCACTAGGATCGTTGGGGGTCGACGTTGGAAAAGGATCCTTGCATTGCATTCGGGCTAGGGAATTAATCCCCCAATTCGTACCGCTCTCGTGGGTTAGAATTGCGGGGTATTTCGGTGGCTCTCGTTGACGCAATAGCGGTAGCCGCCAACGTAGCAATATAGTTCGTCGATAGATCCCCTCAAGACACGAGCCGGGCATGGTCACGAACCTTGGTTGGATCCACCGATTTCCCTATTCGAATCCCTAGATACCCCTTAAGCACATTAATTCCACAGACCGTGGGCATGATCTCAGTACGTGTTATCTATGGATTCGGTAGGATTTATCGAAATACTTCCCTAAGTCCCCAATTCAATGTAGGGATCCAGATCTACGTATTCCCCCTAGGATCCTAGGGCTAACCCATCAACCCTAGAATAATCTACTCACACATGGCGATAATAACGGATGAAATCATTAATTCCAAACAGGAAGACATCATAGAAATCAAAATATTCCAAGTAGAAGACTTACAGCGGGCAATGGAAAAGATTTGCAATTTATAGATCTAGAAAAATTCCAGATTCCAAACGCAAGAACAATCAAGAATAAAAGTAAATAATTCTCCAAGTTTCGATCCAGAATTTGCTTACAAAAAATTAATCTCCATATCCCTACAAAAATCGCCTAAGCTCCCTGTAAAAACTATTCAAAAAGCTCCGAATGAAAATCACCTCCTTCAGTCGCTCAGCTCCCAGAGCTTTCAGTGCAAAAATCGCGCGCATCGCGGCTTCAGAAAACTTTCCAAAAATAACACTGGAGTTGCCGACCGAGTAGGTGACTCGGTCGAGCAATGCGCTGCTCGTTCGGTCGCTCGGACCGAGCAGATGAGCTGCTCGACCGAGCACTACAGGGAATTGAAATTCTTCGAAATTGTCGCTCCGCCTACCCGGACCGAGTCAGCTCTGCTCGGTCCGAGTAGGGGCCGACTCGGTCAGCTACTCGGGCCGCGTAGCTGGACTGCTTCAGATGTGGAATATGAGGCTGCTCGACCGGGCAGATGAACTGCTCGGTCCGAGCCATCCCGTATCAGCTCCTCTTCTCAAATTGAAGCTGCTCGGTCGAGCAGCTGAACTGCTTGGACCGAGCATTTCCTGGGAAACTATCTCCAGGAGCTGCTGGGTGTCTCTCTCTCCTCTGCTCTCTCTCTTCTCCTCCAATGGCTCCGAAAGTGTGGCGAACTCCCCCAGAGCCTCGCCAATGAGCTCACGAGCATGTCGGATGTGTCCATACCTAAATGGGGTCCCAAATCGCTCCAAAATCCCTGGAAACTCATAAAACACTACGAAACTCGATACATCGTCAGAAATGCAATATCGTAGTAAAATATGGGATTTGGATGCGAAAATGGTATGAGATGCAATGAAATGATGATATGAGAATAGTAGAAAATATGGACACATCACCTTGTCATCTATGATGCTATGCCGAATTCCAAGTACTGCTGTCTTTGTTATTGTTCGGTGTTGTTCTTTCATAAATGCTTGTGTTAATACTTATATAATGTGTTAGATGTTTTATAGCCTGTATGATATTCTAATTTTTTTTGAAGTAATTCTATAATTTTGTTATATTTGCATATTTATCATATCTAATTAGGAACTTTTACAAGTTTTAACATTTAAAAAGTTAAAAAACATAAAAGCTTACGATTTCGTTTTGAAGCTTACACCTTGATACACAAAGGGATCAAGCGATTCGCTACGCGTTTTCGCTTTTTAAAACACTTGCTGAAAATTCTTGAAAGGCAGACGACGTTCCATGTTTCAAAAGGCCTATTTTAAATATAACCCATGGTTGCTGATCATGATGTTTGTGTCTTCTCAGCAGCTTAACATGAGGTGGCTTCTTCAAAAGATCTATATGTTCAGCCAGGAATCCTCCCACAAAACGTTGTATTCTTCCCACATTTCTCTCTTGTACAAGAAATTTGGTCCAATTCTTCTCCTAAATTGTTAATTTAGAAACAATTTCACTTCATTACTGAGTTTATTTGTTATCTTAGTAGCCCTAATGTTCTTCAATTTCTGAACTATGTTGGCTAAATTTTCTGCATCCATTATAAGAAATTTCTTCCTGACTTTTTTGGGATGGTGTATGCTGCTTTGTCAATCTTGCCTTGACTAATAGGTAGTTAACAGTGATCCTGCATGCATGGGATATTTCCTTAGATTAGTTATAAGGATTAATGGGTATCAGATGGCACCGGACCATCTTGGGTCAGGTGCGCTGACGTGGCGGCCTCCCATTGGCCGCCCAAAAAGCAATTCCTCTTTTACATTATTCACTTAATTATATTACCGTTTCCTTTAATGTTCTCTTTTAAGTATAATGATTATTCTTCATATCACATATATTGTATTGTAAATGGTAATTGTGAACTTCTTTCTTTTCTTTCGTATGGAGAAAATGTTCTTTTCATATCTTTTTGTAAAGATGAACATTCTGTGTGGCTAATGGAAAAACATTTCATGTCATATTTTAGGTCCGTGATAATGTGGAACTCTCATTAAAACACACACTGGTGGGCCATCAGAAACCTGTCCTGATGGTTGCTTGGAGCCCTGACAACCGTGAGCTTCTCACTTGTGGAATGGAAGAAGTTGTCAGGCGATGGGATGTCCTTTCTGGGGAATGCCTCAACGTGTATGAAAAAAGTGGTCTTGGCTTGATCTCTTGTGGTTGGTTCCCAGATGGGAAACAGTTTTTTACTGGTGTGTCGGACAAGAGCATTTGCTTGTGGGATCTGGATGGGAAAGAAGTAGAATCTTGGAAAGGGCAGCGAGCAATTAAGACTTCAGATATGGCTGTCACTAAAGATGGCAAAAGGATCATAAGCATGTGTAAGGAAGCTGCTATTCTTTTGCTCGATAGGGAAGCAAAGCTTGAGAAAGTGATAGAAGAAGAACATACCGTTACCTCATTTTCGCTGTCGAGAGATGACACGTATTTACTAGTAAATCTTGTGAATCAGGAGATCCATCTCTGGAGCATTGCAGGCGATCCACAACTTGTGATGAGATACAAAGGCCACAAGCGCAGTAGGTTCGTAATCCGGTCTTGTTTTGGAGGATATGAGCAGGCCTTTATTGCTAGTGGAAGTGAAGACTCACAGGTACGTAATTGGAAATTGTTCATGTATTTATATCATAGTTTGGTCGCACTGATAAATTGTGATTCCGTTTTACAAGAATGAAGTTGATTAGCAACAGAAGAATATCATGCATCAAATATCGCTGGGGAACACTCCTGCTATTATCTTTTTTGATTTTGGATCTGATTGTAGAATTTATCAGATGTCCATTGGTGATATGCTCTTTTATGATTTGATGTGCTTATAGAATGGTTGACACTTAGCACAGACATGCATAATTTACTGGAAGTATCGTTAGTTGATTGAAAAAGTAGCTAAAGTTGTGAATTTTAGATCCAGAGAGAATTTGTTTACCTTTTAATGCAGCTAAAATCTATCCATTACATTTTTTTGGTTTTTTCTTTGGTAATTGGGATAACAAACTAATAAAACAAACTTCAGGTACTGTATCTGATTGTTTGTGTTCTTCCTCCTTTTTTCCTTTCATCATTGAATAAAAATGTTTGAGTTCGACAATAGAAAAATGTATATTGATTATTGTTACGACCTAAAGATCGTGATAGTCCGACCTTCTGTCCAAGCTCGCCGGACAACTGGCGGCTTGCCCCCACCATTCACAAAGGCTCGCTAGTCCAGCGGCAGTGCGCTCCTCGCCCCAACTTCGTAGACCGCACACTTATCCCTCCGTGTCCGCAAGGTGCCCATCGACCCCAAAGTCCAACACGACGAGGGAGAGGGGACGCTCCAATTCCTCTAAGGGAGAGGACACACTCCGCCTCGACCAGGGAGAGGTCGTACCCTGCCTCGACTGATGGGAAGGACGCGCCCCGCCTCGACTGACGGGAAGGGCGAACTCTGCCATGCTCACTACCGGCTGCGCACCCGCTCCCCTCCGTCCTCACGGGGCATAGCACACAAGGCGTGCGACCGGACCGCACGCCATCAGTCTGGAGCGACCTAGCGACTCGTCTGCGGCCTCGCTCCTCGAACGTACTCCGACGACCCTTCGCCACATCGGACATGACAAACAACCTAGTATAAGGACGCTACTGACACTTCTGCCGCTCGACAACCCGACAAAGTACCCTCTGGCCGCTGCGCCCCCTGACACTTGGTGCTTTCGGCCCTGACACCCTGACAAAAGCACCCCCTGGCCGTTGCGATGTCTGACAAAAGCATGACTGACACCCCTGATCCTGACATCCTCGTCCGAAGCTTCTGCTGACAGATGGGCCAGCTCAGCGCGTCGAGTTAGCACGCCAGGTCAACCTCACCTAACCGTCTCCATCAGGTATAAATACCCCCTTTTCCTCCATCGGGGAAGGGGGTTGGCAAATTAACTCGGCATTTTATTACTCACACACAAGAGCAAATGTCTTTCATATCTTTGTTCTTCCACAACCGATAGCTCGTCACGTACGGTCGATTCACTCTTAGTCCGACCTGCGTGCCTGGCCCCCGCTTTAAGTTCTATTACTAACTTAAGCATCGGAGAGGCTAAGGGTTGGACCCCAACTCGGCCTTTCTGACGAGCTGCTCCTTGTGCAGGCCAGCCCGTCGTCTCGGATCGCGCTCAGCTCCCTCCTCTGGCTGTGCGGTCATCGGGTCGAGTCCTCGTGGAATCGATTCCGTGGTCGTCCTTTGTAGTGTGCCCAGCCTCGCCACTGCACTCATTACCTGTTAAATAGCCTACCCTAATCCTCATCCTAATCTCCTGTTAATCATAAACATCGTGCCATTGGTTCCTCTTAATACAAATTCATTGTACGCGAGTTTTACCTCACAACAATTATAATAAATCATGGAATCTAATTCTTGTCTGAAGAAATCTTCAGATAATAGGAAACTTTGATATACTTCAGTAGCTGTAGGGCTTAATTTTATGGAAGCCGCTCAAAATCCAAGATAGGGAGATGGTCCTTATACATTCAAACAAAGCCTATCTATTTATGTAGTCCTTTATTGTCTAGATTTATTCACCTGGTTTGTTTGCATTTGAGAGGAACTACAAATAAAAATAGAAGATGCATTGGTAGCATTGTGCTACAATTTTTTTCCTTTTATTTTCTTATTATTGCACGTGCTTGTACACGTGCTGTGGACGTTCTTCATCCTTTGTTTCTTTTCACCTTCTCTTTGTTAGTGGTTTTGCCCTAGGCCATATATTTGGACCTTTATGTTATGTCATTTTCATTTATAAAATATTTCTCTTATTGTTATTATTATATTGCTTGCATGTTTCGTATAATAATGTTTGAATAGCTGTTTTATGTTATTCTAAGCATCCCTAGTCACTCATCGGTAAATGTTTAATAATGAATTAAGATTAGTATGAGTTTGGTTGATAATTATGATATACTTATATGTATGGTGATACAAATTAAACTTATAGGTACTTGTTGGAGAACATGTACTAGATAGACTCGCTATGAGATCATTACATGGATTAGTGTCATAAATGATCTCATAATAGTTATGTCATAGAATCCTTAGACCTGAGATCATCACAGTTTCCTACATAAGAAACATCATGTTTTGACATAACCAAACGTTATCTTTAATCAGATAATCATAAAGGTAATGATTGAACGTGATGTGAATTATGCAGAGGAAAGTGAATGAACAAGATGGAATTTTTCCCTCTCATATGAGAGAGATATCTAATGGGCACCTCGATAAGTAGGACTGAGAAATGTATGGCCATGCTCAAATGAATGTCATTTGATTTTACCAGTCTACTTAGAAGGCGAGAAATTAAATGTTTGAAAAATATAAGTGTGACACTGCACATGACTTATGTTCAAATCAGATATCGTGTGACAAAAGGATTATGACATGTTCAATTGGTTAGGTTAATATCGGACTAACGATATTCATATTAATTGGGTAGTCATAATATCTTGCTAGAGACAAATTATGACTTGTGTGCTTCTAATAAGATTAGGTCCACTGCCAATTTAATATGAGCCTATTGGGTCGCACACAAAGAACGTAATTTATAGAATAGGGTTTTTTAAACGTGATTTCGAATTTGATTTGAAATTCGTAATAAGGCGAAATATCTTAATTGTCAGATATTGTATCTCGTTAAGATATTATCTCTAAGATAATGCCGCATAACTGAAATCCGTTAAGGGGTTAACGTGGGATTCTATATAAGATATAGGAAGAGGATTTTCAGCTTACGTTTTTTAATCTATCTCCTCCGTTTTTGAGAAAACAAAGAGCGAGAGAAACCCTAGTTGCGGTGAAGGAGCTAGCATTCTCGCAATTCCTGTTCTTGACGTTCGCGTGTGGATACCGATTGAGGGTAGTCGTTCGTAGAGCAGCACCTGTAGTCCGACACATTCAGATCGTCACAAAGATTAGTAATCTATTCGAATCAATTAGAAACGCGGTAGGTTTCTATTTTCCGCTGCGTATAAACTAGTTATGCATGATAGAAACCCTAACAGTTTCCCTCCTGTGGAAAAGGAGATAGTTTTTTGTTTTGTGTGTGGGGGGTGTGTGTGTGTGTGGGGGGGGGGGGGGGGTTCCGGTTCAATTGACTGTAAAAGTAGTATTTCATTTGGCACAGAAAACAATATTTCCTTTAGTTTATTCTCCTTTTTGCACCCCCCCCCCCAAGTAGTAGCATAGCCACACATCTCGTATGAGGAGGAACCACGTATCTGATTGTTTGTGTGCTTTTCCCTCCTTTTCCCATTTCCTTGATTGTTTCAGCATTGAATAAAAATTTAAGATCGTTTGAACAATTGGTTTTAGTTCGAGAATAGAAAAATGTATAGTGATTATAATAAATCATGAAATTTAGTTCTGGTCTGAAGAAATCTTCAGATCATAGGAAGCTTTGATCTATTTCAGTAGATGTAGGGCTTAATCTTATGAAAGACGCTTAAAATCAGATAGGGAGATATTCACTATACATTCAGACAAAGCCTACCTATATCTCTAGTCCTTTATTGTCTAGATTTATTCACATGGTTTATTTGCATTTGAGAGGGACTACATAAAAAATAGAAGCTGTGTTTGTGTGTTTTGGGGTTTTTTTTTTGCGGGGGGGGGGGGGGGGGGGGGGGGGGGGGGGGGGGGGGGGGGCTTCGTTCCATTGGCCGTAGAGAATAGTATTTCATTTGGCACAGAAGAAAACATTTTCTTTAGTTTATGCCCCTTTTCTCCTGCCCACCTTACACGAAGTATCAAAGTCACATCTCGAATGATGAGGAACCATGTAGGGATATTAGTGTACTGCAAGAGATCCTCGTAGAACAAAAGGACTTGGTTGGAGTTGGTTTTATGAAAATGCATTTAATGTTTTTCTTTCATTATAAATATGTTGTTTAGATTTAGCCAATTTTGTTGAGGCTTTGAAGGATAAAAAAATGTCATAAGTAGCTACGACTTCATATTCTAAAGAATATTGGCATAAAACCGCACTGTCAGGAAATCCATTGTTTGAAATGGGTAACACAAATGATGCTTTACCGCACTTGGAACCTACCTATCATTTATTGTCTCTTTCAGATGGGACTGCCTGTGATATAGTTCTTGCTAATGCCGTCTACTTGAAATTTTATATATATGCTTTATCGCATTTGAGCCTGAGTGCAACAGATATGTGATACGATACTTTGATCGAATTAAGATATGATCATGTTTCTAGCATACCTGCATTAGTAGGATAAAGAATGCTTCACACTCTCATCATGTTCATGCTGTTGGTCTTGTTTGGACCAAAATGTTGGCAATATCATCTATCTGGAAGTTCATTATCCTTCGTAGCATCTATCTGGACGTTCATTACCCTTCTGATACTTTTGCCTGATCTTTAACCATGTCAAAACTATATAGAATGAATTGTGCCAGATAAGTAGTAAGACTTTCTTCTGTTCTTTATGAGATATATCTAACTATTATCTCTGGAATTCTGAAAAGTCAAAATTTAATTATCTGCCGGGTTTGTAGCTCTTCTGGCTAATATTAGAATTAGATCGCTTTATTGATCTAGTCAGGCGCCCTTGTTTAACTTTCATCAGGCGGTTGATCTGTTTATTATGTCACAGGTATATATTTGGCATCGGGCCACTGGAGATCTGATAGAGGCTCTTCCAGGCCATGCCGGAGCTGTCAACTGCGTCAGCTGGAATCCGGCGAATCCCCACATGCTTGCATCAGCCAGCGATGACCACACGATCCGAATCTGGGGTCTCAACACCATCAACAACAAAAGCAACAAGTCGAAGCGCAAGGAAGCACACAGCAACGGAGTCATCCACCACTGTAATGGGAATAGCAAATGCTAGGGAAATCACATTTGGAAAGGAGAAAGTTACTTACAATTTCCGACTATGTAAATTCCCAGTCCTTTGGTTCCTTTCTTCTGCTCATATCAGAAGCCTGTAAAATGTTTTAAGGTTAACATGCTGCTTATGAGCCATTTGGAGACCATTTGTTTAGTTAGGATACTCATTTATTTCTCCTATCAGATGTATGCTGCCATTTTCAGGCATACGTGTGTTGATGTTTTCTCATGTTGTTATCATGTTGGTCTTATTTTTAGTTCGCCCAGCCATAACTAGCAATCGTAATGCAAAAAAATTTTGTTCAGTCCGCAAAGTGTATGAAATGATTGGATGGTAGACATGTCAATCTTCACTGTGATGGTAGATCATCACTGGCTGAATTGTTTATCGTAACGCATATCATGTCATATGGGAGATCTCTTTCACATACGATGATACGACGACGTGTCACATTCTCTATTATAGAAGGCACGAGGGTAAAAAACCACAAGTTATACTTTATATTATGTGGGGGAGAATATGTCATGTCATTGTATATGACAGAGGTGTTCTATGACATGTGTTCTATATGTCATGTTTGTTGTTCCCGTGTTTTATGTGTCATGTTTATTGTGGAACAACGAAGAACAATTTGTAATAAGAATACTAACAATAAGAACAAGAACAATAATAGATAAAAGAGGAGTGTAGAGAATATTATTGAAGTAAAGAACAATATTGAGATGCGACATTTAGAAGTAAGGTAGAGAACCTCTATTTATACTACAACCTCACATGTCAGGGTAGACAAAAACTTTTCATCTCATTGTAACAGATAAATTAAATAATGATCTCTTCATCTCCTTGTAACATTTCCATTAAATAATGGTTTAATGGCTATAGTGTCTTTACAAATTCTTCTCCATATCATCAAATGCATGATGTGCAAGTCCATTCATTTATAACATACTAGTAGGAATGTCTCTACACATTTCTCTTCACATAACCAACATCATGTCCATTATTTCATAACACTTCCACTTGGATGAAACATTATGCATATGTTCAAATTTTAGACATTCTAGTACTGCCTCGTTAAAAACCTTAAGTTGGAAAAAGCTAGTGGGAAAAAAACCAAACAAAAGGAGAAATGAGTACATAACATATAAGTCCATAACCGCTCCTCCTGAAATAAATAAAACTACCACTTCTGGGGCATTCAAACATTTCCACTTTTGGTGAATTCATTCTTGCATCTTACTGGCTCGTCACAAACTAATGCATAAACTAGTTTCTCAAATGTTGGTGTTGGCAAAGACGTGCTAAATAGATCGGTAAGATTGTTGGGTTTTTTGCATATATGTCCCTTAAATCTTGCATATTTTGATATTTGTCCCTCAAATCTTCGTATTTGCTCATAAGTCCCTCAAATTTTAAACGTTAATCTTAACCCCCCAATTAACCCAACACTAACCCTAATCTTAACCCTAACCCCCCAATTAACCACTTAATCTAACGGAATAGTCCCATTCAGTTAGATTTTAACAGAAATTTAGAGAGATTGACTTTTAAGTTTACAAGTTTAAAATTTAAGGGACTTGAGAGCAAATACCAAGATTTGAGGGACATATATCAAAATACGCAAGATTTAAGGGACAGATATGTAAAAACCCCATTGTTGTTTGAGGAGCGAATTTGTTTAACATCAACTTGTCGAGTTACTTGGAGTTCATGGGTATGGAAAATTTTTGGCGATGTATGTTTGGTTTTATCACCCTTAATATATCCTCTCCTGATCTGTGCAATGCAAGCTCATAGTGTGAGAATCATCAACTGGTTTCAATCCCCAAGAATTTTGGATATGTGCTATAACAGATCTTAACTAAACATACTCTCTTTTGGCATCATGAAGAGAAATAATTTTCGAGTGGTTGGAAGATGTGGCTACTAGCGTTTGCTTAGCAGACAGCCAAGAAATGTCTGTGTCATTGTAGAAAAATAAATAACCAGTTTGAGAACGAGCTTTGAGTGGATCAGATTTATATCCAGCATTAGCATATCCTACTAAGCTATAGCAGTTTGCTTAGAGTAGAATAACCCTAAATATATGATCCCTCAAAAATAACGAAAGATATGTTTAATTCCATTCTAATGTATCCGAGTTGGCTCAACACTAAAACGTGCCAATAAATTTACTGCGAATGCTATATCATGTCTTGTGCACTGTGCCAAGTTTACATCAGTCTCCATATAGCATTACAGTATGGTACTTTAGGACCAAGTCTATCTTCGTCAGGTTCCTTAGGACGAAATGAGTCCATCTAGGGATCAAAAGACCTTACAACCATAGGGGTGCTCAAAAGATGAGACTTGTCCATATTAAAACGTTTAAGTAGTCTTTCACAGTATGCTGACTGATGGACAAGTATTCCATTTACTTTGTGCTCAAGTTCTAGACTAAGACGTAATTTGGTTTAACTCAAATATTTGACCTCAAACTCCCTTTTCAAATATTCAATAGTTTTAAACAACTCTTTCGGAGTTCCAATCAAATTCATATCGTTGACATAAACTGATATCATAGCAAATTCGGTTTTAGATTTATTAACAAACTGCTATCATAACATCGATGAAGTTGAGCAAATGGAGACGACTAACGCGACAACCGATATGCAGGTGGCTGCGGTTGTACAACATCTCCCAATTCACCGCTAGGCCCCGTGGGGCAACAAACTGTATCAAGAAGCCAGAGGGCTGATGAACCGAACGTATAGCGGCATGTTGACCTTTTACTTGACGCGACTCCCCCATATCGACGAAGACCCATGGTTGGAAATGTCGAGGGATGCTGTGGTGATGAGAGATGATACAACCCTCCTAAAACGGGCTAAGACGGAACAAGCCGAGCCTCGATCCGAGGCCATGGGCCAGGATGGGATTAGGCCCCGGCCCAAGAGCCCCGCAAAGGCCTCGAGCATACGGTATACATGCTGGATGGCTTGCTAGTTGGATCCCTTTATTCCCCAAGTTGTATTTTACAATGATGGATCCCCATTTCCAATGAAAGTGAATGTTTTTATGTGTTTTACATCAAGTTGATTTAATGATAAATTTTCAAAATTTTAGTATTTTTGCTATATTTTTCAGTATGCCCTAGTTTAATTGTGTACAATTGTTGATTGGTGCTTCTTACGAAGTGTTTATTTTAAATTGATTTAATGTTGGTTTATTTATGGGTGGAAAAGGAAGGAGAAGCTGCAAAGTAAAAGCGTGTATGAATATGATTAAACATTAAATCTGAGAGCTAATGTTTTGGATATGCACAATTTTATATGAAATGTGTTTTTCATATTTTTATATGATATGCAATTAATTGATAGGGGATATCAATTGGTTTATTTTTTGAGCTCGACATAAGTTATTTAGGATACTAGGTAGCGACAGGTATCTTTTTCCAATGCCCTGATATATGGTAATATCATATGTCAGTCATCACTTACGCATTAAGTATTGTTTGAGGCAAATAAGGGGGACATGGATATACAAGGAGACCATTCGGCTTGTGAGTTATGTACCTCTGCAGCGGCGGCAATAATGTTTGTCATCTTAGCATTACAACTTGACAAATCCGATAGGGCCGACCCTATACCCAGAGAGCCCTCAGCTATGCAGGATCTGTATAGAAAATCCAACATGCGGAGAATTCTGTATGGGTCTAACAGTAGTTGTTTGCACTATTTGCGAATGCGAAGACATGCTTTTATGAATCTTGCATCATTAATGCGACATCGTGATCTTCTCAATGACACTATTCATGTCTCCATAGAGAAGCAGGTGGTCATGTTCCTGCATATTGTAGGGCACAAGTCACATAATAAAGTCAAGCAAGTTGATTTTATAAGGAGAGGGGGGACAGTTAGCCGGTATTTTAACAAAGTTATGGCAGGAGTGTGTGCACTTCGGCATATTTTCATGAAGGAAGCTACTAATGAGACGCCACCAGTGATAGTCAATAATCCTCATTGGTTTCCATTTTTTAAGGTAAGTGTGATTATCTATATATGTGTTAGTATAATATGTATCGTCATGTTGATGGCAAATTGGGCTCATTGATTACGTTGTAGGACTGCATTGGTCTTATTGATGGGACGCACATAGATGCCATGCTACCAGCCAGGCTCGTACCCCGCTTTAGAGGTCGTAAAGGGGTTACGCAAAATGTGCTTACAGTTGTTACTCCAAATAAAAGATTCACATACGTAATGACCGGGTGGAAAGTATCCGCAAATGATTTTACTGTCCTGAAAGATGCATTGTCTTTACCCTCCCAAGGGGGCTGCGAGTGTATGAAGACAATAGGCATAATTATACATATAAATTATAAATACGTCTCTCAGATAGCGTTGGATCATAAACTGGGTTTATTTGTTCGAATGTAGGTAAATATTACCATTGCGATGCTGGATATACTACAATGCCATGTTTCATATCTCCATACAGGGGCGTTAGATACCATTGAAGGACCATAATGATCGGGTTCCTCGAAATCGACGAGAGCTATTCAACCTACGTCATTTTACCTTAAGATCAAAGATCGAGTCGACATTTGGTATCCTAAAGAACAAGTTTAAAATATTGACTGACAAGCCTCACTACACATTCAACAGTCAGGTCTATACCGTACTAGCTTGCATTGTTTTGCATAATTACATCCAAATAGCAGATCCTCATGACCCCCAACTAACTGAAGATGTTGATGGGTTTGAAGAGGATGTAGAGGGTATCGATGAGCATGATGACGATGTTATGGATCTATCCCAACAGGTGACCGTTCGTGAACAAACCGCACAATGGGATCAATGGAAAATGCGCAGGGATCAGATATCTTGGGATATGTGGGTTGACTTCTGTAACATAAATAATAACGGAAACACATTAGAGCATGGGCTATGAGGCGGTCGTCGTAGACTTTGCCTACTCAGGCTGAACATTTTAACCTTGTAACTTGAGTATTGCATTATGTTTGCTATGTTGAGTATGCCAATTTTTGCATGTGTTGGCGTATCCATTAAATGCTTTACAATTCTGAATTTTTATACCCCATGCAGTATAGTATCTGATTATACGATGGTTGGATGTTTATAGCCAAAATTTTGCATTTTCAATATCCATGTCCAAGGGATTTTCTTGGTTAATATCTAAATCCGCGCCGAAGCTAAATTTTTGTTCGTTTAAATTTTAGAGGTGGTAATAATTATTTGAGGAGAACAAAGATTTTGAGGGGATATATTAAATGAACTGTGCCCGATCTCCAATGGTTTTGATGATCCCACGGGTTAGGCACGTAGTTGTGGCTTGCGTACTACGAAAGCTCGTTCTGATCAATAGAAGCGTGTAAAGTCCCATCTCTTTGCAGGATGGTTTGTGGTCAAAATTCCACGACTCCATGATTGGAACCGCAATCGTCTATCTGATCATCACAATGCTTTGCTCGATATCATCTATACAGTTCCACGGAACGATGAAAGCCAACCATCTATATTCCAAATAATCATCAGGAATACAGATGTTTGGAGATAATGGAAGTTTACTATAGAAATGATTAAAGTTGATGGAGATGAACAATTTGTTTTTTTTTTGGTGTGTTCTGTGTAAGTCCCCAAGAGGAGGTGTATGCAATCATTTTTGTCCAAAAATGAAAATTGTATCACATCACTTGTCTTACTTGTTTTCTCTCGCACACTGTCTCCTACTTTTCTCTATTTTTGAGAAACAAGCATTGTATTCACCCACTTTTTGGGGTGTGTATATAGCCCAATCCATTTTTGATTAATTTTTCTTGTTGATCAAATATAGAAATTTTTTCCCCAACATTAATGCCAATGCAATGCTTTATGTTTGAAAAGAAATGATGACTATGACGACGACGACGACAATGATGATAATGGTAAGGCCAAAAGATCCACCACCACCCCCTCATTTTCTCCAACCTTACACTCACATGCGATCAACCCAACATTGAGCTCACTCTCTGCCTCCATTTCTTTGGCTAACGACAAACAAGGGAGATGATTTGTCATCGGACCCTGACAGCAATGAGCCTGGAACCCAAGGTAGTTGAACCACACATCCACATCAGCGATAAAGAGATTCACATGAGCCAGAGATGTGAGAGAAAGGAATTTGCTATATACACCTCAATTAAGGTGTAGGGATGTGACCATTTGCCAAAAATGGAAAGAAAAAAATCCCATCATGGCCCATGGGTCACTTCTCATCATCATCATCTCTCTCAATTTCTTTTCATTTTTGACTAGCAGTCACATCCATGCACCTCTTTTGGAGGTATATATAGTCATTCTTTAAGAGAAAAAGGAAGGATGAGAGAGAAGACAGAAAAGACTGTAATCACACAATTACAATTTAACCGTGTCTCGGAGGACTTGACAGCACAAATAGTATTAAGTGATACAAAAATATGTTATGGGACTTAAGTAAGTTTCAAGAAACCATTACATATGTTTTGAACCATTACCCCTACATTTTATTATGGTGTAGATTCAGCCTTTTGGTTGATTAGGGTTTGAGTCCTCATGCATGCATTCTTTAGCTGGATATGCCTTTATCGGGGTGTTAGATCTTTGTCTTAATATAATAACATTTATGCCCTAATCGACTTCTGATTTTTCTAGATTGTCTGTGGGGAATGAAGTTTTCATTGCTTGTGAAGTATTCATTGTTTTTTCCCCCTCATTACGAGTCCTCACAAACTGTTCCAGGGCTAAACATGACAGTAAACTTATATGGATGTAAAATTGAGCTCTAGGAACGCTTCATTTTGAAGCTTTCGACACATTACCGTTCAAGTTCCATGGTTCATGAGCATGTAATAGACTAGAATTGTGTCAGGGCTAATCGCGCGTGTGCAAGGGTAGGTTAGGTTCGACCCGTTCATTTTGACCTTCAGATTCTAAAACCTTTAATTGCCAAATAAAATCCAAAAGGGTTTGCCGATCATCCACCCATCACAAAAATTTCTATCCATGCAAAACCAAAAACCAGTATGGCTAAAAGAGCTCTCAACACTTGTGCAATCTTTGACTGCCTCGTTTCAGACATGGTTTTGAGGCAAGCAAGAAATCAAGAAACGCACACTTGTTTTCTTAGAAACAGAACATCAGATGCAATCTCAGTGCACGAGTGCGGGCCAGTTGCAAATCATCACAAGAAGATGTGCAATTATTTAAACAATTCAGGCATTCCAACCATTATTACAACATGCACGGAGTTCTCAGTCGTAAAATTTTGCAAACATCATAAATAGAAAAACAGATCCATTTCTTATTTGTTTTTGCTCCAGAGAGGACGCTACGAATTTGTGCTCATGACAGATTTCACAAAAACTGCACTGCTAGAAGCACATGCAGCTCAAGTTTTGCCTTTCATACGTCGTACAGGAGGCTGAACTTCATAGCAATTGGGCTTATCACGATCGCACCCGCTACGACAGCTCCAAGAATACGATGAGAGATGGAATATGTAGCACTGAGCTGTGGCTTCTTAAGGGCCAAATGGGGGGATAATGGGCGATTCAAGTAAGCTCCTTTAGAGGACTCGGACAGAACCTGACTTCCATGGAATGCTCTGCTTCCATGTGGTGCCGTGCTTTGCCGGAAAGGCCTCGCAGTGAGCGGATCACACGGAAATCTTGTTTGCTGACATCCATCCATCATTTGGTGTTTCATAGTGCTTCCGGCTAGATAGCCTAGAGTATATTTAAAAAAAGTTGCTCCTCACCAAACTGAAGCTATACGCATCATATTTGATAAAATACGATCCATAATTGTTTTTTGATACGCAAGTATTCTCAGTTCTCATGTTTAACCTGTTAGTATATAAAATAGAAGGAAAAAGGAACTAATTGCTGACAGTTCAGGTTCATGTCATACCTCGAAGTGCAAATGGAACATCCATCTTTCGCTTGTACAAACCTAAAGTTGAAGAACATAAATGGTCAATTTTTTGCCACCAATGATGCAATAGAAACAATAACCCCGGACAAGTGTAATCTCGTACAAATACTTAAAACAATCGTGATAAGGGACCATTCCAGCGAAGCACATTCAATTTAGTAACATCGTAGATGCACATTCAGTCAATTGTAAGCACTATGCAGACCCCTTTGTCCCCTTTGTTCCAATCAATAGATTAGAGTGCAAATTAAAAGATGAGCACAACTGTGGGAGTAGCTGACTTCAGTAGGCTCATGTGTCAACTTTTTCACCAATCTCTTGTAGTTATCCGTAAAACATCACGTCTAAGCCAATAGAGCTTTTTAGTGTTATTTAGCAAAATTGCAGGGAGTAGCCCAATATTTTAATATAAAATGGTAAATACTGTTGAGCTAAGTGGGAATCTGAAATGCCTGTAATACGGCATAGTAAATAAATTGTATTTTTATGAAAATAGAAGCGCTGAACAACATCCCGTGTTTTGTACTAAAAGTGATGCATCTAATTGTGGAGTGAAACTTGGGCATGTTCCCTGCCTATTGAAGATGAAACCATTTCAGACCCTCATTTTTCCATTCATACGCAAGTCCTTAGTCATAGGGAATCTTGCATGCACAACAAACTGTGCATTTAGTGAGCGACTGTTCTTTGGTGACGATAGTGACTTGATATGAGATAATATGATGGGATTTCCAAAGAAAATGAATTTTATGTTTAAGTGTTTGAATAAATATGGAGATAGAAGTCACTGTAATGTTTAATTATAGCTGAAGGATCACCTCTTACTTAACGTTAAATGAGAAACAGTGAATGTTGAACAATTTCATCTAACCAACAAATGTAACGTGAAAATAAAGTATCAGAAAGTGAAAAACTAAGATAAAAAATAAGTCTGACTAGCAAAGCTAACATCAAAATAATTTTTTAACAATTACTGGCGTAATAAAGAGAAGTGACATTGTCAGGAGTAAAAGTAAATGCCAATAAAAGTTGCAAAAATATTTTTTGATTTAAAAGTTTGTAAACACTTATTCATAATTTTGAAAGTGATACAGTAAAAGTCAAAAATAGGAAGGCGGAAATCCGTTAATACCACAATTAATGGTTTTTTGAATCAGTTATATCTCATATTGATGGCATTATTTTGGGACCCACAGCCATTGGTTACAGCCCACGTGACGAGGTCATTGATTGAGTGCAGGTCAAAGTTTGTACATTCTCAATAAAGAGAAAGACTCGAGCTTTGTATGATACATCCCTTGATCAAGAGCATGTGCATAAAATTGATGGTACCAATCTGGCCTTTGAGGATGAAACTTGTTGATCACAACCAAATTAATTAAAGTAATTAATTAATCAATGCAATTATATACGTTACCTTTTTATTATTTGGTGACATTGGTGTTGATGTTTAGCTTGAATTTCCTTTCTAATCATCTCCTGACTATCTCAAGCTTTCTATCGTTCAACTACGCAGAATGGCCAAATGGCTGAAGGCCGAATGGTTTAAGGGGCGGAGCCCTTGACCCAAATTTTGTGAAAGATGTACCCTAATGAGCCATACCCATATAAGTTAAGTGTGAATTTTGGGTGTTCTATATTGAAAAATAACTACATACATATAGATACACACACACGTATACATTCTAGGAATTTAGGGAGGCAAGCCGTCGTCATTATTTTGAGAGATTCATCATCAATGAGATTTACCTTCTGCAAAGAGAATCAGTAAGATCTGCAAATTTTTTATGCATATAGCAGATCTTTTCCTACTGTAACATAAATCTTTCATTTAATATAGTAAAAATTATATGACATATATCTATGTGTTTGTGGTTATGTAATTATAATGTTCTTTCTTTTATCTCGATATATGCCTTCCATTATGCCATAAACCTTAACATTTAGTATAACCATCTAATGAGCGGATGCAAAAGGTGGAATTGATTACCTTAAATATGAAGCCACAAGCTGGGCCTTTGAGTTTTGAGTTTGTGTTTGTGTTTGGGATTAGCATGGGCAATACAAGAGATCCAATTAGATGTCTCCTTCCGCAGGGGTCAAAATAAAATGCATAATGGAGCAAGCACGTCGGATCCGAATCTGACAGAGGGATTTGATTTACAGGACGAGGGTGAAGTTAAAGGCAAACAGAAGGTAATGTTTTTGTGGCAATAGTGGCAAGAAAGAGAGAGGCAGCCATGGCCGCGGCAATCGTGGTTCTCTTACTCTTATCTTTTGTTCACTGTTCATCAGTGTTCCTTGAGTTAGGGGTAGCGTGCAAGTGAATTGGATATCATATTCGTATTCGTTTTTTTTTTAATTTTCCAGATTCAAATATGAATACAAATGTTCAACCCGTAACCATATTAACCTGATATGAATTTGCAAATGCCATACATTTTATATTAAAATATTGGGCTACTCCGTGCAATTTTGCTAAATAACACTAAAAAGCTCTATTGCCTTAGACGTGTTGTTTTACGGATAACACATGAGCCATTGCCACAGTTGTGCTCAGCTTGTAATTTGCACTCTAATCTATTGATTTGAACAAAGGGGCCTGCATAGTGCATACAATTGACTGAATGTGCATCTACGATGTTACTAAATTGAATGTGCTTCGCTGGAATGGTCCCTTATCATGATTGTTTTAAGTATTTGTATGGGATTAAATCAAAGAATGAATGGTCTACATGTAGGCAAAATATTCAATGACGTGTTAAGGGGACTCTAAATTCATGTGTTAATCATTGTCTCTCCACTAATCAAACTGCTGACTTGTGAGTTGTGACCCTCTTTTGTTTTAAGCAGGGGAAAAAGGAAAACAGCGGACCACGGCAAAGCAAAGCAGAAGGGCCAATTGGAAAAGAAGTCAAAAGCAATGGATGAAAAGTGAATTTTTTTAAAAAAGATGTCAAGTGATCGTTCAATCAAAGAATGAATGGTCTACATGTAGGCGGAACACTACGTATATGTGACCAGCAGCAAATTGTAGTGAATGAAGAATGGTTACGCAGTAGGACTCATCATGAAAAATACATCAACCCTGTGCAAAAGAATGCTATAGTCTGTGGCAATAACCTTGGACTGGTCCTAGCTGCAGTGATTTCAACAGAAAGTAAAACTAACAGTAAACCAATAGCTAATGTGGTATCACTTTCCATAAAATCCTGGCTAGACACGAAAGAAAAAGGAGAGTAAGCAATGGGGATCCAGCCAGCATAGAAGGAAATTTGCACTTAGGGTACAGTAAACGGGTTAATTTTCATGCCCTATAACTTAACCAAACCAAAGATATTGGGTAGGATTTAATGTAGAAAAGCTGCCACCTGGCAAGACACAAAAAATGTGGGAAGTACAAGCCCATGTGGGGGCTTGTACTCGTGGGACCCCACCTTTTTGTGTCTTGCACCTAATCCATTGGATCAGGTGCCACCTGCTCTACATTAATCCATATTGGGTAACTGCTCCTTTTACTCATGAACTTTTGGGACTGAAGATATCTAAAAAAGAATAATCATTGAATTTTCTGGCACCAGATCTGATGGATGGGCAAACTGGAAGTCAGAAGATCTTTGGATTCTTTAGGCTATCTTTGCATAATGCACAGGCTATATTATGGATGACACTTTTCGTACCCAAAAACTAACATGTCCTACACCCCCCCTACGAACCCACAAGTGTACATCGGTGTCCGGCACTTGCACAAAAATGCCATCTTTATTCACCATAAAATATGTATCGCAAGAAATCTATTATGTCCACTTTATACAACGGCTATTGTTTTAGTGGTTATTCTACTAAAACTATGTTATTTTTTAACACAAAGAAAAACCCAATATACAAAATTATTGATCAAACATACATAAATAGCCATGTCCTAGTGAATAGCTGTGTTGAGTGCAACACTTGTGTTACTGCCTTCTAATCGTAGGTTTTAGGTTTGAATGTTCCCGACCAAATTTCCTTTAATGGAGCCAATATCCATTAATCCCCAATAAATAAACGAAAGTATCAACTACAAAATCTCAAGAGTTAATCATCAGCTCAATAACAATGTGGATTGTTCCTAGAGGCTCCAGGAAATGAAAAGCCCTAAGATGTTGCATGTTGTTTCAATGTCGTTTCATTTTTCCATGCAGACGTCTTATGGAGAAGCCACTATCCATTTGTACATCTTGTCTTATTACACTGTCAGTACTGAAAAGAGCAACAAATTTTTGGATCATTTATGTCTCAAAATATGACAGATTTGCAGTCATCTTTCAATTAACTCAAGAAAATCGGGTGATATTCAAATCCTACTTTTTACAAGCTAGATATGTGACTCAATGTGATTGAAAAAAGATTAACCTTCAGTTGTGCGCCCCCCCCCCCCAAAAAAAAAAAAAAAAAAAAACAAGCAAAAAAACAAAAAACAAACAAAAAAACACTAATAATCAGTTATTTGCTTGATCCAATAAAACAACCTTAAGCACCCCAAATGACATAGATAATTTACTATGGAAAAAGCTGAACTTCAGATCCGGAAGACTTAAAAAGTAGTCATAACTTTATCAAAGCAACGTAGATGAATTTCTTTGAATTCTTGCAATAAAAACCAAGAACTTGACAATACATTGTCTTATGAAACCCTCATAGTAGCATGATGGGTCCTTGAGTCTTGGGTTCAATACATTGTCCTCACGGTTGAGAACCTACCAACCTTGTATAAGCACATCGTCTCCCTCTCCTCCATGGCTTTGTTTGAGTCCCTTCAAACTTTACGATCATGAATCCAGACATTTTCTTATTTTATTATACATCAATTCCTATTACGCTCACTCCAACGGATAGAAAAAGAAAAAAAAAATCTTTTCCCTGTTTTATCTTTCTTTCTACCTTTTTGTCCTAACCATATCTTCAAGACGTTAGCCAACCATCTTAAAGACGCTTCCAAGCAGCTAGCTGCAATTACCAGAAGTAACATTTACAATTGAGTTTTCTAATGTACATTAGATGCAACGTGTACTCTTATCATAATTGGTTAAGTTTGTATCTCCTTGATTTAAAAATAAAAAGAATAATCATTTGTTTGTTTCATTTGACTGATGTGTCATGCTTGAAGTTTGATGTGTCACAACAAGGAGGATGCAGGGAAGAAAAACTAATTTTCAGTATAAATATATTGTTCAGCAGTTGGTTTTGAATTATTGGAATCAATACCTTGATAGTCTTAAATAACTGAAACGGCATCCGGTAAAAAAACAAAGATTCAGATAGCATGTTAATTTTCGCCATGATTTTATGATAATTCTAGCAGTCAAATGAAATTCAGAAACTATCTACATATAGCAAACAAGCCTCTTTCTGCAAAGAAAATAACATAAGAAAAACATATAAAAGTATACCATTTTATCCATGGAATTAAAGAGTAACGAGAAGAACTTTCTATTCCTACAACTTAAAAAACTGTGCAAAATGAATGAAGTAAAAAACAAAAGAAATAATGAAGTAAAAAAACCACAACCAGTTATTAACCGATGCATAGAACCTCGATAAGCAACCAAGTTTTTCTTTAAATTATTTTATATTAAAAATTATTAGTATGAGATTATTGTTCACTTGACGTAATTGAGCTTTATGAGAAAGAAAGAAACAAGTCGTCCTCATTTTGCTAAAACACAAAAACACAATCGATTTTGGCAATGACGGAAAAATACAAGAACGAGTAGAAACTATATTGTTTGTAAGGTGGACTATGTTCCCAAGCTCAAAAGCATCACACTCACTACCCGCATCCGGAAGGGACCAATGCGATCTCATCAGCCACCAAGAACAAGCATATAATCACCTTCACATCTTGGCTTTTGTTACCATTGTCTAGAGCTATAAACTGTGTTGGCGATGTCAGTTGCAACAGGAATTATGTCCACAATCGATACCATAATTATCGGTTGCATAAGGAATTTTGGCAAAATATAAATCCAATTAAGACGCTTTGGACACCATTGTAACGCATAGGCCTGCTCTGCGAGGATTATTAATAAGCTTCAAATGTTAAAATAGCATATCATAGTTTGGGTTCAACTCAGCGGCATAACCAGATTTTGTTTTTGACCTGGGCAAAATTAAAGATAAAGCAAAGATCTCCCCCCAACATCAGTATAGCCCTTGAGAGCTCTCAAATCCCGTTCTCTCATTTTGGCTCTCCAAGCCCTTTGCAGATCTCTTCCTAAAACATCGGTTGTGGCGATGCTCTGGATCTCTTTGAAGCAGGGTTTGAGGTATCGGCCGTATCATATCGGTATCGGCAGTTGACGATACCGAAACCAAGGGTTAGTTTCAGTATCGACCGATACTGAACGGTATCGGTCAGTTTCAGTCGATACCAGCCGAAACTGACCGATACCGGCCGAAACTGACCAATATTGTTCAGTACCGGTCGAAGACGGAGGAAGAAGAATGTGTAATTAAATAAAAATTCTCTAAAAAACCCAAAAAATTTCGTGAATCAATAGGTTGCATAGAAAGTTCGGTTAAAAGAGAGGAGAAAACCCTAGGGTTTCTGCTTGAAAATGATGGAGAATTATACGAAAAAGAGGCAGAACCAAGAAAAAGTTGCTGAAAATAAGAAGAAAAGGACAAAAGAAAGATGAAAAAATTGAACTCACTTCATCGCGTCGCCGTCTCACCGAACCTGCCTCCTGCCTCTCCGAACCAGCTTCGACCATCTAGCGTGAGAGTGAGAGTGAGCAAAGAGAGAGAGGGCGGCCCAAGTCGCCTTTCAGGAGATGTTGCGTTCTTTAAAAAGGCAAACTTGTAAATAAGTGGTATGTGCGTAAAGTAAAACAGTCGGTGCACATATCAAGCGAATATTTTGTGGCAACCTTGTAAATAAGTGGTATGTGCGCAAAACAAAATGGTGGGTGCGGAAAGCAATGCCTAGCGATTTATTTGGCAAACTTGTAAATAAGTGGTATGTGCGCAAAGGTAAAACGGTGGGTGCGCAAGGCAATCTTTAGGATTTATTCATTTATCTAAAATTTAGTATTTAAGTACCAAACTTTAAGTATTTAGTATTTGATATGATTACGAACTCAAATTTAGTTTATCTATTTAGTATTTAGTATTTGATATTATATGATAAATATTTTAGTTTGTTAAGTGTTTAATAGTATTTGATGGGTTTAGCTTTAAGAATCTCCGAATCATCACTGTGTGTATATAGTATATACTATATATTATATACATATCTAAAGTATCTCCGAAACCGAAACCGATACCCTAAACGAAACTGCCGAAACTAGCGATACGGACGAAACCGAAACTTGCTTCCGAAACCGTCGAAACGAGCGATACCGATACCGAAACCTAAATTTTGAAAAAAAACGATACCCATACCGAAACCAAGACCTAAAACCTTGCTTTGAAGGACTCGAGAACAACAACTCCAAACCGTCAATGTTGTACTACGACAAGTATCTCCACCTATAGAAGACGATGTCCCATCCTGTAACCTCTTGATAACGACGGCAGTCCCCCCTCAAGGATCACCTTATACAAAGTTCCGATGCCACCTTTTCCCAAGACCTTAGACTCATCTATTAAAAAAATTTGTTCGGGAAAACTCAGACTCATGTATGAAAAAATTTGTTGTCTTGCCTTGGGCAACTGCCCAAGGAAAGCACAATGTAGTTGTGTCCTTGGTTCAGCTACATATTGCTAACGTCTTACTTTACCAAAGCTTTAAAAACTACATTTGCTGAGTTTGGACAACTTGGTAGTTATTATCTTCATTATAAGGATGTGATAATTAAAAAAAATTTGAATCTTGTTAATAGCTGATGATATATCATATAAAAATCTTTAACCAAGGTTGCCTAAATTGGATTTGTATTGTGTCAGAATTCCTCATATACAGGTGATGATAATTGTATCATTCAAGGACATAGTTCCCACATCAACTAACATTGTAAACATGCGGTTCATAATTCAAAACAAGGGCAACAAAAGCTAAGACTGAAAGAAGACTACTAGATGTGGGGCGAGTGTGAAGTGTTTGAGCTGGGAAACATAGTCCAACTCACAAACAATATAGTCTCCAACCTCAAGAGCAACTTTGTATCGAGGGCATACAGGAAGGAAGGTGTAAGAAGATCGGATAGTTCATCAAATCGTTTTTCGACTCCCAACATGAACGAGATTAGGTGGTTTTGGGACACTAATAATCATAAGAAGTTTTTTAATCAAATTATTGTTTCTACTCATTTTCGCATCTTTCCGCCATTGCCATAATTAGTTTTTATGTAAAATGATGGCAACTCGCTTCTTTCTATCTCACAAAGCTCATTTACTTCAAGTGAGCTTCTTTCTATCTCACAAAGCTCATTTACTTCAAGTGAACTGTAAGCTCATACTTATTATTTTTCTACAAAACAATTTAAGGAAAAAATTTAGTTGCTTATAGAGGTTCCATGCAGTGCGCTTTTAACTGGGTGCAGTTTTAACTTTATCATTTCTTCTATTTTTACTTCATTCATTTTGCATAAATTTTAAAGCAATTAGAACAAGAGGTTCTTCTCTTTAGTCTTTAATTTCATGGATAAAAATTATATATATTTATATATATTCCTTCTATTATCTTTTTTTGTAAAAAGAAAGATGCTGTGTATAATTAGATAATTTTTAATATCATGTGGCTGCTAGAATTATCATAAGATCATTAAATTGACATCCTACTAGAAATTTTCTTTTTGTTAGATGACATTTTAATTATCAAAAGGTTATGGGTGTATTAATTCCAATCATTGAAGACCATCTGTGATCAGTATATCTATATTAAAAACTAGTGTTATGATTAAAAATCAATTTTTCTTCTCTTTATCTCTCTCATATTCATACATCACACTACAAGTATGATGCAACAATCTAATGAAACAAATGATTTTTCTTTTTATGTTTAAAAGGAGACCGGAAACAAATTTGATCAATCATGATTAAAAACATTACATCTAATTTACACTAGAAAACTAAACAATATGCGTTACTTTTGCTAATTGTAGTTTCTTCTTGCAAGCATCTTTTAAGAAGATGGTTGGCTAACATCAAGAAGATATGGTTAGCTAAAAGGGGGAAAAGATAAACAAGAGGAAAAGAAATATGGAAATGGGGAAAGGTTTTTTTTTCTTTTTTCTTTTCCTATCTAGTTGAAGTGACACGTGAATTAATGTATAATAAAGTATTAAAATAGCTTGACTCATGATCTTAGAGGTAAAATGGATCCATAAAAGCCATGGAGGAGAGGGAGACGTGTGTATACAATGTCAGTTGGGGTTTAACAGTGAAGACAATGCATTGGCACCTAACACTCAAGGACCCATCATGTCAGAACAAGATCTCTAATAGCATTTATTGACTCCATGAAATCCAGTAACAATGCACAATCACATGGTTCCAACATCTAAATGGTAATCACATTATAGCATCTAATAATAATTTACATGTGAATAGCACATTTTCAAACTAAATAGACCGCCTTGCATCTTAACGAGGCTACAATGTTGAACTAAACAATCATACAAAATGGGCAATATTACATGCCATGATGCAAATAAAATTAGAATTCTATAACAAATACAGCCTCCAACAAAAAGGAAAAGTCTCACGAACATGACGAAAAGGGCATGCTTCAAAATAGTTGTCTAGCCCAATAATTTCATACTGATTAGGCTTGAAGCCTAAGTATCAACAACAATTCAAAATGGCTAAATCTATGAAAACTTGCAGCTGAAGGTGTAGGTTATATGCATGTCTTGAAACAGTTTGGTCTTATGCACATTTTAGTGATACAAGTAATAATTAGTTCATCAACCCATAGACAATATACTTGCATGATAAGATGCCCAGTCAATCCCTCTTGTTAGAAAACAGTATAGAAACTAGTAAATTATGTAAATGAAAAAAATCTGAAAACAATGAAAAAGAATAAAACACAATAAAAGTAATGCTATGTTATAAAATACAGTCAAACCGACAATAACACAATATTCTGAGACATCAAATTAGATACAACATGTGTATCCTATATGACACACCTTCATTGTAAAAGTGCACATGCTACTTATAAGTCAACAATACAATGAAATACTTGAAACTGAGCATGTCTATTGAATCTTAAAAACCATTTACTGTTAAGAGCAGCCCGGAATTTCAATTGAGATGTCAGGGACTAAAGTAAAACATTTTTTATTTTAAAAATAACAGTTTTAATATTTAATTTAATTCAATTTTAATGGCACTATTCTCATTAAATATAGATTTTATAATATTCGATTTCCAATAGGTAATGTCATGTTGTTATTAAATAACTATATAATGATAATTGCCATAATTTGGTTATTGTAAATTATTTAATAAATCAAAATGCTTGGCTACAAATTTTGCGCAAATTGTTAATTTTTTAACACCTACATTTGTACATGCTATGAAATTTAGTGCAAAGAAACAGCCCTATTGCTAGTTACTCATATACACACTAAATTACCCAGATAAAATCACAATAACCGCATACCTTCATCTTTCAATCTCTCGCGTCTCCCCGACAATTAATCAAATTTTGCACGATTCCTAGTATTTCAAGTAGCCAACATGCAAAGCAATGTTGAATCGTATATTACAATAAGATCTATTTCTTTTAACATTTTAGCTTGAAATCTACGAAATACATGTAAGATCGGAAACATGCAGAGCAGACATATATAACACGGTAGATATATCAGCAAAAAATAAACAAATTGAGCCAAAAAAACATAGTGAAACTATTCGCAAAGGTCTGGAGATTTTTCTGCTTACCTTCTCTGATCCTTTCGGAGGCTTTGATCTCAAGCAAACACAGGCGGCCGCAAACGAGTCAGAGAAACCCTAATGTATCGTGCTTATGGTTGGTTCTATTTGCACTTCAAAATTTTCCTAAATACACCATACTTCTAAACACACTACACAATGTGTTTGTCTTTTTTATAATTGCTAGGGTCACCATATTTTTATTTTGGGAATTGCTTTGCGTACCTACCGTTTTACTCCGCACACAGACCACTTATTTACAAGTTTGTCATTACTCCGCGTACATACCACTTATTTACAAGTTTGCCACTGAAAATACTCACTGCGGACTCTCGGGGCCAAATTTTCGAAAATGACCCTCAGTGTGCGCGGTGAGTAAAACGGCCAAACAACGCGAGCAATGACATTGCCCACTCCTCCAACCTCCCCAGTACCGTCTCTCTCATCCGACCTCCCCAGCCCAGCCCCCTCCTCCAACTTCCCCAGCCCTCATCTCCCTCATCCTCATCACACATTCCAACACCCAGTAAATCGTCGTCGAAGTCCTCGTCGTCGGTGACGAGGGCGGCTACACCAAGGATGGCGGCGGACTAGTGTACGAGAGGAATACGTGTTATGAGCACATAATGTAATTGAAAGGGAAACTTGTAAATAAGTGGTTAGTGTGCGTGAGCAACATGGTGGGTGCACAAAGCAACTCCCATTTCTTTTTAGAAACTATATCTTACAATGTCTTCATCCAACTTTCTTCTTCCTCTTACTGACCTCTCATCCACCTCTCATCCTCCATAGCTTCGTTCGCCTCTGCTTCCTTCTCCCCATTCTCCACCTCTATCTCTTTCTTCCATTGCCTTCTCTCTCACAATTAAACCCAACAAACTCGAAAAAAAAATCAATTAAACCCAACAAGTTCAATTAAACTTAAAAAAAATTCAAATAATCAGTTATACGCAATGAACATGAAAATCTAATAAAAATTAGTTAGATTCACTTAAAATATGAAAAATCTATATGGTCAAACTTTCATGGTGGAGCCTATATCGTCGAACACTACATATGGTGCTTGGGCATATAGACCCGAGTGCCATATTTTCTTTAAAAATATTCAAAAAACTTGCCGTATCCAAAAAAAATCACAAGCTAAAAAAATTCAAAGATAGAAATTAAAAGATTGGGACTTGACAACCATGCAAAATGCCATACCCGCCCCCACCCCGTCCCGTCCCCAGTGTGGACTCCTCTGCTCCTGACGGAGGGTGTTTCTTGCCATTGAAACAGGACTGAAGCTCCAAACTCGATTTACAACAGGAACTATGGAAATAGATGAAATTGGGGAGATTAGAAAAGAGAAGAAGACAAGAATTCTGAAAGAGAGTTAGAGAATTATAGGAGGAACTTGTATATTGTAACAATTGGATTAACAATTTCTTTCCCAAGCTAATAGGTATTCTGTATATAACTTTTTTGCTGGGTAATGGGATTTCTTCGTGGATATGGCATTTTGTAGAAAATGCATGTGACTCCAATCTTCCAGATAACCATTGGCATCCATTTCAGCAAAATCACATATAACCCTGTGGATTCCTCCAGCATCGAGACAATTTTTTTCCATAATCTCTATTTCTGTTTGGATGTTAACTCTTGGTTGTCCACCCTGCGGATTCCAGCTCAAGGAAGAAGTATTAGATATATGCATAGCAGCATCATTACACAAGTTTATGTTTGGATGTTAACTGTTGGTCTTTAATGTTTTATTCTCCAGCAATTGTACGGAATGCAGCAGAAGTACTGGAATTTGAAGATAGCTCTGTATCAGCAATTTTTTTCAACCAAATTACTTGCGTCAAATGAACTTCCAACTTCTTCCATCTTCCAACAAGGTTCCCTAGAATACTCAAAACCCACATTGAGCTTCCATAGTTTGACAATTGCTCAAGACTGACAACATGAGGATCACCCACCTCTTGGGTAATGATGTAATGAAGCAACTATTTTCTGAAGTAAAATCCTCAGAGTCACAGTGATGAATATATAGATCATCACAATCAAAAGTTATAACAAGCATTGATGTTGACGACAAGGACTTCACATAACAAGCACAATCAAAACTCCAAGAATTTGTAAGAAGAACATACTGCTCAGAATTATCATATCACATAGTTAACCCAATGAGAAATTTATACTATTCCAATCAAAGACCTTCTTGAGAAAATATCCAATTCCACCAACTTAGGAGAGGAATCTAAAACAAGCTACTTGATGGCTTTAGTACAATCCAAGCAGTCAACAAGGGAACAGAGATTCCAGAGATCATCAAGTAGAATGATCTTCTTAGGGCCTGTTTCTTTGCAAGGAAAGCGTCCGAGAAAGTCCTAAAAATCTACTGTTTCCCGTCACTTCTCTCACTGTTCACCAAAATCCCTTTTGATCTTTCCCTCGGCCTGTTTCTTTGCGGAGAAAGTTGAGCGCGATTCCTCCGCCCTCTCTCTCCGACGTGTCTAGGCACTTTCTCGGCTGCGAAATCCCCGGAATTTGTGGGGATTGCAGGCGGGAATCCTTGATTTGGGCCCCGCTGAGATCACCTCACCCCTCTTTCTCGGGCGCGAGAGGCAACCGCCGTCTGATCTTGGTGGTTTAGGGTTTCAAACGGGATTTCTAGGGTTTCAAAGAGGCAGATCTTGCTGAGGTGTGCCAAGCTTAGGGCTTTTCAACGCCGGCGAAGCTTTGTGCAGAACCCTAGCAGATCGGTTAGGGTCGAGGTGATTTCTGAACGCCTGCTTGCTCGAAGGTATAATTTCTGAAGCCCTACGTTAACTTTTGGCATTTTCAGTTGATGAACTTGATGAAATGGGTTTTTGATATGTGATTTTTTGTACTGAATGTTTGCATGACGTTAGGGTTTCGAAATTCTGTGATTTTTGAAACCCTCTGCCTTGAGGAATATGTGATTTTCTGATGTTGTTGGTTAGGGTGATTTGAAGATAGGGTTTCAAAATTTTGTGATATTGAAACCAATCGCTTCGATGATTATGAGGTTATGAGGTTGTGATTTAGTGGGTGATGCACATTGGTGATGTTATTTTGGGATTTCTCACCCATTTGCTTCGATGAAATTCTGTTGCTTATGATGATGGGAATATGTGCATGATTCTAGTTACTGATCCCCATTTACAACATATGTGAATTAACTAAATCCACATAATCAACGCAAAGAAACAGGCCCTAAGGTGTGCATTATTCCAAAAAGCCCAGTGATGAAAAATAAAAATATGAAGTTGGAATGAGAGGATGGGATAAAGTTATATATGCTGGAGGGCGTGCTTGAAGGTTCCTGTTAATAACATATTTGTGCAAACGAGGGTTTTTCAATTTTTCTGAAGTGAAAGGGGTTATTTTTGAAATATTATAAATGCCTCGATTTCAATATAAAATAACAAAAGTTTTGATGAATTTTTTTGCGCATGTCTCATTATTTCAGCTTGGGGTTTTTGTTGTTGTTATGTTTGGAGAATGTAATAAATATGTGGGCCAGGGCTCCTACATATGTGATTTAGGTATGGAATGGGATGGTCATGGTTAATTGTTTCAGATTTTTTGGGGATTGGGTCATTGATGAATTATGTGTTTTTTTGGTGGTATTATTTGGGAATTTGTATCACTTTTTTTTGTCAAGGCTCATTGTGTCATTTTGGGAATTTGATGTTATTATGTGTGGCTACTTTTAACAATTTTTGGTGCATGGCACCTATCTCCTTCTTGATGTTATGGAATGGGATGATCATGGTTCACTGTATAAGACGTTTTGGGAATTGGATAATTGATGAATTCAGTGTTTTTTTTGGTTATAGTCTATGGGGCTTCGTATCACTTTTTTTGGCAAGGCTCATTGTGTCATTTTGGGAATTTGATGTTATTATGTGTGGCTACTTTTAACAATTTTTGGTGCATGGCACCTACCTCCTTGTTGATGTTATGGAATGGGATGATCATGGATAAATGTTTAAGACATTTTGGGGATTGGGTCATTGATGAATTATGTGTTTTTTTGGTTATATTTCAATAGGGGCTTTGTCTCAGATTTTTTTTGCTTGTCTCCTTATGTCATTTTGGGTTTTTTCTTTTGGTTGGTTTGGCTAATTTTATCAAATTTTGGTGCATGGCACCTAGCTCCTTGTTTCAGTTTTGGTGTGTTTTGGGCATGTATCCTTGTTGCACAAATGGTGTTAACAGGCAGGAGCAACTGCAACGCAACCAGATGTGTGACTATGATTACAAATTTTATCTGAGGGCCAGTGATTTGGAGTTGCACAATTTTATCTGAAAGGTGTTATTCATATGTAGTATGTTATGAAAATAATTAACATTAAATAAATGTGTTATTCAATTAAGGGTGACATGGATACACAAGGAGACCATTCGGGTTGTGAGTTATGTACCGCCGCCGCAGCTGCAATAACGTTTGTCGTACTAGCCTTACAATTGCACAATTCCGCTAGGCCCGACCCTATACCCAGAGAGCCCTCAGCTATGCGGGATCTGCATAGGAAATCCCACATGCGGAGAATTTTGTGGGGGTCGGAAAGTAGCTGTTTGCACTACCTACGAATGCGCAGACATGCTTTCATGAATCTTGCAGCATTAATGCGCCAGCGTGATCTTCTCAAGGACACTATTCATGTATCCGTAGAGGAGCAGGTGGCCATGTTCCTTCATATGGTAGGGCACAAGTCAAAGAATAGAGTAATGCAAGTGGATTTCATAAGGGGAGGGGGGACAGTGAGCCGATATTTTAACAAAGTGATGGCGGGACTGTGTGCACTTAGGGATATGTTCGTGAAGCAAGCTCCGAATGAGACGCCGCCGGAGATACTTAATAATCCAAATTGGTTCCCATATTTTAAGGTACATGTGAGTATATGTATATGTGGCAGTATAATAAGGATCGCTTTTGTTGCTGCACAGTGTTCACATTTAATATGTTGTAGGACTGCATCGGTCGCATTGATGGGACGCACATAGACGCCACGCTACCAGCAAGGCTCGTACCCCGGTTTAGAGGGCGAAAGGGGGTGACGCAGAATGTGCTTGCAGCTGTTACCCCAAACAAAAGATTCACATACGTACTGGCCGGGTGGGAAGGATCCGCAAATGATTTTACGGTCCTGAAAGATGCATTGTCTTTACCCCCCCACTGGGGCTGCGAGTGTACGAAGGTAATATATTACAATTAACATATAACTAAGTTTTACGTATCTCAGATAGCGTCTGAACAGAAAACTGGTTGCCTTTGTATGCATGTAGGTAAATATTACCTTTGCGATGCTGGATATACGACAATGCCAGGATTCATATCGCCATACAGGGGAGTTAGATACCATTTGAAGGACCATACTGATCGGGTTCCTCGAAATCGACGAGAGCTATTCAACCTGCGCCATTCTACATTAAGATCAAAGATCGAGTCCACTTTTGATATCCTAAAGAACAAGTTTAAAATATTGACATCCAAACCTCACTACCCATTCAAGAGCCAGGTCGCTACCGTACTATCGTGCACTGTTTTGCATAATTACATCCAGATTGCAGATCCTCATGACCCCCAACTATATGAAGAAGGGGATGGGGTGGAGGAGGAAGTAGAGGGTATCGATGATAGAGATGACGATGTTATTGATCTATCCCAGCAGGGGACCGTTCGTGAACAAACCGAACAACGGGATCAGTGGAAAATGCGCAGGGAGAAGATAGCTTGGGATATGTGGGTGGACTACTGTAACATAAACAATAACGGGAACACAGATAAGCGTGGCCTATGAGGGGGTCGTTCTATTTGCCTAGTCTGAACATTGTGTCAATGTTCATTTCTTATTGCATGACGTTCGGTGTGTTTAGGATGACAATATTTTCATACTTTGGCTGATCATTTTAATCATTTAAATTTCTGTATTATCTCTGCAAATTCGTTATCATGTCAATAACAATAAACTTATGCGTTTTAATAACAATGAAATTGATGATGTAGGGATGGAAGGATCTAAAAAATAAGGGCATGGGGGCGAGCCCTCCCCGGATGGGAGTGATCCAATGCATCATTTATATGAAAATCTATATGGGACACAACGTGGAGATGCGGAGAGGAGGGTGGAACCCCTTCTGAACCGTCCAATTCCCATGCGGGTTCCACCTAACCCCTACCAAATGCTTGGATACCAATCTGGTGGGCATGGACTGCCATATCAACCTTATGGAAATTACACATTGCCAATGCAAATGCCCTTGTCTCCACAAATGCAAATGTCCATGTCTCCTCCAATGCAAATGCCCATGTCTCCTCCATTGCAAATGCTCATGACTATGCCCTCACCTAGTGGCCATGGGTATATGCATATGCTACAGGGGGGAGAAATACCCAATTCCAGACCCACCTCCTCGCACATTGCATGCGCGATGCCCTCGCCAAAAAGTTGAAATGAAAGAACGCCCGGCAGCGACTCCTCGAGGAAGTCGAGCCGACGTACTGATGAAGCAGAGGGGTCTGTATCAAGTCCAAGCAAAAAGCTGAAGCAGCCTGCCTCGTCTTCACAACATAACAAAATTTGGAAGCCCGAGCACGATGCCACCCTGATTCCATTGCTAGCAGACCTTGCACGGCAGGGCCTTAAGGTCGATAAGACCTTTAAAGGGTCCGCCTTCAATGCCGCGGCAGCTGAAATCAATAAATCTCATGGGACGTCCTTCACAAGTGGTAATGTGAGAAACCACATGAAATCATTGAAGACGCATCTCAAGGATGTGTACGATTGCATGGAAATTAGCGGGGCGGGCTGGGATGTTGATAATAAGATTATTCAGCTGGAGCCAGAAATTTATGACACGTGGGCGGCGGTAAATACTTCTACCTTCTACATAGGCTAGGTGCTAGTACATAGGCTAGGTGCTAGTTCATAAATTATAGATATGAATTGTATATTCATATATGCTTTGGTAATCGTTCAGGCAAACCCTCGCAAGCGTGCATATGTGAACCATCCACTGCCATGGTTCGATGATCTCGGTGTCATCATCGGGGATGACGCAGCACGTGGGGATATGTCATGTTCCTTGTACGATAGCTTTGCAGGCCCATTCTCTGGAGGGGAAGGTGAGCCCGTCACGCCGGATCCGACACATATATGTACTCCACCCCACCATGTCCCTGAGGACATACCCACACAGGCTTCTACAGGAGAGTGTCCATATGGGGGGCCAAGAAATGCTACCCCACCATCGCTGGGGAAGAAGAAACAGCGGCGTCGTGCTGTCAGGGAAGACCCTGATGTAATGCGTGATATTGCCTGCAACGTGAAAGAGGTCGCTGAGGCTATTAGGAGTGCACACTCCCAGCCCCACTGGACTGAAACTCTTGCACATACTGTGTACGCGTTTACGGAGTACCCTCACCACGTCCTGTTGAAGTTGTATAAAGATCTTAGCATGAATGAGCTGGCTGGGCGTCAATTTTTGGCCGTGCCACAGCAGAGTCGAAAGCTTATACTTGAAGATTTAGTGGCAGAAATGAACAGGGACTTGAGGAACGCTGGTTATGACAGCGGAGATGGCATCGGATAGATATGAGAATGTGTGGATTATTAGGTATGGTGGTTGAGTGGGGAGTAGAGGTCGTTGGGGTTGGGTATGTTTTGTATGGGTACGTATGAAACATATTGGCATGTCGCATTGCTGTTTTTTGTGTGGCGTGTCTCCTAGATGCTTTTTGTGTGTGAATGTGAACAATGTGACGTAGGCTAATGGGTGCAGGGTATGTGGCATGTCTACATAATGCTGGGTGACTTGATATGAAACATATTTGCAATGCTCTATGGTTCAATTTTTTGGTTAATGTCTCACTTTTGATGATTTGGCTGCATGGTACATATTTTGGTATATTTTATCCATGTTGTTTTTTGTTGTTATGTGATACATATGGGCAGGGCCTACTGGTGCAAGTTTTGGGCCATGTCTCCATGTTGCAGTGTGTGATATTATGAAACATAAGTGGATGGCTCCTATTATCAGATTTGGTTTATGGCTCCTTGTAGATGTTTCCCTATAAGCCCAATGATGAAGATATGTACATGATCCCTGTGTCCATGGGATATGAAAAAGATAGGTGGATATATGCTGGATGGTTCCACTATCTCTGCGTGTGTGTTATGTGATGGATCAACTGCTTATGACCACCATGATTTATTGCTAACTAAACTTTCTTCCTGAGGGCGATAAAAACACATCTGTTTCTCAATGTTCACAGCAGCACCAATGTGCAATGCCCCCAAAAAAATAAAACTGGGTATAAAAACACATATGTTTCAGCCCTATGATGACTAACATATAATGATCACTTTGTCCCTCGGTTACGAAGAAAAAGTTGTATTAGGTGTGAAGGTTCATTCAAAATGAGCAACCGCCTAATACATACTGAATGCTTAAAAACATGTTACCCTGAGGGCTTAGAAACATATGTGTTTTTATACCCAGTTTAATTTTTTTGGGGTCTTTGCACATTGGTGCTGCAGTGAACATTGAGACACATGTGTGTTTTTATACCCAGTTTAATTTTTTGGGGGCTTTGCACATAGGTGCTGCAGTGAACATTGAGACACATATGTGTTTTTATACCCAGTTTAATTTTTTGGGGGCTTTGCACATTGGTGCTGCAGGGAACATTGAGCAACAAATGTGTTTTTATACCCAGTTTAATTTTTTGGGGGCTTTGCACATTGGTGCTGCAGTGAACATTGAGACACATGTGTGTTTTTATACCTTGTATAAATTTTTTGGGGGCTTTGCACATTGGTGCTGCACTGAACATTGAGACACATATGTGTTTTTATACACAGTTTATTTTTTTGGGGGCTTTGCACATTGGTGCTGCAGGGAACATTGAGCAACAAATGTGTTTTTATACACAGTTTAATTTTTTGGGGGCTTTGCACATTGGTACTGCAGTGAACATTGAGACACATATGTGTTTTTATACCCAGTTTAAGTTTTTGGGGGCTTTGCACATTGGTGCTGCAGTGAACATTGAGACACATGTGTGTTTTTATACCCAGTTTAATTTTTTGGGGGCTTTGCACATTGGTGCTGCAGTGAACATTGAGACACAAGTGTGTTTTTATACCTTGTATAAATTTTTTGGGGGCTTTGCACATTGGTGCTGCACTGAACATTGAGACACATATGTGTTTTTATACACAGTTTATTTTTTTGGGGGCTTTGCACATTGGTGCTGCAGGGAACATTGAGCAACAAATGTGTTTTTATACCCAGTTTAATTTTTTGGGGGCTTTGCACATTGGTGCTGCAATGAACATTGAGACACACATGTGTTTTTATACCCAGTTTAATTTTTTGGGGGCTTTGCACATTGGGGGCTTTGCACATTGGTGCTGCAGGGAACATTGAGCAACAAATGTGTTTTTATACCCAGTTTAATTTTTTGGGGGCTTTGCACATTGGTGCTGCAGTGAACATTGAGACACAAGTGTGTTTTTATACCTTGTATAAATTTTTTGGGGGATTTGCACATTGGTGCTGCAGTGAACATTGAGACACATATGTGTTTTTATACCCAGTTTAATTTTTTGGGGGCTTTGCACATTGGGGGCTTTGCACATTGGTGCTGCAGGGAACATTGAGCAACAAATGTGTTTTTATACCCAGTTTAATTTTTTGGGGGCTTTGCACATTGGTGCTGCAGTGAACATTGAGACACATGTGTGTTTTTATACCCAGTTTAATTTTTTGGGGGCTTTGCACATAGGTGCTGCAGTGAACATTGAGACACATATGTGTTTTTATACCCAGTTTAATTTTTTGGGGGCTTTGCACATTGGTGCTGCAGGGAACATTGAGCAACAAATGTGTTTTTATACCCAGTTTAATTTTTTGGGGGCTTTGCACATTGGTGCTGCAGTGAACATTGAGACACAAGTGTGTTTTTATACCTTGTATAAATTTTTTGGGGGCTTTGCACATTGGTGCTGCACTGAACATTGAGACACATATGTGTTTTTATACACAGTTTATTTTTTTGGGGGCTTTGCACATTGGTGCTGCAGGGAACATTGAGCAACAAATGTGTTTTTATACCCAGTTCAATATTTTGGGGGCTTTGCACATTGGTGCTGCAGTGAACATTGAGACACATATTTGTTTTTATACCCAGTTTAATTTTTTGGGGGCTTTGCACATTGGTGCTGCAGTGAACATTGAGACACATGTGTGTTTTTATACCCAGTTTAATTTTTTGGGGGCTTTGGACATTGGTGCTGCAGTGAACATTGAGACACATATGTGTTTTTATACCCAGTATAATTTTTTTTGGGGCTTTCCACATTGGTGCTGCAGTGAACATTGAGAAACATATGTGTTTTTGTACCCAGTTTAAATTTTTTGGGGGCTTTGCAAAGTGGTGCAGCAGTGAACATTTAGAAACTTGTGTGTTTTTTCCCAGTTTCTATTTTTTGGGGGCAATGCACATAGGTGCAGGTGGGAACAATGAGAAACATATGTGTTTTTATACCCAGTTTAATTTTTTTGGGGGCAATGCACATTGGTGCAGCTGTGAACAATGAGAAACATATGTGTTTTTATACCCAGTTTAATTTGATTAGGGCCTTTGCACATTGGTGCTGCAGTGAACATTGAGACACATTAGTGTTTTTTCCCATTTTCTTTTTTTGTGGCTTTTCACATTGGTGCTTCTGTGAATACTGAGAAACATATGGGTTTTTATACCCAGTTTAATTTTTTGCTGGTGCATTGCACAGTGGCTGACCCTAGCCCAATGATGAAGATAATTAGCTGATCCCCTTGTCCCTCGGGTATGAAAAAATAGGTGGTTGTAGCCTGGATGGTTCCATTACCGATGAGGGGGAGAGAGATATGATGGAGCAACTGCTTATGTCCACCAGGATTTATTGAAAAATTACCTTTCTTCCTGAGGGCTTATGTATACCATAAACACAAACATCTACATTGAGCCATGACACAAAACCTGACTTTATGAGCCAGTCACATTGAGACAGCCTGCTGATGATGAAGATATATATACAGTTCAATTTGTCTCTATGTTACGATATTTCCTTTTATCTTTTACTTCTGAATTAAGCCAGGTGATGTAATCTTCCGCGGGGTTGTCATTGTCTGTAGGTACGCTGCTTCCCCCATTTTTCATGTCATTGTTATATCTCTTTAAATCATTATGCACGCTAACATTTGTTATTTCTTGCAAGGTTAAAATGAGCACCGGTTCCATCTCTTCTATTCAATCCAGACCCAGATTTCCTGCAGGCGGTGAGTTGGCGGCTGATGATGATGACAGCAAGGTTTGCTACTGTCGGTTCAGGGTTGCCAGGCGGACATCATGAACCCGAAAAAATCCCGGCAGGCGCTTTTGGAGCTGTCCATCCCGCGTGAATGGATGCAACTTCTACGAATGGAAGGATCCACCACACTCCGACTGGTCAACCTATGTGATACTGCAGTTGCTGGATGAGATTGAAAGAGGCCCAACCAATGCTCCCTCTTCCACATCGTTCTCGGATCGGCGGCTTTTAGAGATAGAGGGTCGGTTGGCCTCGCTCGTGGGGCGATTTGAGCGGACCACGGTGCGAATGGACACCGTGAAGTTGGTTTTGTTTACGCTCCTAGGTTTGATGTTTGTTGTGTTATTGTTGATTATAGACAAGAGTGGTTGATGTTAGGTTGGTTACACTGTAACACTTTATATTTTTTGGATGTTTGTTATGCAAACTGAGACTGTATTATGGATAGTATAGTCTTCTGTATATGCTGGGTTCATGTGTTATGTTAAATAGGATTGTGATTTCTGTAGTAGGCTGTCTCTGCAAATCAGTTGTAATTTTTTGAATTTATGAATGTTGGAAATGGAAGGGATAAGTGGTTCGGGTGCTTCCTTTGTGGGTACTGCATTCGTTTATATTTAATTGCCCAGAAATGAAATTAACTAATTCTTTTTTTAGTAAATTCGGTATTTTAATTTTGATGTTTGATACACGGGATTTAATCATGAGTATTTAATAGATATTTACTTAATAGTTAATAGTTATTTAACTAATAGTTATTAGTTTAGTTAATTAAATGATTTTTCTACTTCATATTTCCATAGGGGGTTTTTCTCACCTCATAACACCATAACCAACTACCAACAATTCTCATCCAACTTTCCCAAACTCACAATTTCCAAAAGAAACACAAAACTTTACTATGGGCCCCACATCCAAATCCCAAACCAACTTTCCCACCCACTTTCCTTCCAAAGAAACACAAAACTCTATTTCTCTCTCCTCAGGAATCCACCATGGATTTACTATTCACAACAGTAAATCCACATTCACTTTCAACCAAAGAAACAAGCCCTTAACAATTTCACTGGCAGAACAATAATGGTTCTTTAGAATCCCAAATGTACAAATATATCATCATGAGCTTAATCATCCGAACAAGGCTTGGCGGAATCATTAGGTGATGATCTCTCAAAGCATTCGGGTTCGGTGTGGCTTATCTTTAGTGATCCAATTCTTGGTTGTATTCTTCACGCTAAAGCTCCAGAGGCAAAATATAAGGGTGCCCCCTGTATGAAAATGACATTTGCAAATAAAATTGCATGCCTCACAAAAAAATCAGTCATCGCCCATATGAAGCCCTGATTTTTTATACCTGAAAGAAAAACGAAAAACATTCTTATGTAAATCTCTCCTAATTAAATCGACGAAAACCAGTCCATATGGCAGTGTAAATTAGAGAAATATACAAATTTTGATGGAACCACACACGCAATGAAGCCAAGTTTTGCAATATTGTTTCAAACACCATTACAGGCATGTGAATTACAAGCCTTCCAACAATATACAAGCCAAAAAAATCCATTAACACACAAGATTAATCATATCTCAATAATCAATAAATAACTGTAATAAATTAAAAAAAATGAAATTATTCTTCTAATGATGTAATTAAAATCAAATATTTAACTTTCCAAGGTCACCTTGACTAAAACCAATATATAAAACTAAATGAAGGTTCCCTGAAGCCAAAGAGCTACGATAAAGGTGCCAAAAGTTACACGTGCGGTGTCAACATATTTTATTTGGAAGACGCACTTTACTGTCAAAACAAACTTAGTAATACATAATTATATTTTAGATTGTCAAAATAACGAATAATAAACATAATATATAGTTAAATCCGAAGTAAAGGAATTTCATTCTTATTCACATGAAAAGTTACTGAAAATGATTTGATCTAAGAGACCCAAGTCCCAACGTCTATTAACTCTGCTAACAAAACCATGGACATGATGGAAAAATTTAAATACGAGACCTAATTAGATGATCTTGATTATGTGAAGAGTAAACTAATGTTGCCGTGACTTTTAATCTCTCCTTTTCATCTTAATATTTCTCCTACCGGATCCTAACCTTTGAACCATGTTAAATAAACAAGATTTGTTCCCATCAGCTTATAATTCAGTAACGTAATAAGACAATAAATTAAATTTACAACCTTGCAAGGCAATGCTTGATTTTAATTTAAAATTTGATTCAAAATTATCTCGATGATTATAATCATTTATTAAATGACCAATTATAATTTCCAATTAATGAGATATTACATGCACCCAAAAACATATAGTTTCCATATGCAGACATCAAATTATATTATTCATCCAACCACCTGAACTTCAGCATTATGCATGTATTGTTGCTGCGTATACTTCAGTGTTATGTCTGCATTGTAATACAAGATGCAAAGAATAACATTGTGCGTCGTCGATGCAGTTCATCCATTCTGCAAAGATGCTACTGACAAGTTGCCGACCGTGATAAGCCCAAGCATCATAAAGAATGGCTTGGAATGACTCGGCAACAAAAATGTTGAATACTGATGGCATTTTGGATGTTCGGCTTAATTTTTAGTGTAAGTTGGTCACCAGCCATGGCAGCCGAGTATTCCAACATATTTGGGCCAGACCTCACCATTGAACGGTTTAAGTATCACGGTTCTGCTTTCCCAATCAAGTTGTTTTTAGTGGAGCTGTAGGCCTCCTGTGTCTGTGATCCAAAAGCAGCGAGAGTTTATTGGACATGTCTCCCGGCTCTCCAGAGAGCCTCGTCAGCGCGGCCCCCAGCATGGCTAGGGGATTTGTTTCAGCACGACCGAGTGCTGCGTGACACAGCGCAAGGACCCGTAGGGTCGGACCAGCGGGACCCCAGCCTGGCTGGAGACTAGACAAGAAGAATGCACAACTTTTGAGCTCAGAAAAAAAATACATTTATTGAGGTTGAGTTAGATACATTTAAAAGAACAGCTTATTGAGGTCGGGTCCTGCCCCTCATCAGAGGTGGTGCTTGCCAACGGTTTGGATTGGGAGGGAGGCTACCACTTCGTGAGCCATGAGCATGCTGATTTGAAAAATCTAGGGGTTTTCAAGAGAAAATTTTCAGACTTATATTTATGGGAGAATATTGCAGGTTACAATAGAGATATTTCGAGAGGATCTCGCTCTCGAAACCTTCTATCTATGAGACAAGGTACAGTCTCACTAGTTCTAAGTTTCTAATCTCTAGTTCTTAGGGTTTTCTTCTCAAAATCAACATGAAGCCATTAGTTTCTCTCCCCAAAATATAAGTAGGACAGATCTGTACTAAATTACAAACATTCCCTAAAAACCCAAAACTTTGTAAAAACACCCAAAAATTCAGAAAAACATCACATAGCTTCACAAAAATGTCCATGAGCTAGTTAGCCACTTCATGATCCGTCATGTGCTACCGCCTCTGATAGGAATACCATCAGATGCATTCCTTGGCCTCCCATTGAATACTCACGAGTACAAAAACCCCGTGAGTGGTGGGCAACTTCACCAAGAGGTCAATGCCGGTATCGCATTGAGGGCCAGCAACCTTATGATCACGTTGAAGGCCCCAGTACAATTGACCATCAGGAAGTTGACATTTCACACTTGATGGTAGGGGGCTATGCCGAACTCCACTTGAAAGAAGACCATCCATTCGGAGACTACCTGTGATCCCATGAAGCATAAGAGATTGGTGTAGGCAGTTTGCATGGTGTCTTCAATGATCCCCAGCTTCTGGAAGGTTTCCAGGTCGAGGTTGTCCACAACGCTCCCATTGTCTATTAGGATACAAAGAACTCTGTGGTTGGCAATATGTAGGCTGACCACGATGGCATTAGTATGGGGCTAATGAATTCTCCTTGCCTCGGCCTCTGTGAAGAGGAGAGGCTCCTTTGTCAGCCTGAACTGCTTCGAGGTCCTCTCAACAATAGCGGAGTCGAGCTTGGTCGGAGGCAAGCGCGCTTGGCAAGTGACTCTTCTGCGCACTGTTGGAGTCAAGTAACAGTCGCCTATGGTCATAGGACCAAAAATGAGGTCGGCCACATTGGACGAGCCATCAATACCTTTTTCCCTTCTATTGTCGTGAGGTCCCTCAGCTCAGTCTTGTTCTAAAGACGTAAACTTCCAGAGCTGTCCTTTCTGGATGAGACGCTCGATCTGTCCATGGAGAACCTTGCAACAGTCCATGATGTGTTTTACCCCTTGTGGAATTCGGTGTTTAGACTTATCCGCCTTGGGGTGGTCCTCTAGGAGACGTGGAGCGTTAAACTCCATCACCGCCTTGGATAGGATCTCCAAAAGCGTGGCCAACAGGGCCATAGACCCGTACCTCGGGAGACCTAGGTCTCCTATCGCTCGCCTGAGAGCGCTCATACCACTTCTCAGATCTGGGACGCTTGCTGGCAATGTGGTCGAGGTTAGCCCTCTTCCGAGAGGACCTGCGGCTATAAGCTGATCGCACGTATGCTTCCTCTGCAGCTATGAATCTGTTGACTCGGCTCATCAAATGAGCAAAACTCAAAGACACCTGCTTGCAGAGTTTGAACTTTAGGTCGGACCCGTCCAAGAAGCCAACCTAGAGTGCCATCTTGGCGACGTCGTCGGGACAGACGTCGACCGCCATATGAGCTCAATAGAAACAGGCTAGGAACGGGCCGTTGGACTAGTCAACCCCTTGCTTAATAGAGACCATTGATTCGAGGTACCTCTTACTCACTTTCTGGACTTTCTGGGCAGCAAAATGGGAGAAGAACCGCCATCGGAGGTCAACGAATGAGCCCATCGAGCCCATGGAAAGATTCCTAAATCATTGTCGAGCCACCACAATCAGGCAACTGAGAAGACCGAACAGATCAGGTATGAAGGTCAGGGTGACCTTTATACTCCATGTAGGTCTCAAGGTGCTCGACCAGGTCACCTGCACAGGCATGCCTTGGGACACCCGCCATGGAAGGCAAAGTGTACTTTCGTGGATATGGAGTGTTGAGAATGGTGGATACGAATGATGATGCGAAGAGAAGGCCTATGTCCTCAAAGGATCAAGATCCCCTCGCTGAAGCCTGTCGATTTGTTGCTGTAAGTCAGCAATCTGGTCTTCCAATGAGGGATCCCAAGCTACACGCCTCACGGGGATCTTCTGTTTGAGATCAGGCTTACTGCTTTCCTTCGCCTATAGATGAGAGTGTAGGTCGACGCTTGTTACAAGCGAAGGGCTCTTGGTGCGAGGCTCTCAGCCAGCGCTTTTAGACTTCTCGTTGATGCTGGAGCTGCACGTCTCAATTAACATGAGCCCTTCTTCTCTTATAGGAGGAAGCACCCCAACCTATGCTTTCCCTTCATCATTAAAGATGATGTCGGAGGGATGTTTAGAGTCGCCGAACGAATGCTACATCAAGATCCATGTAACGGAGTTGTCACAAGGCCATTCATATAACATCAATTATTGACTCCGAATACTCGCACCAACTGTGGATGCAAGGATCCCGCACTAGTAGAGGACCCAGGCAGGGTTTCGTCGGGCCAAAATGCACCTTCTCTGAAACTTAAAACAAAGAGAAGAACTGATCGAAAGGGGTGACCTCTGATGCTTATGTCAGCTCCAAGTAAGGAGGAGGTATATGGTTTTAGCATTTGTGTGCACTTGGAATCAATGTGCTCCGCTTTTTAGGTCGAGTGCTGGTTACACCATGTCATGGTGAGTTATGGAGATCCCAGATCCTCTGCATGTAACTGTTCCTCTGATTGCATGTTGAACGAATAAAGAACAATACTCGCTGACATCTGAATTAAGCATGTCTGCTTCTTACGCAATGGAATGATTTTGCCGATTTTCCTCTCGTAACAGTCTAAAGAGGGGATCGTCAAGGATTGCATTATTTGATTGCACAAGGTGTTTATAGAAACAAACCTGTCAGGCGGGTGATGATGCAGCTATAGGAGCTGGCCTCAGGCATGTACCGCCAAGGTCCTCTTGAGAAGCCATGTTGCTAAGGAGACAACCTCTTGGAGGTCATCTTCGCAGGGCTGCTGCTCTCAAGGAGCCAACATAATGGATGTCGTCTTCATGGAGAGTGGCTGCTAAAGGAGCAGATCTCGTGGTGATCGTCCTTGCATGAGTCTTGACGACCAAACTGGATTAATGTGCATGGTCTACTACGCACTTTCAAGATAAGAAGCAATGGAAGGCTCTTGAATCAAAGATGGCTAAGGCCGGAGTTAATGTTACTAAGACTACACCTAGAATACGATAATGTATACTTAGCAACAATAGCAAGGCAATTATGCTTGAACATTAAAAGCAATGTAAAGAGAGTTTTAGGAGTTACATATGAACACTTGTTCTATGGCCTCAGCTTCTTCAGCCGTCATAATGAATGCTAAACGCCAAGAATTGGTTTGCTTGACCTGTTGGAAGGCCTTGTGCTGAGTAGCTAAAGGTGGTCCTTGCTGAGTTGATCCTGAAGCGGTAGTCGATGGGTTTGTTTGCTTGTTGATGTACCAAGGGCAGTTTTTTGGGGAATGCTTAGACACTTCACAGATGAAACATTGGTTCAACATATGACAATCGTTCTTGACATGACCCAATCGATTACAACGATAAAACACCATGTGGGGTCAAGTGATGATCGGAGATGCACACCTTTTAAAAGGGGTAGTCTGTGTTGATCAAAGAATGTTCTTTGCTAGATCCATTAGACGTTTAGGGCTTGTTCTTTTGTGTTTAAATTTTGGTTGTTTGAAGTTGTGAATAGCGTTGGTGAAATGGGTATTGTGTTTTTTTGGGTGAAAGTGGGTTGTGAATGTGAATGTTGAAATTTTTTGTGGGTCCCACACAACTTTTTTGTGTGTGTTTTGTGGCCACGTCAGCAACTTTCACAGTCAAAGAAGCCAACACAAAAGAACAGAATGAGTGAAAGTGAGGATGAGAATGAGTGAATAGTGGGAGGAATAGTGTAATCTTCCACTTTCACAACATTTTAAACACAAAAGAACAGGCCCTTACGTGCTTTGCTAGTTTAATTTTGCTAGTTTCATTAGACGTTTACTTCCTCAGACCTAAGATGTCTTTGAAGTTAGGCTACATCTTCATAACTTAATGCTGCCTCCAATACATCCTGATGAGTCGATAATTTCACGAAGGTCGTCGAGGCTTTGATGTCAATGTTTAAGCCTTTACAAAATTGAAAGACATCGTCTTCAAGATCCTCGACTAAGAAGTGAAACGACGGAGCATTGAAAACTCAGCATCGTAGTTCTCAATTGTCTCCGATACCTGGACCAAGTTGACGAAAAGTTGTTGGAGTGCTCTTTTCGCTGTATCGAAAAGTTGACGAAAAGTTGTTGGAGAAGTATCGACTATCAAACGTTTCACAAAACATGGCCCAAGAAATAGGCCTAACCAAGCGTGCCTCTTCTGATTCCCACCAGTTCCGAGCATTGTCAGTCAACTGGAGTTTGGCTACTTCCACCCATCTTGCCTGAGGATGCGAGCAGTGCCTAAATTGTCTAGTGCCTAAATTGTCTTCTGTACTCCGGTCTCACTCTTCAGCTTCAAGAGGGCACTCCCTTTTTAGAGAAGTTTATAGAGTGCATCTACCGAAAATGCTCGACTCCAGCTTCAGCTTAAGGGACATGTTGTGATTCTCATTAGAGAAGATGGTGTCGGATTTCCAACATCTCCCTTACGACCTTCATGATGTCGTTGTCAAAGACACCATTTGCATTTGGGATGTTTGGTCATTCTGCCATATTGCAACAAACATGGATGAAAATTTTGTAATAGAGGAAGTGCATGACGAATTCCACGTCTTCCAATTACGCCGATATATAAGTGACCCTAAGCATATAGTAGAGTACTCAAATATTTCAATACGATCAGACTGCCCTATGAGCAACAGCCAATGCAACTTCTAGATCGACAACAGAAAACCCTCAAAAATAAAATTATCAATCTAGTGAGTGATGTGCCACCACGACTTACCTTGTGAAAACACCTAGGAACGAGAAGAAATACTTGAACAATATCCTTACTCTCTGCACCTAGTTGTAAGAAATTCTGACAAAATTTTGGCAGAGGGTAGGATGTAATGGTCTGAATCCATCACTACACATATTTCAATTTAAATGTTATTAAAATAATTACAAATATGTTTCTATGATTTTTAAATATTTTTCTGTAATTTGAGCTATTTTAATTTTTTAGAAACAACTTTATAAAATATAAAATAATAATAATTTAACCTTTTTACTTTTACCTTAACTAATCTTCCCAACTTACCCTAAATCTATAGCTGGCCGATCGAACTCCCAACTTCACCCCCTTAAATTACTCCATTAATGATTTAAATTATTTAGTTATATGAAATAATATTTTGTCCCTTGTAGTTGCATATAAAGCCACCCTTCAAACAAACAGCAAAACCCAGCTCGTGACCTCCGACGAGACCCCCAACGAGACCCCAAAGCACCCGACCAAAGACCCGACAAGACCCCAAAAAAGCATAATATTGTTCAATCCAACACATAAGATGATTGAAGTGTCATAATACTCTCTTCACCGATAAGAAAATTACAAAACAAACAAGCTAATTAGATTTTATATACTAACATAAAATTGCTGATGACAACCCGTAGGAAATGATCAGCCTATTTGGATCTCTGCCTCATCTTTCGACGCTTCCTCTTGAGCCTCCTCATCCGCTTCTTCTTCCACTGCAAATAAAAAAGCAAAACAGAATACGAGTTTAAAATTTCACTTCAAGACATTACATTTGGAAACAAATCGTGTCTAATAACAAAGAGCAAATAACAGCTATCATCTAAACTCTGAGAGATCTATATCTTATATGCTGACATGCCACATTCAATGATTAAGTATGACATAAAATTTTTTCTTTGCCACAAAGGACCTTTGTGCATGAAAATCCATCATGTTATCCTAAAAAAAGATGTCTCATATAATATACATTGGTAATTGCTCCATACACCGAATATTCGGTGTATGGAGATGACAATGGTCCAAAAATTGCAAAAAATATTAATTTACGGGTCACTTCCCTGTTTATCTCTCTCAAATTCTTTGCAGTTTTGGGAAACTGTCACCTCACCGCACCGAACGGGGAGGTGTATTTAGTCGTTCTCTATACATTATTCTGATAAGAATTACATCATAATGATCAAATGATAAGACATTACTCAGAAAAATGAACTTATCTTCTCATTGGTATATTTATACCTCCGAAGTCTGACATGCGATATTGTTCATAAATCATCACAGTACTCAAGAAAATATCTCAAATTAACATATACTAATCAATCAAAATATCTAAAACATGTAAAGCGCCGGATCAGAGGTTGGTATGAGTATCATTCATACGAAATCAGAAACACGGACCAATTAATTTCCTCATCATCTCCACAAACATCGTTTTTCATCACAAAAGCATAAAATTACATACCAAATAATACTGCAGGAACAAATATAAAGACAAATAACAATCAGAAAAGGGTCAGAGGCTGGTAACAGTATCTGTCAAATAAATTCAGAAACACGGACCTTTTAATCTCCTCGTTATTCCTCAACTGATTTGTTTTCAAAATACCACAAAAATAAGAAAAAACATGAAAATAAAAAAATGAAATGAAAATATGGAGATCATCAGAGACTTAAATACACTGAATCATTATAGAGGTTTATAACCATCATATTGTTGCAGTTTTTCCTCATCAACTGATCCCCCGTTCTCATCTAACATTGGGTTTTTTGAAAAATAAAATTAAGTACATGGTGGTCGGCATTTCAAGTAATAAAATAAAAAGGCTAGTAAGACGCCAAATCTAATCATTCATTATAAATACAAAACCCTAACTTTTATCAGTCTAAAATCATGCCAACCATTGAAAACAAATCTAGATCGATGAGAGATCTAACCTTCGCCCTCATCGCGAACTCACTGAACCTTGACGATTATCTTTGCTTGCCTTTCTATCTCTCGGGCGGCTTCGAATTCTGAAGAGTAAGGAATATCGAGATGTCTTTGCGTATTTATAGCGCTAGGTTTTCGAACTCTCCAGAGGAAAACCCTAGATTTAGATCGATGCAATCGCAGTCGTCCATTTGGTTCATTGGATAGAACTAGCCTTGTTTGCGATAGCGGGTCGGTTTCGGGTCTAATAGTAGTCATACCCAAGTCCGAAAATAGTCGGGTTTAGGTGCCATCTCAGTGTATCGACAGCTCACATCCTTCATGGACGGCGGAGCGGAATCCGGTCACCGCTATGAGCCGGCGGTGGACCAGACGTCGCCATCGGAGCCGGGGACTTCCGTCGAGGAAGAGCCCGGTGACGGCCTCAAGGGATGCCACGCGCTCGCGAATGCGATCACTTCGACTCTGGGATCGGTGATGAAAGAGTTCGATTCGAGAGCTGAAGGCGCGATTCGAAGCCAGGATGAGCTCACTCGATCTATCGATCGTCTCACTTGCGGTATTTCTTGGTCCCCCCCCCGGCGCGCCGAAATTGGAACCAATTTCGTTCCTTTGTGGCGATTTTTACTGTTTTTTGAAGTTAACGTTGAATTTCTCATCAAAAGGGGGTTCTTTTATGTGAAGTTTATCCACTAACTGTGCGGGATGGCTTTATCAATTGTTAAGGATAGTCAGACTTTTATTTATTGAGATTTCGAGAGTTCGAGACTATTTGTTTTGCTTGAGGGGCTTATAGAATTCGCTAGCAGAGTATGATTTTGTTAAAACATTAAGAGATGACTGTTTTGATTCCCTGATTAAGAGATGATTTTGTTTCTGACGGAACCTCTATGCTCATGTTCTTGAACCATAAGTAGTTCATCAATTTGTAATTTTTTTACAGAGCTCGACAAGCTATTGGAAGATGCACCGTTGCCGTTTATAATGCAGCATGCAAGGAAGATCTCATCTATTCGCCGGAGAGTTTCGTCGTTAAACTTGGTCCTGAAATCAATACAGAGGCGAATCGATAACATTGATCGGATACTTTCCACAGGGGCGCCGAATGGTAATGTTCAATCTGATAACTTACCATGCTTGATTATAATACGTTGCAGAGTAGGGATAATTTACTACAACCCTCGCATATGCAAAATTATACTTCAGAAAATGTGCTCTTACTACTTTGATTTTCTCAATTTATTCAGCTTTTGTTATGATTTTCTCCACCGTTTCATTAAGGGTTGACGTTTTATTCATTTTTCTGTCACAAATCTATATTTCTGCACTTTCTTAGATTGATTTTGCAATCCTGGGCGATTCAATACTATGACTAATCTTAAAACAGCAGGATTGAAATGTTAACACTAAACTACTACATTGAACAATGATGTTTGCATATAAAATTCTATTAAGGCCATGTTTGGTTTGAGGGAAAAGGAAAGAAAAGAAAAGAAATTTGGAAGGAAATTTTTTTCCTTTGTTTGGTTAGGAAGAAAACAAAAGAGAAAAAAAAAGTGAAAGAAAAATACAACTTAAACTTTCCCCTACTGTTTCCTGCCAAAACCTAGATAAAATGCTTTCCTTTTCTTCTCAAAGTTGTACAGCTTCAACGTTGGGCGATCTCACTCGTCTCGCCTTGATCCTAGACAAAGAATAGCACTGCAGGGAGCACCCAAACTCCATCAATCTCGATGGTAGCGAGAACATGGCCTCCGCCCCACCCAACCTCTGCCCCTCCCCCTTCACCTATGACACCCTCCTTTACCTCCTCGGCCGCTCCCGCCGCTTCCGAAAATGCTGGAACCTCCTCCGCCACATGAAATGCCAAGGCCCTTCTTTGGTCTCCTTGAAAACCTTGCAGATCGCCCTCGCCAACATCACCAAGGTCTGATCCGTCTGCCAGACCGTCAAGAGCTTCCGAAAGTTCCACAAGCTCATCGACCCCTTTGACGCACCATGCTTCAACGTGTTGCTCGGGGCGCTGTGTCAGGAGAAAAGCATGGTCGATGCGAGAAACGTTTATCATGCGTTGAAGCATGAGTTCTGACCCGACGCCCACACTTTCAATATATTTATGTCGGGGTGGAGAGGCATCCACGATGCCGAGAGCTTCTATGAGGAGACGAAGGACACGTGAGTGGTTTTGGATTTCGTGACCTACAATTGTTTGATCGATGTTTATTACAAGAACAGAGAGGTTGGTAATGCACGGAAGGTGTTTGATGAAATATGTGAGAAGGAGATTTGGCCTGATGTGATCAGCTTTACGAGCTTGATCGACGAATTGGGGCTAACCGGGCAGCCTGACAAGGCCCGGGACGTGTTGAAGGTGATGATGGAGGTCGGGTGCTCCCCGGACGCTGCAGTATACAATGCATCGATAAGAATTTTGTTTTCCTCAACAACCAAATAAGAAAAAGAATTTTGTTTCTTTTTCTTTTTCTTTTTTTCTCTTTGCTTTCCTTCTTATTTTTCTCCATTTTTTTATGGAACCAAATAGAGCCTAAATGCATTTCACTTGATTATATAATGAGAATAATGGGTATCATATGACATATAATGCTAACCCTCATATGCAGCTCTAAAACTACATACCATGTTATTGTTTTGAAGGATCAAAACTGTTCATTTTGATTTGCATGTTCTAAAACCCCGGACATTGAATTCGACTAGGTGAACCCAAGAGGTTTTGTCCGTTTATCGAACTGTTGTAAATTTAACAATTTTGTATGAATAACCCATTGGGTTACCTGGAATTCAGTCTTTTGGGGTTTTAGAATATGAACATCAAAATTAACGGTTTCGATCCTTCTAAAAAATAATGGAAAAAAATAATGGAGAGTAAAGTTTTGAAGGTCTCATATAAGCCTTAGCCATATATGTCATATGATACCCATTAGTCTAACTTTAAAGCCAAATGGCCAACACATAAAGAGTTTGTTTATATAAAAGTTAGCGATTTGTGATATAAAGTTAGAAAAGACTTTGAGCCTTCAACAGCATGAACTGCAACTTGACACTGATGCTATTAGACAATTATGTCTAAAAAGGTACGACAGGACATGGAGAGGGCATCATTGCACACCATAGAAAAGTATTATTTTTACAAACTCTGAGATATTATGGACCAACAAATGTTAAAAGTGTGGTAATATGCCTAGAATATACGATTTGCATATTGTAAGCATTAAAGTTTGCTTGTGTATCTCCATTTGGTTATGGGCAATTCTTTTTATTGAGTTGTACCCTTCAATTTTGAAAACAGTAGGTAACAATAGACCATATGCTAATGGGTGCGAGCATTAACTAATTATCTGTTGAGGTCAGCAAAAAATTGGAGTCAAGTGGTGTGTGTTATATTCCTTTGAAGGCTTTCTTTGCTAGGTTTATCTAGAACTAGAAGAATAGGGGTCTAGAACCTTAGACATAGTGCTTTTGAAAAATTATTGGACATCATGTACTGTAAAGATGCTGGTGTGGTGTGGTGGATCTTGGCTTAAATTGTTAACTGATAAGGATATACTATTTCTTTAGACGACACATGGACACTTCATAATGAGTGATGTGTTTGTGTCAGACACATGTTCACCAACACGTGCGCAGCTCTTGCCTAACCTGTATCCAACATTTCGAAGCCATGTCTAATTTAAAAACCCAACCCTTGCGTGTTAGAGCCATGTCAGTTTTGAATAAAAAAGAAAAAAGTCACGTGTTGGACATTTTAGAGTCACATTTTAAGGGAAAATATAAAATGGTCTTCTTAACGAAGATGTTACTATGTCCATAAAACCTAACATTGCTTGAACTATGCGAGGCATTGATTAGATTCTTTTGTTTTGTTTTGTCTTTGAAAGGGATTTGGGTTTCTATTTGTTGATTTTGTCATTTGATTAGAAGCTAGGCATTTTCGTCATTGACGTTTTATATTGTTTTCCGTTTTATTTTTTGTTGAGCTTCAGAATCATTATGAGTTTCGATGCATGTTATTTATAGAAATTGATGCATGCGCACAATTATAGTTATATCAATGTGTCACTGCGTCTTACTTTTTAAGAACTTGTGATGCTCAGTGTCCTTGTCGTCTTGTCTCATGTTGTATGTGCGTCCCTCATCAGTGTCCCTGCTTCATAGATTTATTTAGACTTCCATTCTTTTGTCAGTATTTATAACTTCACCTTCGGTGGCAACTATAATGATTTTCTGCTTTCTTCAAGACCCGGTGTTTGGTAGCTTCCTAAGATCTTACCCTAGATTTCATTTACGTGATGATATTCTTGGCCTATGAACATCTCATGAACAGAAATGTACTTCCTTCTCATGTACATGTCTACTCATAGTTCTTTAAATTTGTGTGTGTTACTGTGTTAGCGAATGCAAATTTTTTTTACCTCCCTTGTAGAGAAATTGCCTCTAGATATTGCTGCAGCGTCGTCTTTGGCTTTGTAAGGCATGTATTCCTCTTTCTCCTTTATGCTGACAAACTATAGCTTCCATTGGTGTAGCCTAACCTCTGCGACCAATATTTTCCTGAGCATATGTTCTTCATGCTCTGATTTACTCATGAAAGTTGACTACTCTGCTGAAACAATTTGCCTATTCCAATCTGACTACTGCATTCTAATTTCTGCAACCGAGAGAAAGTAAATGTTGCAAGGGTGGCAATGGTGCTAAACCCATGATGCTGCAATTTGAGTTTAACTGGAATTGTCAAGTCTGAATACTCGAATACGAATACTCGAATACGTTTTCATGATTACCTGTCCATGTATACGTTTTCACGATCGAAATTATTTTGTCATGTCAAGGTTGCTAACCATAACATGGTCTGATTTTCCAGGTTCGCATACGAAAGGTTGATGCAGTTGATGTCTGCTTGTCTATGGAAAGCATAGTGTTTCTTTTCAAGAGGAGATGCGGGTGGATTTTGACTTACAGTTTCATGATGGGTTCCAAATCCCCAAAACAGTACATGTCAACTTACGACCATACCATCGCAATCGAATGCATGCCAATCCTGTAAATATCACTAAAATCTTCACTGGGAAATACATTCGTGCGTCCATTTTGTTTGAAGCACAAACTTAAGTTTGATTCATTTCCTTCTTTCCCCGCCGTGAGTGTTTAACTTTTTTCCCTTTCCAAAATGCCGTCTAAAACTCTATTGCAATATAACTTGATGGCAAAATCCAAGGGCAACCTATCCATTTCCTTTAAAAAAACTAAAACGACTCAAAACTCAGGATGGTTTACTAATATTAACCCTCTTTCAACAAAATCACCACCCCAAAGTCAAGGTGTCCAAATGGCCCGCGGGCCCGGCCCGCTCGGCCCGGTCAACGGGCCGGGCTGGCCCGGAGCCGTTGATCGGGCCCGGCCCGCGCCCAGGGCCGGGCTTCCCGGCCCGGCGGCGGGCCCGGGCCAAGTCCGGGAATTGGTTTTTGCGGGCTGGGCCGGCCCTCCTACAGGCTGCAATTGCAGCATGTAGACTGCAATGGTCTTATGACCTTTGCAGTTTTTTTTTGCTGTTGATAATTTGGGCAGAATTATGGGGGAGTGGTTTTTTTGTCATTTCTTGGGCTTTTGACCAAAAATACCCCTCCCAATGGTCATAAACGGCTATTTGGGAGGGGTATTTTGGACATTTTACATCGAAAACCCTATAAATTTCATCCAACCCCTCTCATTTTTTTTCACAATTCTCATACTCTCTCAAACTCTCTCATACGTTCAAGCAAGAAAGATCAACCCCTCTCAAGCAAGATCAAGATTCGCGGCTCAAATCGATATCGCTCTCATCTTCCTCCGATGTCATCATCATCTCAGTTCAACCCGCTGTCAACAAATCAGGTTCCTAAATTTTTAGAATAATGTCGGGACCAAACCGTAGGGGCCGGACTTATAATTTCCACCTCAACACTGAGGAGGAAGATAACTTTAACATGATGAGGGATAACATCCCAGAAACCCAAAATTATGACCATTTGGAAATGTCACAAAATGAACAAACTGAATCGTATCAGTACCCAAATACTATGCAACCTGATTATACTATGTCTGCACAAACATCTTCTGTACACACTGTTACACAATCACAACCTATTCCTGCTGATGTTCCACTTCCACCTACACAAGTAACACCACCAACCCAACCCAGATCAACAAAATCTGCGGTTTGGGAGCACTTTTCAATTGAAACTGTCCCGGGCAGAGGCACGCAGGCAGTTTGTAAAATATGTAGATCTGATTTTACTTGCAAACTTTCTGATGGCACAACCCACCTAAAGAGACACCATGCCTCTCACTTAAAAAAGAACCTTAAACAGACAACACTAAACTTATCTGGCTCTTCTTCCGCTTTATCTAATTTCTCATACTCTACTGAGACTTTGAGAAAAGAGATGGCACGATTTGTAATATGTCAAGCATTACCATTTACTTATGGGAAAAGCTCCGATTTAGAAAGACTTAATCAGTTGGCCCCTTAACACTGCCTTTAGAAGAGTGTCTAGAAACACTCTTCAAAGAGATGCTATGTCAGCTTTTGAAGCTGGTAAAGCTAAATTGATTGAAACGTTTGCTAGTGTAAAATCTAGAATAACGTTGACTTCTGATATTTGGACCACAAAATGGGGTGCATCATATTTATGTGTTACATCTCATTATGTAGATAATTCATACTTGCTGAATAAAATGATTATTGGTTTTAGAATGTTAGAGGAAGCACATTTTGGTGGTGCTGTTGCTAATGTAATAATGGATGTTATTCATGATTTTAATATTGCAGACAAAATTTTTTCAATTACGTTTGATAATGCATCTAATAACACTAGTGCAATTAACGTTTTAAAAAGAACTTTGCCCCTTGATGTGGTTGGGTTGTTCCATCAAAGATGTGCATGTCACGTCTTGAACTTGATAGTTCGCGATGGACTTGCTACTTGTTCACCTTATATAGAAAAAATTAGAAATCTCATGTTGTTCACACATATTTCTGGCACTAGACGACTTCAATACAAACAACTGTGTCGTACTAGACAAAAACCATACCTGGCATTTAAATTTGATGTTGCATCAATGTGGAACTCAACTTACTTAATGCTGCGATCCATGCTTAAAAATAGAGAGCAGATTACAGATTATGCACTTACATATCTTTCACATGATCCTGCTTTTGACATTACTGATATAGAGTGGTTAATGTATAGCATCTGCATGACTTTTTAGAAGTTTTTTTACTGCTTCAAACAAATTTTCTGGGGTTTACTACCCAACATCTTATTTAGGATTAGAACAATTAGTTTTAATTTCTGATCAGATATCTAGGCATAGAAAAAGTACACACCCTGCCATAATGCCTATGATACTTGAAATGTCTGCAAAACTAGCTAAGTATTGGAATACGATTCCTCTTCTTTACTCATTGTCTAAAGTTTTTGATCCTCGTTTAAGGCGGATGCTGCACTAGGTTTATTAGAACTGTATTCTGAAAACATGGGATTTTCCCATGTTGAACAAGTATCTGCTGCTAAAAATAGCTTAAGAACTATGTATGCAAATTATGAGGCTAAATATGGTAATGTTTCACTTAATTCATCTGTCTCTGCTAGTGCTTCTGCTTCTACTTCTAGTCAGATTCGCCAAATGTTAGGAAAGAAGAAACAAAAAACTAAATTCGGATTGTTCTACTAGTGAACTATCCAAATATTTAGCTAATCCATTTTCCTTTTCGGAGGAAGCAATGGATGATGAGTATTTTGATCCTCTTGCCTGGTGGAAAGGATATGAATCTGTTTATCCTATTCTTTCCATTATGGCACGTGATTTGTTATCTGTACCTATTTCTACAGTTGCTTCGGAGTCTGCTTTTAGTGCAGGTGGTCGCGTTCTGAGCAACAAGAGATCGCGGCTGAAGAAAGACATTGTTGAAGTTGCGGTATGTGCGAAGGATTGGTTCCATGCTGAAAGCCGCTTACAGAACAAGAAGGACATTTCTGAAGATTCCGATGAAGAAGCTGAGTGATGAATTTTTATTGTCTTAGTTGTATTATTTTTCTGTTTTGGCCATCGTATGAGGGGTAAGGTTGGCCGATGTACGCCCCTCTTCAAAAAAAGATTATAATTAATAAAATTTAAAGGTTCAACCCGGGACCTTGGCTTAATTATCTACTTCCAAATTGTTTGAATTTTATCAAGTAAATAACTAGGACTTTGTGATATATTTTTTAGATTTTTTTTAATTTTTTTAATATATAATGGGTGGCCCGGGGCCCGCCCGGGCCCGGGCCCGGGCGTGGCCGGGCCACGGGCCAAGCTTCCGCCCCCCGGCCCCCTCCGGGTCGGAGCCCGGCCAAAGCCCGGCCGGGGCCGGCCCGGGCCGGCCCGTTGGACATCTTGACCTCAAAGTAAGAAACAATAGACTCTTGCTATAACCTTGGCGTCTCTCTCAAATACATGGCACAATGCCAAGATTATTCACCATGGATCCCTATTTGTTAATCTCAAAAAATGGCATAATATGGCTAATTTTACTTAAAACTTGATTTATGTGCCATTTTTGTAAATGTGGGTGCACAGAAACCTGAAACAAATTCTTTTTGATTACACATGTTGGTAAATAAACAATAGTAGGTTTGGGGGTGTTGAAAGAAAAGATCGTTTCTGTCTACAAGGTTTTTGTTCAAAAATTGTTTAAAAAGTGGCGTCGCCCGGACTCGAACCGGAGACCTTCAGTGTGTTAGACTGACGTGATAACCAACTACACCACGACACCCTTTTCCTTGTTTCGTTTAAATAGCAATATATATAACAGGTGACCTGATGGATACAGACGTCACATTTGGCCAGACCCCATTGAGCCTGGATGGGTATGAGCAAGTGCCCTGCTTCTCCCAATCCAATCCCTTGCACGGCTTGATGACGCCGCCCGCCCCGATGCCGGGCCAGCTGCCCGCGGCGAACATGATTATGCCTCTCAAGAGTTCACCAAGCCCAACATGTTGTTGCGGGCTTGCCTGAGTTGAGTTCAGGCTTGAACCAACCGGAATGCGATACGAAGGTGATCATGTTTTAGCTGTCCATCACATGTACATCTATGTATATATTTCTTTAATTATTCAATACTTTGAAGATTTGGACCCACTTGATCAACGATTGGCTGACGCTGTCTAGTTCATAGCAAAATTCGTCCACCATAAATCCTTGATGACTTAACAGAGTAGATACGCCCCTAGGCAAAACTGAAAACGCAAACGATAGCACATATATAGACTACCTGCGCGTAACTGAACGATGCACTTCACAAACAACTCAAACAACACATCATATTCAGTATGACTTTCACACCACAAGCAAACATACATGATGTGGTTTCTCAAGAAAGAAATGAAGCATGCGAGCGAGATGTTTGCTTAATATCCTCCCATTTTTACCCAATAAATTGTACAGCAAAGTTATTCACACAGCCAGGAGACTCCTGGCATTTCGGCAGCCATCTTACATCCAAGTCTTAATGCAGCGCGCCCGCTTTGTATCTATGAACACTGGTGCATTTCTTATGCTCTTATCTGCCCCCATCATATTGATGAATTCCCCAAAACAGTTAGGGATTACCAGCCTCAAATTTACAACAAATATACCACCACAACATCTGCACAATATTCGTTAAAATTCATTTTTTATCCATGGTGACACCGACAACAACATTGCTCACCTGCATCACATGAGATGAAAGGCAGTATTTTAGAAATTAAGCATTTGACTGACGATATTTCTAGCTAAGTTTCCAACATATTTATGAAAAAGTAAAGTGTGAACACTGAACATGTTTAATGGCGGCCACGGGAGGGCAGCTTTCGTCGGTTAGACTCGCAGCTTAAAGATGCGCAATAAATTACCAGTCCGTGCCCATATAATGAGAGTTAACTATGGTGCAGTGCAAATGTGCAATGTTTAACTAGCTTGCACATCTTGGTCCGTGCACATGTAACAACGACTGGGTACCTTTTCTCGGACGGCATCTTCAGAGTGCAAGAGGTTTGGCTAAATTACATTGGTTAAGTCATTTAACAGAGCACCCAAAAAAAAAAAAAAACTAACTTTGTGTACGTCATTTTTCTCCGAGCTTAAGCAGTATGAAGCGGTTATATGTGAACCCCCTTGAGCAATTCTTTTTAAATAATAAAACTTTTTCATATTCTAAAAGAAAAAAAGGTTAATTTTTCTAATCCTTTTCAAAAAGGGGAGAAATAACTGAAACCTTAGGGTATCATGCAAATTACACTCGTTCATCTGTGTGGATTGAGAACACTTGACAATCAATCAATTACATATTATTAAAATTAGACTATTTGTTGTACCAAGATGTGCACAAGGTTGGTAGACTCCTACAGTAGAATAGTTAATCCAATCATTTTTATTTTGATCTTATTTGTTTTTTGGGGTTGCTAGTTACAAATCTAAACATGCGGTATCTCTCATCGGGCCTTCAGTGATAAATTCCAAATGCTTCAGTATTCCGAATTCTAGAAGGTCTATGATGATTGGAAATGTAACATGTCTCATGAAAAAAAGATAGGGGATGGTGTAATGCTAAGAAGAAGATGGGGGATGGGGATACCAGTTTCCCGCTTGCATCCCTTGACATGGGATTCTCAACCACGACAGTTTGGCTGTTAGACTGTCCAACAAACAAAACAGTTAAAGCTTTAATATAGCTACAGTGCTCAAGCAAAACAGATGAAAGTAAGTGGGATACACTTACAGTTGAAGTAGATGACGGAATAGGTGTAGTCCCATTTGTCCTATTGACGGGGAGTGGCACTCTCATGTTACTCATCTGCTAAGGAAAAAAAAGGGAAGGAAATTATGGTACCATAAAATAGAATTATACAAAGAATAACATCTGCTGATGTTAGAGAGAGGAGAAGAATAACAAAAAAAAAGAACAAATTATACAGGCCTTTGACATTACCCCAACATTTGTAACATAATGACATATAGCACATTTAACAGAGGGTGCTCCATAGGGATACATCAGCATTGTGCGACACTGGGCACAGTTCACATGGGCAACCTGATTTGCTGCTTTGCATGACAAGGAAAATCAGAGGCACTATGAAGAGAACTCAAAATCAAATTAACAAACTAAAAAAGCATAGGCCTTCATTTAGCTCTCATATTCTACATAAATCTCTACATGAACCTACACAAGATGAATGATTAAGTAAATCAGATGCCCAAGCGGCGAGCTCATCTACGTGGGTCAGTTCGCAGGACAAGAATATTGAAATATTTTTCAGTTTCCTGTTCCTATCACCACGTGTCCATGCTGGTTCTGGATTATTTTCAGTGATTAACTTGCTCACCCAGCTAAACTGACACTGAACCAAAAAAGGACAGAATTTTGTGACTATATGTGAAGTAAAATACTTCACAACTCATTTACAAAATTTCCAAATACACTCTGCCTAATGAACATAACATTGTTTTGTCTTAATGATTGCTAAGCTTTTTTACTATTACCACAATATAGAGGCAGCCCAAGTGTTCATAAGTTAAACTAATAATGAAATTTTCAAAATGGGGTCAAATCAGAAACTATCAGTCTCCAATGATAAAAAAAATTTGGCCCCAAACGTGCCCATTTTCCAGTGAAACCTGAACCATGCAGACTTAGTACTCTTGGCCCATATAGGGAAATTTAACATGGTATTTGTGAATTCAGTACGTATGTGTAATCAAATAAACATAATGATAAAACACAGAAATCAAGTGATGACACAAGGAACTTGGTAACGCAGTTCGGTGCGCAGACCTACATCTGCAGGGCCATGCCCAGAAAATCAGATTACTCTACTATAAATATCAATGAATACAATCACTAATATCAAATCTATACTAGAAGAAGCATACAAACTGCGAGGGGTGATCGCAGTCAACACCGTGGAGTAATCTATGCAAGCTCCCCTCAATACAAACTGCGAGGGGTGATCGCAATCAACACCGTGGAGTAATCTATGCAAGCTCCCCTTGCACAACCGACTAGATCAACTCCCTTGATCCCTACGTGTGTAGCCGCCACCCTCCGTCCCCGGATGTAGAAAACCGCAAGATCCCCTTGCACAACCGACTAGAATCAACTCCCTTGATCCCCACCTCTGGTAGTCGTCGGCCTCCCTCCCAGAGTTCTTTGATCGTCTTTCGCAAAAGCCGTGCCCTAGCCGCAAAACCGCACGCCCCTTTCATACTCCGCTCCCACTCGATCACAGAGTAGATATGGAAGGTCGCTCGATAAAATCCCGTGCAGATCGACAGCCCACAAAGTAAGGAATCACTTCGGGGAAGTGGTTCCGCAATATCTTCAACAAGAGCGTTTAACCAATATTTGCGGCCAATATTTCTCGAACAGAATCTTCAATCAAATCTAGGAGATAACACCTTCTAAATGAAGCTTCAACGATTCTTCAACATAACAGTACAAACTAGAATGCCTAAACGAGATTATAGAAAGATCTGGAGTAATCCACCTTAGATAATCGCTGAAGTCCGTCGTTTGATTCCAGCCTTCTCATACAGCATGTTGGACCTCATGTTGTACCATAACGTTCAACATATCGTACAACATGGCCAATAAATAAGATCTTGCATACTATATTTGCAGATGATCTTGCATACCATATTTGCGGATTGATACCATCAATCACATTGTCAGCAAGTCTTATGCATACCAGCATACAACAGAATATCTGGAGAAGATCTAAACAATAATACAAGATCTGAAACCATTCAGATATAAAATCTTCAACCGCACATATCTTCCGCAGATCTTGTAACACCACTATTTCCGAGTAAATAACTTCCTCTTTAATGCAGATATTCCGCCAATATATCTAGGATCACTTCGGGTAAGAAATCCCATAAATCAAGGAGTCATTTAACCATTCGGGTAAATTGATTTAAACAAATCTCCTCCCATCAAATAAGGAACTAATTCGGGCAACAAAGAACAGAAAAATCTCACCAGGATATTTCATCGACCAATGCAGAAACACCCAAGATCCTAGGCTACAAATCAGATCTGATATCAACACAACAAATCTGTAGGCCAAAGCAACGTTTCTGCATACGAACCAATATTCCAGATCCCGTATGTTGAACATTATGTTGCAACATAACATACAACATGACTGCTCAAAATGTTCATAAACTGTGCTGATTCCACACTTGAACTCTCCAGAACTAATGCCACTAATGCCAACTTATAGCAACAGAAAATCAACCTAACAATCTCCCTCGTGGCATTATGTGGCACAATCCAAAGCACGTGCAGCACGGGCACCAACCAAGCACATTTCTCTCCATTTGAGCCACCATAAGCCAAAACACACTCTCCCCCTTACTAATAATAATCCGAGCAGAGATCACCTCAGACAAGACATCCACTACATACGGTTTCTGAAGCAATAGTTGATGAGAGATAAGACATGGATGAGGAGGATTCGAATGCACACTTGGATTGCGGGTCTCCAAAGGATCTCACATCTGATAGAAGGCAGCAAAAATGAAACGAAATCCAGAGTAGAAGTCAAGCTCCGAGAGGCCGAAAAGTAGCTGGAGAATTGAAAACATCGACGGTGTTGATAGAGAATCTTCGGTGGTCTGTATGTCAAAATTTGGAGACGTGGATGCGGTGGAAACGGCTAAGAAGTGGACAAACTTTGGGGAAGTCAGCCGGTATATGTGAAGAGGCCGCGAAAGATGGAACTGCGGTGGATTGCCATGCTGGAGAGGATACATGCGACAATCCGATGGCACCAGCGGAGGAAGAGCAGTGAGCAGAGCGACGAGATAGCACTCTGATAATTCTGGAGGAAGATTCATAAGAATTTGGCGCAGGTTGCTCATATAGATTGTTGAGAGGATATGTCGAGTCTGGTGTCATAACATTTGCAGCAACATCGTTTTGTGTTGTATCTAATGTTGCAACATCAGTCACAACATGAGGTGTTTTCTCTGAAACTGTAGTGTTCAGGCTGTATAATTCGGACTTTCTGACCCATTGCTTCTTCATCTTCATATCAGAGTGTCTAACATTTCTTCCTTTTGACTAATGTCGCATGCGACTGAAGCAGTTTCTCTCAGTATGACCTATGAACTTGCAGTAATTGCACACAGAACGACCACCTTTTATCCCTCTGATTTGCTTCTTTTCTAATCATGGCCATTGTGCTGACCCATTCTTTCAAGTTCTTTGGTAACTTGACTTCTTCTTTCAGCAGACACATTATAGAAAGCTCCTCTATTGTATCCCACTCTGGTGCGATCTCCTGAAATCTTACACATGTTCAAGATATCATCCAGCTTTGCTTTTTCAGAATTCCACTTATCCAATGTGCATTCAGCTTTCTCTGCCATGAGAAGAACATTTCTGAAGTTGCTTTCCAATTTTCTACAGTTTTCCTCAACTTTTAGACATTTGATTTTGATCCCCTCTTTCTCTTTCTTCAGTCTTTCATTCTCATCTTTCAGGACTTTGTTTATATTGCAAAGTTGCATCCACTTCTCAAACATCATCTGGTATGCTTTTCGGATATCATCGTCACTAACTTCCTCATCGCTATCAACTTCAGACTCAGATTCAGTGCAGGATGTTGTACTTAATGTTGCAACATTCTGTCTGACATTGGCTAGTTTGTTGCCAGATGTTGTTCCTGATGTTGCAACATCTGATCCAACATGACTATGAGTGTCACTATCTGATTGTCCTTCCATGATAGCTGTAAATGCAACATAGTTACTGGTTATGTCCTCATCTCCAGTACTACCTTCAGATTCATCGTCACTTCAGGTGTTTGCTAAAGATTTCCCTTTCTGCTTCTTGCGGGTATTGGCACATCCGGCTTGTATGTAACCAAAACCCTCGCATTCTCTGCACTATATCACTTTGCCTTTGTTCTTTGACTCATACCTTTGAGTAGGATGCTAGTGGTCTTTTCAGCAGTGGGAAGATTTGGTCGTGCCATCTTGTTGACAGATCTGAAGTTCTGACCCTTGTTGCTGATCTTTCTCATCGTTCTACTAAAATTCTTGGTTAGCGATGCGATGTCGTCATCAAGTTTTGACTCATAATCAAATTTAGGTGCTTCACAAGCTTCTAACTTTAGTGCCACCCCTTTGTCCCTTTTGTTTTCCTTCAAATTCATTTCATAGGTCTGAAGTGACCCCATGAGCTCATCCAGTCTCATAGTGGAGGTGCTCCTCATTTCCTCAATAGCTGCAATTTTCGCCGTGAACTTGTTTGGAAGGGATCTCAAGGTTTTTTCGACCAGCTTCTTTTGAGAGTATTTTTTGCCAAGTTGGAAGGCCTGATTAGTTATGTCTCTCAGCCTCCCATTGAATTCAGTTATGGTCTCTTCATCATTCATCCTAAGATTTTCAAACTGAGATGCAATCATTTGGAGTTTGAAAGCTTTTACCGTGCTCGTTTCTTCATGAACAATTTAAAGAATATCACATGCTTATTTGGCATACTCATACGTGGAGATCGGCTTAAACTGCTTTTCGTCGACAGCGAAAAACATAGCATTAATTGCTTTAGAATTACACAGGGCCGCATGTTCTTCAATCCGACCCCAGTCTCTTGCCGGCTTGAGGTGTTCTTTGCCATCTTCGTCAATTTCGATCGGCGGTATCCATCCTTCAATGACATCGATCCATGCCTTCTCATCAAGGGACTTAATGAATGCACGCATCTGAGATTTCCAGTAAGTGTAGCTTGTACCAATGAGCAATAGAGGACGAACAACGGAGGCACCTTCTCGTGTAGTCATGATTCAAGTACTGAAATCCAAGATCATACCCTCTTTGATAACAAACACGGGTGACCTGCTCTGATACCAATTGTGAATTCAGTACGTATGTGGAATCAAATAAACACAATGATAAAACACAAAAACCAAGTGATGACACAAGGAACTTGGTAACGCAGTTCAGTGCGCACACTTACATCTGCGGGGTCATGTCCAAAAAATCAGATTACTCCACTATACATATCAATAAATACTGTTGCGGGGTAGAACTCGCGTACAATGAATTTATATTAGGGGGTGATGAGGCTAAACTTGTTGCGGAAGCTGACCACGGTGCCGAATCCAGGAGGATGCAGTGAAGGGGACGAACTGCCCAAATTGATGGCGTGCACGACCGGTGACAACGAGCTAACCTGCGCAAGGAGCAACTCGTCAGAAAGGCCGGGTTGGGGTCCAACCCTTAGCCTCTCCGATGCCTAAGTCAGTAACAGGACTTAAAGCGGGGGCTAGGCACGCAGGTCAGACTGAGAGTGAGTCGACCGTATGTGCCGTGCTATGAGTGGAAGAACAAAGATATGTGCGACCTTTGCTCTTGTGTGTGAGTAGTAAGATTGAGAGTAAATTTGCCAACCTCTTCACCGTTGGAAGCGAAGTGGTATTTATACCTGACGGGAGACGGTTAGGTAGGGCTGACCTAGCATGCTGACTCGACGTGCTGAGCTGGCCCTGCTGTCAGCGGAAGCTTCGGACGAGGATGTCAGAAACGGAAGTGTCAGCCATGCTTAGGGATCCGTACCCATGGGTACCTCGTACCCAAATGGGCGGGTATCCACGGGTATCCGTACCCGCGGGTAGAATTGCCATCCCTAGCCATGCTTTTGTCAGACGGCGCAGCGGCCAGGGGCGCTTTTGTCAGAATGTCAGGGCCGAAAGCATTAAGTGTCAGGTGGCGCAGCGGTCGGGGGGTGCTTTGTCAGATGGTCGGGCGGCGTAAGTGTCAGTTGTGTCCTTGTACTAAGTTGTTTGTCGTGTCCGATGAGCCAAGGATCCGACGGAGCGCCTCCCAGTGGTAGTGCCCCTGACGAGCCTCTGGGCCGGCCTGGGCAGTGGACGTGCGGCCCGGCCGCACATTTTTGGGTGTGGATCTTGGATCACCGGGGGAGAACGGGTGCGCCCCCGTCAACATCCGAGGCTGCGCTGTCCGGGCGCGCCTTGTGCGCGCTGTTCCTGGTGGATCGAGGGAGAGCGGGTAAGCGCATCTGTAAGTGGACGAGGCGGGATGCGCCCATCTCCCTGTCGTGTCGGACTTTCGGATCGACTGGCGCCCTGCGGGCCACTAAAGTTCGGGCGAGGAGCGCCCCGTCACTGGGATGGCCGCTCGTTCGGGAGGGGCGAGCCAACGGGGCACTTCGGTGGTTTAGGACGGAAGGTCGGACTATCACGATCTTCTGGTCGTAACAATTGCCCTCGGCATTCGAGTTCTAGGCGGGAGCCCGATTCGGCTCGGATGACGTAATGCTTCTCCAATTTGAGATGGCGGTTCGGATTTTGGTCCGTGCTCGGGAGTAGCGACGCAGGTCTGGGAATTCCCGCCAAGTTGGTCATTATTACGATTTGAAAGTGACTGGGGAAATCGAAGCGCCTCCGCCAGTGGTCACGCGACACGTGGATGAAGGCGACTTTCACGCCCGTCGAGGCGTCAAGGATGCTCCGATGGGCGATGCATGGTGGCACATCGACGGTCGTGATGGCTTGTTGTCCTCTATAAGTATGGGGAGAAGGAGATCGACAGTTGCCTTCTCCCGGCTTCAACTTTTCTTCCCGCCTTCCGGTTTCTGCCAGTCGCTCGCCGACGCTGTCGTCGTCGCAGCCGCCGGCGGTCCCTTTCCGTTCGTCTTCAGAGCTCGGCCTCTTGCCAGGTAATCACCATATTCTTTAATCGATGGCTTCTCATTTTGACTCCGGGGCGGGTAGCAGCGCGACCACATACGAGTCCATGGCCGAGGAAAGGTGGTGGGGGGCACAAAGGCCTCAGCGGAGGAGGACGTGGTACACTGACGTGCCGAGGGCGATTGTAGCCGTTAGGTGCAGGACGGGCAGGATTAACATCAGGGAGATTAGGGTGCGGTTTGTGCGTCCGCCCTGCGAGGTACGGGTCCCAGGGCCAGCCGATAGGGTGTGTTCGCTCGGGGATAATGAAGTTGGGGTTTATGCCCGATCTTTTGAGTTGGGGCTTCGCTTTCCGATCCACCATTACCTCTTACACCTGATGAACTTCCTAGAGCTGTCGATCTTCGCCTTAGCGCCTTGCTCCTGGGGCTTGTTGGTGGGGTTCGCTGTGCTATGCTTTGCCAGCTCACTGAGTCCGTCCCTGGCGTTGTTCCAGCATTTTTTCACAGTTCGGAATAGGGGATGTTCCACTGCGTCTGTGCGAGGGGGAGGGAGCTCATCGTCGGGGTGCCCGCCGATGTAGGTAGGTGGATGGAGGATTGTCTTTGTTGAGATGCCGGTTGACGCGGTACTGATGTCGAACTAGGGGGCGCTGAACCCTCTGGTGAATGAGAAAGTGAAGCTAACCAGAGAGGATCTGGGGAAGGCGCAGATTTTGGCGGAGCTGCCCGAAGCGCACCGCCGGTTGGCAAACTTGACGCAGGACAGTCGGCTTGCCAAGGATTTTTGGTCCCAAGGTACTTTTGAGTTTTGGCGAGCCTTTAGGTATGCTTACCCTGATCTCTCTTTTTCTTCGCAGGAGGGGACGTGATGCTTTCGCCGGAGGAGGCACCTGGGGACGCCGGGATGCCTGTCGCGGAGAACACCGACCCTCGGGAGAAGGGTAAGAAAGTGATATGCGAGGAGGGACCTGTGAAGGAGGTGCCCCGAAAACGGGGAGCCGAGGTCTCAGACGAAGAGGGGTCGAACCGGCGACGGAGGGTGTCCGTATCGGCTGCCTCTCCTGGTCGAGCTGGCGAGGGCCTCTCCGAGGATTCGTCCATTCGGGGGTGGTCCTCACGGTCCCGGCGCGGACGTCCGAGGCGGACATGCCTCGTAAGACACCCCCGGTCCCGAAGTGGCCTTGTGAAATCCCCCTGTGTGAGATGGGAAGGTCGATGAACCCGAGTTGTGAGAGCGCTCTCATCCGTTTCAAGAGGACCAGGGCTGAGGTCGAGGCGCTTCCAGACGACCGTCTTCGTAAGCTGCCCTTTCGGATAGGCCGTGACGAGTCGATATTCGAGTATGCCGGGGTAACGGCGCGTCTCGCGGAGTATTGCATGCCGTCGCGGGATCGCGAGTCATTGATCCGCGTAGGGGCGGAGCGGCTGTGCGGCTCCGCTGTGTGGCATGTCATGCAAGTAGGACGACTTCATCGTCTCGTCCCCAGGTTTTCTTTATTCGTGTCCGGCTGACCGGTGACTTTTTTGCAGGCGGTCGTGGCTATGGTGGCACTACAGCGCCGCACTCCGGTGGCCGCCACGAAGGCGGCTCTCGACAAGGCGAGAATCGATCTGGCTGACGTCAGGAAGGCGCTGAAGGAAAAGGAAGCAGAGCTAGAGAAGGTTGTGATGGCCTGCGAGGTTGAGAAGGGGCGGGCCGCGTACTTCGATTCGTCGAAGGCTACGATCGAGCGTAAACTCTTAGAGGTAAAGCGGGAGAGGGCCGATATCCTGGCGAGGCACGCTGAGGAACTGGCAAGCAAGCAGCGGGTAATCGAGCTGCAGGTGGGGCAGATAGCCAACCTGAAGAAGATCATCGAGGCGGAGAGGAGGGAGAAGGGGATCCAGAGGCAGCGGCTGGAGGGGGAGCGGGAGGTTGAGCGCGACTTGATCAAGGCCGACATTCGACGTTATCATGACGAGCACGTTGTTCCGCTGTTGCGGGAGGCGATGGAGGCGGGAGCTCGCCAGGTGGCAAGGGAGATGGTGACTCGGCCGTCGGAGAGGCGGCGGCGCTAAGGACTTAGAGTAGGGGAGCTTCTGGTTTCTTTTTGTACTGGGGGCCGCGGGCCGAACTCAATGTCATGTTGTAATCGTTGGCATGCTTCATGGATAGCCTCGCCCTCTGGATAAATGAAATGGATTGATTTTGTCTGCGGGTCTTTTCCTCCATTTGGTGCGCGTAGACTGTTTTCTTTCACGGGATATAATTGCCCCCAACCTTCCTCTATCGAAGATCGCCGGGTCGTCGATGGAGGGAGGTTGATACACAGTAAGTTTTTCAAGGGTGTGAGGCGGAGCCTGATGCGACACCGGGGGTCCGAAGGGCCGGGGCGAGGAGATGTGTCCTGTGCAGGCCGGTTGCTGAGGGTTGGTGTCGCAGTCTGACATCGATTATGAGATACCTCACCTCCTGAGCCGCAATGATGGTGTCGGGGCCCTCCGTGGGCCCGAGTGAGAGAAAGGGGAGGGGAAGGAATTCGTTTTGGTTTGGCGTAATTATTTCGCTATGGAAGAAGGCGGGAGTCGTAAGGTCTCAATGACCGCCTCGTAAGCTGACACAATCTTTTCGAATCGGCGGCGGACAGAAATCGAAGCGGCTCGACCATTCTTTGGGTGACGCGTGGCGGATGCGATAGCTGCTGTCAGACAAGTCATCATGCTTCGCGGATCGAGGCGTCATACCGCGGATCGAAGCGTCGATAGGCGTGGATCATCGACACGTGCCGGAAGTCCATGGCTGCGATCCCTCGAGGCATCTTATAAAGAGCGCTGGGGGGAGCCAGTGAGGGTTTCTCGCGTGAAAAAGTTTCGGAGGGCTTGTGGTTGCCGGTGATTGTTTGGTCCCTGGTGAAGTTATCGTCCGAGACCCAGCCGTCGTCGCAGAGTCGCCGTCGAAGTCGTCGAAGTCGTTCAGGTACGAAACTTCTTCATTCTTGATGTCTTCATCAACATCTCCATTTGTCGGGGTCAAGGGTGGTGGTGGAAGTGAGCTCCGCCGCGGACACGGTGCAAAGCACGGGGGAAGGGTCATCGGAGAATCGGGGCAGTGGCGCATGCGACGATCAATCGGTAGGCTCGCCTTCGGATGCTTCGAAGGACCGGAGGAAGGGGAAGTGCCCCATAGTGAGGATCTCAAGGCCCGTCACTCCGGCCGCTGTTACGGTGGCGGAGGCCGGAGGGGTTCCCGACGAGATTACTGGCGCGAGGTCGGTGTTGAGGACCTCAATCTCAGAAATCAGTGAGTTGTATATCAGGCCGCCTTATTCCATCCGAGAGCCCACCGCGGTGGAGCGGGTGTGTTTTGCGGGAGACTGCGAGGCCGGGGTGTATGTGGCCTGCTTTCAGCAGGGGTTGCGATTCCCCCCCTCATCCCTTCGTGCTAGATGTGCTACATTTCCTGGAGTTGCCACTGTTCCGCCTGATGCCGAATTTCTTCAACGCGATCACCGGCTTTCTGGTGTTGTGCGTGAGCAACCGGGTCTGTCCGTCCATGTCATTATTCCGGTACTTCTTCGTGGTGAAGAGGCTGAGGTCCTACTATTATCTGTCCGCCAAGAGGAGCAAGCCGCTCATAAGCGGGCTGCTGGGTAAGATCAAGGGGTGGAGCAGGCAATATGTGTTCGTTTCGCTGCCCGCGGATGTGGTTATAAGAGCGAGCTGGGGGGGCTGAACCCCGATGCGTCGAAGGGGATCAAGCTGAGTGAAGAGGAAGATAATGCAGCCCGGTTACTGATGGCAATCCCGAAGGAGGGCCGGGAATTCGGGATGCTTGCGGAGTCCGATAGGATAGCTCGGCATATTTGGCCCGAAGGTATGACGAACGTTGTGGCTACTGCATCTGAAATGCTCACTCTAAGCTCTCTCTTCTGCAGGTCGCGCCATGAGTATCTCGCTCGAGGAGATAAAGAAGCGAGCAGAGGAGCGGGCGGAGCAGAGGGCAAGACAGGCGGACCCGAAGAGGTCGCATGAAGAGGTCGGGGAGAAGGGCTCGGGAAAAGTGAGGGCATTCTCGAAGAGGAGGAGGCCGTCCGCGACGTCATCCGCGAGTGATCCTCGGCGGGAGGGGAGTGTCCGTCAACTCGGGGAGGGGGTTGTCCTGGAGGCCGCCGCCTCGGTCATCGATCTGGAGGGCGGGGATGAAGGGCGTTCCGAAGCTCGGGAGGTTGCCCCCGAAGCCCGTCCGTCGAGCCCAAGGGCATCCCATGTCACGGAGGGGGTTTTAGCCCAGGATCGATCTGAGGGTTCCGGCGGGTCGGGCTCTGGGCCCAGGTCGTCGGTTAGGGAGGGCTGGCCTTATGATTGCCCGTGGTTCGGGCTGGAGTGGCAGGCCCACCCCAGCTGCGAGGCTTCGCTCATCCGCTTCAAGGCCAAAAAGGCCGAGGTCGAGGGCTATTCGGACGAGGCCCTTCATCGAATGCCCTTCCGAGTAGGCGCCGATGAGTCTGTCTTCGAAGACGGTGGGGTTGCGGCGAGGCTGGCGGAGAATCCATTCCTGTCTCGCGACAAGGTGGGTTTGGAGGCCGTGGGGCACGAGGGGTTGTGCGGCACCGCGATATGGCATGGCGTTCAGGTAGACGATCCGGTCTGGGTGAAGTCCCTTGGGTGGTTTTGTTGAGTGCTCTAACCAAACTTTCCTCTGTCGTGCAGTCCATCCTGATGATGCTCGCCGCTAAGGGCAAGACGCCAGCCATCAATAAGGCCGAGAGCGCCATTGCAAGAATGGCGGCCCCGCTTGGCGAGCTCCGCAAAAATGCCGGACGAACAGCTGGGAAGGAGAGAGGCAGGTGTAGCCAGCTCGAGGCGGAGGTCCAGTACTCGTCGCCTCCCCACAGCCTCTATAGTCGGACGGGTATTGGGTGGCGAAGCTCTGTAAACTTGCTCCGGAGGTCCTGTATCTTAAGCTGGAACTTTCAAGTGGAGACAACGAGATTTGAAAATGCGAAGAAAAGAAAGTACTTCATTAAGGACTTACAGTTTCTGGCCACACTTTCGTCGGTGCTCAGCGTTCCCTGGATGGATTAGCTCGCCCTCCTCGAGGGGGGCTAGGACGGGCGTGGCAGGTCCGATGACGCCGATAAACTCGTAGGGTCCCTTCCCTTTTGCGGCCCGCTTCCCTCAGCGAGCGGTCTCGGTGGGCTGGAAGGTGGCGCCTCTTAGGACCAAGTCGCCGATTAAGAAGTTCAATTTCTCCACCCACGCGTCGCAGTGCCGGTGGGAACGGTCTTGCCCTCCTTCGCGGCCACGGGTACCCCAACGGTTTCTTCATCAGGAGTCGGCCTTCGGTTGTAAAAGTCTTCCCTCTTATAAGGGAGGCCGACCAGCAAGGTTTGCTCCGGACCCTTGTGTTTGGTCGACCCCACGTAGCAGCTCTTGGACAGCTTCTGGCTCCCCCGCACTAACCCCACTCCCCGCGGGGTTTGGAACTTGACCATTTGGTGGAGCAGGCTGGGGAGTGCTTCGATGGCCGTCATATATGGTCGCCCTATGATCCCGTTATATGCCGACGCAACGTCGACGACCACGAACTGCGTCATGCGGGTGACGACCCTCGGTTCCTCTCCGAGAGACACTGGCAAGGTGATCACCCCCACAATGGGAGTCGAGTGGCCCGTGAAGCCGACGATGGGCCCAGTGCAAGGTTTCAGGTCCGCCTGCCTTAGTCCCATCTTCTCAATCGTCGACATAAACAGAATGTCGCAAGAGCTCCCGGTGTCGATCAGGAGGCGGCTGACGACGGCCGTCCCGATCTGAGCCTCGATGACGATAGCGTCGTCATGTGTTAGCTCAATCCCCTCCAGATCTTCGTCGCTAAAGGTAATGGTAGATCGGGCTACCCTTCTCCCCTTCATGTCCCCGCCGAGACCCGCTGTCATTACTTGCCGTGCGTACGCCTTCTTGCCCGATGACGACGCTCCTCCAGAGGACGGTCTGCCGCATATCATATTTATGCGCATGACCGGCTTCGGTGGGAGAGGTTCCTCCCGCTCACCACGCTGGGGTGGGTCTGCTCTCCGTACCCTCCGGTGGTTCCCCTCTTCTCGGTCCGGTCTTCTGCCCTCGACGAAGCCCCCGAGGTGACCCGCCTGGATCAACCGCTCGATCTCCCTCTTGAGGGTGAATCAGTCGTCGGTGTCATGGCCGTGGTCCCGGTGATATCGACAATACTTCTGGAAATCTCGCCGCGCCGGGTCCGATTTCATCTCTCTGTGCGGCTCTGGCAGCAGTCCGGCCCTTGTCGCCGCGGCCAACACCTCCATCATGGGGGCGTTGAGCTGCGTGTAATTGACCCGCAGGGGTCCCTCCAGCCTCGGGATAGCTCGGGCGGGCTCCCTGGCCGGGGCGAACTCTCGCGCCGGGCCTGGGCGATCCTGCGGGCGCCGTCCCGCCAGGTCGCGTCTCGGTTGGGCCAGTTGGTCGCGTCCCCGAGACCCGTCTTCTTGCCTCGGCCTTGGATGCGATCGAGATTCGCCTTGGGGCGGCCTCACCGGGAGGGACAGTTTCTTCGTGCCGAGAGTCTCCTCGGCCAGCGCATGCCTCTCTGCCTGAGCGACTAGCGCATCGTAGTCGACCGACGGTTCTCGGAGCAGGGCTTTGTGGAGGCTCCGAGTCCGCAACCCCGTCTTGAAGGCTAGCATGAGCACTTCATCGCCGCAGGCTACCACCGCCCGCCTCTCGTCCTGGAAGCGGCGCAGGTATTTCCCAGTCGTCTCTCCTTCCCCTTGGACTATCGTGCTGAGGTAGTCCAAGGGCTTCTTTCTGGTACGCCCGGCCCGGAACTCCTGGCAGAACTTGTGGGACAGCTCGCCAAAGCTTCCGATGGATCTCGCGGGCAGGCCGTAGTACCAATTTAACGTCGTGTCCCTCAGACTTTGCGAGAAAAGCCGGCATAAGAACGCGTCATCCACATCATGCGCCTCCATTGCCCCCCGGTATTGTTGCACTAGCAAGAGGGGGTCGCCTCTTCCGTTGTAGGTGGCCAGGTAGGGCCTTGAATCTTATGGGTCTCGGGGCGGACGTGATCCACCGCGCCAACGGCGTGGCCTCCTCAGAGTAGGCGGGGTGCTCTGGCGCGTGCCCTCTCCGCCATTCTGGGGTTTGGGTCCCGCCTCGGCTGCCGACGGTCGTCGCGCCCCGGGGAATAGCAAAGCGGTCGCCTGGGGGACTCCTTCCGCGTGTAGAGGATTCGACGGGCGGCGGGCTACGGTCATCCCAGTATTGCCGGCCCCCGGACGTCTCCTCCGGGACCTCTCTCCGCTCCTGATTCTCCCTCAGGAGCCTTTCGCGTTCTGCGGCGAGGAAGCGGAGTTGTCGACGAACGGCTTCTTCGTCCAAACGATGGGGGGAAAAATGCCGACGGGGCGGACTTCGCTCTCGAGGTGGAGACTTGGCGAGCGGCGGGCCGCGCTCGTTCATGTTTCACCGGCCCGTCGCCGACACCTCCGGGATCTCCCGGTTCTCTTCGTTCTCCCTCCGGAGCCTTTTGCGTTCCGCGATAATGAAGCGGAGTTGGCGTCTAGCGGTCTCGTCGTCCAGGAGGGCTTGCCGGGCGGCCTCGGCCGCTTCACCCCGATGCCTCTGCGCGGCGGCCGCCTCCTCCTGGCGCCTCCGCAGCCGCGCGATCTCCATTTCTTCCTCCAAGAGCTTCCGTTGGACCGCAATCTCCTTGGCGAGCCCCTGGTCTCCCCCCTCCTCGAACTGAGGGTGAAGATTCTGTCTCACGTTCGGGGGCTCAGGGGGGCCGGGAGGTGCTTCCGTCCCTATTGTTGTGAAGCCCGCCATCACCTTAGTGAAGGCCTCGAAGCTCTGTTGTACCGCGCGGGCCGAGGCCTGGACTGTCTCGACCTCTACCTCGGGAGGTGGGTCAGTCGCGGGAGTCATTGGTTGAGAGAGTGGTTCTTGATCCATGGGATCCTTGCCGTGGTCAGGGTTTCGGTTGATTGGTATGGGGTCTGACATAGGTGTGACCCTTCGTTCCTACAGACGGCGCCAATTGTTGCGGGGTAGAACTCGCGTACAATGAATTTATATTATGGGAAACCAAGGGCACGATGGTTATGCTAATGACAGGACTAGGGTAGGCTATTAGACAGGTGATTAGGGGGGTGATGAGGCTAAACTTGTTGCAGAAGCTGACCACGGTGCCGAATCCGGGAGGATGCAGTGAAGGGGACGAACTGCCCAAATTGATGGCGTGCACGACCGGTGACGACGAGCTAACCTGCGCAAGGAGCAACTCGTCAGAAAGGCCGGGTTGGGGTCCAACCCTTAGCCTCTCCGATGCCTAAGTCAGTAACAGGACTTAAAGCGGGGGCTAGGCACGCAGGTCGGACTGAGGGTGAGTCGACCGTACGTGGCGAGCTATGAGTGGAAGAACAAAAATATGTGCGACCTTTGCTCTTGTGTGTGAGTAGTAAGATTGAGAGTAAATTTGTCAACCTCTTCACCGTTGGAAGCGAAGGGGTATTTATACCTGACGGAAGACGGTTAGGTAGGGCTGATCTGACATGCTGACTCGGCGTGTTGAGCTGGCACTGCTGTCAGCGGAAGCTTCGGACGAGGATGTCAGCCACGCTTTTGTCAGACAGCGCAGGGACCAGGGGCGCTTTTGTCAGAATGTCAAGGCCGAAAGCATTAAGTGTCAGGGGGCGCAGCGGCCAGGAGGTGCTTTGTCAGATGGTCGGGCGGCGTAAGTGTCAGTTGTGTCCTTGTACTAGGTTGTTTGTCGTGTCCGATGAGCCAAGGATCCGGCGGAGCGCCTCCCAGTGGCAGGGCCCCTGACGAGCCTCCGGGCCGGCCTGTGCAGTGGACGTGCGGCCCGGCCGCACATTTTTGGGTGTGGATCCTGGATCACCGGGGAGAACGGGTGCGCCCCTGTCAACGTCCGAGGCTGCGCTGTCTGGGCGCGCCTTGTGCGCGCTGTTCCTGGCAGATCAAGGGAGAGCGGGTAAGCGCCTCTATCAGTGGGCGAGGAGGGGTGCGTCCATCTCCATGTCGTGTCGGACTTTCGGATCGACTGGCGCCCTGCGGGCCTCTGAAGTTCGGGCGAGGAGCGCCTCGTCACTGGGTTGGCCGCTCGTTCGGGAGAGGCAAGCCAACGGGGCACTTCGATGGTTTAGGACGGAAGATCGGACTATCACGATCTTCTGGTCGTAACAAATACAATCACTAATATCAGATCTATACTAGAAGAAGCATACTCCCCATCAATACAAACCGCGAGGGGTGATCGCAATCAACACCGTGGAGTAATCTATGCAAGCTCCCCTTGCACAACCGACTAGATCAACTCTCTTGATCCCTACGTGCGTAGCCGCCGCCCTCCGTCCCCGGATGTAGAAAACCGCAAGATCCCCTTGCACAACCGACTAGAATCAACTCCCTTGATCCCCACCTCTGGTGGCCATCGGCCTCCCTCCCGGAGTTCTTTGATCGTCTTTTGCAAAAGTCGTGCCCTAGCCGCAAAACCGCACGCCCCTTTCATACTCCGCCCTCCCTCGATCACAGAGTAGATATGGAAGGTCGCTCGATAAAATTCCGTGCAGATCGACAGCCCACAAAGTAAGGAATCACTTCGGACAAGTGGTTCCGCAATATCTTCAACAAGAGCGTTTAACCAATATTTGCGGCCAATATTGGTCGAACAGAATCTTCAATCAAATCTAGGAGAGAACACCTTCCAAATGAAGCTTCAACGATTCTTCAACATAACAGTACAAACTAGAATGCCTAAAAGTGATTATAGAAAGATCTGGAGTAATCCACCTTAGATAATCGCTGAAGTCCGTCATTCAATTCCAGCCTTCTCACACAGCATGTTGGACCTCATGTTGTACCATATCGTTCAACATGGCCAATAAATAAGATCTTGCATACCATATTTGCGGATGGTCTTGCATACCATATTTGCGGATTGATACCATCAATCATATTGTCAGCAAGTCTTATGCATACCAGCATACAACAGAATATCTGGAGAAGATCTAAACAATAATACAAGATCTGAAACCATTCAGATATAAAATCTTCAACCGCACATATCTTCCGCAGATCTTGTAACCACTATTTCCGAGTAAATAACTTCCTCTTTAATGCAGATATTTCGTCAATATATCTAGGATCACTTCTGGTAAGAAATCCCATAGATCAAGGAGTCATTTAACCATTCGGGTAAAATGATTTAAACAAATCTCCTCTCATCAAATAAGAAACTAATTCGGACAACAAGGAACAGGAAAATCTCACCAAAATATTTCATCGACCAATGCAGAAACCCCCGAGATCCTAGGCTACAACTCAGATCTGAGATCACCACAACAGATCTGTAGACCAAAGCAACGTTTCTGCATACGAACCAATATTCCAGATCCCGTATGTTGAACATTATGTTGCAACATAACATACAACATGACTGCTCAAAATGTTCATAAACTTTTCTAATTCCACAACCTGAACTCTCCAGAACCAGTGTCACTAATGCCAACTTATAGCAATAAAAAATCAACCTAGCAGTATTTAAACAGTTTAAACAAATGCAGACTAATGCGCTGCCTAAAGAAAACCCCATGATCTTCCCTCTGTATACAGCCTCTTCCATAAGCTACAGATAATTTTGGAGGCTTTCTTACTAGTGGATAGTTAGTTTTAATTGTCCGTATAACATTTGCAAAGCATGGATGTGCAGTCTGTTTCTGAGTTATTATATTTAACGTCTTTTAAATAAGAAATCTGATTCGTTAGTTATCAGTAAAAACGGCTGCATTTGCGTGTAAAGCCTTTTAGTATTGTTCTCAGTTTTTCATCAGTCAGACTATTCATATCCCATCACAATCGTCATCCTTATACTTAAATAGGCTTGATAGCTTTCAGAAAATAGAAAGAAAGAAGATGCTGTTAGCCATTGGAATGTACATTATGGGAGGGAGAGAGGGTGGAAAGAATCGTTTAAGTGAAGAAATGGAGAAGATGGAGTTCATTTGGCAGACTATTTCTCTCAACTATGGCCTTTGAATAACAAAAATGGTGCTCTAGGCTGTTATGGGCAGAAGGAAATAAGAGGAAAAACGAAATACTACAAAAGGAAATACGTAAACTTCTGTATGAACAGTGAGATTTGACCAGTGATTTTACAACAAGCCAAGAAATAGTGGCACCAAGTTTACACTATGGTTTCTTGAACTATAAATCAATTTACCAATGTGATTGTCTGGCTAAAACACGTGACCCATGCATAGTATACAAGGGAGAGAATTGGAATAGGCAAATGACACATCAGAAGGACCTTAATATATCTAATTTGGTCAAATGGGCTCAGAAACATAGAGCATGGCGAATATTAGTATTGTAGTGGCATTAGACAATATCAAATAACCACAACTGATGGGTCAGACCGTGGGGAAACGAAAAAGAGAAAAGAAGAATATATGTCCATCCAAAATTCATATTATTCCAGATCAGAAACATAACGGTTTACTAACTTTCAACATGACCGGTCGGTGAGACACAATGGAAAATATTAGAACAATTAACCTTCTATGTAAATAAATTACAATGTCTCCCAACATAAGAAGGAGAACAATCCATAACGTTTCGTGATATTCCATGAATAAAGAGAATTACATGCAAGAAAACATGCATATGTAAATATAAAAGAGTCAAAATAGGGTCAACCTCAATAATTCATGCTTCATAACACTAAAATTTGTCCAAGCAGTGCAATTATCAGCAAAATTTTTAACAACAATGTAAAAGTAATGTCAACGAATCACCTTCTTCAAGATGAGATTCAAATTTTAATCTATCTAATTAATTATCTAGAAACAAAACAATATATGTTGGATTAAATCAAAACTCGAGAAATTATCCTCAATGAATGTTTCTTTCATGTCTTTGAAAAATTAAAATAAATGAAGAAACATGGTAATATGTCAGAGAAATTTTATTGGAGGAAAGAAAAATATGTAATGCACTTTTGTAAGCCAGCATTAATTCAAATACTAGTATTCAACACTGTAGAAAACCTAGCAGAAATGAAGAAGACAAGCAATACCTGGTCTAGCAAGATTCATTGTATTACAACATGAACATCTCACGCTCGTTGCACCACGGGTGTACATCAACATTGTTCGACAATTTCCACAAACAAGTTGAGCCATCTCCATCCCTACAAAATTTTAAATCTCATTTGCATACAAAATAGTTGAATGTTATTAAAAAAACTTTACACGGTTCATTTTCCTTCTTCTAACATGAGATTTTATTTTTACCAGTAAGGCTGATAGTAAAAGGATACAGTTTATTGCTAACTGCGCCTTTTAGAGCTGACATTAACATAACAGAGAAAAAACCAAAAGTTAAACACATTGTTGTCAAAAAGCGGTATGTGTAACTGTAACTACCTAGGCAAAGGAACCCCCCCCCCCCAAAAATAAAAAAAACAAAACAAAAAAACAAAAAAAAAACATAAAAACAAAAAAACATAAAAAACATAAAAAACAAAAAAAAGCAAAAAAAACATATAAAAAAATAATAAAAAAACATTTAACAGCCACTGCCCACTGCTACCCCCTGCCGCCATCGCCATTAACGAGAGACATCCCCCCCCCCCAAAAAAAAAAAAAAAAAACGAAAAAACGAAAAAAAACACAAAAAACAAAAGAAATGCGAGGAGGGTAAGAATGGGGCAATGAGGAGAAATGTGGCATCCCTCTTCTTTATCTTCTTCATGTTTCTCCCCTCCCAATGTCTAGGCGGGCAATTAGCACCTTGCCTACTGCCCAAATGGATGAAGCACCTTCTCCAACCATGGCTAAACCATAAACCCAATGAGAGATTGTAGTGAATATGACTAGAACTAAGTAGTTGGATGAGCCCAATGTGAGTCTAAGAGAAAAAAATTTACTACTTTCATCATCATCAACAAAAGAAATGCGAGGAGGGTAAGAATGGGGCAATGAGGAGAAATGTGGCATCCCTCTTCTTTATCTTCTTCATGTTTCTCCCCTCCCAATGTCTAGGCGGGCAATTAGCACCTTGCCTACTGCCCAAATGGATGAAGCACCTTCTCCAACCATGGCTAAACCATAAACCCAATGAGAGATTGTAGTGAATATGACTAGAACTAAGTAGTTGGATGAGCCCAATGTGAGTCTAAGAGAAAAAAATTTACTACTTTCATCATCATCATTCATCACCCATCCCATACGTTGAATTTGGCACTAAGTAATATTACAAAGCCAACTAATGTTGAGGTTTGAGCACTAACGGCATATCATCAGATGGTACCTTCATACCCAGAAAATGAGCCTTACCATTCCAGGCAATGCAAGGGGTTTCAATATTTAGATCCAAACCTCGACTGATAACTAGTTTGTCCCTACATCTTAGTCTGATTCAGATTCTGAATATCATCTACTTCTCAATATCAACTACAACCAAAGTCATATTTGTTTGAAAAGTGAACCAAATTTCCCTCCATAAGAATTGTCAGGGAAGAGTGGTAAGTATCTCTCAACCATGTGTTCGTAAGCAACAACCTCCAAAATTACTTCACGAAGCACCAAAAGAAAATACATAATCCAACTGGATAGCTGGAATTCAAATCCCGCTAATGTGGTGGTGACTCAATGACTACTAACATAATTATTTCCTTATGTGACATTTGATAAGTCGCAATTCCTGTTGGAATCGCCATTTTCGAATCCCTTTTATAGCTTTCATCCATGCTAACTTCCCCATTCCTTTTTTGACCCTTTCATTTGAATCGATGACTATGTATGAACTATGGGACACAAACACATCAAAAAGAGTGGCTTGTCTGTGCCAAACACGTGTTGCACACCGACATTTAGCCAACATGTATCAAACATTCCAGAATGTATCTCATCATATAAGCCTAACACATTATGTTCAAGCCGTGTCGGCTTTTAAATAAAAACTAAAAGTCATGTGTCAAACACTGTACACTATATCTCTCACAAGAAATATATAAAATGATATTCTTAAGTGGTTGATATGTCAACAAAGCTTAGATATATCTTGAAGTTGATTAAATATTGATTAGACTTTTTGGAATTTTTTTCTTTGATTATGTTATTTAATTAGAAACTATGTGCTTTTATCATTAATATTGTATATTATTATTATAAAATACATGATACATGACGGAGGCCGGAAGGGTGGTGATGTGAATTTGGGGAAGTAGATTAAATATTTGATAATTTTTCGGATCTCATACCCAAAAAATCTGACGATCACCGACTCGCACGAGGAGATTTTTTAGACCTCTCAACCAGGCAATAAAGCCCACTCTCGGACACTAATGCAAAAATTTAATTTATGGAGAAACTAAAAGTTTTCACCAGAAACGAGTTTTGAATTCTTCATTAAAAACTAATAGGTTTGTGGCCTTTAAATAGGCATACAACTTGACTCTCATCATCTAATAGGATTAGTATTCTAGAATAACAAAAACTCTCAAATAACAAAAAGACTCAAATAACTAAAACTCTCAAAATAACAAAAGACTAAACTAATAGGAATTCTCCAAGTACTCAAACTCTATCAAATAAAAAACTCCTTCTTGAATTGAGCTCCTCCTCGAATTCGATCTATATCATTCTTCCCGGCTTAAGAACTTTACCACATGGTGAACGTCAATATGAATAGTATAGCCGAGCAGAATTCAATAGTCCTTTGTAGTTGGAGAAGATACGTCCATGAACTTTGTAGGACAATAGGATGTTGAGCTGTAGCTGAATGTCTTCGGTAAAATTTTTCCAAATAACAAAATAAATAAAAGCATATAAAATTTTCTTAGAATATGGAGAATCTGGTATGACAAACTCAATGCGCTCAATCTTCTCGGGCATATGTGAAATACTCGACTTAGTCACATCAGAATTGCCACTCAATAAAGCTTGTCGAGAATGTGTATGATGCATGCAAACCTTCTTCATTGGTTCTAGTACGAACCTCTCTGAACGAACTCGAATCCTCTCGTCATCCATAACTGCAAATTCTTAAAAATTTCTCTTTGATTCTGCAACAGACTTCTGATTATCATTGTTAATTGCAGGAGTTTCATCAGTCTCAATATGCTAAGCACTCAAATCAGAAGCAAAATCCTCATGAGATGCACTTGGTATAAGATCAAAACTTAATTTTAAGGAAATTGGGATTCTTATGATGATGTATTTGTTGTGGACATTCTTCAACTTTAGCATTTTCTTTTATCTCCTTAGCGGTATTAGTTTCTGATTTAGTCACATTATCGCTTGACCGCTTAAATTGCTCGTTGACGTTAAAAGTAAGCTTCACGGCTATCGGGGCTTTCATGGATTCCATATTTAAGGCTAAGTTAAACGTTTGTTGCACATTATCTACAGTGTAGGGTAGCATCTCACGCCTCATGTCTGCTTTCAATCCATAACGAAACCTAGCAAGGGTATATATGGGATCTTCTTGTCTTTCACTCTTAACAAATAGGTCATTGAACTTAGTCATGTACTCATCCACAGTGATGCTTCCTTGACGTAGGTCATTCGGTTTTCCTAGTATGTGTTTTTTATTGGTAGTTGGTAAATATTTTTTTAAAACTTCATGTCAAATTTTTGTTCTTTAGTCAATTTATTTTCTAGGGCTTCAAGTCGATCTCCTGTATGATTTATGTCGTCTTATAGTTCTCAGTACAATCTTTTGAAATTTATATTCTAGCCTTCAAATTACTTTATCATCCATGCTTGATCCTAGGATTTTAATCTATATAATAAAATGCAATCCTAAATATGTTAATGTGGCACACCGGTCGAGACCAAAAAAATATTCAATTTCGATGATATCGACTAATCTGAACAAAATCAAAAAAAGGAATTTTTTTGAAATTTAACAATTAAGGATTTGATCAAATTATTGGTTATCTGGAGTGCATTTCAGCTTCGTTGTATCATGCAATACCTCTAGAACTTTGAAGAGTTTTAATTCAGATGATCAGGGCCGAAAATTTCACGTGAAAAGCTCTAGAATTCGCCAAAATACGTTGAAAATATGACTGAAATATGGTGAAACTCGACTGGAAATTACTTTGAAAATCGCGAAAGTATCTCTAATCTTCAACTTCTCCTCAGTCTTCCTACTTCTGTTTTCTATAGGTACTCGTATTCCTCCTCCAAATCAAACTCTTATTCCTCCTCTGAAAGCAACAGTCAGTTCAGCGTCGTTGGGAAAAGGGGCGAGGAGATTCTCTTTCTGCATGCCTGGCTCGGGTGGCTTAGTCTCCATGGATAGCTTGGATAGCTTGTTAGTTCTTAAGTTCAAGACTAACGTTGTTTTGATGATGATCAATACATTATGTTAGTGTGCTAATCAATCTTATGTTTTAGTCTCAGTTTATCTTAATGATTATATGTTGATGAGACAAAGCATAAGGCTTGGAGGATATTACAAGGGATATCTTAAAGACCTCCAAGAGTGATGGTGTGCTCAAGCTTGGATGAAGTCATGAAGATCATCTAATGAAGCCAAAGCTTGGAGCATGATGATGGATGGACATCTAGAGAAGCATTGTCAAAGCTTGGAGCTTAATGAAGGGAAGCTCATCAAGGAGTGCCAAAGCTTGGAGATGATGGAGAGCATCAAGGTATAGTGAGCTTGAAGACTTAGACTCTAGGAGATGCAATTTGTAATCCATGTAATTTCATTTACTTGCATTTCTCTTTTTGAGTCTAGGATTATTGTAATGCCTTGATAGATGGTCATACTCTCATGCATTTGCATTTCACCATCTTAGTGAGCCTTATGATTATCATAGAATCCAACCCAATAGGTTCATCTAGCCCAAAGACTCATTTGGAGTCTCTGGCTCTCCTGCAGTCGCCTTCTGAAGGTTTTACAGTCGACTGGGTGATTTCCAGTCGCCTGTCGACCCTTCTACAGTCGACTGTGATGCACAGCTCAAGTCAACTTTTCTATTGACTCATCTTGAGCTTTTCGCATCAGTCGACTGATGTTCAATTTACAGTCGTCTGTATTCTTACAGTCGCCTGTGAATTGGTCGACAGTCGTCTGTGCGCTTCTTGCATTTTCTGGGCTTCATCCCAATTTGCAAGACAGTCGCCTGTTGCTATTTTTACAGTCGCCTGTATATTTACAGTCGCATGTGAAATGGCCATCAGTCGTCTGAAAGGCGTAAGTGCGAAATATGCATCTCTCTCTGTCTTTTCTCCAACTTATACAGCAGTCGACTGATGAAGGTATTACAGTCGCCTGACTATAAGACAGTCGACTGTATTATTGACATCAGTCGCCTGTATGTTTATCTGGAGAAAGAGTGCAGCTCTCTGTTTCTTGTCCATCCCTGCTGCAGTCGCCTGATGAAGGATATACAGTCGACTGTCTGCTTTTCAGTCGCCTGTGTAGTCTTCTACAGTCGACTGTCCTGGCTCAGATTATAGCCGTTTGGATATTTTCTAGCCGTTGATCAGTCGACTGTCTAATGATCATCAGTCGACTGTTCTTGCCGTAAACTGCCAAAATCTAGCCGTTGCAGATTTCTTCCCTTTGGGTTTTTGGCTGTGTTTATAGGCTCTTCTTGGCTTCCTATATATAGGGATTGGCTTAGTTCATTTAGAACTCTTGAAAGGGTTAGGAATTCATAGAAGATCATTTAATCTCTTCTCTAAGCCACTCCTCCCACATTCCCTAATTAGAGCTTCATTCTTATGCTATAGCATCTAAGCTCTAGGGAATTTCTCCAAGGGATTTCAATCTCATTCCTCTTCTTGGAGAACATCTTTCTTCTCTTCATTTCTTACACTCAAGTGAGTAGTGTTAGGATGCATTCCTAGAAGAGAGAAAGATCATCAAGTGCAATCAAAGCCTCATCTCAAGCACTTGAGTTTTCACTTGCATGCCTTCTTCATCGCATTGGTAAGATCATATCAAGGCATAGGTAAGTGTTATTTCGTTTCACCTTTGTGTAACTCTAATTCTCTTTGTGGGAATTAGTCTTTATTCTCTTTGTGGGAATAACTCTCTTTGTGGGAGTAACTCTCTTAGTGGGAGTTTGGTGTCCTAGTGTAGGGCTAACCCTAATTCTCTGAGTGGGAGTTAGTGATTCTCTTGGTGGGAGTCTTGACCCTTGTGTAGGGTTGGTTGGGTCCTTGTGTAGGGCAACATCCTCTTGGTGAGGTCTCTCTCTTTGTGGGAGTGTATCCCTTTGTGGGATTTGTATTCACTTCTCTTTGTGGGATTATAGTGAATATTGGTGTGGCTGGATGTACCCAAGTTTTGGGGAACCAGTGTAAAATCTCTGTGTTTGCGATTGTTGTTGTTGAGCACTCTGTTAATTTCCGCGGCTTATTGTGCTGTGGTGAGAGAACTCGTCGTTGGGGAACCACGGGCGGCTCAATTACCGAGATCCAATGCGAAGAACTCAGGGGAGGTAGCACGGCCTTCGTGACCTCAATGATGAGAGCTGCAAGCTTTCTTCGATGGTGGTTCACTGGGAGCGATGGACCGTCAAATTCAGTAGCTGATTTCTTCAACAAGATCACGGGTTTGCTAGTGAACTGATGTAGGTGGCGAGGGTTATATACGGAGACAAAGCAAGGATAAAGATCGATTCAAGGAGGCGGTGTGACTGTGGTTCGTGGATTTGTCGATGGTCGTCAGCAAAAGGTGGAGCACATTGATGTCAATTCACCGAACTGTAGTTAAGGTCGGGGTGTAGGCTCCGGACGGTGGGAGATGCGATCGACGATGGAATTTGGGGGAAGGAATTTTGGACGGTGGCGTAAGTAGGTCGACGAAGGAATTTGGGGAAAGGTTTGTTTTTGTTTTATCCCAAAAGTTCACTTTTTTCCGAAAATTCCCTCATTTTGTCCTTTTTCCCTCTGTTTTTTGGAAATTTGTTTTTAACAAAAGATTTCTCCTCTTTTTTCAGATTTTTTGGATTTTTTATCCCTTTTTTGAAACTAACTAAAAAGAATTTTTTGATGCAGAAGAACGAAAAGAGAAAAAACTAACAAGATTTAGCTCGGATACCAATTTGACGCAGGAGAAAGCGGGAAGGGAGCTGGTGGGAATTTGGGAAAGAAGGAGATTATGTATTTGATAAAATCTCACACTCCGGAAATCTGGCAATCACCGACTCACACGCCTCGCAAGTGGAGATTTTGGACCTCTCGCCAAAGCAACTACGCCTGCTCTCGCACATCAATGCAAAAGATTTAATTTGGATAGAAACAAAAAGTTTACACTAGAAACTAACTTTCATTGGTTTCTAGGATTAGGAATTCTCGAATAACTAAAACTCTCAAATAACGAAAAGAATTAAATATAAAAAGAATCAAATAACTAAAACTCTCAAATAACAAAAAAACTCAAATATAAAAAAGAATCAAATAACTAAAACTCTCAAAAAAACAAAAGACTCTAACTAATAAAAAATCTCTAAGGACTCAAACTCTATCAAATAAAAGACTACTCGAATTGAACTCCTCGAATTCAATCTCTACCAATACATTTACGAGTTTTGATGTCGTATATATATACGTGTACTTATGCAATCGCATATGCGGTTATATCGACGTATATGTATATCCTACTTTTTAAAAATGTGTCCATATGTTCATGTCATGTCGTGTCTGTATCCTATATCAATGTCCATGCTTTATAAGAGAGTAACCAATTTCGATACGGATCAAATATTGGTATCACCATATCCGTAACTAAAATCATTTTTTGAATACAGATTGAGATATGTATAATGCATAGAATGAAAATCTAGTGTTTGTATCTAAAACATGGATGATGATATCGATCAAATATGGATAATGCCTAATTAGCACACATAAAATGTAGATGTATGGATAAAAATATCAAAAAATAACAATAGTAGTATGTGATCACATTTGGGTTAAGAAATGAATAAATACAAAAAGAAATATGATCATAATACAAAAATAAATATGATCATAAATGAGCGCAAACAGCTACAAAAGAGTCATGTGTATGATATATTATTACTAATATCATATATCTGTATCTAAAAAGGTCAAATTTCATTACCCATGTCTATATCTGGTCGAATAGGATATTTGATATCCACAGCCGACCGAAAGGATACGGTTATGGATCCAATTCAGACAATCCAAATTTATTTACATTCCCAGTGCTTCATAGACTATGAACCATGGTTCTTTATTGCCAATATGTTTTAACATTTGAAGCACAGACTATGAACCATGGTTCTTTATTGCCAATATGTTTTAACATTTACACGTAACAATTTAGGCAATCACAACCAAAGGTCAAAGCTGTATTGCCATATGCAACACTTCTCCAACCACAATTATTGGTGTCAAAAAGCCATTTTGATAGAAATTGGAAAAGTCAGCTAAATGATTTCTTGTATAAAACCTCCGAAAATCTTTCAGTGTAAAGTTCGCTAAAATCATATGTAGTATTCCATGTCACTAAACATTACTATTATGATATTATCATGTACATTTCCTGAACAGGAAGCATTAAAGACTGTTAAATCTTAAAAAATTCGCTTTTTACTAATTGCTCCTTTTTTATTTCTCTTTCGCTGCTGTTACTCTCCTTTTTTCCTCTCTCATCTGACCTTCTACACCCACACCATCTCTTAAGCTTGATGCTCCTCTCAAACTTGCAGAGAGAATGGGGATAAAGATGGGAAAAGATAGTGAGGAGAGAGAGTAGCAGCAGCAAAAGGGAGGTGAAGAAGTGTGGGGTAAAAATAAAAAAATTAAGATTTATTGGATTTTAACGCTTCTCGCTAACTCACAAATTGTCTCTGTTGATATCATAGTACATGAGTGTTTAATGATACACATGCAGTACAAAGGGTGTTAGCAGAATTTACCCAATTATATATTTTTTAAATATGCTCCTATATTCATAATATTATATAACCTCATTTAAAACCTTTTAATTTCTTTTGAAAATGTATTTTGATTCGTCTATGTTCAAAACATGACAATTTCCCGTTGCAGTGATAAAGCTGTCCTTCCCTGTTCATACAATATGAACCGGCTTCCTTCATCCCAAGTTTCTTTTCCCATTTGTTACATGAAGCTTATATTATTTTCTTTTGAAATTTTTTCTTCCCTTTCCCCAAACTTCATTATAATTTCTCCTCCTTTTACATATTTGAACTTAGGTTCTTCCATAGGTGCTTTAATCCGGACTAAATTTATATGGTTCGGTGGATGGATTTGTATGTTAACAACATAGCGCTGGACGAGAGAAATGGTAATAAATTAATAAGTATATCAATGACTGGAATTTGAGCATGTTTGAAATGACATCAAGTAAACGAATGCGCTGCATTTGTTGAATTTTCATGCTTGATACTCTACCTGACATCAACACTCCATGAATTCGTGCCAAGTTCAGGAAAAAAGGGCAAACCATAAAGCAAAGGAAGGAACCTAGGGCACCAGTCAACAAGAAGATAGACACTACCCTTTCTTGTCATGCAAACCACGTTGATGTCACTGAGGAGGATGATCCAAACTCCTCTACACAAGTAACTCTAAACTCTAAGACTACGTAGTCTAGGCAGATGATGGATGACACAACTTACTATTTAGGCATAAAAATAAAGATAGACTAGCCAATTGTGATAACATCATAATTCCTCTTAATATTAATTTAAATTTATGATCTTGGAGACTCAAATCATAGTTCAGAGAGGACTTGATGACAACGTATATGGTATCATACAAAAGTAGATGTAAAAAATATTCAATAGAGAGTACTGACATCTTTTTCAAATGAAAATAATGCATGATAAAGAAATATTATTGAAATGTAGAGGTCAAAAAGTAAACAGAATGGATAAATTGCATGAGTATGTTTAAACATGTCATATGCATGTTTTATGTGCCTGTGGTCCTTAAACCACGCACAAATCATCAAGTTGGCAAACACAGGACACATTTTAAGACAACAAAAAGCCTCAGAAAACATCGTATGGTAACATCAAAATGAAGAAATTAAGAAGGATGCACAAATGCTGCATTCATAATGCTTATGAAGCAAACAAACCAACGAATCATTGGCAAAGAATAATTAATTGTGTTGATATAATTAATAAAGCAATATACAATTAAAAAGGCAGTTAGCATTCTTTCATCTAAAAATCGAGAAATAGCACAAAAGAAATGTACCTGGAGGGGGCACTGGGGTTATTGTGCTGCATATTGCACAACAGACATTAGTGGCTCCCCTCGGATAAAGAAGGACGTTCCTACAACCATTGCAAACAAGTTGGCTCTGCATCCTATTGTGTTGATAACCAAAAATCAGCCCAATCTTTTATGCAGACAAACCTATCAATGGCATTGCTAATTAGTAATAACGTGGAAAAATTATGTACATTCAAATATAAGTGCAAATGTGACTGCTATACAATCAAAAGTTCAATAGTATACAAATTCCGTAGTCAAAATGCACACCAACAAGTATATTACATGGAAGAACATTTTCTTCTTGCACCGAGTGACAAGGTACCAAAATTTGTTCATCCTTCTATAAACAAGGTACCTAAGTTTGTTTATCCTACTACAAACAAACATCATTTTGCTACTTGCATCAGAGAAGAGTCTACTCACAAATCATAACTTTGGATAATTTGTTTTTGGATGAAAATGCTGGGATTTTACACGAACGAACTGACAAATCTGACATGAATATGCACCAATTACTAATTAAGCCCATATCATGAAACTAATCTCTCTTAGGTTTAATGGTGCATCCCTTGCTTGCTGAACTCGTAGTAGGTAGGTACTGGGTTGACATACGTTCTTAAATTTTTGTAAATACATCTAGAGAACTTTCTTGGCTGCTGCCGGCATGCCATAGACCACTCAATGTGTGAAACTTCAGAATGAAAATAGGATAGTTCTACAGTTGGCTTGTTAGGACAAAATGTCACTTTGTCTGTTTTGAATGATTCTGATAAAAGCAATGCTAACTTTTATTAGCGTGTATTATTTTCAACTGGACATATGGCTTTTCTTTTGACATAAAGAAAGCCATGGAGAGCAGAAAGATTGCGGTGATGACGGCTCCTAAAATGCGCTCAATTCAGAAGATGGCACCGCATGAATTAATCGTTTCCATCACAGGACAAACATCTCGTTTACCATAAGAAATCAAGCACATTAACAACAGGCCTGAAAATGATCTTGTTTAAAAAGAATTCTTTAGGCAATGCCGCATTTTCGTCAAATAGAAAACAAACCAGCCTCGGAACTGAACAATTAGCAGCTTCCATCGTAAAGAAACGTCAATTCCAATCCAAAACAACCCCTTTTTCATTGAAATTAGGCCCATCCAGCTCAAAAACAAATGTTGATGCATAAAACTACACTAATCGGCATATAAAAAGACCAACCGCATCAAAACAAACCCCAATTACAATCCCAAAATGAGATTCATACCGTTTATAATCAAATCTTACCTCCAAAACAAAAAGAAGGCGCCCAAATTCCTCAAAGGATAGACCTTGTTCTATATGTGCAGTATCGATCAAAAGAAATCCGTCGAGTTAATCAATAATATCCCTCGTTTGAAATAGGGGACGAAAAACGAAATTTGGGGATTTATTTTTTCGCGACGCCTCTTTCTTTGCTTCGAGAAGCGCGTCGAGAAAAATGAAGGCAAGAATCGACAAAGAGAGGAATTCTTGAGATGTTTGAAATTGAATTAGGAAAACCAAAGAAAAAACATAAAAATATTCTGGGGGATTTTTTTGCGATTTCAGTTTTCGACTAATCTAATATTAAAATGGGAGTTCATTTGCGCACCCACGGTTTTACTTAATGCCACTTATTTACAAATTTGCCATTCAAACTTTCTTAAATATTTTCCTCTTTCACCACACGGACATACCCGCCGTTTTACTCTGCCGATGTTGCCCCTTGCTGCCGATGGCGAGAACTGCAACAACGACGATTTTACATGATTCTTCTTCTTCTTCTTTTTTTGTTCCTTTTGGTTGTTGGAGATTAGATTCGCTCTCTTCTCGTCTTTCGTTTTATATCCCGATTCAAAACTCTAACTCTAAATCGTAACGACTAGACGAGGACGACGTGATCAGACGGTAGCCCAAGTCAGATATACATTAAATTTAGGTGGGGTGGGGGGATATTAAATGGTTACCTTGAGAACACGAAGGGTTTCCTCAGCCATTCGCCATTTGCCTGGTAGCCCGAGTCGGATGGCAGTCCAATCCGTCGGCTTCTTTTCGACAACGGGGGCAACCCCCGTTGCCTGAGCGGTGGCGCAGTTGCAGAATTGGCGGCGACGGCCAGCAGAGATCATTGGTGAGGGGCAGCTGAGAGTCCTACACGCAAACTTCCATGTCACTGCTCACTCCCAGTTGGACGACAATCGACGCGGTCAGGGGCGGACGGCGCATGGGCTTTATAGAAAATAAACGGGTAGGCAAGGAGAAATTTCAGAGGGAAACTTGTGAAAAGGTGGTATATGCGCGGGGTAATGACAAACTTGTAAATAGGAGGGTGAGCAAACCGATTCCAGATATATAAGTAGCTAGGTGTATTTTTTTTGGGTGGAAAAGATAAATAGATGTATTAATAAAGGGAAAAGAGAAGCAAGGAGGAGAGGTCTCGGCGTTAATGTGTGGTGTATGAAGTTGGCGTAGATTTAGGTGAAGACTATCTACACCCCTATACATAGGGGTGTATGTAATCATTATTTGCCCAAAAAGGGAAAAATCAAGGGAAGGAGAGTGTGAATAATTTGGTGATTTGAAATAATTTGCTTTTTTAGCATACAATAATTACATACACCCCTATGTATAGGGGTGTATTTAGCAATTCTCTAGATTTACAATGGATGATGTTGAGGAGAAGACATTGTCTTTTCTAGTTGAACATTAATATTGGACCCAGGATCGAACGGGGACTCTTATAGGAAACATTATTCGGACCGGCATGACGGCATGAAGATGGATTAAAAAATCAAAGAAAGGAAAGCAAGTGATCATATAGATGCTTCGGGAGCTGGAACTATGGACAGTGACAGGGAGTCATGTCTAATGTCTCGCGATCGATGGAGAGCATGAAGCATGACATAAATTAAGCGTAAAAAAGAAATAAATGAAAAGATAAAGCCCAGAAATAGAACCGAAATGAATAAATATAGAAAAAATACTGAAAAATGTTGCGCATCCAGGGAATCGAACCCTGGTCAGTACCGTGGGAGGGTACTATGATACCACTACACCAGATGCGCTTGACTTGCTGGAGGAAAGGATATATGACTTATATATCAATGTCTTTATCTGCATATATAATATGTCTCCTTCTACGCAAGAAAATAGATATATGTCTAATCGATAAATATTCAATCTCCACTGTGCTTGTATTCTTTTGTGTTTCATCGAATTATTGGACTGATCGATTTCATATCATTTCTAATGTGCACATCTTAGGACAAAGAGGTGGAGAAACACAGACATGGGAGGAAAAAGAGAATGAAGAGGGTCCTAGCTATTTTCGGCAATTATTGTTGACATTGATTTCTCAAAGAAAGGGTCCTCATGCACCTGGCTTATCATTGAAGATGAATCTCTCAATTTAGCCGGGATATCTGTTGATAATTTGTGCAAATGTTCAGATTGCTGACTTTTTGTGCCATATATCGGAGTAACACATGGAGGGACACATGCTAAATAATACACTGGAAAAATCTATTGATAAATCCTTAATAATTAAGCCCACTAATTAAAGTTCCAACTCCTGCTCATTAATTAATTGCTACAGTTTTTTTATTTAAAAAAAAAGAATAATCTAGCTACATAGACTGACTAGCTCCACAACTTGAACCTCAACTCAAAATCCTTGCCAATGGAATGAGACAGCCCCTGAATCTCCGCAACGCCAAACTTTCCTCTTACCCCATAACTGGCGCTCACTCCCTCCCTCTCACCCATCTTCTTCCCATTCACCTTCACCTTCACATTCACAAACAGCGCGGCCGAGCCGTTGCTGTTCGAATATTCCGGGCTCACCCCGAGGAACACCACCTTGTTCACCACCAAATGCTGCTCCTCCGCGTAGGTCCCGTTCACGATCTCGGACTCCACTACCGCAGCGCCTCCTTCGATCCTGCTACTGAACCTGACCAGGCTCCACTCGCTCTGGTTCGCTCCCCCCATCTGGAACACCTCCCCGTCGTCCACAAACACCTCCCCGGTCGCATTGCCTGCCTCGTCCAGCACCACCACCAGCTCTACTCCGCTCTGTCTCGCCTGTCCTGTCGTGTTGGCCTCCCCGTCGTGCAGGATCAGGATGGTCCCCCCTCTCACGTGCACATTGATGCTGTCCTCCGGCGCATCCAGCTTGACGTACTTTCCGACGGTGGTGCTCACGGCCATCGAGTAGTTGAACAGGTTGAACCATTTCCCCGACGGGAAGTAGGCGTTTACGGAGGTCACCCCGGGCTCCAGCACCGGCGATACCATCACCCCCTTCCCGATCAGGAACTGGCTGTTGATCCCGTACGTCTCCGTGTCCTGCGGGAACGCGAAGAAGAGCGGCCTCGCGATGGGGATCCCCCTGGTATGCGCCTCGTACATGGCCGTGTACAGGTAGGGAAGCATACGGTAGCGCATGCCCAGCGCCTTCTTCGCCGATTCTGCGACGGACGGCCAGTTGTAGAGCTCCTGTGCCGTTGAGTTGTAGCTGGCATGGTTCCGTGCAAAAGGATAGAATGCCCCTAGCTGCGCATATACGTACACATGCAACAGATGATGCACCGTACATGCTGATCATAGTACGTAGCTAGCTTGTTCATAAATCAGACGACAATTACCTGGATCCATCGCCGGCACAGTTCCTCGGTGGTGTGGCCAGAGAAGCCGCAGATGTCGGCACCGACCATGGGAATCCCAAAAAGACCGAAGCTCAAAATGGTGGGGATGGAGTACTGCAAGTCCTCCCACGTCGCCGCATTGTCACCGGTCCAGTGCGCAGCATACTTTCCTGACCCCACGAACGTTGATCTGCTGAGCACAAAAGGCCTCCTCCCCGTGATCTTGGACAAGGCGGCGAAGGTTATTCTCGACTCGAACAGCCCATTCATGTTGTGCACATCGTACTCGTTTACGTTCCCGTAGTGAACGCTGGAGACTGGAACCGTCTGGTTGTTGATGGGCCGCTGAACGCCGGCGTTGTTGATCATGTAGGGGGGCTCGTCGAGGTAGTTGAGGGGGGAGGGGTCGGCGAAGTTGGAGAGCTCGTTCATGTTGAGCCAGAGGCCATCAAAAGACACCGTCTTGCGGAACAGGGCGATCTCGCGGGCCCAGAATTTGGTGGCGTGGGGGTTGAGGAAGTCAGGGTAGTAGACTTTGCCTGGCCAGCCGTCCCCTTTGTAGTTGGTGCCGTTTCTCTGCAGAAATATGCCTGCCTTCATTCCTCTGAAGAAGCTCGCATACGTTTGGTTAACGCTGATTCCTGACCAAATTAATTATATATGCCCATCGACCGACCGAGTTAGTTAATCTGAGACGCACGGCATGATATACAATATACATATGATCAGCTCAGTAGTGTGAATTAATGAAGTACCGGGGTTTAGCATGAGGACGTATTTCTGACCATTGCCGTGCAGCCGGGCGACCAAACTCTTCATCTTGTCCTCAGGAAAGTTGATGGGATCGAGGGTGAAATCCTTGTAGGCATCCATGTAATCCATGTCAGTCCATATGGCCTCCATCGGGATCCCGGACTTCTGGTAGCCTGACACCACCCCTTGTACGTCTTCCACCGTCTTGTATCCCCATCGACACTGGTGGAACCCTGCACGTACGTACCAATCGGTATATATGTACGAGATATATATATACATACTGGTTCATATATATTTGCATGCTTACCAAATGACCAGTACGGCATTGGCGCCGGACGTCCGATGAACCTCGTGTACTGCTCCACCACGTCTTCGGGCGTCGGCCCGGCGAAGAAATACAAGTCGAATATCCCCCCTATCACTTTGTATGTTATGTTACTCCCTCCATACTCCACATCCATTCCGTTGCTGTTTAGCAGCAACACCCCGTGCGTGACCCCCGCTTCGTACTCCACGTCTGGCGACGATGTCCTGACGTCCATATAGAACGGGTGCGACCCGTACAGGTTCTGCCCGACCTGCGACGCTGGCAGACCCGCGTTCCACAGGGTCAGCTTCTCGCCGGGGACCAGCCGGAAGGTTCTCCTGGTTTGCTCCCCGAGGCCGTAGATTGCCGCGCGGTTGCCGGGCAGGTTTGAAGTCAGCTCCAAGTACCGGTCTTTGAACACGATCCCCGGCCCGTCGCCCAGCGTGTCGAATAGGATGTCGCCGGTGGAGCGGCGGGTGATGGTGAAGGAGACAGGGGAGGTGGCGCGGAGGGTGAGGATGATGTCGGAGCCCTCGGCCGTGAGCACATGGGAGGTGGAGGAGGCGGAGGGAGTGATTTGGGTGGCATTGATGACGGCGGGGGCTTCCCTAGGGAAGATTGTTTGCGGGATTTCGTACCTCTGGTGGTTGGAGTCGGTTATTCGGACTCTTAATCGATCATTGGTCTCAAACCTGCCACATATATAATATAATTGAGTGCAATATTTACTCGTGAGAATATTAATATTGATAAGGTCTACTAGTTAGTTTACAGATGCATGCATGTTTAATTACATCATTAATTCTCAGATGAATGTCAAAATAATTAAGCGCGTACGTACGTACCGGGCATATAGAGTGAGATTCTGGACGTCGGAGCCATAGACGGAAGAGTTGGCAATGAGCCTGAGATCGGCACTCAGCGCTCTCCCCGATTCGTCGGACTTGACCGAATGCAGCTCGTAGCCGTACCCAACGGGCTCTTCTTTAGATTGAACGCGAAGAGAGAGTGAGAGAATTAGGAGGAAGAAGAGGGGGAGGGAGGGGCGACGAGCGGCAGTGCTAGTGGTGGCCTTCATGGCTTTTGGACACACGTTTGTGATTGTTTCCTCCAAAATTTCAGCGGCAGCCGCTTTTTATAGCTGTCGGTTAAAGTCGGCAGTTTTTAGTTACAGTTGGAACCGGGCTCAGCGGTTGAACCGGATCGCATCTCACGTTTTTTCTGCTGCCGACCTGTGTCGAAATTCTGACCGATTCATGTTTCTGCCTGAAATCATTCTCTTTTTTCAGGGAAGCCCCCCAGAACTACATAATTTGAGTACCCCCTGAAATCATTCTAGAAAGAATTAGTGAAGGATTGGTAGGGATGATGATGTGGCATGCCCAATTGGAAGCCCAATCGGGCTTTGGGCATGCCCATCTCATCCCTACTCAGGCCGAGTAGCTAGGCTACTCGACCGAGTCGACTCGATTGCACCCACCGACCATTTTAGGACATGTCAGCTCGACCGAGCAGGCCGAGCTGACAGCCGACTCGGGCCGAGTCAGCGTGGGCCCATGCATGGAAATGAGCAGCCTGGATGTGTTTTTCCTATTGTTTTGGGTTTCTATTTAAACCTAACTATTGTTTTAGATAAGGTTAAGCTTCTTTTAAGATTGAGAGAGTTTTGAAGGGCCTCATGCTACCCCATTGGAGATTGGAGAGAGTTTTAGGGTTTGTGTTCTTGAGAGAAAGGTTTGGTTTTTCCTTCTCTTCTTCTTCCATTGATTTCTTCCTCTTGTCCTTCTCTGTATCTTTCTTCAGATGCCAGCAGTTGTCAGTGTCGTGACCATTGTCCGTGTGATACTTGCAATATTTCTCTTCGTCTCTCTCGCCTCTCTTCATCCTCAGAGGAGGCCGGTTCATGCGCCCCTCCTTCTGGGCGTGTGCAAGGACAACGTCCGGGGCAACGTTCAGCTGGGTGTGCCGCGGTTCTTCCCTCTGCTGCTTTCCTCTGGCCTTCTTCTCCTGACGATGCTCCTCTGGGCCGCGTCATTCAGTCTCGTCGTGCTTGGATCCTTGCTTGGTCCTTCCGTCATCGACGGCCAAGGCCTCTTCCGTCAGCATGAAGCGCTCGGCCCGTGCCATGACCCCGGCGAGGTCCTTCGGAGGATCGTTGTGTAACGATTTCTTCAGACCCCTGTGCCGTAATCCTTTCTTCAGGGCCGTTTTAACGACCATCTTGGGACAGCTCTCCACGTTCAGTCGCTCCGTGTTGAAGCGACACATGAAGTGCCTCAGGGATTCCTCGGGACCCTGCACCACATTGAATAGGAGTTCTGAGTCCGGCTTTACCTGTCGCCCGGCCATGAATTGCTTGCAGAATAACTGGGTGAGCTCCTCGAAGCTATCAATGGAGCGGTTGGGCAAGCTGTGGTACCAAGTCCTCGCTGCTTTTCGGAGGGTGGAGTAGAAACCCCTGCAGAGCAGGGTATCGTCGGCCCCCTGGAACGCCAAGACCCCCTCGTAATCCATCACGTGGTCCGCGGGATTGCCCGTGCCATCGTACTTATCTAACGTCGGCACCTTGAAACTTGAGGGCACCCGTGCCTCGGTTATCATCCGGGTTGGGGGCATCAGTCGCCATTAACGCCCCCCCGGCCACCCTCCTTCGCTTACCTCGTGGTCGCCCGGTCGCGACCGGGGGGGGGAGGGGTAGGTTCACGCCTGGCTGTCCCCGTGTCCCCGCCAAGCTGGGGGCGGGGCTCGATCGGTGCGCGTCCCCTCTCTCGCCTCGGTTCTCTTGCTGGTCCCGCCTCAGTCGGCGGGTACTTCCGCTCCGCTGGGTCCGATCCGCCAATGCCCGGCGACCGTCCCGTCGGTGCCTGGTCGAGCCTGGTCGCCTGGACGGGCGGTCATCGAATCGTCGTCTGCTCGGTCGGTGCCCCTCCTGTTTCCCTCGTGAAACGAGGTGGGAGTGGGGGACCGCGCTGGGTTGAAGCCCGGCATGGTAAATCGCCGCTCCAGGTTGGGCACCCCGTTCCCGTGGTCGGTGACTACGGCGGACCGCACGTGTTGGTGATCCCCTCCCCAACGGTGGGCTTCATCCACCACATCTCCCTGGATGGGCGTGTTGCCCACGAGTTGTTAAATTGTTGCGAAAAAACGTCTGGATGTTAGCGTTGGTCTCCTGGGTGAAGATGCGGTGCTGTTCCTGGGTGAACGATCGGGATTCGCATGTCCCCTCGGTGGTGTGACTGTGCTGGTTTTCGGGAGGAATGTAATCTCCTTCCTCTTGGATGAGGGGCATGCGCCCCGCGCCATTGCAGATTGGTTCCATTCCGGTGGTTCGATGTGGGCTTACTTCGCTTCCCACAGACAGCGCCAGATGTTTACGTGTATTTTCTCACCACTGGATCGTTGACCAAGGACTGTACGATCAACGTGGTCAAGGGGTCGGTTGAGATCCCTTGGGCACGCGAGCACTCGTGCACTCAGCGTGGGTCGGAGATGGAGTCGAGGTCGAGCGTGAGATTCGGGCGGAGTGTCGATCCTCGGTTGAAGCAGAACAGAGGGGAAGCCTCGGCTCTGTGAGATGGGCTCGGCCTCGGTTGGACGAGCGTCGAGGGGTAGCCTCGGCGCTTCGTTTGCTGCTTGGTCTTCGATCGGTAGCCACGCCCGCTTGCAGCTGGGGCGATCGTCTGGCGCTGAGGGGTAGCCTCGGCGCCTCGGTCAGCTTCTTCCTGGATAGACGAGAAACTCGTCAGGGGGGCCGGACCTTGGTTCTGGCCGTATCCCCTCCGATGCCTAAGTCAGATCAAGGTCTGAAGAGTACTCGGCGGGGTAGGTATGACTCGAGAGGAGATCGATACGCTGACCCTCGGCACGAGCAGGGGGAGAGAAAGAAAATGGCGGAAACCAAAGTCGTTGATGGAACATCTCAGATCTGAATACCTGGGGTTTGATCCCGTTTCTGGTTGCTCCCGTCGCCCTCTTATAGGGTTCGTGCCACGATTGCCCCCGATGCACGTCACTCGTCCGCCTCTGCTTACGCCCCCGCGATCCGCCTCCTTCTTTGCGCCAGCGTGCGTCGTGGGGGGGCGTTAATCAATGAACCCCTTAATGGTTATTAAGGAGCCGCGGATTCAGGGAAACGGCTGTCCCGGGGGAGCGCGGGCTGATCGTGCGTCCCTCGGGCTAGTCTAGCCCGACGTAGGGCTTTATTCGTGGGCCTCGTTTGGCGGGGCCCAATCTCGCTAGTGGGCCTCTCGTTTATGGTTGGGTCTCGGGTCTCTGCTTCTTGGGCTTCTCCAAAATAGTCGTATCACTAACCATTTTCATATTATATTAACATGCATTCTTGCTAACAAGATTGACATTTTGATCTTGTATTCTCATTGCAACATTAACAATTAAGGTAGGTGGCAGACAACACATGTACAAAACCCGCACACCGATAGGGAGATTTTATGAGAGGATCGTAGAGCACCTTATAATTAAATAGAGACGTATGAATGTATACATGAGTAGTGAAAAATATAGAGATAATTCAACAGTATACTCATATAACCAATGTATGTAGACGAAGAATTAAAGCTGATGAGTTAATTTCTTCCGGTGTAACACATGCATGAACTGTGCAGCCATATATATACATGCACGGCATGGTATATGAACACGAATTACCCAGAAGATCCACATTTTACTGATTTCCATATAATTAATTTCCTTACATATATAACTAAATCACAAAAGGGTAAAAACGGGTGCTATAAATTAATGAGAAGAGAGATTGTATTATTATTATTAATTTGGTATGTATGCATGATACATAATATATGGGTGGGTGTGAATCGGGTGATGGGTGGGTGATCGATGAGGCTGGCTTGAAAGAATCCGGGGCAAAACCAAGCATACCAGGACAAACCTTGATCCAGATCGAAAAGAAGCTACAGCTGGTAGCTAGGTTGGAATGATGATGAATATTTACTAATCTTTTTATTATATATTTATTATTATTATTCGTTTTCCCCCCCTTGAGATCTCCCAGCTAGTAACAATGATATATATCCAAATCGAAAAGGGTACTTGCTGGTTGACATGAGAAGTAAAAGACCGCCAACGGAGCGGTTGCTCCAACGGCACAAGCCCTCGCTAGCTTGCGAGGCCACCCGGGTTCGATCCCGGGTGAGCGGCTCCCCGCGGGCGCGTCTTACCAGCTTTCCGATGAACCGAAAAAACAAAGAGAAGTAAAAGACCAAGTAGACCACAGTTAGCTAGCTAGGGTTTTTGCTAATGCTATATAAGCCAAGTACTCACATTATAACCAATATAATGAAGTTGGTGGTGAATCTGGTGATGGAGGAGGAGAAGAGGAATTTGAGTGTTGAATGTACTTGTGGTCCCATTGATATTTATTTATTTATATTTTTTAAATACTTGCTTTTTTTCATTTTTTTTAAATACTTGCTTTTTCATCCTTTATTTTTCCTTTTTAGCAAGAGAGAATAACAGTGTCCTAATTGGCCTATAAATCCAGCATCACTTCATTCACTCTCTCCATCCCTCTCTCAAAAAAACAAAAACAACAAAGAACATGATGGTTTTCTTCGTTAATTTCTTGATAAGGGTTTCTTTCTTTTCCATCGCATGGCTTCCTTCTCTTACTTTATTTTATTTCTCTAGCTAGATCGCTTCATCTCTCGAAACTGAACTAGCTAAGAAAGAGGTTAATTAGAGAGGAGCGAGAAGAGGAGAATAGGGGGAGAAATGGGCTTTTGGCTTGTGCCTGGCTCCCTGTATGCCACCCACTTATATATCAATCTCTCTGATCTATCTTCAAGACGACATCTATACTATTACTATTACTCTCTTTGGTTGGATATTGTGGGTGGCGTGCATGGAGCCAAGCATATCTCTCTCATCTCTCTCACAGATTAGATTAGGGTTGGTTGGTTGGTTTTTTTTTTTTATTATAAAAGGTATAGAAATGAAGAGGATGTTGAAGAGCTAGCAAGGTGACCTGGTTGTGCCTGTATACCCTAACACATTTTGATTTAACGCTTCAAATCATCATTTATTTATTTATTTTCTCGATCATGCAGTATTTCAGTTTTATTTATTTGTTGAAGCTACGTACTGGATTAATTTTAGATAGGTAATTTTCTCTCTCTCGAGATAATATCATCCAGCCTCAAACTATATACGGCTTGATGGATATAATAAGTTTTATGCTCTTGTCATTTCATGTTTCATTTTGATACCCATTTTGGTTCTAGCTAGCTATAACGACATGTGTTAATTTCTTGTAATTAGCTTGAGAAAGAGACACATGAATTCTTGATTGTTTCATATCAGATGGCTGTATACCCTAACACATTTCTTTTGATATTTTTTTGTTTAGTTACTGAGTTTGCCTGAGTTTAATGAATGTAATGTGTTTCATGTAGGTAGCATGGGTTTCTTGAATTGCTGCTGCGCGCATGTCTATCTTGATATTGCTTTTTGCTTCCTAATTAATTTAATGTTGCTGTAATTTTGTTTCATGAAGGGCTAGCTTTGAAGATGGAATTAATCTTGAAGCTGGGAACCAACCAAACTCCAACTTCAAAGTAGCCAAGGTTTCTTGTTTATTATCCTTGATGCCATCTCTCTGATCCATCCAGCAATTTTTCTTTGGAGGAGACCCGATTCATGGTAGTGAACTGTACAGCTACACTAGAAACCTGAACTGCTCTCTTGACAGATTCAAAGATTCTCCTCGGCTTGTTCAGAAATGTCAGTGGCCACATTTGTTCTGTGGATGTGACTCCGTCAATGTCTCTCTAGAAATATTATATATCTCTCTTTCTCTTTATAAATTGAATTAACTAAGACTAATCTAATATATGCAATGTGAATTAACAGTGACCAATCTAGCATATGCAAGATGAACCAAGTTACAAAGAAATATTTTAGAACATTTTATGCATCTAGTTTCGGGGTGTTTTCTCACCGTTGATTGATAGGTTGAAGGTCCGGGGGTCGTCGCGGTCACGTGGGACACGTGCGGCCTCCAATGTCGGTTGTCCGAGCATTCGCTGGGGTGGAAACGTGTGGATCCGTGTGTCGATGTGCCGAATGGTAGCTTCGGCAGAACGATGGCTTTCTGGGTAGCGGTCGGTTGGCCGGTCCTGTGGCTCGAGAGCGTTTGGATCCGAGTGATGGAGCACAGAAGGGTGACTCCGGCTGGTTGGCAGATCCTTGGATCTGCACAGCCGAGAGAGCTCGTCAAAGCGGTCGGACCATGGTTCCGACCAAGTCCCCTCCGATGCCTAAGTCAGCACTGATCTGAAGGAGGCTCGGTGGGGGTAGAGTATGGTTCACGGAGAGACCGATACACGAGTCCTTGGGCCGAGCTATAGAGGATAAATATAAAGTGAAAGAAAAGGTCTCGAGAGGTAGAGTACCTGAGATCTGAGTATTCGGGATTCGATCCCTTGGCATTACGCCTTTTCGGCCTCTTATAGGAGTTTGCATGTCAACGCCTTTATGACGTCCTGTCATCTCGTCCTTCATGCCCGCTCGCTTTGATGGTCTCTTCAAGGGGCATGAAGGTAATCGTGATGGTGCATTGATTGGTGTTCAAGGCGGGCGCGGTCTGGGGAGTGGTTTCCTTAATCGTGGAGGGTCAGCGGTTTCCTCAATCGTGAAGGGACAGCAGTTTCCTCAATCGTGAAGGGTCAGCAGTTTTCCTGACGTGGGCTTTGGGCCGCTGCGATTCGATACCCTTGTGGGGTCTTAAGGTTTAGGCCCAACTCGTACCTGGGCCGTGGGCTTGGCCCGCTCCCTTTTAGGGGGTTGTATCAATTGCCCTCCATCGCTCCGGCCGTTCGGCTCTTGACGGTTCGGTCCGAGGGATGTGATTCGTGTGGATTTGACAGGCGTGTCAGTCGAGGCGACACATTAAATGGAGATATTCATGGCTGTGAGCCAGGAATTCTCTCGCCATTTGGAAGTAGGAGAGCCGCATTCAAGGAGATGTTGACGCGTGTCCTTTTTTGGACGGTCTGGATATCAGGAGGCTGAAACTAGTAATTTTTTTTAAATATTAATTTGATACAAAATACTTAATGACCATAAAATTTAAAACAGTTTATTGTTAATTAATATTGTTAATTTTATTATGAGTTAAAGACCCTTTAAATTGAAAATTAATGGAATCTTATTTATTTTGTTATCAATAAAAGACAATTAAGATTGAAAATTAATTGAAGATTGTTAATTTTGTAATGAAATAATTTAAAGAATTGATTTGTTTAGATTGAAATTACATAAAACAAACCATTCTAAGGAAGATTAAACTAACATCTGCCTTAGCCCTCTCCCCCCAACCTGGCCAAATGAACTGAATACTAACTTTCTAATGGGATTTCACAATGTTGAAGATACATGAGAGTTGGAATGAGTTATGTATATGAGTGGGAGTACTATGTGTGTCGGCATCGGTGTGTGAGCATTTTTTTTGCACGTGTATGGGAGGGTAAACATCTGTGTTAATGTGTGGGTGGGTGGATGGGTGCACGTATGAATGGGTATTTTCATGTGTGACCGTATGTGTGTAGGTATGTGTGAGGTTGGGTGTGGGTTTGTGCATGGATGTGTATTTGTACACATTGTAGTGTATGTCACAGATGCATATGAGTGAGGGTGACGGTGTTTGTATATGTATGTGGGTATGTGCGTGTATGCGTGGATAGGTGTGTTCGTGGGTGCATGTCAGTAGGGGTGTATGCGTATGTATGTACATGTGTGTGTGTGTGAGTGTGTGTACATGTGCGTGTGAGTGTGATTAGAACTAGGGTTTGCACTTACATGCATGTATGTGTGCATGTGTATATGTATGTATGAGTTAAATATTTGAAGAAACCCTTTCAATACCTTATACTGATAACCAATATTAACGATAATATATTTTACTTTTAGCATGTTTGTAAGTACGTTTTATGCAAAGATGCAATTCTATTCATTCATGTAACCATATGATTATATAGCTATGTATGCATACATACATATACATACATACATACATACATATACATCTATATTATAAAAGAGGGATGTTATCAAGAGAAATTGGATAAGAGATATTGGACAAGAGAAATTGGATAAGAGATATCTATATTATAAAAGAGTGATATTATCAAGAGAAATTAGATAAGAGATATCTATTCTATATTATAAAAGAGGGATGTTATCAAGAGAAATTCGATAAGAGATATCTATTCTATATTATAAAAGAGGGATGTTATCAAGAGAAATTCGATAAGAGATATTGGACAAGAGAAATTAGATAAGATATGAGATCTTGAGGGATAAGAGGATGTGTGGAATTTTGCCCATACAACTCCAATTTTTGTACTTTTGCCTCTTACCCTCACACACACACACACACCTTTTCTTCTTCCCCCCCTTTTCCGACCGGTTTTTTTCAGTCCACGTGCACGTGTGCACGTGTTATTTGCTAGTATATATATATACACACACACACACATACGCACATACTAAGTTTCACAAGTCGTAAGGCGTGCTTGTCGGTGAAATATGACATAGATTGGAAACAAACAACTGAATTGTAACCAATGCGATGATAGAGGCTGATATATATATACAATATCAATATTCGATACACTTTAAAAAGTGAACGGATGGATATTTTAAAATTGATATAAATTATTGGTATCGGTAATGGTATTAGCATATATAGATGCGGACGAGGAGTGGGTTTGAATATCCACACGCAGCCAATGTTAAGTAGGACACCAATCAAGACGGATTTCCAAACCCTGATAAGTTAGTAAATGGAGGTAAAAGATCTTTGATCTCATCTCATGTTAATCTTATATACATGCATGTATGAGCCAGTCCACATATATAGCCAATTAGGATATAAAAGGATTCATGTTAGTATAATACACGACTAATCGCGAAGATTAAGGGCCAGGCAAAAAGAAGTTATCCACTGCTTACCAACATATGCTAACAAACAAGTTAAACCATCTCCTCCGGCTCCTACTCATCGATCGGAACCCTAAAGCAAGGTTCTCAGTCTGCATGATGCTTCTTCCCACACACAAGATTCTCAGCCTGCAAGATGCTACTCTCACATAACATTGTAGCATCGATATTCTCTTCCTCCGGCAAACTCCCAAATGCCATATAGCTTTGCAGTTCTGCCTGCAAAATACCAAATCCTTTTCTGCTCCCAATCAATTTAGATATAATTCACAATCAACCACAGTCATCTTTCACGAACGCTGACAGGCAAGCAAAGAGACGAGAGCGACGATACTATTTGAAGCTGTTAAAAAAGTCATTTGGGAAAATACAATACATTGGGGGCTAGTGTTAAGGCTGCAGAGTACATGTGAGGCATGGCCTCCAAAGTCATGAAATGTTCTGATTCTTTTTGTTGTTTTTGCTGCAGAATTTTATTCTCAATCTCAGCTTTTGAAATGTGAAAAAAGCGTCTCGGGGCGCGCAGTAAGAGGGCCTAGTTCTGTCGTTCAGCCTCTATTGGGGCTCCAACTGCGACCAAGCTTAAAAACTCAAGGATTTATTCATTTCATGTGAAACCAGAAATGCCCACAAATGTATCCCAATGGGGAAAAAAAATGAAATCTCTCTGAATAAATCTAATATCACAATTTACCATTTGCAAGTGTGTATATACATAGCCTATATTTTCTACAATGAACAAGCAACCAAACAAAATCTTAGAAAAAACTGAATGAGATCAACAATGCTCTGCGCTATGTATCGACAACATAGTCAGTACATCGCAGGAAATATTTTTTCTATTCGCTTGAAATTATTCCCTTGCCAGCTGTGTTACTCTCTGTCAGTTGTTGCAGTGAATGTCATGGTGGCACTGGTGGTGTCCACCGATGCCAGACGAGAGGCACCAGAAGACATTGTGGAGGATGTGTTGCTGGTCTCAATAGGTTTGTTCTGGCTTCTGATCTTGAGTTCCATGAAATCGGATATTAAACCTGGTTTAGTGATGATCACTGAATCTATGTTGGCCTTGCCCATAAGCATCTTGAGAACGGTGGACATAGCTGGCCGTAGCTTGGACCCATCTTGTGTGCACAGAAGGCCGATCTTCAAGTAATTGCACGCCTCCTCTATCTCCAAATCATCAGTTATGGAGGTGTCTACAATTTTTCTCAACTCCCCACATTCAAACAGCTCCCACGTCTGCAATACAAGAAATCCATGTTTGATATCTGGAGACTGGAGGCCATGCCCCGAATTTAGCATTCGGTAGCTAAATAACTTGTTTATTTAAAAAACCGAAAAGGAAACATTCCTATGAATGCAAAAAAAAAACCATTCACGTAACACCACACCACCACACCGATTATTCTGGCAGTGGACACTAGCTTAGGAATGTGTGAAAAAAGAAATTGATCGGTTGGGATCTTAGAATGTAGGAGCTGCGTTTAGATGCCAGCACAGGAACTGCACAACAGGAAACGACGACACTTAGGGCCGGTTCTTTTTGTTGAATCTGAGAGTGGAAAGTGAAAAATTCTACTATTCATAAACTATTCATGCACTATTCACTTGATTCTAACCTCGTTTTCCCAGGGGTCTATTCTTTTTGTTGACAATTTGAGGAAGAAAGATGGCCGACGCGGATCCAATGTGGCAACGAAATTCTCATCTGCGTTTTCTCCGCAAAACCCGCATAATCACTGCGGAATCTCAATTTGTGGGACCCGTTCTTTCTCTCTCCCGCCTCCCAGCCTATCACATCGTCCGAATATTGTTTTTTGAATTTTTTTTCCGCGGAAACAGAGAAGCAACAGTGTTTACGTGATTTTTTTTGTCCTCATTCGGTGAGGAGTGAACAGTAATTGTGTTCACACTGTTCACTCCTCACTCCAAACAGTGTTGTGTTCGGTATTAATAAATAGTTTAGTTTATTAATTAAATAATTCAAGGAAGGGCCGGATTAATTAGGTTTAATTGAATAGTTTAATAAATTACAATGACAATTTAAATTATTAGTTGAATAGTTTATAAATTGAATAGTTTAATAAATTTAAATTACAAAGGTTTAATTAAATAGTTTAATTACTTAGGTTAGTTTAAATTAAATAGTTTAGTTTTAAGTAATTAGTTAATTTTAAAAATAATAATTTAAATTTGAGTGTGCCCCACATCAAACTTTATTCATTCAACTTTCCAAACAACATTCTAAACAAAAACACACAAGAAAGTTGTGCGGGACCCACAAAACTTTCTCAAAACAACTTTTCAACCAACTTTTCAACAAAAAAACACAAACCCCTACTTTTCTCACCCCAAGATTCCAACCACTAAACACTATTCACAACATTATCAAAACCCCATTTCTCAGAAAAAGAAATGTGTCCAAAGTGAATTCACAACATTATCAAAAACAGGCCCTTAAGTAAATTCTAAAAAGGATACTCAAAATAGAAGTACAGTGTCCAAAGTGTCCATGGTACATCCAACGCGTGTCCGACACGGCACGCCTTCATGTTGCATATCGGTGTTTTAACTCTTGTAAATGTGTAAATTGTTATTCGCTTCGAATATATGCTATGACCCCTTCTGACAAAAGTTAACCATTATATAATCAAACTAAAATTCGTTCTTTCATATACAAGGGACAGCCAGCCTAATACCTATATATATAGGTCAAATATAAATGTACAAATAAAATGATTCATATATATCTAAAAATAATATAGTAAGGGTTTCATTATTTGACATCTTTAGCCATTCACTGGCACTATATTTTGGCTCCTTCTGTTTAAGGAATTACTAAGAAGTGTTACTGGAGGTTGAGGTTATGGTAAAATCATTTTACTTCCTATAATTTGGTACTTAGGTTTCACAATTCTGACAAAAGAGTTACATTTCAACATTTTACAATTTATGCTTTCCTCTGTACAGACAGCTGGTCGATCTCATAAATCAAAATTTTTTCTCTCCAAATGAATGTCACTAAATGAATTTAAGTTTTTTGTGCAAATTAAAGATATGGAAACACATAAGATGATTCCACTTTAGTACACGAAGCATAGATTACTAAATGAAAGTTTTTTGTGCAAGTTAAAAATATGGAAACACATCAGATGAATTCCACTTTAGTACACAAAGCCAATGACTCCATTACCATGGGCTTGCGTCTGGATTTGTAGGGTTTAAGTAACAGCATAGATACAAGGAACAAGTGCATACTTGGTTACTCATGGTTCTTGACATCATTATTCTTACTTACCAACGAAGAACTATATAGAACAAGCAAATCTGCTACCTCAATTATGTAATTCTTTGTTGGCAGTTCTAAATGTACACATTAAAATGAAACCCCAATGATAACCAAAAATTGCCATGTGTGACACATCCGGACACAACACACATGTCAATACATGTTCGACACTTACAAATATGTATATTGTTATTTACCTTACAAATATGTATAACATAAACTATGATGTGCTTTTTTGTGTGTGACAAAAGGTATTATATTAAAGATTATCCAACTAAAAGTAAGTGCATTTTGATGTGAATATAAACCTCATATATGTGTTTATATGAGTCAATTATTCATATATGCAGAAGAAATATAGATATATAGCCATGTCCTCATGTCTAAGCTTGGGTAGTTGATGTGCCCAACACCCGTGCCCATATCGAAGCACTACAATCGTGTCCGTGTCTCCTAATCATAGGTTGTAGCTGAAGTCTAATTCTGTGTACTAACTGAAGATTGTTCATTCCTCTTAAAAACAAATGATATATGGTCACATGTCTCTGACGCTGTTCAAAACCTGCTTTCCCAGTACCCTCATGAACCTTCGACAATTAACATGCCATTTTGGTTTAAAGAGAATAGCTGTAGGAAAAGATATGGAGGAGAAGGATGAAGCTTAACTGTAAATAACAAACTATTTACACAGTAAAATTAATGTTTGGTGCAATAAATACGTACTCACCCTTTCAAGAAGAAATTGTTCTCCATAAGGTAATCTTGTGTTGGTGTTACATCTTCCGCTAACTATCTCCAATAGAAGAACACCAAAGCCATAAACATCTGACTTACATGTCACTTGCCCACGCACTGCATACTCCGGAGCTAAATAACCTCTGTTCAACAAAAAGAACAAAAACGGACCAATAGTTAGGAAATGAAGGACCTAGAGATCTAATAACAAAAGAAAATTAGCTCCTTCTAATCTTCATGTAATCAAATATCTTATTGGTCGTTGAATGCCATGCCAACATGGGAATCAGATGCTGCAGTGGGCCTGAACCGGTGTCTCCAACACAAGCCTAGTGTCCAAGATAACATCACATCACATAGTTCCTTAATCAGGAAATACTGAATTGGCAATAATTATAATATAATCAAAGTCAAAGCCTAAAATCAGCCTTCGTTCATTCAAGCTTTGTAAATAAGCTTAGAGCCAGATCATGAGAAAGTGAAGCTTTGTAAATAAGCGTAGAGCCAGATCATGAGAAAGCAAACATAGAACTACAAGTCAGATCCATTTCTTTTAAGAGCAGGTCTCCAGCCCAGTGCGGGGTATTTTTTTCTCCCTTGGTTTGTGTGGGGTGGCGTGGGGGTGGGGGTGGTGAACAGAAAGTAGAAAACCATGAAATTAGAAGAAGTGAATCAAACTCACATTGTTCCAGCGACACGAGTGCTGACATGGGTTGTATTTGGTGGTAGAAGCCTTGCTAATCCAAAATCTGATATTTTGGGGTTAAGATCCCTATCAAGAAGAATATTGCTTGCTTTGATATCCCGATGGACAATGTGTGGCCGGACTTCCTCGTGAAGGAATGCAAGTCCACGAGCAACACCTATGCAGATATTGGTTCGTGTTTTCCAGCTGAATTGAATGTTGCTACGGTTTGCACCTAAGAAATTGCAAAAGCGATGAATTGTGCTTAACTGAATCGGTCGAGGATAACTTGAGGGTCCTTAAAATAAATTGGGCACCAAAAAACAACAAAAAACAATAATAACGTCCAGTGTTAGAAAACTTACCAAGTAGGGTCTGTGCAAGACTATTGTTCTCGAGGTAATTGTAAACTAGTATTCTATGATCACTTTCCACGCAACAACCATATAGCCTGACAAGGTTCTCATGGATTATATCAGAAACTACAGTAAGCTCAGTCAAGAACTCTCGTTTTCCTTGTCTTGACTCATGGGAGAGGACCTTTACAGCAACGACTGTCCCATCTTTAAGTGTGCCCTACACCATCATATAAGGTAATTAACAATGATGATTATATTTGTTCATGGTAAAGTTTAAGCTGAAAAACAATGCCTTGTAAACAGATCCAAAGCCGCCTTCGCCAACTTTATTGGCAATGCTAAAATCTCCTGTGGCTTTCCTCAATTCTTTATAAGAGTATATCCTCACATTGTCAATGCCTGAAATATCTGAAGGAAAAAAAAACAAAGTCAGTAGGATGCACTATACGAAACAATGGTGATGGGAAAAAGGGCATTCCTCAAGATAGCATATTAGAACTAGGTTTTCCCCAAGAAACAAAAGGCTATGTCTACATTGTGGAAGCACGTATATTAAACTACACACACAAGATGTACCTTCATCGCTCTGAACGGTTCGCTTTCCTGAAACCTCTATTCCCTTGAATATGCAAGAGAAACAAGACATTTACTCTGATTGAACGCAGATTAACCTTTCTAGGCCAATTGACAACTTATACGGGACACCTGCAAAAATTGAATACTTGATTGAGGCTCATGTTACCATCAACTTCAGAAAATTGATGTGTGTATAGATACAGAATCAGACAGATCAGGTAGGTAAATATGTACTTATTTCAAATACAGACCAGTCATCATGTTAATGTCCATTGTAGAAATACAATAAAATTTCTGAAGGAACACCTTCTTAACATATTAGCCCAAGGTGAGTCAAGTGTCCATGTCTGTGTAATGTGTCACACAGTCCTTAGTCATGCTGCTCTAATAAGCATTTTGACAAGCCACTCAGATGAGGAAGTGTGACACATTAATGCATGACAAATTCGACAATAATATATACCAACACAATACATGCCTAAAAGGGATATGTCTTCCGGCACAAATAGATGTACCCATGCTACGTGGATCTGTATTCACCTACCTCAGTTACATGTCGACATGCAACCCCAACCAGACAAAATTTATAATCCTGGTTTTAATCAAGGGTCAATTAACGAGTAACAAAAAGGCATTTTGTTTTACCATGCATAACAGGACATCGAATGAAGGTTTGGGTTTTGCTACAAATCTGTAAGGAATGATGAAGGGAAAGCAGGGTCATGAGGATTGTGCACAGGATGTTAAAGAGGCTGGAAACTAGGACTTGTTTCCTTTGAACAACATCAAGAGGGAGATAGACTCATCACAACTCTTCTACCAACGAGATCAGCTTTTGATTGAAAAGACAAGTATAATCCTTATCGCGGTGTCATCAGACAAGCAACTATTAGGATTGCTCACGGATTCTACAAATGCTCATGGATTTCTTCAGGTCAAGTATGGGTTTTCTCCATCATTCTGTTAACATCTACATATCGGCAGTCACAATATGTCCAAACTAAGCTATAAATTGATATGCAAAAATCCTAAGTTGGTGTCGCTTCAGGGCTTAATCTTTGATGTTCTGGATCAAGATTGGAATATAATCAAAACCAAATAAGGTATAATTATGTTTCCTCATGAAGAACCAGATGTGGTAGCGGCCAAGAAAACCTTGAAAACAATCGAAGTCCATGCTTATATTGCAAACAGCACCCCCATGAATTCCCTCTGCGTAAGCCCTTGTTCTTCTCATAAACCCTTGATGCCGTCGACAACTGCATTATTTGCCTCTTTGGCACCCAAACTTCCATTACCTGTGCATCTCTAAACCTTGTGATCGACCTACTGTGTTTGTATATCGATAAGATAGGCTGTTATTCACTCGACTGATGAACATATGTGCCCTAAAGCTCAGTCATGACACCTAATCTTGTAGTTTCCTGTCAGATTGTTAACTAAACAATCAACTTCCGTGAGATTACAAACTGCTTCGAGCCACTCAATTCAAATACGTATGTTAGTTCATATATTAGCATCAGATGTTTTGCCTCAAATCATCGCGATGGATGAAACAAGCCCGGTTTTAATCAACTCTTTAATCAAACTTGTTAAATTAATGATTCATAAAGCTTTATTTGGACCAAATTATATCTTCGATTCATTATTCAAATTAAAGATGGAAACAACTTGGGTGTACCGATTCAAAAATGCATTGACCAAACGAAAAATTAAGGAAAGAAAATCACAACCAGGGCGAAGCCCATATAAGGCAATCACCTCAACAATGCTACCAAGCTCCAAAATCTTCAGACCGTCAACTGACGCACGTTAGATCCACCAACCAAAGATCGCTCCTTTGTCCTCAAATCTGTTCATCCCAACATTAATTTAAAAAAAAAAATCAGAATAACGAGCAGCTGAGATTTCAGAGCAAAATCGGCGCTACGAAGAAAACCCAGATGGGAAATTACCAGAAAACATCAGTGCAGCAGCCGAAGCGGGAGGTGCGCACGTTAGCAAGGCGGGGGGAGAAGCAGATGAGATAATTAATTACGTTGATGAGAAGTCTTAAGAATGAGATGATGCCATGATGTGGAGGATGAGAAAAATAGGAGCGGGTCATAGCATTGACTTGACGTTTAATTTTATTCAGAGAATGATTATTTAAAAAATAATTAAAAATTGGCACGCGAACCGTACGAAAAGGTTGACGAGGGGGCGGTGTGCGTTGGCGGCTGGCGGGGAAACTACGGAACACGTGTGGGACCTTTTTTCTGGGCTGGATTTCAGACGAGAGACCGGGACGTTTCCGTGCATATTTATTTTTATTTTTATTTTATTTTGTTTCCCTGCCAGGCCGAGAAAGAGTAAGAATGACGCTAGGAGCACATGTTAATGTTACGCATGCGGTGTGGGACGAGGAAAGATGAGAAGGGTCCCTTCTTTTTCAGGCTTCCATCTAAAAACTGTTACAAACTTACAAAACTAAATTTCAAAAAATTTCTCCACTATGTATGGCAAAAGATTTCCTTGCGCCGTTGGCATCCAACCCAAACCCGCCATGGTCACCCTTTAGATTCCTGGCTCATTCGACCCAGTGCCACCATCGCCGCACCCACTTCTGGTTCCACCTGCAACTCAGCAAACGGTAAACGGTGTAACGACTTGAAAAACTCGAAACACAACAAGTGAGTTTATTTATGTCTTTTGTGTGGGCGTCCTCCCTGCTGTAATCCACCATTACCAACATTCGAAAACTATTTCAAGCATTCCCAGAACAAGAGCCTGAAGGTCTCTCTTCTTAGTCCTGCAATGCCCACCTCCATTCTACTCTACCCTCCCTTTCCACTTGACGCTTCCACATCTTACACGCTCTATTGAACTTCCCTTCCCCATTTTATCGACCATGCTGCGCCCCATAGTTCTTGCACATTCCGTCTACCTTTTTATTCCCTCCCTGTTGCTGACCCAAAACAACATTCAGCCATCTCAATTTCCACGCCCCCGAAATATTCCAACCAACATCTTATATGCATGCTTCGGCCTCTGTCCTCTTTACCCATCCATCGGCATCCCAGCATTCTCCCTCTGTCAAGCTCCGCATTCTCAACAATTTTGACTTGCCCCAGCTGATTTGATTAGGCACAAACAAATTGGACAAACCTGATGAATGCGTGGATGCATATGACAGGATTTCTGACCATCAGAACCCCTCAAACGCGTCACACATATGAGATTAAGTCAGCCAAGTTCACCTGGTGTTTAATTGACACGTGATTGTGCAATTCATTGTTACATGAATTTACACTGGTGAAAGTTTACCTACCTCGGGTTCTATAGGATGAACTCCAGGGTAGACCTTGATGACACGCTCTATGACTTCCCTCCCTATATTCCATTTATTCTTATTAGCGGTTATCACGCCTCCCACCATAACCAGCGGGAACGATTCCTTTCCATCTGCAACTTGCAATTGCCTTCATGTTATATATGTACGACTTCGCTTAATTTTAAGATAAACAAAACAGAAATAACATTAGTGCAGACACCTATAATGAAAAAGATCTTAGTTCTCAAGAGTAAACAGTTAAACAAAGTAAACCATTCTTGGGTGCTCATGGTTTGGTGTCACTTCACCTTTACCACCCAATCCAAGTCTTTGGACAACAGCTTTAACACTATCAGCCAACTCCTCGACCGAGTTACGCAATATTTCATTTGCGACCTCATCCCCATCCTCAGCAGAAGAGACCACCACTGGGACAAGTGCGGCTATGCGTGCCCAAGACGAGTCTGCATATGTCCACCTATGCCATGCAAGGGTTAAAAAACACGTTTTATGCATTAATTTGCTGGTTGCCACACCCAAAGCAGTTATATCAAATGTAAGCAGGCCGCAATATTAAGGCATGAGACTCTAAAATGTAGTTTCTTTCAACAGAACCTAGTGTTTTCATGTTCAGACCAACATAAAACAACTCATGTGAAAAAGGCAAGACAGACAGTATGGTGCTCAGCAATGCTCAATCAGCTAGTCATCCTCATAAAGATTTACTACGGGGGTTTAGCTAGAAACTCAGCTCCACAGCGTGCAAAAGGCCCCGAACGAGCAAATTCTATGTCTCCTTGTGCTCAAATGAAACTGACCATATCCCATTTTTGTAGTATGTCCCAATGAAAGAACTGAATTATTACACAAACAATGTCAGTTTGTCTCATCTAAGTCAAATACCTCATGCTTGTAAACCAAATCATGCAACACCAACAGATTGCCTGCAGAGGAAGAACTATTGCATGCTCATCTTGCAGTATGCTGTAAGTAAAGAATTCATTCCTTTTTTAAGGCTAGTAATTAGTCTGCCTGTCGTCGGTTGGCTAGCAGTTTAGCCCGTCTAGCTTGTTCTTCTTTTTTTAGTCGGCTAATTAGCCTGGTTTACCATTTTGAGCCTTTTCTCTGACTCTTATCTAGCTTGGGTATTTTTTAGCCCTATATGCTTCCAGGCACTGCCATTTTCATCGAAAAAAGGTAAAGAATTCAGTCAACTGAATCCAGTCTGATCTGTCAGTCAAAAATCTGATGATACACATATCTTAAATTTGCTGTTACTTTGGGACAATTATAATTTTCCTCTTCATGCTACATGAATTTTTGCTAAACCGCTATTTGAGTCCTAAAATTGAGACATCTTATTGATAAACCAGTAGGTCCTCTGAGCCAACGCATGAATGTTGAATGTTTCAGAGATTTTCTGAAGTATGCATTGGGTGAAAGAAGTATGAGCAGTTAGCAACAAAGTCATGAATTCAACTCGTCACATAAAAAAATTTAATTAAAAAAACAACAATGTAAATGAGCAATAGAAGCATAACCTCAGTTCATAACATTAGCTATATTTTCCAGTCATGAGATACTTGTTTCAGAAATTATTCCATATAACAGTAGAGATATCTCAAGAATTAATTCATTCATCAATATAGAATATACATGTAACAATAAGGAAATACCCGATTAGTTCATCCGGCGAAGAAAGCCCAAGAATTTTGAGAATGTTTTCTGTAAGAGTTGTTTGTGGCCCCCGGCCATCATGAGCCCTGGTTACTGCTGTCAATGCCTGTGCAGAAATTCCATATCCACTGCAAAAGGTACATATCTAGTCACCTAATTTTTCTTTTATATTTACAATGGTGAAGAGGACAAAAATGTAACTCCAAAATATCATAAGAACAAACATCTGATATGGGAAACAAGCATGTACAGGTTCCTAATCATTTGATTATTATTATAATTGTCAAAATATCAATGAAGAGCATCCAATAAGAATCAACATCATGAACAAGTTAACTAATCTCTTCGTTGAAAAAGAAAAAATTTAACTAATCAAAAGTCTATGTAATACAAACCCTTTCCCTTCGCCCTAGAACCCCTTGTTAGGCACTGATACCAATTGCCTCGTGAAATTCCAAGATCATTGTGACAACGAACAAAACAAACGACGATTCTCTAGAAAACCCGCAACACTAACAATAATATGACAGTAACACAAAACAAAAGACAAACCATTTCCCTTAGTCCTAAACCCCCTGTTTTGCACTGATACCACTTGTTGGATGATACCAATTGCTTCGCGAAATTCCAAGATCATTGTGACAACGAACAAAGCAAATGGTGATTCTCTACAAAACCCACAACACAAACAATAATATGACAGTAACACAAAGCAAAGAAAACATGCACCTGACACCAAAAATTTATATTGGTTCCACCTAATTCTTAATGTACATCCAGTTAGAGAGATCATTAATACTTCAATATCTTTAGGGTACAAGTTATGACGTTTTGTTGAAGGGAAACAACCAAACCCGCTAAGAAATCGGACGAGAAAACTATGAAAAAAAACCTCTCAACCAAGCCCCCCAAAGCCCTCAGTTTGCCCTCCGTATATTCTACAAATAACCGCAAACTTTACAGAGAAACCCGCACAAGAATCGCTTGAGAATTGCATCAAAAAATCTAGCCAAAACACGTATATATAGCCTTGCAAATCTGTCTTGTAAATGGGTCGGAATCGGATACGAATCAGATTCAAAATTGGATTTCAGCGATCCCAGCAACCCGGATTGCTTCTTAGCCGTCAGATCAAGGCGGGATTCTCCCGCATGCTGCCACATTCCCCCAACAGTGGTTTTTGATCCGCATATACATCAAATCACCGCTCGGTCGTTCGATCGAGCACTGAGCTATGTATGGGTCGCGCCCTCGTTCGTGGGCCGTGCCCTCGTTCGTGGGCCTCGCTTGCTCGAGCGGACCGTTCCCACTAAAGAATAAATTCGCTCGTGTGCTGCCTCCTTTGGGCCTTCTTTTGGGCTAGTTACTATTTAATTTAATTCCGAGAAAATATTCATGGGCTGGGCTTCTGAAATTAAATGTTTCAAGCTTCAATAAATCTTCAAAAAATCTTCATAAATTCTAAATTCCTCCCGAGAGAGTTTTGATATTTTGTACCACATTTTTCAACACTCCATCTTGATACAAACACACCATATAGCTCAAACCAAGCCAAAACTCTATATCTAACTACAAAAATAAACCACCTCATCATGAAACCATGACACTTGGCTAGTGACCTTTGCACTAAGCATCACAAAATAACCGAGTGTCTAATGAATCTCTTTTCGAAGGTGAATCTTCGATTCGCCGTATCTCCTTGAATCCATACCTGAAGCAAACCCCCGTAGTGATCTCTCTGTGCCACCTCGTGGCACCCTAGCACATTTTCAAGAAAATTAAGTTTGAACACTACTAAAACTTTGTCGCTGACCTATCCTCCACCGGAGTCTCCTTGTGTATTTCCTTATGATGCGCTTTGACGTTTTTCCTCGCACACCACCATCCTGAGTTTGGGTCAGCAATGCATCCATCGTAAACTTATTCATCGTAGGATCTCCATACGCATGCAATGCATAAGCCAAATTCACGTATTCATCAAAGAACTGTGGTCTTCATAGTGCGCAGTCTCACTTTGCTAGCAATTAAGTCATCCATAGTAGCTCTAGGATCTTCACCTCGACTAAAACTCCCGCTGCCGTCGCTGCCTGCAGTAGTATCCTTATGTGAACTCTCTCCATCAACCGCAACTCATTTACCAACATCTCTACCAATCTTGTGATCTAAGGTAAGTACATCCACCTTGTTCGACACCTTGCCTTCACCCGTTTCGGTACTTCATGAAACCTTCTTTTGCAGCATCGTCGACTCATCAAATGTCACTTGTCGTCAACCAATATCTTCCTTGCATTTGGACCTCTAAGTCTATAATCCTCGACATCATCCATGTATCCTAACATGACACACTTCTTTCACTTAGCACCGAACTTGTCACCTTCCTCGTGACGTAGATTGGACATCCAAACACCCGACGATGATCTAAATCCACTGGCTTCCCTGTCCAAACATCCTCTGAAATTTTTTCGTCGATAATTTTGTTCACCAAATAAGCTACGGTAGATATAGCTTAGACCCAAAATCCCTTCAACAAACCTGATGTAAATTTGAAACACGCCGCCTTCTCTAAAAGTGTCGTATTCATCTGCTCTGCAACTTCATTCGACTGCGCTTCTCCTGGTGTAGCGAAGTACCTCTACTCCCTGCTCCTTACAGAATTTCTTGAATTTAGCAGAAGTAAACTTGTTATCATTGTCGGTTCTCGGCACTTTCAGCTTCTTTCTCATTTGACTCTTCACAAAGGTCTTCAACGGCTTCAACTTTACAAACACCTCTGACTTTTCCTTCATCACATATACACATACTTTACTGACGAAATCATCAATGAAGGATATGAAGTAACAAGCTCCACCAAAAAAGTAAACTGATGCATGCCCTTAAACATCGGTGTAAACATACTCAAGAATTCATCTTTGTGTCATGCTTTCTCTCACCGAAACTAAGCTTCGGCTGCTTGTCGTAGACACAATCCTCACAAAACTTCAGCTCCTTGAAGTTTGCCCCTTCAATCAGAGCTCCTTGAAGTTTTCCCCTTTAATCAGACCACGCTTCCTCAAAGCCTCCAAACTTTTCTCTATGACATGTCCAAGTCTGAGATGCCACAGCTTGGTCGAATCAATCTCATGTGAACTCTCAACTCTGATGCTAGAATCTCATATGATCGTCGACTTCTCAGTAGACATGAATCCCTGACTTTTTCATCTCTCATCAACACGATTAAACCCTTTGATATCTTCATAACATCATTCTCTATCATAACTTTGCAACCCATGGAATGCAACGTCCCAAGAAAACTAGAGACGTCATCAACTCTGGAACATGTCATACATTGGTAAGTGTGTGCACCATGCCATCGAACATCCCGATTCTCACCGAACCAACTCCAATAGCTTTGCACTCTTCATTGTTGCACATAAAGGCTGATCCATCCTATGTCCTCTGATAAGAATGAAAGCACTCTCTATTTGGCATCACGTGGAATGACGTCCCTGAATCCATGACCCAAGTATAATTCGCAAAATCTGAAGAACTAGCTATGAGCACATCGAAGGCCTCCTCTCCCCTCATGTCCTTCTGCATAACTGCAACTGATGACGATACCGGTATATCCGTCGTGTCTTTGTTCCTCATCTCTGGACAATATCTCTTCCAATGTCTTGGTTCTTGCAAATGTGGCACAGTGTGCCTCTGGTCCTCGATCTGAATCTCCCCATGTTGCCACCTCTCGCGTTGATTCGTCCTAAAGCAAGTGGACCTTATCAAATTCCTTCGCTCAAACCAACTCCTGACATATGATCTCTCAACTCCTTACTGTAGAGACACGCCTTCACGTCCTCGAGATTGAGACTATCCTGACTGTAATCCATGGTGTTGACAAATGTCGTGTATCACTTTGGCAATGACAGGAGTAGAATCATTGCCTCGTTCTCTGCCTCCACAGTCAATCCAATGGTCATCATCTTCATCACTAACTCATTGAAGGTATCCAGGTAATCATTCAATGAGGTCCAGTCTCACATTTTGAAAGTGAAGAACGTCTTCAACAAGATAAACCTAGAAAGATAACCCTGTTAATGAGTGACTTTTCAGATACAACTTCTTGAGATTTTTTGATAATCCATTGGCCATAGTCTTCTTTATTAAATCACCTCGTCCAATAAGCTGAGCTGGATGGTTGTCATCAACTTGTCCTCCATCTCCATCTTCTCTCATTCTGAGATATCCGTCGGTAAGGTCTCTGTGTCATACACCACTGTGGACACAATCTTTCCTCAAGATTGACTTCATCTTATATTGTCTATATTGTCATATCTTGAAGTTTTTCTTGCCATCAAACTTTTCAATTTTGAAGTGTATTCCTCCAACCGTCGCATACGAGCCACCCGTATATGAACTTGAACCAATTGCCTTTCTGGTTGTGCCATCCTTTGTAAAAGAACTCTCTGTCATCACATTGAACTTATTCAAGAACCTTGCTCTGATACCTATTATTAGGCTCTGATACCACTTGTTGGATGATACCAATTGCCTCGTGAAATTCCAAGATCGTTGTAACAACAAAGCAAACAACGATAATCTACAAAACCTGCAACACAAGCAATAATATGAACGTAACACAAAACAAAAGAAAACATGCACCTAACACCAAAGATTTATACGAATTCCACCCAATTCTTACTGTACATCCAGTTGGAGAAATCACTAATGCTTCACAATCTTGGGAGTATAATATATGGCGTCTGGTTGAAGGAAAACTAGGGCTGTTGACGAACAGAACGTTCGACGAACTACTCGTGAACAAGCTCGGTACATGTTTGTTTACGTTCGTTTAGGAAGCTTAATGAACAAGCTTGAACAATTTTTAGAGCTCGGTTAGTACACGAACAGAGCTTGAACGTAACTGTGTTCGTTCATTTATGTTCATGAACAAGCTCGTTAAGTGTTCGTGAACAAGCTCGTTAAGTCATGTTCATAAACAAGCTCGTTAAGTGTTCGGAAATGAATATGTACCGAAAATAGTAAATTTAGACAAATGCTATATTTTTTACGATGATTGTAATGGATGCTTGTAATGGGATCTATAGAGCTACTATGCTGGATTTATTTGTTTTTGTCATGCAAATATTTAATCCTTTTGTTTAATTGATTTAGTTATTGGCAATTATGTTTAAATATTATTATTCCTAATTAAAAAATTGACGTTCGTTTGATTGATTGAAAATATGTTCATGAACAAAATTGATTGTGTTCACGAACATGTTCCTGAACATGTTCACGAACAAGCTCGATAAGTCTTGTTAACGAACAGAACGTTTGATTAACTACTCGTGAACAAGCTCGGTAAATGTTCGTTTAAGTTTGTTTACATTCGTTCGGTAAGCTTAACGAACAAGCTTGAACAGGTTTTTAGAGCTTTGTTAGTAAACGAACAGAGGTTGAACATGGATTTTGTTCTTGAACAAAACCAAGCTCCATGTTTAAGCTCGTTCAAGCTCGTTCGTCAACATCCCTGAGGAAAACAACCAAACCCGCTGAAAATTGGAGAAGCAAACTATGGAGAATACATCTCAACCAAGCCTCTCAAAGCCCTCAGTTTGCCCTCTATATATTCTACAGGTAGCCGCAAACTTTACAGAGAAAATTGCAGAAGAATCGCTCAAGAATTGCATCAAAAACCTAGCAAAAACACGTATATATAACATTGCGTGTTTGTCATGTAAATGGGTCGAAATCAGATTCGAATCCGATTCAAAATTAGGTTTCAGCGCTGCCCACAACCCGGATTGCTTCTTAGCCATCTGATCAAGGCGGGATTCGCCAGAGTGCTGGCACATGTCCCCGTTCGTGGTTTTCGATTCGCATCCATGTCGAATCTTCACTCGGCAGTTCGATCGAGCGCTGGGCTGACCAATTAACGCCACGTGGCCAAGATTTCTCCCAGCGCTGCTCCACACTTAGCCCACATAAGCCGCACTCACGTTCGTGGGCCAAGCCCTTGTTTGTGGGCCTCGCACGCTCGAGCGGGCCGTTGCCATTGAAGATTAACTTTACTCACTAGCTGCCTCCTCTGGGCCTTCTTTTGGGCTACTTACTGTTCAATTTAATTCCGAGAAAATATTCATGGGCTAGGCTTCTGAAATTAAATATTTCGGGCTACAATAAATCTCCAAAAAAATCATCATAAATCTCAGATTCATCCCATGATATTTTTGGTGTTTGGTATCGCATTTTCCAACATCCCCCAACAAAAAAGCATGTCATCAACATAGTCAGTTTGCAATTAAGCAACTAATCTAGACTCAAATCCTGCATATCCTGGCCCCACAGGTGTATCTGATAATAGTAGTTGCAAGGTTAAAGAGAAAGAGGAATTAAGAAAGAAGAAAGGAAATACATATATCGACCCTGGTTCTTACATTGGACAGGGGAAAACAAAGGATGAAGTGGCATCATTGTCATTAGCGTATTATTTCATTTCAGCTACACAATTATAATATTGTTTTTTCTGAGGAGCTGATTCTTGGTTTCAAACATGAATATTAGAATTTCCCCATTTTCAGTTGTCCTCTAGACACATATTTCCACTTAAACCATTTTTCTTTCCTTTTATCAACATCCTACTCAGTCCTGCCATCTTGATGAATGATTGATCCTAACTGAAGGAAAAAAATCACTGGTATTTCTTGTTCTTCAATGTAAACTATACTCCCAAATTGTTGGGCCTGTAATGAAAACTGGATGGTATGATAATACGGGGGAAAGGGTTTGGAGTGTAAATAGAATGTAATCGTAGTATCCTTAACTCAATACAGTGTTGGCAATAAAATGACCATGCATGATGTGTAGTACATCTTCATTATCTGAATGTGTTATTTTCACCCAAAAAGAAGATAAGCAAAACAGACAGACCTTGTTCAGTTCAATAGCAGGAAAAAAAACTATTAATCAAAGATATAGAGGGAACGATGTTAGCACACAAACAACTGGATAGTATGATAATCCTAATTTGATGCAGCACACGAACGATGTTAGGAATTTGAAGGGAGATTTGGGGATGAATAGTAGAGAATTAGGGTTCCTTGGTTTCTCGCCACGGAGCCGAAGCTTCTCACCACGCTCGTAGACCTTTCTCAGGTTTGAGGAAATTTTAATTGCTCAAAAATTTTCATTGAATTCAATAGTTCAACATTGGGGTCTTTATATATGCTTTTACAATTTTCTTAACCCGATTCAGATTCCTAAAAGAAAAATACAATAAAATAAATAAAAATACAAAAATCAAACCCTAATCAAACGCAATATTCGAGTCCAAAACAAGTACAAAAATCTAATCCGAATCAAATTCTAATTGGGCTCGATCTAGTGATTTGGATCCCTATCATTCTCCCCGGCTTGAGAACTTCACCACATGGTTAATGACAGCAGAAGTAACACAGCTTGGTCGAAATCAATAGTCATTTACCGTTCGAGAAAATGCATCCATTGAAGTTTGAAGTGTAACAAGATGCAGATTAATAGATGAAAGCCTTCCGAAAAATTCTCCCAATTCACCAAAGATAAAAAAGCAAATAGAGCCTACTTGTTGGTTAAGAGATGATGATTTAAGATAACAAACTCGATGTGCTCAATCGGAATTAGTAGCGCTTCTTTTGGCAATTCTGACGCATGTTCAACAGATGGCTAAAGCTAGACCTTTGGCTTAGATTATAGTTATGGATCAAGTTCTGGCTCTGACTCGAAATGCGGTACTCGATCAACCTCTGGTTCTGGTTCCGGTTTGGGCTCTTGCTGTGACTCCAATACTAGATCAGGTTCCAACTCAAACTCAAGCGCAAGCTTTGTCTCAAGCTCATGTTCAGGATCTGACTTCAGCTCATGTTCAGGATCTGACTTCAGCTCATGTTCAAGATCGTACTCTGCCTCAGTTGTTGGATCAATCTCTATCGTGGTCTGTGCCTTGAGCTTACTTTTTGTTTCCTCTGTATAATGTTTTCTAGGCATTCTATACATTCTATAGTTTGAGGAGTTTAGGTCTTCACGAACATCGGCTATTAAGAAAGTGAGCTGTTTAAGGAGATCTCTCGCTCATGGTGGTGGATCATCGTAGTAATCATAGTATCTCATAATTTAAAGCCGATCTTCTTGCATGGAGGGTACCTATGTGTACTTGGTTGAGTTAGCTACACACTGGTGCGAACAATACTGAATTTGGACTTCTAACGGAACCGAATCAGCAGCATTGCATAGAAAATTCACTGAAAAATTGCCAAAGATTTCCTGAAAATTAACGTAGCTTATTGTTAAGCCGCAGCTCCGCAGGCGGCTCAGTCGGCTTGGGGTCGGCTCAACCCGAGCCGATGAACAGTACCGACTGAAATACAGATGAACTTACCCAGTGACGATGTATGTGGATGGAGGAGGAGCTAGTGTTTGGGGTGTCGGGATGGTAAAAAGTTTTTTCTTCTCTTTTTTGGGAAAAATTCTTCTCTTCTTTTTTCTGCTTTTTAACTTATATATATCTCTCTCTCTCTCTATTTTTTGATTTTTTTATCTCTCTTTTTTTGTCAATCTCTCTTGTTTTATCTCACTTTTAAAAAAAATCCAAATCTAAGTAGAAGAGAAGAAAAAGAAAAATGAAGTTTTTATGAGCAAAAAAGACGAAGAAAAAGTTAGTTTTTCCTAAAATCATTAAGATAAGAAGCGGGTGATAAAATGAAAAAGAAAAAAGAAAAAGTAAGATTTTTATGAGGAAAATATAAAAGAAAAGAAAAGACTTTTTGAACTTTGTTATAAAACCTAACTAATAGAAAAAAATATTTTTATCTTTATTATAAAACCTAACTAAAAGAAAAAAGGGGGTTTATAAAGAAAGGAAAAGAATATAGACTTGTTGACATTTATGCTTCAAACTCAAATTGCCTGTCACCAGACGTCTGCTGGTATAGGACCAGACGTCTGGCATAGGACCAGACGTCTGGTTCTGGCCACTCCAAAGAAGAGTATTAGACAGACACGTCAGATGTCAGATGCTGGATGATCAAACGTCTGGCTGGAGGACTAGACGTCTGACCACTTGCCTTCAGACGGATGAAGGCATGGATTGCAAAATCTACCTCTCTCGGGAAAAATTTACACCGTCTGATGGCCTTGGGCTAGATGTCTGATCGATCAAGGGTGCAACCTGTCTTATTGCACCAGACGTCTGACCACTTCGGGTCAGACATCTAATGGCTGAGTTCACGGTTTGGGCGGATTTAAAGCTTGGCTATTTGATTGATAATTAATCTAATCGAACGATCATCACTTGAGGTGGCCTCCAAACCCTAATTAAAGCCCTCCTAAGTTGGAGACGCGGACAGAAGAGCAAAATGGATTGTTTTTTACGCGTGGAAGAGGAAGAAGCGGCGGCTTAAGCTTAAGGTGAGATAGTCTTCTCTTTGAGTTTATGATTGCATTTTCTACATTGTTCTTGTATACTTGAGATCCTGTAATCGATAGAGTGCTAGGATTACTTTGTCAAGATGGCTACATATTATTTGGAGGAGATTTGGGAGCCAGTGTAAACTCTTTCGGTAAACATCTCTGATCTAGACGAAGCCCTGACTAGACGCAGGCCTAGAGATTGGCCGAACCAGTATAAAATCTTATGTCTCTGTATGATTGACTTGCTCTTGTTATGTGGTGATTAATCTTGTACTTTCTACTTTCTATGATTCATCCAAGATCCGATTTAGCTGGTGATAAGTTATTATTGATTAATCGGATGTGCACACATTTATGTTGAAGATTGCGTGTTGGGTTTCCCAACAAGTGATATCAAAGCATTTGTGAGGAAGAAGTAGGAAGTCAAGATGGCGTCTTCTACCACATCGTTCAAGATGGACAAGTTCACTGGGAGAAATGACTTCAATCTTTGGAGATTAAAGATGAAGTCTTTTCTGATGAGAGACGGTTGCTACCAGATTATCTTTGAGAAAGAGAATCTTGATAAGGATGTCACGGATGCTAAAAATCAACGATGGAGAGAAAGACATTGAGTGCATTGCAGTTATCACTATCAGATGAATTGCTCAGGAATGTATCTAATGAAGCTATTGCGGAGAAGCTTTGGAAGAAGCTGGAGACACTTTATGCAAAGAAAAATCTGACGAGTTGTTTGTATTTAATGCAACAATTATATATGCTGGAGATGAGAAAGGGCACACATGTTAACGATCACATCGATGCTTTCACGAAGATTGTGTCTGGCTTGTGGAATATGAGTGTGAATAACGAGGACGAGAAATTGGCAATGATATTGTGTTCTCTAATGGATGATTTCGACCTATTGGTCATGTCAATGATATATGAGCATGAAACATTATCTCTGAAGAAGGTTGAATCCACGGTATGCTCTAAAGCTCTTCGTGTTAAAGTGACTAGTCGAGAGAGTAGTGATCAACGAGATGATCTTTTCATCAAAGGACGTCAGGATTCCAGAGGCTGCCATGTTTTTAGGAATGACAAGGATCGTTCAAGATCTAAATCACGTGAACGCAAGGACAGATGTCACTTGTGCAAAGAGACTAGACATTGAAGAAGAGACTGCCTTAGGCTGAAGAAGAATGGAAAGGGAAAGAAAAAAGCTTTTGGTAACTTGGTTCTGCTTATGTAGTAATTGGTAACAACAGTGATGACGAAGAGATTCTGATAGTGACTACATCTGGAGATCATGTGATCTCATTGCTCTTGGATTTGGGATGGCTCCTTCCACATGACACCGCATAGAAGCTGATTTAGTTTGTATTGTTTTAGAGAAGGCGGCAACGTGCTAACGGAGAACAATATGGCTTGCAAGACTGTGGGAGTTGGAGAGTTGCGAATCAAGATGCATGATAGAGTCATTAGGACGTTAACCGATGTTCGACATGTGCCAGACTTGAAAAAGAGTCTGATTTCCATTGGTGGTTTAGCTGGATTGGTTTGTAGGACTGTCACTGAAGGTGACCTGAAGGTGGCCTGCTGAAAGTGTCGAAGGTGTCTCTAATCGTGATGAAGGGAAGAAGAGTACAGAACTTATTTGTGCTGTATGGACACACCGTGGAGGGTGAAGATAGCATCTCTCAGGGCTCACATGGTGAAGGATCGACAAAGTTATGGCATCTTCGCATTGGACATCTGAGTGAAAAGTCTTGGATGTTGTTCGCAAAAGGAAGCTTATAGAAGCCAGAGATAAGAGATTGGAGTTCTGCGAGAAACGTGTATAAGGAAAGCTGACGAATACACACTTAGGGACTGCAGAGCATAGTAGTAAAGTGGCTGATTATGTACATTTAGATGTATTGGGGCCACCTTATGTACCTACTATTGGGGAGCGAAGTACTCCGTGTCCATCGATGACTATTTGAGGAAGGTATAGATCTAATTGATGAAATCAAAAGATCAAGTTTTCGAGAAGTTTAAGGCTTGGAAAGTCTTTGTTGAGAAGCAGTCCAAGAGAGTCATCAAGATGTTGAGATCAGATAATGGTGGAAAATACACGTCGGGGGGTGTTCAAATAATTGTGCAGATCACATGGTATTTTGAGGCACCCACTACGCCTGAGGATCCATAATCAAATGGTGTTGCAGAAAGACTAAACCATACATTGATGGAGAAGTGGCATTGCTTGAGGCTAACTGCTGGACACCTGAAGGAATATTGAGGTGAAGTTGTGACTACCGTCGTGCATCTTGTGAATAGACTACCATCGCCGACAAACAGTTTCAAAATTCCTGAGGATGATTGGACATGGAAGAATGGGGATTACTCATACTTGTGGGTGTTAAGATGTCCTGTATATGCTTTACAAAAGGAGGACAAGCTTGATTCAAAGGCCAGGAAGGCCATTTTGCTTGGGTGCCCCGAAGGGGTAAATGGATACATGTTGTTAGATCATGTGTCCAAGAAGACTTTCACCAGTAGGCATGTCGCATTTAATGAGTTGTCGATGGTCAGGCTAGAGATGGCTTAGTCAAATGATAGACATAGTTCTGAGGAGCATGCCGCTGAGATCGACCTACCTTCCCTGGAGATTGAGACATGAGATGCTGAGACAGTCCAAAACCCGATTGCTGAAGGAGAGCAGAAACAGACAAATCAGGTTCAGACTTATGATGAGGTTCCTGCCCAAGGACAGTTGGATATGTAACGGTCATCGAGGACTAAGAGAGCACCGGATAAACTGGGAGGGTGGAACTATTCTGCTTCTACATTTGCATTTGACGATATGCAAGCATATGCCCTAAATGTAGAGCACGAAGAGTCTTTGACATTTGATGAGGCCCAGAGATCGAGCGCAGGTACAGAATGGAGACTAGCGATGGAAGAAGAGATAGAATCACTCTACAAGAATGGCACTTGGGAACTGGTAAAGTGGCCCAATGATCGAAATGACATTGGATGCAAATGGGTATACAAAGTCAAAGAAGATGATGGTGGCGATGTAAGATATAAATCTCAGCTGGTGAACAAAGGATTTGCGCAGAGAAAAGGTGAAGATTATAACGAGATCTTGTCACATGTGGTGAGACACACGTCCATACATGTGTTATTGGCCTTGGTAGAAGCTCAGAACTTAGAGCTAGAGTAGCTGAATGTGAAAACGACGTTCTTACATAGAGAGCTTGATGAAGAGATCTACATGTGCCGGCCTGAAGGTTTCGTGATAGATGCCAAGGAGCAAAAGGTATGCAAGTTAAAGAAATCCTTATACGGTTTAAACCAGAATCCAAGGCAATAGTATAAGAAATTCGATTCATTCATACTGAGTATTGGTTTTGAGCGGAGTATAAACATTCAGTGTTTATGTTCGCACATGATGGATTGAGAACATACTTGCTCCTGTATGTGGACGATATGCTGATTGCGCCATGAAACAAGATAAAAATCAATAGGCTGAAGAGGAAACTTGCAGAAGAGTTGGACACGAAATATCCGAGGCCTGCAAACAAGATCCTTGAATGGAAATCAGCATGAATAGAAAGAAAAGGGAGTTGCGGTTGAGCCAGGAGGGCTACAGAAAGAAGGTCCTAGCACGCTAAGGAATGGAGAAGGCGAAGCCTGTCACCACACCGCTAGAAGCTCACTTCCAGCTTTCTGCAAAATAGTCGCCGAGCACCAACGAGTAGACATGCTACATGTCGACAGCCCTCTATGTGAGTGCCATGGTAAGTCTGATGTATGCCATGGTGTGTACACGCCCAGACTTAGCTCAGACAGTTGGAGTCGTCAGCATGTATATGGTGAATCTATAAAAGAAACACTGACAGGCTGTGAAGTAGATATTGAGATATCTGAAAGGTACCGTCAATATTGGTTTGTGTTACGGCAATGATGATGGGTTGGTGATATCTGGATTCTGCGATTCAGATTATACGGGTAATAGAGACAGGAGAAGGTCTACGACTAAATATGTGTTCACATTGGGCACTGCTGCAGTATCCTGAAGATCGATCTTTCAAACCATTGTAGTGTTATTAACCACATATGCAAAACTGATAATTGCAATTGAGGTGATCAAGGAAGTCAAGTACATGCAAAGTCTTCTGAGAGACTTAGGTATTCCGCAAGAAGTGACGAATGTCTATTGTGATAGCCATATCGCTATCCACTTGGCAGAGCATCAGGCCTACAGTTCGAGGACCAATCATATTGAAGTGCGGGACTTCTTCCTACAAGATGAGAAGAATGTGATAGCACAGGAGAAGGTCTGAACGGATCATAATCATGCAAATATGCTCACAAAGACAGTTCATGCAGTCAAGCTCAGGCATTGCTTGAGCTTGATATTTACTTGGTGAGTGGTTGAACTTTTTCCGTTGTTATTAGTGTTTCAGAAATACTAGATCTGAGTAGAGATGCTTTGAATTGGGGTAGAGCCATTATGGAGAGCTTGGAGGTGTCTTGGTGATGGTTGGAGTGCTGCTGGTGTGATGGAGAAAGTTTGAAGCAGTGTAGAGTGTTGAAGTTTATGCTTCAAACTCAAATCTAGAAATCTGCTTGTCACCAGACGTCTGGTGGTATAGGACTAAACTCTGGTGGAATTGGACCAGACGTCTGGTTTTGACCACTCCAAAGAAGAATATCAGACAGACACGCCAGACGTCTGATGTTGAATGATCAAAGTCTGACCACTTGCCTTCAGATGGCTGAAGGCATGGGGTGCAAAATCTCCCGCTCTCATGAAAAATTTACACCCTATATAGTGTTTTTCAGACGTCTGATCACAAGGGTGCAGCCCGTCTTATTGCACCAGACGTCTGATCGCTTCGGGTCAGACGTCAGACGTCTGACAGCTGAGTTCATAACCTGGGCGGAATTGAAGCTTGGCTAGTCGATTGATAATTAATCTAATTGAACGGCCATCGCTTGAGATGACCATTAACCCCTAATTAAAGCCCTCCTAAGTTGGAGACATGGACAAAAGAGCAAAATAGATTGTTTTTTTTGTGCATGGAAGAGGAAGAAGCTGTGACTTGAGCTTGAGGAGGTGAGATAGTCTTCTCTTTGAGTTTCTGATTGGATTTTCTCCATTATTCTTGTATGCTTGAGATCCTATAATCGCTAGAGTGCTAGGATTACTTTGTCAAGAGGGCTACATATTGTTTGGAGGAGATTTAGGAGCCGATGTAAACTCTTTCTGTAAACATCTCTGATCTAGTGGAGGCCGTGACAATGAAAGACTAGACGTATGCCTAGAGATTGGTCGAACCAGTATAAAATATTACATCTGTGTGATTGCCTTGCTCTTGTTGTGTGGTGATTAATATTGTGCTTTCTATGATTCATTCAACATCCTAACTCTGTTTGATTTAGCTGGTGATACGTTATTACTGATTAATCCGATGTGCACACATTGGTGTTGAAGATAGTGTGACGGGTTTTTCAACAAGACTAACTAGTTTTAGCTTTGATACCAAATTTGATGTAGCACCAAACGATGTTAGGAATTTGAGGGGGAAATTTGAGGTTGAACGATAGGAAATTGGGGGAAATTTGAGGTTGAACGATAAGAAATTTGAGGTTGAACGATAAGAAATTTGAGGTTGAACGATAAGAAATTTGAGGGGGAAGGCTTCTTACCACGCTCGTAGACCTTTCTCGGGTTTGATGAGATTTTAATTGCTCAAAAAATTTCATTGAATTCAATTGTCCAACCTTGGGGCCTTTATATAGGCATTTACAATTTTCTTAACCCGATTCAGATTCCTAAAAAAATAAAATAAAAATACAAAAATACAAAAATCAAATCCTAATCAAACGCAAAATTCAAATCCAAATCAATTAAAAAATCTAATCCGAATAAAATTCTAATTGGGCTCGATCTAGGAATTTGGATCCCTATCATCTGATCATGTCTTTTTCTGAACCTAGCATCTCATTCAGCATAAATAAAAGATAAAAGGAAAGAGGACAGCCAGCTAAAGTGGGCTTGAGCTATTGAAATAATCATCTGTTCAAATGAGATGCCATAAAACAACTATATCAAAAAGTGAATCTTTGGTTTCTCCGGCTCTAACAAACCCAGGTACCTTATTCTTTGTAAAATTACATATTTATATGCCCATCAACCAAAAGCAAACTCAAATGGCTAAAACAATGATCGAATAGAAACTAATTCTAAAGATATGGCCAAAGGTACAAAACTCATAACAGTGACATAATGGTTATAACCTCCTAAAGTTATGGACCTTTCTCCCCGACAATACATATATTCATTCACACTTCGAAGTATCTAATTGCTGTGATTGCCAGTGTAGCACAGTCGTAAAAGCTCTCAGCAAGAGGCCTGGAATACAAAGCATGTTTTTCCACTGGGCCACCGTTCAATTCTTGGATAACTTTTATATAACTACTATAAATTTCGCACTATTTCAAATTAACTACTATATAATTTAGAAAATACGATAAACTACCATATATTTTGAAAAATACAATGAAATAGCACAAGCATTCCTAGTTTTAAATAAATACCATATATATTGAAGGATACAAAAAGCATCCCAGTGTCCACAACTGCTCATTAAGCTCCATGGCCTTGGAATATGTATTTAAATTATTTGGTACTTATTTGAAACTACACAAGTTTGTGGCAGTTTTTTTATTTTTCAAAGTATATGGTAGTTTTTTGTATTTTTCAAAATATATTATATTTTTCTTAATATGGCACAAAACTTATGGTAATTGTATGCAATTTAGCCTAAAACAATATATGTACAAACTAGTAACAAAAAATCTAATTTCTGGTTTAAGCTGTCAAAGATTCCCAACTATGTTACAGAAGTCTATCACATGCTACTTGGTGTTGCTTCCTTCCGACAGGTTAAAAACTAGTCTAGAGTCTATGGATAAGATCATTTGTTTTCATTTCAAATTATACATTCCAAAATCACAGTTATGCAGATAAATACCATCATCAGTAGTAAATCAAAGATCGCACATTGTTGAATGAAACTGTTTCAGTGAAACCAACAACTTAGAGGTCCCTTAAATGTATATTTCAATGGCCAAGATGGTCGACTACAATATTAGAGAGCATAAATGCTAACCTGCCCCAGTCCCCCAAAACAGGTCCAGCACCAGCAGCTCGGGCTTCTCTTCCATTTTCAGTAAACCCATAAGCAATAGTACCAGTGCCAGCAATCAATACACAACCATGGAGCTTCCCCATTGTCCCACTAGCCAATGCTGCCACAGCATCATTTTCCACGAACAACTTGACATGACTTGGAAAAATGTCTCTGCAAAGAGAGGAGGGACAGATATTTTGAATGATTTTTGTATGTGAGACGAGAAATCAATCAAATTCCCTTTTTAAAGGATAGTATTCAATTACATTCTGATTATATAAGTAAATAAGGTGATAAAAAGGTGTCAGTGTAACAGCATATTGATGTGGAAGCAGATTTGATTTAAACAATGTAAACATAATCTCCCAAAAAGGGAAAGAGCTTGTCACTGCAATTCCAGCCTTAAAACTTGTTATGTCTGTTGTATTATTTTTTGAACATACAGTACTGACATTCAATGCTGCTCCAAACCAGATTCTTAGTATGAAAAATGATCAAATTATGCCATCTTGACTTCCCCCAACTTTATGAGTATTCTATGGCACAAAGTAACATAATTATATGTCAGGTCTGTGATATCCTCTTACTTATCATAAGTAAAATTAATTAAGTACTGTCTCTATTAATTTGTAGTGTTTCCATATCGCAGAGACAAACTTGATATCTTCTACAATTTGTTAAATCATTAAAATCTCACCCAGTAGTTATCATGGGTAATCCAGGTCTCTGATCCGGGTATATGTCAATGTCATTATCATGGATCAGTGGCATAAACAAACAATGCAAATTGGATCTATGGAATAAACAAGATACCAATTCCCAACATAAATATTACATCATAGATTTGGCAATCTAAGAATGCGGTAGGATGAATGCTCATAAATTCTAGTGCTGCATGGAAATCAATTGCACTTTTATGACAGGAACAAAGTGCAATTTTAGAACATGCACGATTCATTGCCATTACCTATATAGTTCACAAATACACTGACCCATGATCCGTAAAGCAGAATTTCAAAAGGCTACCATACAAAGGTCATAATGATTTTCAAATGAGAACTTTACATTTTGAGTAGTAGAGTAGTATTACAATTGCCTGATAAAACAGAACTCATACTTATAACAAACATTTGAATTCATAGAAGCTAATTACAGGATGGAGCACACGAAATCGCAAGCCATGACTCCCAAATAATTGCAATTTGCAAAGAAGAATTCCAACAACTGATAAGCATGTCTTATACTTAAGCACATAATTTAGTTAAAGTAAAATGAATATATGTGGAAAACAAGGGGTTATGATAGAGACCTGAGACATCCCAATATTTTCTGTTGATCTGAAAGATGATTAATGCCAGATGAACACAAGCAAACTGCTTTAACAGATGAACGGTTAGAGCCGGCTTTTGAAAGGGCTTCAGCCATAACCTCCTCTAACGTCTCCCTGGCTGCAGCTTCTGCAGAAATTGAAATATAACAACACATGTAACGTTCGAAACTTCTATCATCCAGCAGCATCGTATTGGCCTTTATTATTTGCCAGACAATCTAACTCTACACAAGCTAAACTGAAGCATGACGACGTATAAAAATGAAATGAATGGGAAAATGATAATAGAAGAGATTAAGATCAGATAAAATGAATAACAAAAATGTTTAGAAACGTATAAAATAACAAATAAAGACCACATAAAAATAAGGATGTGAGAGATTTCCCAGAATGGTGTTCAAGGTTCGGTAATTGCCTATATACCAAAGATAATCATCTCTTTTGATTAATCATACATGAGGAAAAATATGCCCAAACAATACATCATGGAGTTTCTAAAAATAGCGTGTCATATGTGTATGTATCAAGCTATCAAGCTTCAAACTTTTAAATGATCTTGTTAAAACTACAGCTGATGTCACGTTGTTTGGCCTATAGGAAACAGACGTTACAGACCTGAGTAGACGGAAAAGAAAATAAAAGAACAGTACAAGCTAACTAAAATGAAAAACTGCATCAGGAGATGCATCATTCTGTGTCTACGCACAAGCGCAAAATTGGAATCGAGAGGAGACACCAATGCAACAGAAATATTTCCTGAAAAAACTTACCCCAAACCTAAGACGTGCAGGTTTAAAACAACAAAAACAGAGGCAAACGCAATCAAATCCATCAGAGAAGCCCTCTAAGATATTGTTCTAGGCCAACATAAAGATGCATAATGGAAGAAAGACTGTCGACATCCCTGACTAATGGAAAATCTTGAAGATGAACACATTACCTGTGCAGCGGAATTAGGATCAAGAGGAGGATTTACAATGCTTTCTGTATCAGGCTTGGAATCACGTAGGGAAACCGAAGCACTGTTTCACAACCAAAAGTACCATCTGTCTTTCTTCTTCTTTTTGTTGGGAGAGAAGAATGTAAAACAATGTTTATGTTCCTATGAAGAATGGATGGGTATATATAGGAGTAGGGAGAAAGTATTTAATTAATGTTGGACTCTTTACGTTGTAAAAAACGCTTCTCCAACGATAGGGTAGTTAGGATTATAATTTTACATTATGACCCATTAATTTCTCTAAGTTTAAACTTTCCACAATGGTAATTAAAATTACATATAAGCCCATCAATTCTTAAATTATTACATTTGAACCTCTCGGGTTAGACCTATCATGGGCGTATTTAATTCCAATATCGTCCACTCGCACATGATGGGATTGTTGTTACAAAAACAACAGACTTTTTCATACTTGGTAACTTGATCGTTCGACCCATAAGCAAACATAGACAATCTTGTTGTGCACTGGTTAGAGATACACAGCTGCCCTCTTTGTAATCCAATCCTTTAAAGTTTTTATGTCGCTTATAATACCCCAGGTCTAGTTTGTTATATCAGTTTAAGTTTTTATGATCCCTCTTTTATTTGCTTGCTTTTTGAATACTTAAACACTTCCATATTGATGTCATTATATTACACAGGTTGATCGGTTTTTGAGAACATCAAACTAGATATCAACAAACTTAGCCTTTCCTTTATACCTAGTATCCTAAGTCTCAACTAAGCTGTTTTCTCAGCCATATCCTTTTAGACCGAATCAATCATAGTCATAAGAAATATGTTAAAATAGCTATCACCAATATTGAGGCTTTCAATACTAGTCAATAAGTCAAAAGGTATTGTGAGGAAAAAAATCCTTTATAGACTCACAGGTAGAAAAGTATAGATCCACTTTCTCACTTCCCATTGTGGTTGACTCCAGCACATGTGGTATAAATCATATGCAATGGTGTATTGTGTATATCTTAGGAGTAATTCATTTCAACATCATTCAGACTTCACCTAAATCTATACATACATTTAACACGAAATTCTACAGCAATTTATTGCTCTAAAAATTTGTGTCTGGCTTAAGAATAGGCTCGGATAAACCTTGGGTAATCAATCATCTCGGACATTATTTGTATAAATGTACTAGGAAAAAACCTGTACGGAAAGGATGAGGTGCACACGCGCAACCGCAAAGGAGAGAGAAGTGTGTGTGTGTCGGTAGCATCGAGGTGTAAAAAGACCCAACAACAAAACCCAAAGCCCAAAAGAAAGCCCAAAACCCCAAAACCCAAAAGAAAGCCCAACCCCCCTAAGCCCAAAAGAGGGCAAACTCGTAAATAAGTGGATTTGGGGTTTTTTGGGTTTTTTGGTGGAATGGCAAACATGTAAATAAGAGGAAAGAGGGGTTATTTTTTGGGGGTTTGTCCACCTGGGACAATCCTAGGTAGCAAGTTCTCTTTATAGAAGAGATATATAATGACCTTATCTTGAAACTTTCTCACTCAAGGCGCCTTTCACAAGAAGATGATAGACCCGCCTGGGTCTATACATGGGCCGAGCCCATTAGTGGCCGCCGGCCCTCCTTTGGGTTGCTTGTGCGCGCGCGCCCTTCCCCACCGAACCCTAGTTTATTTTATAAATAGAGGCTAGCCGTCATGTGTAGTTTTTATGCTTAATATTGAGATTATTCTATTAAGCATCATTAGGAGTAGTTCTTAGATTAAACGAGTGCGGACGTCCTCTTCGGCGTCTTGGGAGGAGAGCACACCTTTTGTGCTCAAATATCTTGTTATTTCCATTGTTCTATCTATTAAAAATCGTATCTTTGTTGGTTCCTAACATTTTGTATCAGAGCACGTGATGATCCATGGCGGCTACGACAAGGTCCCACGATAAAATTGAAGCTTTGGAGGCCAAATTCACGAGCGAAATCGACGGGATCAAGAAATCATTGGCGGCCAACGACGAATCCATGGTAAAATTGACAACTTCCATCAACCAATTGACGGCAAATCAAGCAAAGCACGACGAACAATTCGCGCAAATGATGGCAACCCTAAATCAATTGGCGGCGAACAACAAAGGGGATGGAAACCATAATCCGACACCAAAGACGGCACCTTTGAAGAAAGAGAAGGAAAAAGAGGAGATTTTGAACCAAAATCAACCATTTTTGGTGGAGGAAGTGGACGAGGACAAAGACGGTGAGCCATGGAGGGTGGACTATCGCGAGGAGGTACGGCGGAAAGCATTGGAGAGCCAAAAGGGAGACTGAGGCCCTAGCCGCCTCAATTGGGGACGCCACGCGCAAGAGGGGAGCCGGCCGGACCCCCATAGCAGCCGTGAGGGTCGGCCGGCACAGGAAAGGGGCGGGGGGCTCTCCCCCGCCTGCGCCGGGCCCCGACAGGGGGGCCCAGGCCCTGTCGGGGCTCGACAGGGTCTGGCGACCATGCCGCCCCTCCGGCAGGGCCGGCGGCCCTACCAGAGGCCCGTCAGGGCCTGTCGCCCCTCCGGGGGCCCCGGAGGGGACCGATCACCAGCCGCGAAGGGCCGAAGGCCCCCTGGCAGCCGCCAGGGGGAGGTGGAGCTTCCAGCTGGGGCCGCCAGGGACGGGAACCCCCCTGGCAGCCTCCCGAAGGACAGGGGACGCGCGGACAGCCCCCGGATGATTTTTTTAGCCACCCGGACAGCGGACAGCAAACGAGGAGGGCTACGGGCAGTTTTCGGGAGACTATTTTGACCCTCCGGAGTGACGACGAGCAGCAGAGGACCCTTTCTATGGCGACGGACGCGGGAGAGATTATTATTCTGACGGTAAGAGTGGCTACGAGGCGGAGTTCGGCGACGACGCAGGTTGGGACGATTTTGAGGGGCGGCGTGGAGATCACCGTAGAGACTACGGGGGACTCGGAGGAGGGCCACCTAGGCGCTACAAGACACTGGACGAGAGGCGTCAGCATTACCGTCCGCAGCACAGAGAGGAGGGGAGGCCCGAGCAGGGGCACTTTGGAGGAGATTGCAGAATCCGGAAGCTGAAGATGTCGATCTTTTCTGGGGAGGATCCACACGCCTGGTTGTTCACAGCGGAGAGGTATTTCACGGCGCATCACATGACCGAGGCGCAGAAGCTGGAGGCGGCAGCCATCTGCATGGAGGGGAGAGCTTTGGGGTGGTTCCAGTGGAAGGAGAGGAGGCAGCAGATCCGGAGCTGGGCGGAGTTGAAAGACTTGGTTCTGGAGAAGTTTCGAGACCCTCGCTTGGGGAACTTACACGAGCAGCTATTTGCCCTCAGGCAGGAGGGGCCGGTGCGGGAGTACATCGAGAGATTTAAGACACTGGCAAGACGAGTTCATGGGGTGTCGGACGAGTCGCTGGATGACACCTTTTTGAAGGGGCTGCGACCTAGTCTTCGAGCGGCGGTGAGGCCCTACAAGCCTCGGGGGCTTTCGGAGGTCATCGAGATGGCGCAGATGGTGGAGGACTCCCGAGCTGAGGATAGATGAGGCGGGAGCGGCTACAGTGGGCAGATATAGCGGGGCACCACAACTGGGGCAGGCGGAGCAGGGGTCACTACTGAGACAGTCCCGGCAGGGCTTAAGAAGACGGGTGAGCAGAACCCACTACCGGCCGGGGGTCCATTCCGACGGATGACCGATGCAGAGATGAGGGAGAAGCGGCAAAAGGGGCTCTGTTTCATATGTGACGAGCGCTTCACTCCCGGACACCGATGTGTGGATCGAAAGCTGCAAATGTTGATAGCGAAAGCCGACGAGGAAGATGACGTGGAGGACGAACGGATCGACGGGGAGGACGACTCCCACTCGGAGTAGTACCACTGGGGCTAACCCCACCTTGAGGACAAGGTGGTTCTTTGGGGGGGAGTATTGATAGACCCGCCTGTGTCTATACATAGGCCGAGCCCATCAGTGGCCGCCGGCCCTCCTTTGGGTTGCTTGTGCGTGCGCGCCCTTCCCCACCGAACCCTAGTTTATTTTATAAATAGAGGCTAGCCGTCATGTGTAGTTTTTATGCTTGATATTGAGATTATTCTATTAAGCGTCATTAGTAGTAGTTCTTAGATTAAACGAGTGCGGACGTCCTCTTCGGCGTCTTGGGAGGAGAGCACACCTCTTTTGTGCTCAAATATCTTGTTATTTCCATTGTTCTATCTATTAAAAATCGTATCTTTGTTGGTTCCTAACAGAAGATTAAGTACATCCATGTTCGTTCACCTAAAAACATCAGCACCGATTGCATGTGCAAGAAGGCCAATCTTCATGCCTATTCGAGATACTGTTCTTATGTACTCATTACATATGTATGTGTTAACGAATAACAATATTGGACAAACATATATCATTCCAATACAATGAATGAAATAAATATTTCAATTGAACAACACCAATATTTTACATGGTACAATCACAAATATTTTCAAATTCTACACAATCCCGAAGCTTTTACATGTTTCTTAAAAATATATTTGGTAATAAGCTTAGTAATAGGATCAACAACCATATTATGTGTAGATATATACTTGATAGAAACTATCTTCTCAGCCACAATGTCTCTCACAAAATGATATCTGTCGATATGCTTTGTACCACTGTGATATTTTGGGTCCTTAGTATAAGCTATTACAGCTTGATTGTCACAATACACAATTACTGGTTCTTACTTTACACACAAATTATGTAGGAACCGTCATAACCAAATAGCTTCATGGACTCCTAGTGAAGCAGTAATAGATTCTGCTTTTATGGTGGATAGAGCTACATAAGTTTATTTCATAATGCACCACGATATGGCACCATCTCCGAGCAAGAAAACATATCCTGATTTAGATTTCATCTCATCTACATCTCTTCCATAGTCTGCACCAGTGTAGCCTTCCAATTTGGTGGATAAACCTTCATAACACAAACTATAGTTGGTTGTGCCCTTCAAATATCTCATGTTCCTCTTCACAGCCTTCCAGTGTTTAAGTCAAGGATTCGATTGATATCGACTTACCAATCATATCGTGTGACATATGTATGGCCTTGTACACATCATAACATTCATTAATATACCCACTACACTTGCATAAGGCACTTTTGACATCTTGTTCTTTTTGTCTATCATGCTAGGACAATCATCTAGACTTAGATTATCGCCTTTTGCTGTTTGAGTTTCAACTAGATTATATATGACGATAACCATGGATTTTTACACCAAGCATACAATCCGCTTCTCCCGTGTCTTTCATCTCAAAGTTTGATGATAACCATTATTTTATGGTCATCAAAAACTTCATGTCATTACTAACTAACATTATGTCGTCTACATACAATGTCAAGATAACAAATTTATTCTTATTGCTTATCATAAAACAATGCCTAGATGAGGGTACAACCCTATGAAACATCTTGGCCTTTAACGATGAAACCTACTGACTGATCCATGTAGATGTTTGTTTAAGACCATATATTGATTTATGTAATTTACAGACTTTGTTCTCGTGGCCTTTAACAATGAAACATGCTGACTGATCCATGTAAATTTCCTCATCTAGTTCACCATTTAGGAATGATGTCTTCTGTTAGAGATACATCCCATACTAGGCCTCCAACACTAGCCTATTTGTTAGAAACTCATCTTATACTAGGCTTCTAACAATAGCCATGCTGAGGACACATCCCATACTAGGCCCATAACACTGGGCTAACACCCCATTTGTTAAGTATTATTGAGCATCCAACCCAAAACCAATTGGTATTAGGTGGAGAGTGTAGAAAGATATATGCCCTCGAGGCAATTTATCCTAGAAAACATCTTGTTCATATATAAATGGTACTAATTATCCTAGTATGATTAAATGTTTTTTAATATTTGGATAATTTTCTTAGACTTAAAGTAAGGTCATACATGTATCTAGATGTAGATCTCGATTGTGGGAAGTGTACGACCAATAGGAACTTGAGTCTTAAAACGTTCATGGTCATAGATGTGTCGAGAAAAGGATATCGGTACATCGAACAGGCCATTGTGTCTGTCTTATCCAAAAGGGTAATGATGATCTCATAATCATTTGACCTGGCGAAGTCGGAGACGATACACAGGTGCTCATTGGAGAATGAGTCCACTGAACGACCCAATAAAGAGTTGTCAAATGGTTAACCTTAACTAAACGGTCATTGATAACTCTCTAGTGATGATAGGCTAGTTGGTCCTTTAAACTTGAGGTCATTGTACAAACCTGTGCGTGAACGATGTCACTTAGATCCATGATCTAGCCTCGAGTTTTTCACTCGTTGAAAGGTCTTAGGTTAGGTGACACTTGAAGCGTACTAGGTAAGTAGTGACTAAGAAAGGATTTGCCTCTTCCGTTAAGAGAAGTTAGTGTCACAGGCTTGGTACGGTTCTTTGTGCTAAACCTCGGCCGGGTATGTTGTAGGAAGTACAACATGGACATACAAAAGACCGATGTATACTGACCAGTGCTAGCTAGTAGGGTTGACGGTTTACCATACCCTAGGCTGAGCAGTGACATAGTTATGACGAAGGGACTAATATTGCGGTATTCATCACTGACACAGACAGAGTGATCTCGACGACACTTTTGTCAATGGGTTAATCACGTAATTATGATGCCGAAATAGGGGTGACACCTGCTGCTCGTGATCTCTATCGTTTAGGGGTTTCGAGCCCCAACCTGTAGTAGGGTCAGACTGTAGGGTCTCACACCGATGAGATTTACGTCTTAGTAATAGGAAAAATTCAGGAGGAGTGCACTCAGGGTGCACGAGGATAATTAAAGTCGCAAAGAGTTTGTGACATTAAGTCTATAATAAATGGGAATTAATAGTGTCGCAAATTGTTTGCGATATAAAAATTAGTGGAATGCTATATGGGATTATTGCATATGATGCAAAAGGTTTGAAAATATATTGTAAAATGTTTACAAGAATATTTTGCATAATAAAAGCATAGAAAATGATTACATCGATTCTTGGGATAGTCCCATTCGAACCCTGCTTTCCAACAGTTTGAAAATCGGCTAAATCGGTGCTCGACACCTCAAAATATGGCTCAAAAGGCCAAAACTGGGCTTTTGCCCAGTTCTGGCCCAGCTGGGCTGGGCTAGCACGCCCAGCAGACGAGCGGGGCTGGGCACGCATGAGCGGGCCTGGCCCGCTCACACGGGCGCCCGCCCGCCCAGGGGGGCGAGTCTAGCCCGCTCCAACGGGCGCCCGCACGCCCGCCTGGGCGGGCAGGTCTGGCCCGCCCGAAGCGGGCGAGACCCGCTCAGCGGGGCTGCCCTATTGGGCGCGCCTAGATCCACGGGTGGGACCTGCAGGTGGGCTCGGTCAGTTGGAAACACTAATTTCTAAAGTGACGACTACGAAAATGCGAAAATTGTGATTTTTGCACAGCTTTCAGCTATTGTTTGAGGGGTCAAACGAAGTCGAAATTCGTCGCCGTTTGTTTATATGTGTTCACTGTTCATAGCTCTTCGAATTTATAGGTTGTATCACTTCCGGAGCTCAACGGTGATGGAGAGAAAATTGGTTGAAGTTGAGCCTTAATGCAAGGCAAAACTAATTCTAATTTTCTCCCCTAATTAATTAATCCCACATTGCTCGTGAGACGAGCAAGTGGTCCGGCCTCCTATACAAATAGGAGCCGACACCCCTGAGAAAATTTGCACCAAGTCTCTGAATCGAGTAGCTCCGAAAAGTTTTGAGCACGCTCGATTCAAGACAAAAATTATGCTCTTCTCCTCAACTCTTCGGATTCCCACATTCACGTCCTAGCAAGACGACGACGAGGATTGGATTCGATCCAAAGTCTAAGACGCGGATCGCTCTCAAAGTGAAACTTTCTTCGGTGTGTGATTGACTAGGAGGCGCGGTGTCGGCTCGCTTCGGTGGACTAGTTTCGGAGGCGCAGATGTAGTTAGCTTCGGGGAGCCAAAAACTATTGATGAAAATGACGCTTTGTTTTTGCAGAGGCAAAATTCCGGGTATGTTCTTTCTTAATGCTTTTAATTTATTTCATTACATTAGTTTAGATCTATTTTGGGGCTGGTTAGACCCATCCCAATATAGTAGAGATCCTGGCAAGGGTCTTTGATATTCTTAGGGCGTTTTATTAAATAGTTTAATAATTCATATTTTCTGCTGCTGTTTATTTTTCTTTCGTCCGTCCGACGTAGGACGGACGTAGAATGATGCCCTAAGGGTCCCTCAAAACCCCCACATTGGTATCGGAGCCTATGTATATTTGTGATCTAAAACTGCAATGATTATAAATGCATGTGTTTTCTAAGAACATGTTACTGTGATTATCTAGTGTTAACAATATGCGATAATTGTAAAAAATGGAACTACTTGATTTTATAAGATAATATTTTAGATGCGTTAAAATTATTTATGTGATAAATATTAATATGCATGCTAGAATTTATGTGATAAATTTTAAACAGTTGTTCATGTAAATAATTATGAGATAATTATTAAAAAGATAGTAACTTAATTTTATGTGATATTTTAAGTTGATAGTCTGCATGCTAATTTTATGAGATAAAATTAGTTGATATGTTTTAATGGTAATTCTATTTCCTTGCATATTATGTGATAATTCAAGAAAGCCTCTTAGGTAGTCATTAAAATTCCTCTAAAACGTATGAGATAAATTTTAGATTGACATGATATGTACAACAATTAAATTCCTAATTCCTGATTACGGTAGCCCTTTCCAGCTATTATTATTTTAAATGTTCTAATAATAATTTTGATAAAAGGCTACACTTTAAATTGTTGTAATTTGAATTTATTAAAATCATAATATATGATTAGGATAGCACGTTGAAACCAATAAAACATTATAGTTGATAAGGACTCTAATAAAAATTATTAACCAATCCTAATAATTTTGAATTTTAGGATTCAACTAGTTGATAGGATTAACTAGTTTTAATGAAGCCAATTTTAGTTGATGGCACACATATGAATGGTGAGTTTCCTTCAATGGGCCATGATCTGGTCTAGTGTTTTTTGACTAGTGTTATGGATCATCCTAAGCTTGACTGGGGATAGTGATCCTGGCCTAGTCAAATCTCTGGCCGTGTTCCGATGGACCACAAGGATGTGAATCATGATTATGTGACACCGTCAACTATATCTAGTCTAATACGTTAAAAATCTTCTTCAAGATTAACCGTAGTCCGCCTTATTTTTGGATTAGAGGACTAAAAGACGCATGTCATGGTTATTGAGTCTCCTCAAGCTATAACATTGTCTCTTTCAGAAACCGACTCCATAATACATATGATGTAGTCTAGTCTTAACCCTAACTGCCGCGTCGGGTCTCCCCGTGTGTCGGTGTAAGTTAAATTTGGACATAAAAATAAGGGTTCGACTAAACTAGTCATTATGATTTGTTGAGTCTCCTCAAGATCATAAGTGACTAGGGGCAAAAACCTATAAGGAGTCACAAGTGATGTAATCGATGAAGAGTTCATCTACCAATTACAGAGCCGATCAAATTGTTGAGTCTCCTCAAGGTTGTGAAGCTTAAGGTAGTTGGATCCCTCTCCCACAAATTTTAAAAATAATAAATTGTTCATTATTATGGCTTAACTATGGCTTAACTGTTCATTAAAATAGTGGGAGAATATAGTTTAAAAACCCTCTTAAACTATAAAAGAACATATGCTAATTCAACTTCTATTAAAATGTAGTATGGAGTCAGGACTTAAGTTCATTATCGAGAAGAATGTGCTGAATGGGACGAATTACAAGGACTGGTTGAGAAAAATCAAGCTAGTTCTCTTGTTAGCCGGAATAGGTTACGTGCCGACGGAAACTGCTCCAGAGAAGCCCGATGACGATGCTAACAATGAAGAGGAGTCGTATAAGCCGTGGCAAAGGGATGCAAAGAAGGACAAGTGCCTTACTCTGGCCTCAATGAATAATGATCTGCAGAGAAAACATGAACATATGAATGTTCAGAGCATGCTTTTGAATACAGAAGAATTGTATAGTAAGCGTTCTAGGGCTGCCAGATTCGAGGCCACCTGTAACCTTTGGGAGACGAAGATGACGACGGGCCCCGTCCAGGATCATGTGATTAAGATGATCGGGTTTGTAGAGGACGCGGCCCAGCTATGATGTCCTTAAAATGAGATGAGCACAGACATAATCCAAAAGTCTTTGACCCCTGACTTCAACCAGTTCGCTTTATAATGAACAACACTGGGGTGGAACTTCCGGGTCTCCTGAACATGCTCCGGCAGTTCGAGGAGAGAATCGAGAAGAAACTACCAGTGTTGGTTGTCGGCTCTGCTTCTTCTTACTAGCCTAAGGGCAATAATGGTAAGAAGAGGCAGATCCCCCAACCTGCCAAAGGGAAGAAGGAAAGAAGAAGAAAGGGGTGTCGTTGGAATCTGAGTGTTTCCACTGCCACAAGCCGGGACACTGGAAGAGGAATTGCATGGCCTACCTTGCAGAGAAAAAGGGGTATGGTGATGCATCAACCTCATGTACGAATCTTGTTTAAGAGTATATTAATTTTCATAAAGCTTAATACGTCATATGAGATACCAGTATGATTACTAAAATATCTGTATATTGTTTACAGGTGCTTAAAGCGGTGGATAGATGAAGTTCCTGGTGTGGTCGGCAATCAGAGTAATTGTTGAGTAATTGTTGCTGCTGGGCCGTCAAGGGACTTAGAGATATCAAGGATGCAGTCGTATTTTTGTTTTGAATAAATGAGATGATGTGCTTTTTGAAAAATGATTGAGTGAATGTTACTCGGAATAAAATGTTGTGAACAATTTTCCTTTCAATGAAGTCATTGTTTCTGATATCTTGATGAATATGCTCTGGTGGCTATCTGAGTTGTTGTGTATGGTTTTCTGAGTTGTTGTGATTGACTGAAGCTGTCAGTAATTTTAACAAATTTATAGTAACGAGTAAATTCGAGGCGCATGTAAATTTGATGTGATCTCGATTATGTGCATAATAAGAAAAGTCCTTGTTTGCCTGTATATAATACTTCAAGTTAGAAAATTAATGCAGATAAAGGAAATTACAGTGTAGGTAGTTATGATTGAGTAAGTTATCATCAAAATTTCTATAAACGAATTTTGATATAACTGATTCGTCGGAACGACCTGACACAAATTCATTCCATTTTAACTCATTCAGCACAAATGGGCTAGTTTTACTGAATAATCAACATTCTACATGAGATTTAGAAAGTCAAGTTGAAGTATTAAAACCAGACAGTTCTCAAAGTAAGTGGGAGCTAGCATATTAATTGGTTCCGTTTTTGGGGCTAAGTAAAAAGTTCCAAGTTATAAAACATACAATCAAAAGAGTTTTGATATGTGAGAGATATACAACTTTTGGTGTCATTAATGTGCTGGACATAAATGACACAAGAATATTGGAATATGCTATAATATGACTAACTAGTATGAAATGATAAACATTAAGTCGTATATGCTAATCGTTAGCTATACAGAAGAAGTAAAATCGTTGGATGAGATCCAAAGACGGTTTCGAGAAATCACCCTTGTGTGATCAATTGTGTATTAGTAATAAGACTCAGTAATACTACATAATAGATACGTTTTAGCAGATCCCTTTTAGGCTTTAACATATGAACGTCCGTAGTGACTGATATGTTATAATGGTATGAGATATCGAGATAAATAGCCTGAGTGCAAGTGGGAGATGTAGGAAGATATATGCCCTCGAGGCAATTTATCCTAGAAAATCATCTTGTTCATATATAAATGGTACTAATTATCCTAGTATGATTAAATGTTTTTTAATACTTGGATAATTTCCTTATACTTAAAGTAAGGTCAAACGTGTATTTAGATGTAGATCTCGATTGTGGGAAGTGTATAACCAATAAGAACTTGAGTCTTAAAACATTCATGGTCATAGATGTGTCGAGAAAAGGATATCGGCACATCGGACAGACCATTGTGTCTTTGTCTTATCCTAAAGGGTAATGATGATCGCATAATCATTCGACCTGGCGAAGTCGGAGACGATGCACAGGTGCTCATTGGAGAATCAGTCCACTGAACAACCCAATAAAGAGTCGTCAAATGGTTAACCTTAACTAAACTGTCATTGATAACTCTTTAGTGATGATAGGCTAGTTGGTCCTTTAGACTTGATGTCATTGTACAAACCTGTGTGTGAACGATGTCACTTAGATCCATAATCTAGCCTCGAGTTTTTCACTTGTTGAAAGGTCTTAGGTTGGGTGACACTTGAAGCGTACGAGGTAAGTAGTGACTAAGGATTCGTCTCTTCCGTTAAGGGAAGTTAGTGTCACAGGCTCAGTACAGTTCTTTGTGCTAAACCTCGGCCGGGGTATGTTGTAGAAAGTACAACATACACATACCAAAGACCGATGTATACTGACCAGTGCTAGCTAGTAGGGTTGACGGTTTACCATACCCTAGGCTGAGCAGTGACATATTTATGACGAAGGGACAAATACTGCGGTGTTCATCACTGACACAGACAGAGTGATCCCGACAACACTTTTGTCAATGGGTCAATAACGTAATTATGATGCCGAATTAGGGGCAACATATGCTGCTCGTGGTCTCTGTTGTTTAGGGGTTTCGAGCCCTAACATGTAGTAGGGTCGGGCTGTAGGGTCTCACACCGAGTGAGATTTGTGTCTTAGTAATAGGAAGAAATCAGGAGGAGTGCACTCAGGGTGCACGAGGATAATTAAAGTCGCAAAGAGTTTGTGACATTAAGTCTATAATAAATGGGAATTAATAGTGTCGCAAAGTGTTTGCGATATAAGAATTAGTGGAATGCTATAAGGGATTATTGCATATGATGCAAAAGGTTTGAAAATATATTGTAAAATATTTACAAGAATATTTTGCATAATAAAAGCATAGAAAAGGTTTACATAGGTTCTTGGGATAGTCCCATTCGAACCTTGCTTTCCAACGGTTCAAAATCGGCTAAATCGGTGCTCGACAGCTCAAAATATGGCTCAAAAGGCCAGAACTTGCCCAGTTCTGGTGCAGACTGACCCAGCTGGGCTGGGCTAGCCCGCCCAGCAGATGGGCGGGGCTTGGCCCGCATGAGCGGGTCTGGCCCGCTCACACGGGCGCCCGCCCTGCTCTGGCGGGCCAGACCCGCCCGCCTGGGCGGGCGGGCGCCCGTGTGAGCGGGCCAGACCCGCTCCAGCGGGCGCCCGCCTACCCGCCTGGGCGGGCAAGTTTGACCCGCTTGAAGCGGGCGAGACCCGCTCCAGCAGGTCTGGACACGCCAAAATGGGTGCCCAACCTGCCCTGGCAAGTGGGCTACCCTATTGGGCGCGCCTAAACCCGCAGGTGGGCCCAGTCAGTTGGAAACCCTAATTTCTAAAGTGATGGCTACGAAAATGCGAAAATTGTGATTTTGCTCAACTTTCAACTATTGTTTGAGGGGTCAAACGAAGTCAAAATTTGTCGCCGTTTGTTCCTATGTGTTCACCGTTCATAGCTCTTCAAATTTATAGGTTGAATCACTTCCGAAGCTCAACGGTGAGGGAGAGAAAATTGGTTGAAGTTGAGCCTTAGTGTAAGGCAAAACTAATTCTAATTTTCTCCCCTAATTAATTAATCACATATTGTTCATGAGATGAGCAAGGGGTCCGACCTCCTATATAAATAGGGGCCGACACCCCTTGGAAAATTTGCTCCAAGTCTCTGAATCGAGTAGCTCCGAAAAGTTTTGAGCACGCTCGATCCAAGACAAAAATTATTCTATCCTCCTCAACTCTTCCGATTCCTTCGTTCACGTCCTAGTAAGACAACGAGGAGGATTAGAATCGATCCAAAGTCTAAGACGCAGATCGCTCTCAAAGTGAAACTTTCTTCGGCGGGTGGTTGGTTCGGAGGCGCGATGTCGGCTCGTTTCGGGTGGACCAGTTTCGAAGGCGTGAAGACGGCTATCTTCGGGGAGCCAAAGTCTGTTGCTTAAAACGACGCTTTGTTCTCTGAGGACGCAAAGTTCTGAGTATGTTCTTTCTTAATGCTTTTAATTTATTTCATTGCAGTAGTTTAGATCTATTTTGGGGCTGGTCAGACCCACCCCAAGATAGTAGAGATCCTGGCTAGGGTCTTTGATATTCTTAGGGTGTTTTATTAAATAGTGTAATAATTCATATTTTCCGCTGCTATTTATTTTTCTTTCGTCCGTCCGACGTAGGACGGACGTAGAATTATGCCCTAAGGGTCCCTCAAAACCTAACTGAAAGGCCCTCTAATACTTAAACTATTTCTTTTTCTTTTGCACTTCCGATGTGAGACTATTTTTGGGATCCTAACATACCACCACACTTCCGACAACGCCGTCTACGGCGGTCCACTCTGGGGTGCCCACTTTAAGTGGCCCACTGTGGCCTCACACAAGTCGCCCCCTCTTAGGTCGCTCCTTCCTAAGGTCGCCCCTTCCACTTTCGACAACCACCGACACAATGGCCCACTCTGGGGTGCGCACTCTAAGTGGCCCACTCTGGCCTTACCTATGTCGCTCCATCTTAAGTCGCTCCTTCCCCAGACCGCCCCTTCCACACCGTGGGTTGTAGCATGGGGCTAGCTCTGATACCATTTGTTAGAGACATATCTCATACTAGGCCTCCAACACTAGCTCATTTGTTAGAAACGCATCACATAATAGGCTTCTAACAATAGTCATGCTAAGGGCACATCCCATACTAGACCCATAACACTAGGCTCACACCTCATTTGTTAAGTATTATTGCGCATCCAACCCAAAACTAATTGGTATTAGGTGGAGAGGTCCTCTAATACTTAAACTATTTCTTTTTCTTTTGCACTTCCGATGTGAGACTATTTTTGGGATCCTAACATCTTCACATTCATTTGGTGAAGCTCTAAGTTCATATGAGCAATTAAAGCTAGTATAAGGCGAATATAAGCAAATTTGACAACCGGTGAAAAGGTTTCTTCGTAATTTATAATACCTTCTTTTGGGTATATCCATTACTACCAGACGAGCGAGCTTTGTACTTTTCAATAGATCCATTTGCCTTTTTTATCTTGAGAATCCACTTATTACTAATTGCTTTTTGATTAGGCGACAAGTCAACCAGTTTCCAAACTAGATTAACTTTCATGGAATCCATTTCTTTCTCAATAGCTTTCTTCCAATAATCTCGATCATGACGAGATAGAGCTTCTGCTACCCTTTGAGGTTCCTCGTTATCTTGAGGTACAGCAATTAGGGCTTACCCTTCGATTTTAAATCTACATCGAAAAACATTAACCCTTTGCATCTCCTAACTATCTCATTTTGAATGACTTCTCTATTGGACACACCGTTTCTACTAACTTTAGAAACTTGAATATTCTCTTGTACCTCAAATAACTTAACATTTACAAAGTCTAGATCTTCCACCTCATGGAGATCGTCTTCATTTCTTACTTAGTCTTGTTTAGGAAATATATCCTCTAAACATGACATCTCTTGATTCATATTCTGTGATAGCACCGTCTTCTTGCTCACCCAAGAAAACATAACCATTTAAGTGTTCAGAGTATATAAGGAATATACTCTTTTTATCTCTGGGTCTTAAATTATCATGCTTATGAGAAGTATCATGTAAATAAGCTACACAGCTTCATGGTTTCAAGTAACTCAAGTTTAGACTTCTTCCGGTTCAAAGTTTATAAGGTTTTATGAACCAATTTGGAGGACACTATGTTCAAAACATGTGTTGTTGTCAACAATGTATCTTCCCAATACTTAATTAGTATGAATCGAAACATTTCTAAGAGGGTTCTAATCCTTCTCTCGGCCACACTATTTTGATGAGGTGTATAAGGAGTAGTTAGTTATCTAAGAATCCACTTTTCATTACATAAATCCTTAAATTGATCGGATAAATATTCTCTCCCTCGATCTGTTCTCAAGGTTTTAACCTTTCTACCCAATTGATTCTCAACTTTGTTGAGAAATAATTTGAAGCAATCCAATGCCTCGGATTTATAGGATATAAGTTACACCTTTCCAAAACGAGAGTAGTTATTTATGAATGTATGAAATATGAGGCACAATGTATTGCCATTACATTCATATGTCTACAGATATAAGAGTGTATAAGTTGTAATGGAGTATCAGCTCGTTTTGCCTAGCCGAATGGTTTACTAGTTATTTTACCTACTAGACATTGGTTCACATACTGAAATTTCTATTTTGGAAAGACCCCAAAAGTCCCGCTTTAACCAAGCGATTCATTCTGGCCTTTTCTATCATGTCATAACAATACATCAGCAGAATATGTTCCAGATGAAGATGAGGTTAACATATATCCAGAAGAACAATTATCATTATTAAGTAATGTGATGGGCCTCTGGCCCAGCCACAGCCCCTGCGGGTTTACACACGCAGGCCCCGCCCGCAACCCCTCTTGGCCCCGAGTCCCCCTAGTCCTAGGATTGCCCAATCCCCCTAGTCCTAGAATTGCCTAATCCCCTTAGTCCTAGGATTGCCTAATCCCCCTAGTCCTAGGATTGCCCTAGTCTCTATTATAAATAGGGGGGAGTCTCTCTTGTATGCCTATGCTAATTTGATGATTGTTATTTGAGAGACTCTTAGGGTAAACGAGTGCGGACGTCCTCTAGGCGTCTTGGGAGGAGGGCACACCTCTTTTGTGCCCAATTATCTTTCTATTTGCTTTTGTTTTCTCTAATAAAAATTCCATCTTGTTAGTTCCTAACAATTTGGTATCAGAGCACGTGACGATCCATGGCGGCTTCAACAAGATCGCAAGACAAATTTGAGGCGTTGGAGGCGAAATTCACGGGCGAAATTGATGCAATCAAAAAGTCCTTGGCGGGAAACGACGAATCCATGGCGAAATTAACTACATCCATCTCCCAATTGGCGTCAAATCAAGCAAAGCACGACGATCAATTCGCACAATTGATGGGAGCCCTAAATCAATTGGCGACAAACTCCAAAGGCGATGGGAGCCCTAATCCGATGCAAAAGACGGCACCTTTGAAGAAGGAGAAGGAGAAGGAGGAGACTTTCCCCCAAAAGCAACCCTATTACGTGGAGGAGATGGACGAGGAAGATGACGGGGAGCCATGGAGGGAGGACTACCGCGAGGATATACGGCGGAAGGCGCAAGAGAGCCAAAGGAGGGGCGGGGGGCCTACCCGCCCCCTCGGAGATAGCCACGGCCAAGATGAAGGCCGGCCGAACCCCCCCCCCCATGCATCCAGGGGGTCGGCCGGTAAGAGAAACAGGCGGGGGACCCTCCCCCGCCTCCGCCAGGCCACGGCAGGGGCGGCCAAGCACTGCCGTGGCTCGGCAGGGCCCGGCGACCCCGCCGGGCCTCCGGCAGGGCCCGCCGGCCCTGCCAGAGGCTCGACAGGGCCTGTCGCCCCTCCGGGGGCCCCGGAGGGGCCCGCCTGTGTGCAGCGAAGGACCAGAGGCCCCCTGGCAGCCGCCAGGGGGCGGCGGCACCTCCAGCTGGGGCCGCCAGGGGCGGGAACCCCCCTGGCAGCCTCCCGAAGGGCGGGGAACACGTGGACAGCCCCCAGATGACTTTTTTGAGCCTCCCGGACAGCGGACATCGAACGAGGAGGGTTACGGGCAGTTTTCGGGAGACTATTTTGACCCTCCGGAGCGTCGACCAGCAGCGGAGGACCCTTACTACGGCAACGGACACGGGAGAGATTATTATTCTGACGATAGGGGTGGCTACGGGGCAGAATTCGGCGACGACGCAGGTTGGGACGATTTTGAGGGGCGGCGTGGAGATCGCCGTGGAGACTACGGGGGCCACAGAGGGGTACCACCTAGGCGCTACGAGACACTGGACGAGAGACGTCGGCACTACCGTCCGCAGCACAGAGAGGAGGGGAGGCCCGAGCAGGGGCGTTTTGGAGGAGATTGCCGCGTCCGGAAGCTGAAGATGCCGCTATTTTCTGGGGAGGACCCACACGCCTGGTTATTTACCGCAGAGAGATACTTCACGGCGCATCACATGACCGAGGCCCAGAAGCTGGAGGCGGCAGCGATCTGCATGGAGGGGCGTGCCTTGGGATGGTACCAGTGGACGGAGAGGCGGCAGCAGATCAGGAGCTGGGAGGAGCTGAAGGACATGGTGCTGGAGAAGTTTAGAGACCCTCGTCTGGGGAACCTACACGAGCAGCTGTACGCCCTCAGGCAGGAGGGGCCGGTGCGGGATTACATTGAGAGATTTGAGACACTGGCCGGGCGAGTCCATGGGGTGTCTGACGAGTCACTGGAGGGTACTTTTCTGAAGGGACTGCGCCCCAGTCTGAGAGCAGCAGTGAGACCCTACAAGCCCAGGGGGCTTTCAGAGGTCATAGAGATGGCCCAGATGGTGGAGGACGCACAGACTGAGGATAGGCGGGTCCGAGGCAGCTACAGCAGTCAGACTTCGAGAGGCACCCCATCTGGGGCTGGAGGATCCGGTACCACCGCAGGGGTGGCCCAGACGAGCCGGGAGAAGACTGGGGAGAAGAGTAGCACGCCAGTGACTGGGGGGCAGTTCAGACGCATGACGGATGCAGAGATGAGGGAAAAGCGGCAGAAGGGTTTATGTTTCCGGTGCGATGAGCGGTTTTCGCCGGGCCACCGGTGCGCGGGGCGCAAGCTCCAGGTGATCCTGTTGGAGGACGACGACGGCGGGTCTGATGTCGAGGAGGAGGCCGCTGAGGGAGAGGAGGAGCTGGAGGGCCAGCAGTTGGACGTGGCGGAGGTGTCCCTCAACTCCGTGGTAGGGTTCACACCAAACCATACCATGAAGCTGAGGGGAGAGGTCGGCGATCAGGAGGTGACTGTGCTGATTGATAGTGGGGCTACCCACAATTTCATTTCCAGGAGGGTGGTGACACAGCTTGGACTTCAGCTGACAGACTGCGGCAGCTTTAGTGTGATGATGGGGACGGGGAAGAAGGAGAGCAGCCGCGGAGTTTGCAGGGGGTTGGTGCTGACCATGCAGGGGATACAGATCATTGCAGACTTTTTACCCCTAGACCTGGGGAGCACAGACGTCATCCTCGGCATGACATGGCTACAGACCTTAGGTGAGATGACCATAAATTGGAAGCTGCTACGGATGGAGTTTCGGGAGGCGGGACGAGCAGTGATACTCCAGGGAGACCCTAGCCTCTGCAGAGTTTTGGTCTCTTTGAAGACCATGTTCAGGACCATCCAGACAGAGGGAGGCGGATACCTAGTAGAGCTGTACTCTTTGACAGGTGAGGGAGGCGCAGAGGCCAGTACAGAGCAGCCCATCCCAGGAGAGGTTCAGCAGCTGATGGACCAGTTTGAGGAGATCTTCCAGGAGCCTCGGGGCCTTCCACCACCACGGGACCACGAGCACGCCATAGTTCTACGAGAGGGTGTCTCCCCGATTAGCGTGCGGCCCTACCGATACCCTCAACATCAGAAGGACGAGATAGAGAGGATGGTTTCCGAGATGGTGCAGGCAGGGGTGATCCAGCCGAGCGTAAGCCCGTTCTCCAGCCCAGTGTTGCTAGTGAAGAAGAAGGATGGAAGTTGGCGGTTTTGCGTGGACTACAGGGCGCTGAACAAGGAGACGGTCCCCGATAAATTCCCGATACCTGTGATTGATGAGCTCCTGGACGAGCTACACGGAGCAGCCTGGTTCAGCAAGCTAGATCTTAAGTCAGGCTATCACCAGATACGGATGCGACGGGAGGATGTGCCCAAGACGGCGTTCAGGACGCATGAGGGCCACTACGAGTTCCTGGTCATGCCCTTTGGGTTGACCAACGCCCCGGCCACCTTTCAGGCTCTCATGAATAAGGTATTCCGTCCCTTTCTCAGACGATTCGTACTAGTCTTTTTCGACGATATTTTGGTGTACAGTCGTACTCTGGAGGAGCATTTGGACCACCTGCAGGTGGTTTTTCAGGAGCTGCAGTACCACCAGCTATATTTGAACAGAAAGAAGTGTCTATTCGGGCAGCCGCAGGTGGAGTATCTGGGACACGTGGTCTCAGCAGGAGGGGTAGCCGCCGATAGAGCGAAGATAGCGGCCATGCTGGACTGGCCGCGCCCTACTACTCTCAGAGGGCTACGGGGCTTCTTGGGCCTTACAGGTTACTACCGCAGATTCGTAGAGGGTTATGGGACGATCGCCTGGCCATTGACGGAGTTATTGAAGAAGGATCAGTTCCACTGGGGGGAGGAGGCGACGACAGCTTTTGAGGCCCTGAAAAGGGCAATGACCACTGTGCCAGTATTGGCGTTGCCCGACTTCACCAGACCATTCGTAGTAGAGGCGGACGCATCAGGACATGGGCTGGGAGCAGTACTGATGCAGGAGCAGCGTCCCATAGCTTACTACAGCCAGGTGCTGACCACGAGGGCCCGATTGCGATCGGTATATGAGAGGGAGCTGATGGCGATAGTCTTGTCCATACAGAAGTGGAGACCATATTTATTGGGACGGAGCTTCATAGTGCGCACGGATCAGCGGAGCTTAAAATACCTGTTAGAGCAGCGGATGGTAGCAGAGGAACATCAGAAGTGGCTGCGAAAGCTGATGGGCTACAGGTTCGAGATCGAGTACCGCCCGGGATTGGAGAACAAGGCAGCAGATGCGTTATCTCGGCGGGAGGAAGAGACTGAGTTAGCAGCCCTTACGGTGTCGATCCTAGAGGATTGGGGCCCACTGCAGCAGGAGGTGGAGCAGGACCCGGAGTTGGAGGTTATACGAGAGGCCCTTTTACAGGGGTCGACTGAGTACCCGGGATATTCTTTGCAGGATGGGCGGCTACTTTACTGGGGGCGGCTGGTGATACCGAGGACTTCTACTTTTATACCGACCATCTTCCGGGAGTTCCACGGCAGTGCTATAGGAGGACATTCTGGAGTCCTCAAGACCTACCAGCGGCTATCACGGGAGGTCTACTGGAAGGGACAGAAGAAGGATGTGGCAAGGATGGTGGCAGAGTGTGACGTGTGCCAGCGTCACAAATATCAGGCCATGTCCCCAGGAGGACTACTACAGCCGCTATCTTTACCAGACAGAGTTTGGGAGGACCTCTCTATGGACTTCATCGATGGATTGCCTAAGTCGGGCGGTTACAGCGTCATTTTTGTTGTGGTAGACCGCCTCAGCAAATATGCACATTTTATCCCGCTTAAGCATCCTTACAGCGCCGTTTCAGTGGCAGAGATTTTTGTGAGAGATGTCATTCGTTTGCATGGTCCGCCAAAGTCCATAGTCTCGGATAGAGACAATGTATTCCAGAGCAAGTTTTGGCAGGAGCTTTTTAGACTACAGGGGACGGCCTTGAAGCGGAGCACAGCTTATCATCCCCAGACTGACGGTCAAACGGAGGTAGTCAATAGGAGTGTGGAGACTTACCTACGATGCTTCATCTCGGAGAATCCTAAGGAGTGGGCACGTTGGCTGCCGTGGGCGGAATACTGGTACAATACTTCATATCACACAGCGGCGCAGACTACACCTTTCAGGATTTTGTATGGTAGGGATCCTCCGCACTTACTTCATTACGGTCATGAGACTACTCCGGTATCAGATGTCGAGCAGTACCTGGCAGAGAGGGACTTGATCCTAGAGGAGCTGAAGCTCCACTTGGCGAGGGCTCAGCAGGTGATGAAGGCTCGGGCAGACTTACACCGTCGAGACGTGCACTTTGAGGTCGGTGATATGGTCTATCTAAAGCTAAGGCCCTACAGGCAGAGGTCGGTGGCTCATAGGAGGAATGAAAAGTTGGCGCCGAGGTATTTTGGACCTTTCGAGGTCGCGGCGAGGATAGGACCGGTGGCTTACAGATTGCGCCTACCCCCAGGATCTACCATTCACCCAGTCTTCCATGTCTCACAGTTGCGCCAGGCCATTGGCAACCACACCTCTTCCCCTACATTACCAGAGACCCTTACTGCGGATATGGAGGTGAGGATGGAGCCCGAGTTGCTAAAAGGGGTTCGGCAAAGTCACACAGGCGAGAGGCAGGTACTACTGCAGTGGAGGGGCTTACCAGAGCACGACAGCACGTGGGAAGACATGGATGATATGGTGGCGCGCTTTCCAGACTTCCACCTTGAGGACAAGGTGGCTCTTTGGGGGGGAGTATTGATGGGCCTCTGGCCCAGCCGCAGCCCCTGCGGGTTTACACCCGCAGGCCCCGCCCGCAACCCCTCTTGGCCCCGAGTCCCCCTAGTCCTAGGATTGCCCAATCCCCCTAGTCCTAGAATTGCCTAATCCCCCTAGTCCTAGGATTGCCTAATCCCCCTAGTCCTAGGATTGCCCTAGTCTCTATTATAAATAGGGGGAGTCTCTCTTGTATGCCTATGCTAATTTGATGATTGTTATTTGAGAGACTCTTAGGGTAAACGAGTGCGGACGTCCTCTAGGCGTCTTGGGAGGAGGGCACACCTCTTTTGTGCCCAATTATCTTTCTATTTGCTTTTGTTTTCTCTAATAAAAATTCCATCTTGTTAGTTCCTAACATAATGCCAAGCCATTAAAGTAAGTTCCAGGTCCATAAAATACATTATACAAACTTATTATCAAACGATGGTGTCCCAACAACAATCAAATCTAAAGTTAGCTAAGGTTACAATAAAGACTAAATTCCGTCTAATTTCAGGGGTATGCAACACATCGTGTAACAATAAAGTTCGTCCTCCATGCAATCCACTTTGCACATACCAACTCCCTTTACTTTCAACTTGTTGTTGTTGCCCATATATACCCATATGGTTCCACCAGGAACACGGCGATACTTCATATAGTAGTCTGTCTCTGGTTATGTGGTCGGTCTCTTCTGAATCACCCCACCAAGAAATAGGTTCTATAAGCACAACAGAACTAGACATATATGCACTATGACAAGAAATAGAAGAAGAATCAGAAGTTGCCTTTTTCGGCTCAAGACAATCCCGAGCAAAACGGCCCTTCTGACGACAATTGTAGCACCTCAGCTTATCAACATTCATTTTCTTCTTCTTCTTCTCAACTTTTCTCAACTCCTTGTTTTTTATTTTTAAAGCTGCATCATTGCATTTGTTCTTCATCAAGAACCTTTTCTTCTTGAACTTTCATCTCCTAAAACTTGACTCAGTCGCGTAGAAATGAGATTGCAGTTTTAGGAAAGATAACATTTCGTCTTCCAACTCTACATGGCATATCACATCATCAAAACTCTTGACACTTTCATTATGAGTCAAGTTAACTTTCATATGTTTCCAGAAACTGGGTAAGGATCGAATCATTGCTTGTATATGTAGTTCATTAGTGAGGTTGCACCCAGCAGCAGCTAGCTCCGTAATCATTCTGGACATCTCTCGGAGATGTTGCTTGATTGTCATATTGAAGCAAATCTTATAAGTATCAAACTTAATAGTCACTTGTCTTAACTTCGACACAAAAGTTCCTCCTAGCTTATCGTGCAAAGACCTTACACAAGTCATGTGCAGTTGGATAGTCCTTGTACTCTGATACGATCCGATCAACCAAACAATAATAAAGGCAATATATTAAGTGGAAAAATGGAAAAGGAGGCTAAAATCTATTTTGCTCAACGAAGAACAATGGTAATAAGATAGATGAGTCTCGTTAGGAAAGGAGACTCGCTCTCCAAGCTTTAAATGAAGGAATAAAGCCTAAGAACCGTCAATGGTGACGCCTAGATTGTTCTTTACAATATTAAGCATAAAAAACAAAAGACGGCTAGCCCTAATTATAAAAAGAAGAGGACAACTCCAGATCTGAAAGTAATAAACCAAAACGCCCTTCGTAGGCAAATGTGAACGATATACTCCCTCATGGGTTGAGCCGCTTCCTCCTCCTGAAGTAAGTCACGACCCAGCCCGCCTCTTGGCCCATGAGCTCCGTCCTTTAGGCTGTAGATGCGGTTGCATCCGCATCAATACCCTCACGTAGAAGAGCCACCTTGTCCTCAAGGTGGAAATCAGGAAACTGCCGATATATCATGTCAGCCTCCTCCCATGTAGCATCGCAGTCCGGCAACCCCTGCCAATGTATCAGTACCTCCCGCCGTCGTCCCGGTACATGACGAACAGCCCTCACGTCCAACACGTCCAACGGCTCCATCAGCACCTACATGTCATCTGCAAGTATGTGGGGGTAGTGTGGGCAACGATGTCTGCTCTCCAATATCCCGTCGTAGCTGTGACACGTGAAAAACGGGGTGAATTGAAGACGATGGAGGCAGCTTTAGCATATAAGCTACCACCCCTATCTTGGCCTCCACCTCAAATGGCCCATAGTATCGTGCCGCCAGCTTCTCGTTCCTCCTGTGGGCCAAGGATTTCTGGCGATATGGTCGTAGTTTTAGATACACCTTATCCCCAACCTGAAAGTGCACGTCACGACGATGACCATCCGCCTTAGCTTTCAGCACCTGATGCGCCCTCGTCAAATGCTTCTTGAATTCTTCCAACATATTGTCCCGCTCCTCCATGTAATCCTCCACCTGTGACACCGGAGTCTCGTGGTGCCTATAATGAACCAACTGAGGTGGGTCTCTCCCATATAAGATCCGGAAGGGTGTTGTACCTGTTGATGAGTGATAAGAGGTATTGTACCAGTACTTTGTCCACACTAGCCATCTGTACCAGTGTCGGGGGGTCTCCGAGGCAAAACACCGAAGATACGTCTCAACGCTCCTGTTTACCACATCTGTCTGCCCGTCCGACTGAGGGTGGTAGGCTGTGCTCCTCTTCAAGACTGTACCATGCACCCTGAACAGCTCCTTCCAAAATCCACTCATGAAGACCTTGTCCCTGTCGGACGCAATCGCCTCGGGAAAACCATGCAACTTGACAATCTCCTTCATGAACGCTGCCGCTACTGATACCGCCGTGTAAGGATGCTTCAATGGAATGAAATGGGCATACTTACTCAAGTGATCTACCACTACAAAAATCACTGTGAATCCCTCCGGTCGTGGTAGCCCGTCGATGAAGTCTATCGTCACCTCCTCCCAGACCCTCTCTTATAATGCCAATGGCTGTAATAACCCCGCAGGCGACATTGCCATGTATTTATGCATCTGGCAAATATCACATGCAGCCACCATCTGCGCGATATCCCTACGCATCCCGGGCCAATAGATCTCCCTAACCATCCGCATATAGATCTGCTGCACCCCAGAATGCCCCTATTGCTGATCCATGGAACTCCTGGAAAAGCACTGGTATAAATGCCGATGATCGGGACAAAACTAACCTCCCGTGATAGAGCAACCGATATCCCTGCAACGTATACCCAACTAGTCCATCTTCCCCACTCTGCAGCATCTCCCGAATGTGTCCCAACTCTGGGTCTAACTCCGTCTCCTGCAACATTGGCCCCAATCCAACCACATAGGTAAGGGTAGAGCCTCAACTGTACTTCCACATCCCGCCGAGACAGTGCATCTGCCGCCTTATTCTCCAACCCCGGCTTATACTAAATATCGAAGCGGTAACCCACCAGCTTAGAAAGCCATCTCTGGTGATCCTCCGTCGCTAACCTATGCTCCAATAGGTACTTCAGGCTGCGCTAATCTGTCCGCACCACAAAGTGTCTTCCCAATAAATAGGGCCGTCATTTCTGAATTGATAGTACAATAGCCATAAGCTCCCTCTCATATACCGATTTCAGCCGTGCCCTAGTGGATAACACCTGACTGAAATAAGCTATAGGTCTCCCCCATGCATCAGTACCGCCCTCAATCCATAGCCTGAAGCATCTGTCTCCACCACAAAAGGTACACTGAAATCAGGTGATGCCAGAACTGGAGCGGTCGACATCGCTACCTTCAGCACCTCAAAAGCCTGAGTCTTCGCTTCCCCCGTCGGAACCCGTCCTTCAACTGCTCTGTCAGAGGCCAATCAATGGTGATATACCACTTAACAAATTTCCTGTAGTACCCCGTTAAGCCCATAAATCCTCGAAGTGCTCTCAATGTCGTCGGTAGAGGCCGGTCCAGCATCGCTGCTATTTTTGATCTATCTGCTGCTACTCCTACTCCTGACACTATATGTCCCAAATACTCAATCTGCCTCTGCCCGAACATACACATCTTCTGTTTGCGTACAACTAATGTGCATGTAGCTTCCTGAAAACCAGCTCCAAATGACTCACATGCTCACCCATAGATCGGTTGTAGACCAAAATATCGTCAAAGAAGACCAAGATGAACTTCCTCAAGTAGGGCTGGAAAACCTTGTTCATCAAGGCCTGGAAGGTCGACGGGGCATTCGTCAAGCCGAACGGCATGACAAGAAACTCATAATGTCCATCGTGGGTACGAAACGTTGTCTTCGGCACATCCTCCTGTCTCATCCGAATCTGGTGGTATCCCGACTTCAAATCCACCTTCGAGAATACCACCGCCTCATGTAACTCATCCAATAACTCATCTATAACAGGAATATGAAACCTATCGGGTACGGTTTCCTTATTCAAGGCCCTGTAGTCTACACAGAATCTCCAACCCCCATCCTTTTTCTTTACCAGCAACACTGGACTAGAAAACGGTCTCACGATGGGTTGTATCATCCCGACATGTAGCATCTCATTACCATCCGCTCTATCTCATCATTCTGCACATGCGAATATCGATATGGACGCACGCTCACCGGTGCTGCGCCCTCACGCAAATCTATCGCGTGCTCATGGTCTCGCGACGGAGGAAGTCCCTGTGGCATCTGGAAAATCCCCTGAAACTGCTCCACTACATGTTCCACCTCCGTCGGTGTCTCCTCGACCTACCCTTCTCCCTCAGCTGTCATCCCTTGAAACTCCACCAAATAACCCTCTCATGTCCTCCGCAGCGCCCGAGTCATGGCCTTGAAGGCCACTATAGAAAACAGAGGCTAGGATCCCCCCTTAGTACCACGGTGCGATCCCCCTCCTGGAACTCCATCCTGAGCTGCTTCCAGTTCACCTTGACTTCGCCCAAACTCTTTAGCCACTGCACTCCCAGTATCACGTCGACATTACCCAACTCCAAGGGCATGAAATCGTCCACTCCCTGCACTCCCTGCAAGGTCAAGTACAACCCATTGCACATCCACATGCTCTCCTCCATCTTGTTGGTCCCTAGAAGCACCGTAAACTTCTCCATGGTGCTGAGCTGCAACTCATGGCGTTCCACTACCCGACGAGATATGAAATTGTGGGTGGCCCCACTGTCAATGAGCACTGTCACCCATGTATCAGCTAGTCGTCCTGATAAATTCATGGTATGGTTTGGAGTAAACCCGACCACAAAATTCAGGGATACCTCCGCCAGTTGCGGGTGTTCCTCCTCATCTGTCTCAGCCTCAGGCTCCTCCTCAAAGCACCCCTCCTCGTCAGGAACTATGGTGATCTGCAACAGCTTGCTCGCACACCTGTGGCCTGGAGAGAACTTCTCATCACATCGGAAACACAAGCCTTTGGCTCGTCTCTCTCTCATCTCCACCTTCGTCATCTGCCTACCAAATCCTGTCGTACGATCTCTCTCTGCCTTCTCCCCTCTAGTGTCGGGGGCCCCTGTAGTCACCTTCTGCACAACTTGGTGGTATCTGGTTACGTGGGTTCTGCCCCCCACGTACCATTAATCCTCCTCTCCTCTGTTTGCTTCTCCTCTACCTTCTGCGCCAGTCGAATGATGTCCTCCATGTCCCTGGGGGTCTGCATCATCAATGCAGCCTGTATAGTTGACTTCAGCCCTCTCATAAAATTGCCCACTAAGACCTCCTCTGAGACCCCCTTCAACCTACCAGACAACGTCTCGAACCTCTCGATGAAATCCATCACAGTCCCCTCCTGCCTAAGAGCTGATAACTTCTCATAGAAATCACTGCCAGGTGTCCCCTAGAAACGGTCAAGCAGGTATGCAGCCAACTCCTCCCAAGTAGAAAAAGTGTGTCGTGCTATCCACCAACGATACCACGCCAAGGCCTTTTCCTCAAAATATATGCCGATAGCTCGCAAAACCTCCTCCGTCAATCTCGTCACCTGGAAGTACCTTTCTGCCCGATAGATCCATCCGTCCGGATCCATGTCGTCGAACACCGGCATTTTCAGCTTCTTCAACATACGATCTGCATTGATGTTCCCCAACGTGGCTCCCTCATACTCCCTCTCCTGAGGTGAATATCCCCGACCCGGTCGTCAACAAGTCCAAGTTGGGCCTCCATCTTCATTTGTGTACTCCTTATCAGGCCACTTAGGCCTTTCAAACCCCTCTGTATCATAATAATTCCCTGGAAAGCCTGCAAATGCCTCACGTGGGTCCCCAAAGGGACCCGCCCCCTTGTGTTAGCCGCGCGCCCCCACAAGAGGGCCTATCGGCCCCTCCCCAACCTTCGCCACCCCCGGGAATGGTCCCAGGGTTTCGTCGCCCCGGGGGATGGCCCCAGGGTTTCGCCGCCTACGGGCGACCCCGAGAGGGGTTCGCCCCGCCCGTGCGGCCCACGGGAAGGGCCGCCTGCCCCTCCCATGCCTTCGTCGACCCCTGGGAATGGTCACAGGGGCTTGCCGCCCTCGGGCAACCCCAGGGAGGGGTCGCTGCTCCCTGGCGGCCCCCAAACAGGGCCGACGTGCCATGTCGAGCCCCTAGGGGTTCGCCAGATCAAACCGAACCCCCAAGGGGTTCATCGTCCTTCCTTCGGGTCTCTGGGGTTTTGATGACCCCGATCCGCCCACCAGAACTGCTTCTAGTCCAGATCCGCTGAAGATGGTGGTCGCCTTGGCTTCTAGAGCTTTTCGTTGCTCATTTTCTACCTCTGTTTCGTCGCTGATTTTCTATCTCTGTTTCGTCGATGATTTCTTACCCGGCTTCGCCTTGTGGTTTCTTCCACTTCTCCTTGTCAACAATTAGGGTTTGGACCAAAAGAGCAATATTCGCCTCCATCGTTTTCAGTTTGTTTTGATGGTCTTCGTGAGTTTGCGCATGATCTTTGAACCCCATGGTGATTCGATTGTTCATTATCTCCATCGCTCCGTGGATCTCCTCGCGCAACCCCTGAATCTTCCGGTCGATTTCATTGGATCTTGTTGTGTTCGCCATCGGACTCACCGCTCTAATACCAATTTGATACGATCCGATCAACCAAACAATAATAAAGGTAATATTTTAAGTGGAAAAATGTAAAATGAGGATAAAATCCATTTCGCTCAACGAAGAACAATGGTGATAAGATAGATAAGTCTCGTTAGGAGAGTAGACTCGCTATCCAAGCTTTAAATGAACGGAATAAAGCCTAAGAACCGTCAATGGTGACGCCTAGATTGTTCTTCACAATATTAAGCATAAAAAGCAAAAGACGGCTAGCCCTAATTATAAAAAGAAGAGGACAACTCCAGATTTGAAAGTAATAGACTAAAACGCCCTCTGTAGGCAAATGTGAACAATATACTCCCTCATGGGTTGAGCCGCTTCCTCCTCCTGAAGTAAGTCACGACCTGGCCCGCCTCTTGGCCCATGCGCTCCGTCCCTTGGCCTGTAGATGCGGTTGCATCCGCATCATACTCACAAGCCAAGTCATCCTTCATCGAGCTTATGAGTATATAACACGTGGTGGCATCTTTTTTCCTCCATTCATTATAAGGCTTTACTACACGCCTATGTTGGACAGTATTTCCCTCGCATGTATCTCCCGCCTAATAGGTAATGGCTTCAATGACCTTTTGTTTCTCCAAGACATAGTTGATACGAAAACTCCAGACATTGAAGTTGTCTCCATTGAGACAGTCTCCTTTGTTAAGGTCCGCAACTATGTTTTTTGTAGCAGTTATTTTGTAGGTTGGTTTTTGTCATAATTGAAATAGAGACATTTAAAAGATTAATTATTTGCCCAAAATAAATTTTTACCAATAGATTAGTCTATAATTATAATGATTTAGTTAAAGCATGGAGTTGAAAGTTCATTAAATTCTCAATGATCATCCATTACTAAAAAAACTTTACAATGATCTTTCGAAGACGCTTGCAAAATTAATTTTATATATATTTATTACATTTGAGGACTTTTTGAATTGCCTTGCTGACTAAGACAAGCTGACTGGGACAAAAGAGTGGATAGAAAAACGGCTGAGATTGAATCTAAAGAAATCAATGGTTGAGATGGGTGTTTGTGAAAAAAATTGGGGGGAACAAAAGCTGAGTGCGTGGGAATTTAATATAGCTGAGTGTGTGGGAACTTGCAGTAATGGGACGTTTAATTTCATGTATTTAATATAGCTGAGTGTGTGGAAATTTGAATCATATTTGATTTCGCAGATGGATGGGCTTTTGAATCTTTGATTAAACATCTTGCAGCACGACACCGAAGGCATCCGCGTCGCGTCGAAGGTGCCCGCACAAATTTTTTACGCTAATTTGTTGTTACGCACCGAAGGCACCTGCGCTGAATTTGTTATTCCGTGTCGAAGACGCCCACGCCGAATTTGTGGTTCCGCGCCGAAGGCGCCCACGCTGAAGGCGCCCGTGTCGCCAAATTTTTTCCCGCTAATTTGTTGTTCTTTTAAATTTTGGATATGGAAATAATTTTTTAGAGAGCAAAGATTTCGCGGGGAAAAATCTTAAATGAACTGTGCCCGCAGACACGGATTTTGACTAGTGTGTATATATCTCTTATACAATTCATGAAGTTTGTCCCACGTGGCAATTTTGTCCCACGAGGCAGTTTTGTCCCAGTCATATTTTTGGTTGCTAACTGGGACGCCACGTAGGGGTTGGGTTGGGTTTTTTTGTGATTTTTTTGCGTTTTAGTCCCTACTTTTCCTCTTTTTGCCCCCCGACCCTCCTCTCTCACACACTCACGCTTTTTTCACTTTGGCGACCGCTTATCTCCGCATTTACGCCCGGGCGACGACTGCCTCCGTGCCCTTCGGGCACGGGTTATGACTAGTATATACTTATAACACGTTCCCTTTGAACAAATATAAGTCCACATATATTATCAGAATATAACTCCCATTAAAGTTATGTATTCACATAGAACATAACTTCTAAAGCCCATTAGAAATATATTCTTTTAATAAATCAATAATATTTACATAAAATATTATTACGACACTATTTACATAAAATAGGCAAGTATGATGGTTCTTATAATTAATATTTAACAAACTAAAATTGCCAATATAATTATTAATGTCAACATATAACATTAAGGGTCTTAAAGAAATTATAGCATAACTCATGCATATATTCACTATATGAATCCATATACCATGTAGTGACAGAAAAAATATAAGACAATGAATTCATGGGAATCCAATAGGAATGGATTACATGTGCATGAGATTTAAGAAGTAACATGTGCATTAAAAAATTTACGGACATAAATGATGTGCATCAGTCATGAGCTCCATTAAGAATTATCTTGGGCATCTAAGCATTTCATTCTCTTCATATGCATTGACAATTTTGCATATTCATCATAAGGAATGTTCATGCATGTTTGTCTGCATATGCAAATTCATATAGTTATGCATAAGAGTTCAAGGCAACAGACAAGATTTCTGTAAACTAGAATGTAAACTCACACTCTAAGGCGTTAGAACACAACTCATGCTGTTAACCTTCAAGGATATAAGACAACAAAGGATAGTATTTGAAAAGAATGAATAATGACTTCACATTGCCGTCAAATAATTATATAATCATAACTTGATATTGCAGGACCCAAATGCAATCAAAATATAGAGAGGAGCCCTCCCACAGGGGACCCAAGATCCCCGTACCTGGCGAACCAAGGAACCCGAGAGCACCATGGCCACCAAACAGAGGGACGAACCCCCCTAACCCATCCAACAGCATGTGAAGCCCCACGGCCATCGGCAGGGGGCGGTTCATCAGGGCCGAGCCCCACAGTCAATTCGCAGGGGTGAAGCATCATCCGTGGAGGGCTGTGAACCGACAATAGTGGGGGTTGAGTTCTTCGGACCCGGAGTTCGTCGGACGGATGACTTCTGGTCGAGCAACCAGAGACATATCACCAGGCCTGATCCCATCGATCATTCCTGCAGTGGGCAAAACCTCATCGACCGAAAAGGGTCGGCATCCCCTTGGCCGATCGACAGCTATAGGGGGGCGAAGCCCCTTGACCGACCGTCAATGGTAGGGGACTAAGCCCTTCTGGCGCTCGTGGTAGCGAAACCCTATGGCCGGTGAACGGTGGCGACCAGGAGAAGCCCTAAGGCCCGATCAGGGGTCGAACCCTCCACGGCCGACGAACGGCTGGGGCGAAGCCCCAGGTCCGAGCGACAGCCAGGGACGGGCGGAGCCCCAGTGCTGACCTGCGACGCGGGTGAAGCCCCCTTGGGCAGATCTTCAACGTCACATGCCTGAGGGGCTGCGGGGAGATGCCCATTGCCTGAGTGGCGGCAATCATAACCCAAGGGACCGAACGGACGAACAGGAACGGCAGAGCCGAGCCCTATCTCACAGGCGGACCTATAAATCAACGCAAAAAACAACGAATTCCTCCACAAAAAGATCTATACGAATGATGGAAAATCTTGAAGAAGAACACATTGCCTTTGCAGTAGAATCAGGATCGAGAAAAGACTTTCTGGATAGTGCTTGGAATAACACATTGAAACCAAAGTATTGGCTCACAGCTAAAATTATCCTCTCTTTCTTCTTCTTTCTTGATAGGAGAAAAAAATGTAAAACAGAGTATATCTTTAAAAAAAACGTATACCTTCCCAAGAACGTTTCTCTACCGGTTATATATAGTAGTAGTCAGAGATAAGTCAACTACCAGTGGACTCTTTACGCTGTATCTAACAGTGATCGGTTTGGCTCTTACGTGCGTAGGACAATGTGATCGTCCAACACACATTGTTCTACGCATTGTGGACTGTTCGATCAACCCTTTTTTTTTCTTTGTGTGCCCCATCACTCACTTCTTTTTCTCTTTTTCCTCTCTCACTGAGTGATGGGGGAAAAAAGGCTGATCGAACAGTCCACGACGCATTGGACGATCACATTGTTAACCCGATCCCTCTTCAACGGTAGGTTAGTTAGGATTATAATTTTACATTATAACTCGTTAACTTCTCTTGATTTTAATTATCCACAAAGATTAATTAAAATGACATATAAGCCACTCAATCCTTGAATTATTACATTTTAACCCATCAGGTAAAAACCGGTCATAGACATGACCAGTTTCAACACTGACAAACAACCTGAGACAGATTTAAGAACATCCAAGCCTAGTGATAATAATGACAAAGCAAGGAAAACCAAGAGAATAAACCAATGCCCACATGATATGCATCTTTAAGATAATTTCCAAATCATCGATCTAAATCAATGATCTCCCCCTGACGCGCGACCGCTTTATCTTTAAATTGAATGTAATTTCTTAGAGGTTTGCCCATTGGTTGCACAAGCGTTGATGTATAATTAATAATGTAATACAATAAAATTTTGTCAAATCGGTGTAACGTCTTAGACAATAGCAAAGGCTCTAAAGAGGATTGCTATGTACATCGGTTAACTGGTGTATATAAACCCTTTTTAGCCACAAAAAAAAAATCACATCATCAGTCATACCAACCAACCGTAATTCAATACTCTCTACTCTTTTTTGACATTTTTGACAATTTATCGTTACATACACCCACCCAGACGTAGGGGTGTATATAGTCCTTGCCACTCTAAAATGGCATTGCAATCAAACCCAAGAATTTAATTGATACTCACAAACGGATAAAAAACACAAAAACAAAAACAATCCACTTAAAATCATACCGACATGGCAACCATTTAACGAATAGAAAAAACAAAACAAAACAACGAATTAACAACATATACAGAAGTAACAACAAATCAAATGGATTGGAGATGCAGATGTTTGAATTAATTGAGAAAGTACCGCCAACGGAATTGTGATTGGCGCAGCCTGCACATGCGCGGGATAGGACCGGAACCTGGACGTAAGACAATGACGTCGACGTGATTGACGCCGGCATACAGACGCAGGTGGTGGACGTCGTGCCCCCGTCGAGGCCTAATACGACGCCGTTGCCAGCGGTCGCCGCTCTCGTCCTTTCGGCCTCGAATGCCCACAGCCCGCCTTCCTTGCAACCGTTCATCTTGTCTGTTTCTTCTCGTTGACGCGAGTGATCTCTATTTTCGATTCATCGTTCCGATCGCCATTGATTTCCTCCAATTTTGATGCGGGGTCGCGAGGGAAAGAGGCTTCCTTTTTCTTGGGGAAATGGGACGCACAATGTTGGTCGAATGTATATATATATATATATGCGTCTTTTGTTGGAAAGTTTTTCCCCTCAGGCACTAATTTTTTCTTGAATTTACAAATGTCGGATTGCTTGGCTTGGCTGCAAACCTGAAGTTGCCGTAATTGCTACGCGCATCTATCGTTTTGCTGTGCGCACGACCCGTCAAATATGTAATCCGTGCGCATATATGAATTATGTTGTGAATATGCACATTGTGTATCCACACATTATTGAATGATATATATATGAAGTCATGTGGCTTCTAATCATCTACACCTTTTACCTTACGCTTTTTCCTTCATAACACGTTATCAACACGAATCTGCTCGAAGGAAAAATACGACAACTCTCAAGGAGGAGTTCATCCCCAACGTCATTTTTAAGAAGATATTGTTCTTCTCAACGGGGAGCGTAAAGGGCATCCTTCATCGACTGTCGTCTAGATTCCATAGCCGAACCTAGAAAGTAAATCCTCAATTTTTTTTTTAGATCTAGCCTTACTTTTCCTGTAGATCTGCATGTTTTACATCACGTAGTTCATGAACAATGTAAAAATCGAAAAAAATTTAGATCTGCATGTCTAAAAACATTAAAAAATTGGTTTTTTTATGATCCATGACTGCGCCCTGAAGGCGTGGCGGCCGTGCCTTCGTGCACGCCCAGGCCATGCCCAAAAGGGCCGAGGCGGTCGCCGTGGACCCCCCTTCCCTAGGGTTTTTTGAAACCCTAGCCCTTAACGGGCTATTTTGGGGGAGGCCCATTAACTCTTTCGTGGTTGTTTTTTTTGGCTCTAAAGGCTAAAGCCCGAAAATTAGCCTATTTTCACGAAAAATTCTTTTTAAATTATTCGGGCCTCTAAAGCCCACTAATTAAAGAAATTTTTAATTGTGATAGAGTTGGACGAAAAAAATAAAGATACAAAATGGATCATAATTACATGTTTTTAAATTCTATTGTTGCCAAAGGACTATAGTCCAGCGGCATTTACCTCCGCTTCCTAGTGAGGCCACCAGGGTTCGATCCCTGGTGGATGCGGAATGTGTGCGCGCCTTTAACAAGCTTTCCGATGTATCAAAAAAATTCTATTGTTAGAAATGTGAGCACACACTTCACTTGTTAGATTATTTTTAAATCTATGCATGTGATGTCATATATTTGTGTGGTTGTATATGTATATAATGCATGTGTGGTTGTATATGTATATAATATCTGCGTGGATGTGCTATCAGACTATGTTTTTAGGGATCAGATAGGTTTCCGACACTTTTTCCTTTCTCTGCAATTTTTTTCCTTTTTGAGAGAACTTGTATGTGAGTTTATAAATGTAAAAGTCAAAGCTGAAGAACCACCCCATGGAGATGAAGGCGCTAGCATAAAGAGAAAGGTGCTTTTCTTAAAGTTCCCAATTTGTCTTTATTTTATGCATTTTGTTATTGATGGGATGTATCTTCGGAATTTTTCTTTATCTTTTTCTTTTTAGTGCTCGGCTGGCTGATCCTCATAATTCTAAATTAATTCGTTGCTTATATTAAATGTGTGGATGTTTAACTTTAATAGCCAAATAATTCATGTAATTTTTATGTTGCTAGATTGCACAGATGGCCAGACTTGCTAATGTTGAGTTCTCTGTCCTGAAGGCCGATGGGTCAAACTACTTGAGTTGGCAGATGGACCTGAAGTTCCACCTGCGCTCTCATGGGTTCGATCTAACACTCACAGCAACGGTAACAATCAGTACTGCCATAGCTGAAAAGGATGCTTCTAATGAAGCCCCTACTGCAGAAGAAGTTTTCGATATGCTTAAGGCGAAAGCCATTATTTATATCAGGAAACACTTAGACTCGCCCCTGAAGGACATGTATCTTACTCTAGAGGATCCCTATGAGCTGTGGACCGCACTTGAGGAGAGGTACAGATATTAAAGGGATGTCATACTCCCTCTTGCACAGTACGAGTGGACTCACCTCCGCATACAACATTACAAATCCGTAGCGGAGTACAATTCAGCATTATTCTGAATCACCTCACATCTGAAGTTGTGTGCCGAGAATGTGCATGAGAGGATGTTCACAGAGAAGACGTTTATGTCTTTCATGAGAAGGCCATGATCCTCATGCAACAGTACCATGAACGAAAGTTCACAACTTATTCCGATCTGCTCTCATGCCTACTAATGGCTAAACAGACCAGAGAGTTGTTGATTACCACTCACAATCTACACCCTCATGGCTCCGCTCCATTTCCACCTCCTGCATAGGCACATTTCCAGTCTTCCCAGAAGAAGAAGATGGATAAGAAGGTAAAGTTCCATAAACGGAAAGAACTGAAGCAGCGGAAAAAGGCTACTCCCCATGCTCCTCCCCAGAACCAGAAGTTTGTGGCAAAGAAGCAACAGCGGACGCCTAATAAAGGTGGTCCTTCCAAGAAAGACTGTGAGTATAAATGCTCTAGATGTGGAATAACTGGCCATTGGTTCAGAAACTGCCGCACATCCAGACACCTACAGGACCTCTACCAGGCAAGTCTCAAGCCTCATGCTGAGACAAACTCGATAGATGGGGTAGCGTTACCAGCTACTGCATGGAATCCATAAGATTTCATGAATGACAACACTTTGTAGTTATGAACCATCTGTATCTTATTGTCTATCACTGTATCTTATTTTATGTCTTTCTATTCCATGTTAGCTACTTTGTTTGTCAGATTTTAAATATTAATGAAAGTATTCTCTTTTCGTAGTATTTATTGAATGCTTTTCATTTTGAATGATCAGTCTGCTGGGGGAGCTGCCCCCCAGCCTTACGGCCGATCGTAAGGTATGATCGGTCCTGCTGGGGGAGTTGCACCCAGCCTTACGGCCGATCGAGAGTTTGATTAGTCTTGTTGGGGAATCTGTCCCAGCCTTACGGTCGATAGAGAATTCCACATGTCCTGCTAGTGGAGTTGCCCCCAGCCATCCGCGAGTTTGATCGATCCTGCTGGGGGGGTTGCCCAAGCCTTAGGCCGATCGATAGTTGGATCGGTCCTACTTGGGGAGTCGTCCCCAGCCTTATGGCCGATCGAGTGTTGGATCGGTCCTGCTGGGGGAGTCATCCCCATCCTTACGGCCGATCGAGAGTTGGATCGGTCCTGCTGGGGGAGTTGTCCACAACCTTACGGTCGATAGAGGGTTCCGTCGGTCTTGCTGGGGGAATTGCCCCCAGCGGTCTCGGCGTCGGATCTGACAGGCGATTACCAAAATTTGAAGGATGCGTAGTTGTGAGAAAGAAATCAAGTTCGTGTCTTTATGTTAGTACATGAAAAACTACGGATACATTTAAAACTGAAATGCACAAAGCAGGGAATATATGGGTGGGCGAGTTGCTCGCCCGAGCCATGAGACGCAATCGATCGGCTGACTCCTTATTCAATTATACTTGTGGGGGTGTGGACGATGTTCACCTTCTTTCCATTATTTGCTTGCCTCGATGTGCCCTCTCCAGAGCTTGCATTCGAAGCGTCGATGAAGTTCTTCAAATATCCCCGACTAATTAGCTGGTCGATGTCCTTCTTTAGGTGCCAGTAGTTATCGGTATCGTGACCATTATCCTTATGATATTTGCAGTACTTCTCTTCGTCTCTTCATCCCCCTTCATCCTTGGGGGAGGCTTGTTGATGTGGCCCTCTGTTGGGCTTGTGTCAGGACGACGTCCTGGGTTGCGTTCAGCCTGGAGGGCACTGTTTCCCCTCTGCGCGGCCTCCCCCTGGGCCTCCTCTCCTTCTTGTGGTCCTCCATCTTGCGGCGTTCGCCTTCGCTGCGTTTCGAACTCCTTCTAGCCCCCGCGTGGGAGCTCCTTCATACGCGGCCAAAGCTTCCTGTCAGCATGAATCGCTCCACCCGAGCCAGGACCTGGACGAGGCCATTATGTGGGGGTCTTGATGTATCGATTTCTTCAGGCCTCTGCGTCGGAGCCCTTTCTTCAGGGCCGTCATGGTGACTAGTTCGAGGCAACTCTCGATGTTTAGTCTCTGGGCGTTGAAGCGCTTCATGTAACCCCCCAGAGTCTCACTCGGCCTCTAAATTATGTTGAACAGGAGATCCGAGCTTGGCTTCCTTTGTCGCCCAGACATGAACTGTTGGCAGAACTTCTGGGACAAGTCCTGGAAGTTACCGATGGATTGGTTGGGGAGGCTGTTATACCACTCCCTGGCAGATTTCTTGAGGGTGGTATAGAAGTCTCGTCAGAGCAGGGCGTCATCGGCCCCTTGGAGCCTCATGACTCACTGATAGTCTTGCACGTGCTCTTTGGTGGTCTCCCGTGCTGTCGTACTTCTCGAAGGTTGGTACTTTGGACCTAGAGGGTACCAGTGCATCGGTGATACTCATCATCAGCGGGAATCGGTCGTCCCCTGGGGCTCCCAGGTCGATCTGACCCAGCAGCGCTTCTCCTCGATGCTCGGACGGCTATGGCAGATCTGCGGGAACGTGCAAGGGGGTTCCTCCACGGCCCTCCACGGCTGGGAATTGGTGTCGGTCGGCAGGCTCGCTCCCTACGACGGCGACCTTTGCGTCTCCTCGGCCTCTTTCAGTGCGGGCTTCTGCTCCACCCCTGGCGCTCCTCAGCAGTCGTGTGGCTAGATGATTACCATTCGGCTGATCAGGGTTGCTTGGACGAGGCCATAGATGATTCGTCCCTGGTCCATTTGGTTCTCAATCCTTCCTCACCTTGAAGAGAGGCAGAGGTAAGTAATTGCTCCCGGTTCAGGCCCTCATCATCACGGTTCGCGACTATGGTTGAGCACGGTGGGGGGAGTGCCCTCGAGCGGTCGGGAAACCCTGCCAGGTTTCCTCCCAAGGGGTGCTGCTGGCCCACGAGATGCTGAATGGCTACTGCGAGGGCTTGGAAGTTGGCATTCATCTCTTGGGTGAGATGGTCGAATTGTTCGATATTTACCGAGCGCAAGTCGTCGGTTTCTCTTGCGGAGAGGCTGTACTCAGTTTCGTGCTGGACGTAGCTGCACTCCTCTGGAATGGTAGGCATTCGGGCTACTTCGTCATTGTACTGCTCCATGTTGTTTGTTGTGGATGATGTGGGAGATGATCTCTCTCCCACAGACGGCGTCATATGTTTCGGGGTGTTTTCTTACCACTGCTTGATAGGTTGAAGGTCCGGGGGTTGTCGCGGTCACGTGGACCCATGTGGTCTCTGGGTTTGGTTGTCCGAGCGTTTGCTGGGTTAGAAACACATGGATCCATGCGTCGATGTGTCGAATGGTAGCTTCGGTAGAACGACGGCTTCTTGGAACGATCGGTCGAACGGGCCTGAGGCTCGAGAGTGCTCGGACCCGGACGATGGGACGCCGAAGGATAGCTTTGGCTGGTTGACTTCTCTTCTGACCTGCACAGACGAGAGAGCTCGTCAGGGGGGTCGGACCTTGGTTCCGACCAAGTCCACTCCGATGCATAAGTCAGAACTTGTCTGAAAGATGCCCGGTGGGATCGAGTATGGTTCATGGAGAGACCAATACGTGAGTCCTCAGACCGAGCTATGGAGGAGAAATGTGTGAAGTGGAAGAAAGGTCCTTAAGAGGTGGAATACTTGAGGTCTGAGTATTCAGGATTCGATCCCTTGTCGTTTCGTTTTTTCTGGCCTCTTTTAGGAGTTTGCATGTCAACGCCTTTATGGCGTCCTGTCGTCTCGTCATTCCTGCCCGCCCGCTTTGATGGTCTCTTCAAGGGGCATGAAGGTGGTCGTGATGGCGCATTGATTGGTGTTCAAGGTGGGCGCGATCTGGGGAGCGGTTTCCTCAATCGCGGAGGGTCTGCAGTTTCCCTAACGTAGGCTTTAGGCCGCCGTGATTCGATACGCTCGCAGGGCCTTCAAATTTGGGCCCAACCCCTTTCCGGGCCGTGGGGTTGGCCCTCTCCGTTTTGGGGGGTTGTATCAAATATGAACCTAACAGGCATCACAAATGAATAATATGCTAAAGAAATAAATTGTGGCCATAAGTAATGTGGTCTAGTCCAGAGAAAAATTAAAAAAACTTGAGGGACGCACCAATGTTATTTTTTTAAAAAAATTTCTTTTCCCTCCATGCTTTTCTTTTCATTTTCCCGTTTTTATTTCACCCTCTTTTTTTTTACATTTTTTCTTTGGTTATTGGGGCCGAGGTCTGCAGCAAGAGCTGCGGGCTTCGAGCAGCCTGCCCGCATTTTCTTCTTTTTTTGTGCCGAGGCATGCAGGAGAGCTGCGGGCTTCAGCCTGCTAGGCTGGCCCCGCCCTTTATTTATTTATGTATTGGCCCGCGGGCCGAAGCCCACGGACTGTTGCTGCGGGCTTCGAGATGCAGCCAAATTTTCCTCTTTTTTTTTGAATTTTTACATGTGCCGAGGCCCAGCCCAAAGGGAAAACCTTTTTTCTTTTCAGTTTATGCTAAAGCCCGCCGAGCCAAACTCTAATAAGGGTTTTTGCCGGCGGGTCTGGGGGATTGCAGCCATCGATCCTAGCGGCGGTGGCATGCCAGGCGCCTGGGGGGGTTGGAGGCACCACCGGCTGTGGTTTATCGGCGGCTTGAGCTACTGCAAGGGGGTTTTATTTATTTTTTTGAGAACCCTAGTGTTATGGTTAAGTTTGTCGCTACCGCCTATTGCCACTGCGAGGTGGTAGTAGGGGGCATAGGGGTCGTCGGCCAGCTGATCTACATGTATTTTTTTGTTTATTAGATTCGGCCGATAGGGCCGACAGCCGGTTGGCTGTCTTGGATATTTTAACGTGATAAAAATCTTGATCATGATAAGATATACTAGGTTTTAGGTATACCTCAAGATTGATGAAGACGGGCAGTACTTCATCGTCCACGTGTGGGCAGTCCTTCGTCGTCCTACAAAGCTAGGCCTTTATTTATAAGAGAACTAGAAATAACACGTGCACAAAGTGCATGGAAACCCCACAAACCAACCCACACAATGAGGACGTGGGACCACATACATGTGTGTCGATGAGTGCAAAAACAGGTGAAAATGAGAAGAGTGTGGTTGAGTGTGTGTATTGTCTTGTGGTTTTTGGTTTTTTTTGATTGGGAGTGTGATTTTGGGTGTTTTGGGTTTGGGTGTGTTTTGGGGGGTTGGTTGGGGTTTTGGGTTATTGGGTTTTGGGTTTAAGGAGGTTGTCCCATGTGGCGATGTGACATTGCCACATGTGATAAATTCAAAACCACCTCTTAATTGTAATAAGGACAATAAATTACATGTGCACATAGTGCACGTGGATCAAAATAAAAACCCACATACATGAAGCGGAAACTGCACGCAGCCGAAAATGAGAGGGAAGTGTGGGTTTGTGTGTGGGAGTCGTCGGAGATAAAAGGAAGGAAAAGGAGGGGCACAAGTGCAAAAAACACATGTTGCAAAGTGGAAAAAGACCGATGGCGAACCCGTAAATAGGTGGAAGATGGAGGGGGTTTGTGGTTGCATTAAAAGCACCGACAATCTTGTAATTCATGGAAAGGGTGGGAACTTAAATTTGGATGCACTAAAAAAACTTCAAATCACACCCAAGCCCCCCACCCATCCCCAAGTGGGCTCCACCTTGATGATGTGGTCAAACCATGGCCACATCTCTACCCACCTTTTTGTCCTAGTTGTCCAAGTAGGACAACTTCATTATCAAATGTAACGTAAACTAGTCATAACCCGTGCCCGCATGCACGATTTATTTAAGATTTCCCCGCCGCGAAATCTCTGTTCCTCCAAAAATTACTTCCACAGCAAAAATTTAAAAGAACAACAAATTAGCGTCAAAATATTTAGCGGCACAGACACCTTCGGCGTGGGCGCCTTCGGCCCGGAACAACAAATACATAGTGTGCGCCTTTGGTGTGAAACAACAAATTCAGCGCCCCGCGCCTTCAGTGCGGAACAATGCGTGAGCACGTTCGGTGCGGAACAACAAATTCAGCGTTAAAAAATTGTGCGGTCGCCTTCGGCGCAGGCGCAGGCGTCGTTTGTTAAATGCGCGGAACAATAAATTTGGCGCTGTCGCATTTGGCGCGAAACAACAAATTAGCGTAAAAAAATTTAGCAAGCGCCTTCGGTGCGGAACACCAAATTCGATGATGATATTAACTTAAATTTTTTAATGCTAGTTTTTTTTACTTTGTTTAATTTAATGGATCATGTTTCTCTACAATCTTTCGCAAGACGCTTTTAATTAATTTCAAAGTTTTGGTTCACAAGACACTCCTCCCCAAAAAAAAATTAATATCCACAATCTTTCCCAATCCACTTTTAATTTCAAGGTTTTGGTTCCCAAGACACTTTCTCCACAAAATTTAAGTTTTCCCACTAAAATTTTCACAAAATCCAATTTCAACCATTGATTTACCAATATCAAATCTCAGCCATTCTTTACCTTGTCCTAGTCAGCCTTAGAATTCAAAAAGGATGTCAAATGTATAATAGACTAGTCATAACTTGTGCCCGCGGACACAGTGCATTTAAGATTTCCCCCCGCGAAATCTTTGTTCCCCAAAAAATTATTTCCACAAGCAAAATTTAAATAAGCAACAAATTAGCGTAAAAATATTTAGAGGCACGGACACCTTTGACGCGGAACAACAAGTTCGGATTGGGCGCGTTCGGCCCGGAACAACAAATTAGCGTTAAAAATTTAGCTGGCGCATTCGGTCGCGTGTTTAGCGGTTATTCCCGCGAAATAACAAATTCGGAGCCAAAAAAGATATCAACAAATTAGATTCTGTTGAATTTAAAAAATAAATTCCGTGGACATAAACCTACATGTTTTGGGAGCAACAAAAAATTAGATTATGTGGAATTTGAAAAATAAATTCCGTTTACCATTCTACGCCAAAAAAAGAAACAAGTAGGTTTATGTCAATTTAATTTATTTTTGCTAAACAAAGTGCATTTAAATTTTGGGAAGCGAGAGATGGTGTGGTTTTCAAAAGTTTTGGTTTTCCCAACAAATTTCCCCCTAAAAGTTATGATTACATCCCCTTAAAATCTTAACCCTTGCTTTTTCCATACAAATGTCAAAATATTGAGTTTTCCAACCAAATGGATCCCCCTAAAAACTTGGTCAAAACTTATCTTAGCCTTCTATTCACCAAGATCAAATCACATCCACTCTTTATCTTGTCCTATGCAGCCCTAAGACTAAAAAATAGTTGTGTTTTATATAATCTATATTACATTTGACAGCGTTTTTTGAATACTTTGGCTGACTGGGACAAGTTGACTAGGACAAAATGGTTGATAAAAAGACGGCTGAGATTGAATCTTGATGAATCAATGGTTGAGATTGATTTTATAAAAATTTCGGGGGAAAAAGTTTATATTTTGGGGGGAAACCCAATGGGGAAAAATCAAAAATATGGACTAACACGAAAAGTTCTGCTAAAAATTTAATGTGTGTACTCGGCCTTGGAAATTGGGGGAATTCAAAAAAATAATGCACAACCACAAAACAGAGAACATAATTGATTGAAATGAGAGGGATTTAACAATGAGACGAGAGAATCTCTTTGCAGATCTTCCCTCTCGCTATCCCCTATTTCTTCGTTTTTGTAACTTTATTTCATCCTTTTTTTGTTTAAAGGCATCGTTGGCGGAGTCGGATTCAGGGTGCCAACTGGATTGTGAGCGTGTGATCCTTTAAATTGGGTTGTCCAACGAACCGAGTAAGCCTGTTAACGAGCATGAGACCACTGTGATTCGAACCCGATAGTTTATCGGATCATTTAAAAAGGTAAATCTATAACACAAAAAATTATTTCCACAACCAAAATTTAAAAGAATAACAAATTAGCATAAAAATATTTAGCGGCAACGACGCATTTGACAAGGAACAACAAATTCGGTGCTGGTGCATTCGACGCGGAACAACAAATTCGACGAAGACGCCTTTGACATGGAATAACAAATTCGGCGCGGGCGCCTTTGGCGCGAAACAACAAATTAGCGTAAATTTAAAAGAATAACAAATTTTCCCCGCGCCAAAGGCGCATGGACCAAATTTGTTGTTCTGAAGGCGCCGACGGCGTGAGCGACCGCTAAATTTTTTTACGCTAATTTGTTGTTCCCCGCCGAATTTGTTGTTCCGAAGGCGCCCACAGCGTGAGCGACTGCTAAATGTTTTTACGCTAATTCGTTATTCCGCGTCGAAGGCGTCCACGCCGAATTTGTTGTTTTACGCTAATTTGTTGTTCTGTACCGAATTTGTTGTTCCGTGCCGATGACGCATGTGCCGAATTTGTTGTTCTGTGCCGATGGCGCATGTGCCGAATTTGTTGTTCCGCGACAAAGGCGCCATTGACGCTAATTTTTTTTGCTAATTTGTTGTTCCGCATCGAAGGCGTCCACGCCGTAGACGTCCGTGCAACTAAATATTTTTATATTAATTTGTTGTTCTCTTAAATTTTGGTTGTGTAAATAATTTTTGGCGAATAAAAATTTCTCGAAGAAAAATCTTAAATGAACAGTGCGCACGAGCACGAGAGTTATGACGAGTAGATTTATATAAGACCATTGCTATTTACACCGAATCTTCGGTGTAGTGAAGAGACAATTTTTCGAAAATAAAAATAAAATCTATCATTCACTCAAATCTCAGTCTCTCTCTCACAAAATTTTACACTTCCAAGCAATTGTCACCTCCTTACACCGAAGCAGAGGGGTGCATACATTCCTTATCTTATATAATAGACTGGAGAGACTTCATACAATAGTACGATACCCGTATTCGTGTAGGCTATGCGACCAGACCGATCGTCAACCTCACACTACAGCGACCGAGCGAGCGAGCGAGCGGGCAGCAGCAGGCTCAGAAAGTAAAGAAACGAAAGGAGGGAGGGAGAGGGAGGGAGAATCTCATCTAGGGTTTTAATTCTCGAGTTTGCTCTTTTGCTATTTGCTGCTGCTGCTTCCAGGGTTTTCTATCGATGCCGCCCAAGTCCGCCAAATCGAAGGATTCCGCCATCGAGAGGCCCATTCTCGGCCGCTTCTCCTCTCACCTCAAGATCGGAATCGTACGCGTCGTTTTTTTTTGTTGAAAATTTGATCATAATTCGTGTTTCGAAAGTTTATTAATGATTTTTTTTCTTTTTTTAGGTTGGATTGCCGAATGTTGGCAAGTCTACACTGTTCAATACACTCACAAAGCTGTCGATACCTGCTGAGAATTTCCCATTCTGTACCATTGAGCCCAACGAGGCCAGGATTAATGTCCCCGACGAGCGATTCGATTGGCTCTGTCAGCTCTACAAGCCCAAGAGCGAGGTTCGTATTATTCATTCATTACTGATAATAGTTTATTTGTTTTTGTTAAATCTGTGCATAACTTCATATCTTTGGCTTTGAATTATTCAGTAGCTGATGATAACTCAATCATGTGAACGGTTTGGAGAATCTCCAATAGAAAAATGCATTTGCAGTTCTATGTTAGCATTGTATACTTGTATGTTCGATATTAAGTTGATCTAAGCACGTGGAAATGGCGCTCATTTGTTCAGCATCAATTTCATGGGGTTTTAGTTCTATGGACTCCATGAAGACGACCTGGATGAAGGATAAGAAGAAGAAGAAGAAGAAGAAGAAGAAGAATTTTTTGGGGTCTAGTGCTTATAAACTCTGAAAAATATTTTGGTTGAATGGAAAAATGATGTTTGTCACTTCAGATTATTGTCCCGTCTAGCAGTACACAACTGGCATGATGCATCTCCCCTTTTAGATCACGGATTTGCATTATAAATCATGCATTGGCATCAGTCTCACTGGCTACTACACGTAAAACTAGTAAAGTGTCTTCACAGTGTTTACACAAATTTTTACCCCTGCATTATTTAAGCCCCATTAATGAAAATTATTGCAACATGTCCCATGATGATGCGTGTTTTGTGTTTTTCTTTCTTCGTTTTGATTTTGTTTGCAAATATTCAATAATATAATGTATTTTTCCAGGTTTCAGCTTTTCTTGAAATACATGACATTGCTGGGCTTGTAAGAGGAGCTCATCAGGGACAGGGCTTGGGCAACAACTTTCTCTCCCACATTCGCGCTGTTGATGGAATTTTTCATGTATTAAGTAAGTTGATTATGTTTTGATTCTTGCTAATGTACCTTGATGGTCCACATAAATATTCGTTTATTGTATTTGTAATGCCAAATTTTTGATGGTGTATACTTTGGTCAAATTGGCTGAGAGTTTCAGATTGTAATGCTTTTGCTAAGTGAAGCTATTGTCACAGTTTAATTTGAGATTTGGACTTCAAATGGGTTATCCGTGGTTTATAAATGCAGATCATTGTTTCTTATGCATATTATAGTATGCATTAGCTTTGCAAATGATCTAAATGAGCTTTAATTATTGAACCATTATGTTGTGCAACGTTGATGTTGTGTTTTACATGGTTTGCAGCTACATGCAGATGCTGCCGAACCCTTCATTCATCATGTTTTTTTTCCTTGATAAGCAGGTTATGATTACCTACAATAAACATATTAATTGTATCTAACCATAATTCATTTTATCCAGATATTTTATTGGTAGAAAAGGTTATAGCCAAGAACCACCTTGTTATTGTGCACTTCGTGAAAGAATATTAAACAAGTTGATCCCGGTAGTTTTTTGTTGAGAAAAATGTTAATCCAGTTAGTTGCTGATAATATATATATGCACACAGTACACACCTTTTGTTTGCACTTTATATGCACACTACATACACTATTATAAATTGCATTGCAAGTATGTAACATTTGTTGTCTCCTACAAATCTTACAACCTCACTCGTTTGGAAGTTGGAACAGACAAACTTGCCTTATTCCTGGGTATTTGAGTATAACTTGTGGTAGCCATATAATTTATAAGAATGTATAGTGAAAGTAGATGGGCTAATCCATTCATTAGCCTTTTTGGCATGAAGAGAGAGAATTTTCAATGGAGGGAGTCTTGGAGTTTCATTTTAAACCCTCCTAATTGCCATTATGTAATGTATCTTAAGCAACATGTTAAAATTTATTGGCAGGAGCATTTGAAGACCCAGATATCATTCACGTTGATGATGTTGTGGATCCTGTTAGGGATTTAGAGACCATAACTGAGGAACTTCGACTCAAGGTATTGCTAATTTTTAACGCTAAAATTTATGACGTGTGACATGTGCGTTGTGCGGTAATGACTATCATTGCTAATCTTTTTCATGGGAGCACAGGTGCATTCAGAGTATCTAAACGTGTGTATTGCAATGTGCTCTTAGTACTGAAGAATATATTTTATGTTATCATTATATTGAATTCGATTTACTAGCAGATATTGTTATAATGTCTGACTTGAACTGCTGATGTTTATAATGGATATTTTGTTACTCTTGTATGCAATTGACATCAAGTGCATTCTTGTTCTTCTTTACTTGCAGGATGTAGAATTCATGGAAAGGAAACTGGAAGATCTTGAAAAGAGCATGAAAAGGAGTAATGATAAGCAACTTAAAATAGAACATGAGTGCTGTCAGAGGGTTAGCACTCTTTTTTCTTGCTGCCTATCTCGTTTCAACCACCTGTCATAGTATTGCTGTCTTAAATGTAACAGTTAACATGTTTATTAATGTGTCCTGGAATGAACACAATTTTCTAGTGGTTGCTGGTTATGGCCATCATGGTTTGTCAGGTTTTGGGTTGACGATGTGTGCTTGTTCGTCTTTGGGCTTGTTCATCATTTATATGGCTTATAGTCTTTGAGGCTCAAAAGGGATTTTTGTTCCTACGTACATAGTCACTCTCAGTTGAATTTTTAGGACATTAATTTGTTTTATGGATAGTCATAGATGAATTGGTTGGGATTGGATGTGTGATTGTAGGGTGAGTTTTTTATAGACCATTTACTCCAAAGGTGGTTAAAATATCTGTTGAAAATGCATTACGATTATATGGAGTTGCGTACTCCTAACAGCTGGGAGGTACAAAAATGACTTTATGAACATTCATGTCTGTCCAAAGAAGAGAGTTTTGTAGCCATTGCTAACTTATCCTTTGCTTGATGTATTTGAAACCTAACCTTGTGGTGGTTGACTTGGTCTTGTTCAAACCTTACTGGGAATCTTACTGGAACACTGGTATTTGCATAGATTTATCTCGAAACTCACTGATGAGGAGGGAAGGATGGAGAATATGGCAGTGGAAAAAACATGATGGCTAGGGTTTAGGTCCAAATACTCAGATTGCTATCTGGGTTGTAGTGATTAGAGGAAACTTAAATGTTAAGGCTATTCTGTGATATTATTCTTCAGATAATTGTATTTGGGTTCTGGTGCTGTTTACTTAACTTGATTGAGATATCTATAGACTAGTGTATTTTGATTATAGGGAAGCTATGGTTGTATTCATATCAGTTATAATTGTCTATGAAATGGCCTTATGAACACTCATGTCCGTCTTAAGCCTAGAGTTCTGTCACCGATGTTAACAGAACATATGCTTGCCATATTCGAAACCATAACTGCTCGGCACTTTCAATTTTGGTTTTTGACCAGATGTAACTTGGAATCCTACTTGATCACTGGTTTTAGTGGATATTTACATGGAAACTTTCTGAGAAGAGGGAGGGTGGCAAGGAGAATATGGTAGCAAAAGAAATGATGGCTAAGGTTTAGGATAAGCTAATTGAATTGATTTCTGGGTTGTAGTTATTGGGAAAACCTAAGTAGGAAATACTGTTGGGCGATGTTATGCTTCAACTATGTATTTAGGTTTTGATACTGTTTGATCCACCATACCCGTAGGGACGATCAGTAACATTGTTTTGTATATGAATCTAGTTGGGGATACTGAAAACATACTAACCAAAAATAAGCTTAAATAAGGATTGTTTATGTATATGCCTCTTCAAGATTTGTCATTTTGTGTTATTGTTATTTTGTAGTCTATCAATATGCATGAATTAAGTTGTGTCTTTGCCTGTATAACTTCATCTCCTGCAAATAAGCCCTTTGAAGAACTTGATCATTCATCACTTTGATTTGGTTTTGACATGATCATGTTATGCAACACCACTGCATTACGTAAACATTGACTGTGTCACACTGGCAGACACCGTTGTATTTGAAGAAGTAAAATTAAAACATGTAAGAATTTTTAATTTTAATTTATTTTTTATTTATCTGTAAGTACCAGAAAGAAAATTTGAGACTCCGATATCAACTTTGCAGAATACAAGTAAGAAAGTTATCTGTTAGGAACTAACAAAGATGGAATTTTTATTAGAAAGCAAATAGCAAATAAAAAGATAATTGAGCACAAAAGAGGTGTGCTCTCCTCCCAAGACGCCTAGAGGACGTCCGCACTCGTCTACCTATGGAATCACACAATAACAATCATCAAAATAGCATAGGTAAAACAAGTTTCTAGCCCTCCTATTTATAATCAAAACTAGGGCATGGAGGCTAGGGTATGCGGCCAATGGTGTGCGGCTAGGAGGAATAGGTCTTCAATTGGGGGGAGGCCGGCTAGGATTAGGATTGGGGGCATGGGCGGGTATAAACCCGCAGGCTATTTGGGCCGGCAAGCCCATCAATACTCCCCCAATGAGCCACCTTGTCCTCACGGTGGAAGTCTGGGAAGCGCGCCACCATATCATCCTTATCCTCCCATGTGATTTCGTGCTCTGGTAAGCCCTTTCACTGTAATAGCACCTGCCTCCCGCCTGTGTCGCTCTGTCGAACCCCTTTCAACAACTCGGGCTCCATTCTCATCTCCGTATCAACAGTAAGGGTCTCTGGTAATGTAGGGGAAGCGGTGTGGTTGCCTACGGCCTGGCGCAACTGTGAGACATAGAAGACTGAGTGAATGGTAGGTCCTGGGGGTAAGCGCAATCTGTAGGCCACCGGGCCTATCCTCGCCTCGACCTCAAAAGGCCCAAAATACCGCGGTATCAGCTTTTCATTCCTCCTATGGGCCACCGACCTCTGCCTGTAGGGCCTCAGCTTCAGGTATACCATATCGCCTACTTCAAAGTGTATGTCTCGACGGTGTAAGTCTGCCCGTGCCTTCATAACCTGCTGAGCCTCGCCAAGTGGAGCTTCAGCTCCTCTAAAATCCGGTCACTCTCTGCCAGGTACTGCTCTACATCTGATACCGGAGTCGTCTCATGTCCATAATGAAGTAAGTGCGGAGGATCTCTGCCATACAAACTCCTGAAAGGTGCAGTCTGTGCTACCGTGTGGTATGAAGTGTTGTACCAGTATTCCGCCCACGGTAGCCAACGTGCCCATTCCTTAGGATTCTCTGAGATGAAGCATCGCAGGTAAGTCTCCACACTCCTATTTACCACCTCCGTCTGACCGTCAGTCTGGGGATGATAAGCTGTGCTCCGCTTCAAGGCCGTCCTCTGTAATCTGAAAAGCTCCTGCCAAAATTTGCTCTGGAATACATTGTCTCTATCCGAGACTATGGACTTTGGCGGCCCATGCAAACGAATGACCTCTCTCACAAAAATCTCTGCCACAGAAACTGCGCTGTAAGGATGCCTCAGCGGGACAAAATGTGCATATTTGCTGAGGCGGTCTACCACCACAAAAATAACGCTGTATCCACCCGACTTTGGCAATCCATCGATGAAGTCCATAGAGAGGTCCTCCCAAACTCTGTCTGGTAAGGATAGCGGTTGTAGTAGTCCCCCTGGAGACATAGCCTGATACTTGTGACGCTGGCACACGTCACACTCCGCCACCATCCTGGCCACCTCCTTCTTCAGCCCCTTCCAGTAGATCTCTCTTGATAGCCGCTGGTAGGTCTTGAGGATCCCAGAATGTCCTCCAATAGCACTGCCGTGGAACTCCCTGAATATGGTCGGTATAAATGTAGAAGTCCTCGATATCACAAGCCTCCCCCAGTAAAGTAGCCGCCCATCCTGAAGAGAATACTCCGGGTACTCGGCCGACCCCTGTAGAAGGGCCTTTCGTATAGCAGCCAACTCAGGGTCCCACTCTACTTCCTGCTGTAGTGGGTCCCAATCCTCGAGGATAGACACTGTAAGTGCCGGTAACTCTGCCTCCTCCGCCCGCCGGGATAATGCATCAGCTGCCTTGTTCTCCAATCTCGGGCGGTACTCGATCTCGAACATGTACCCCATCAACTTTCGCAGCCATTTCTGATGCTCCTCCGCTACCATTCGCTGCTCTAGCAGGTACTTCAGGCTCTGCTGATCTGTGCGAACTATGAAGCTCCGTCCCAACAAATATGGTTTCCACTTCTGTATGGACAATACTATCGCCATCAGCTCCCTCTCATAGACCGATCACAATCGGGCCCTCGCGGTCAACACATGGCTGTAGTACGCTATAGGCCGCTGCTCCTGTATCAGTACTGCTCCCAGCCCATGTCCTGATGCGTCTGCTTCTACCACGAAGGGTCTGGAGAAGTCAGGCAACGCCAATACGGGCACAGTGGTCATTGCCCTTTTCAGGGCCTCAAAAGCTGTCGTCGCCTCCTCCCCCAATGGAACTGGTCCTTCTTTAATAACTCCGTCAATGGCCAGGCAATCATCCCATAACCCTCCACAAATCTGCGGTAGTAACCTGTAAGTCCCAGGAAGCCCCGTAGCCCTCTGAGTGTAGTGGGGCGCGGCAAGTCCAGCATGACCGCTATCTTAGCTCTATCTGCGGCCACCCCTCCCGCTGATACCATGTGCCCCAAATACTCCACCTACGGCTGCCCGAATAGTCACTTCTTTCTGTTTAAATATAGCTGATGGTACTGCAGCTCCTGAAATACCATTGCAGGTGGTCCAAATGCTCCTCCAGAGTACGACTGTACACCAAAATATCATCGAAGAAAACTAGTACAAATCGCCTGAGATAGGGACGGAATACCTTATTCATAAGAGCCTGAAAGGTGGCCGGGGCGTTGGTCAACCCAAAGGGCATGACCAGAAACTCGTAGTGACCCTCATACGTCCTGAACACTGTCTTGGGCACATCCTCCTGTCGCATCCTTATCTGGTGGTAGCCTGACTTGAGATCTAGCTTGCTGAACCAGGCTGTCCCGTGTAGCTCGTCCAAGAGCTCATCGATCACATGTATAGGGAATTTGTCTGGGACCGTCTCCTTGTTCAGCGCCCTGTAGTCCACGCAGAACCGTCAACTGCCATCCTTCTTCTTCACTAGTAATACTGGGCTGGAGAACGGGCTCACACTCGGCTGGATCACCCCTGCATGCACCATCTCTGAAACCATCCTCTCTATCTCGTCCTTCTGATGCTGGGGGTATCGATATGGCCGCACGTTAATGGGGGAACCACCCTCTCGTAAGACAATGTCGTGCTCGTGGTCCCGCGGTGGTGGAAGACCCCGAGGCTCCTGGAAGATGTCCTCAAACTGCTCCATCAGCTGCTGAACCTCTCCTGGAATTGGCTGCTCTGTACTGGCCTCTGCGCTTCCCTCACCTGTCAAAGAGTACAACTTTACTAAATACCCTCCTCCCTCTGTCTGGATGGTCCTAAACATGGTCTTCAGAGAGACCAGAACCCTGCAGAGGCTGGGGTCCCCTGGAGTATCACTGCACTCCCCGCCTCCTGAAACTCCATCCGTAGCAGCTTTCAATTTATTGTCATCTCTCCCAATGTCTGTAGCCAGGTCATGCCTAGGATGACGTCGGTGCTCCCCAGGTCAAGTGGTAAAAAATCTGCAATAACCTGTATCCCCTGCATGGTCAGCACCAGTCCCCTGCAAACTCCCTGGCTACTCTCCTTCACCCTCCCCATCATCACACTGAAGCTGCTGCAATCTGTCAGCTGAAGCCCCTGCAGTGCCACCATCCTCCTGGAAATGAAATTGTGGGTAGCCCCACTGTCGATAAGCATAGTCACCTCCTGGTCACCGATCTCCCCCCTCGGCTTCATGGTATGATTCGGTGTGAATCCTACCACGGAGTTGATGGACACCTCTGCCACGTCCAACTGCTGGCCCTCCAGCTCCTCTTCTGCCTCAGCGGCCTCCTCCTCGACATCGGCCTCGTCGTCGTCGTCCTCCAACAGAATCACCTGGAGCTTGCGCCCCGCGCACCGATGGCCTGGTGAAAAATGCTCATCGCACCTGAAACATAAACCCTTCTGCCTCTTTTCCCGCATCTCCGCATCCGTCATACGCTTGAACTGCCCCCAGCCACCGGTGCAATGCTCTTCTCCTGAGTCTTCTCCCGGCTCGTCTGGGCCGCTACCGTGGGGGTACCTGCTCCTCCTGGCCCAGACGGGGCGCCTCTCGATGTCTGACTACTGTAGCCGCTCCTGACCCGCCTGTCCTCGGTCTGCGCATCCTCCACCATCTGTGCCATCTCGATGACCTCCGAAAGCCCTCTGGACTTGTCGGGTCTCACTGCTGCTCGCAGACTGGGGCACAACCCCTTCAGAAAGGTGCCCTCCAGTGACTCGTCAGCCACGCCATGTACTCGCCCTGACAGTGTCTCGAATCTCTCGATGTAATCCCGCACCGGCCCCTCCTGCCTGAGGGCGTACAGCTGTTCGTGTAAATTCCCCAGGCGGGGGTCTCGAAACTTCTCCAACACCATGTCCTTCAGCTCTTCCCAGCTCCTGATCTGCTGCCTCCGCTCCTTCCACTGAAACCACCCCAAGGCTCTCCCCTCCATGCAGATGGCCGCCGCCTCCAGCTTCTGTGCCTCGGACATGTGGTGTGCTGCGAAGTATCTCTCTGCGGTGAACAGCCAGGCGTGCGGATCCTCACCAGAAAATAGTTGCATCGTCAGCTTCCGTACTTTGCATTCTCCCTCAAAGTGCCCCTGCTCGGGCCTCCCATCCTCTCTGTGCTGCGGGCGGTAGTGCTGTCTCCTTTCGTCCAGGGTCTCGTAACGCCTAGGTGGCCCTCCTCCGCGACCCCCATAGTCTCCACGGTAATCTCCCCGCCGGCCCTCAAAATCGTCCCAACCTGCGTCATCGCCGAACTCCGCCTCGTGGCCACCACTGCCGTCTGAATAATAATCTCTCCCGCGTCCGTTGCCGTAGAATGGGTCCTCAGCTGCTGGTCGACGCTCCGGAGGGTCAAAAAAATCTCCCGAAAACTGTCCGTGGCCCTCCTCGTTTGCTGTCCGTTGCCCGGAGGCTCAAAATTCCCAGCTGGTGGCTGTCCACGCGTCCCATCCCCCTCGGGCTGCTGCCAGGGGGTTCCCACCCCTGGCCGGCTCTGCCGTGAAGACCCCCTCCTGGCGGCTGCCAAGAGGGCTCCAGGCCCCTGCGCATCACTGTCGGGCCCCTCCGGGCTTGCCGAAGGGTCGGCAGGCCCTGCCAGGCCTCTGGCAGGGCCGGCGGGCCCTGCCGGAGGTCCGGCGGGGTCATCGGACCCTGTCGAGCCCCGGCAGGGCATGGGCCCCCCTGTCGGGGTCCGGCGCAGGTGGGGGAAAGTCCCCCGCCTTTCTCCCGTGCCGGCCGACCCCCCTGGCTACTGTGCGGGTTCGGTCGGTTCCCCTCATGGCCGTGACGCTCACAATTGGGGCGGCTAGGGCCGCCGCCCCCCTTGGCTCTCCATCGCCTTCCGCTGTACCTCCTCGCGGTAGTCCACCCTCCATGGCTTCTCGTCGTCTTCCTCGTCCAATTCCTCCACGTAATAGGGTTGATTTTGGGCAAAAGTCTCCTCTTTTTCTTTCTCCTTCTTCAAAGGTGCCGCCTTTGGTGTCGGGTTAGGGTTGCCGTCCACTTTGTTGTTTGTCGCCAATTGATTTAGGGCTCCCATCAATTGCGCGAATTGATCGTCGTGCTTTGCTTGATTTGACGCCAATTGGGAGATGGAAGTAGTTAATTTTGCCATGGATTCATCGTTTCCCGCCAACGACTTTTTGATTGCCTCGATCTCGCTCGTGAACTTGGCCTCCAAAGCTTCCACCTTGTCGTGCGATCGTGTAGACGCCGCCATGGATCGTCACGTGTTCTGATACCAAATTGTTAGGAACTAACAAAGATGGAATTTTTATTAGAAAGCAAATAGCAAATAAAAAGATAATTGAGCACAAAAGAGGTGTGCTCTCCCCCCAAGACGCCTAGAGGACGTCCACACTCGTCTACCTATGGAATCACACAATAACAATCATGAAAATAGCATAGGTAAAACAAGTTCCTAGCCCTCCTATTTATAATCAAAACTAGGGCATGAAGGCTAGGGTATACGGCCAAGGGTGTGCGGCTAGGATTAGGACTGGCGGCCAAGGGGTGTGCGGATAGGATTAGGTCTTCAATTGGGGGGGAGGCCGGTAGGATTAGGATTGGGGGCATGGGCTTTCCTGCGGGTATAAACCCGCAGGCTATTTGGGCCGGCAAGCCCATCATTATCATACAGTTATACCCGATCTGTAGGCTGGCCATACAGCAGATGCTACAATATCTTGTTCTCCAATTGAGATAATTCTTTAACGTCTACTTATTTGCAAAGGAAGAAAGGACATCCAATATGATGTTCCTATCTCATAATTTTCATGTTGTCTTGTAGTAGTCTGCTAATTCTCAGTGTATTATAGGCGTATAGCAGCACCATTCTTTGGTAAATTTTGTGCTCACTTATTCTGCATTTTTTGAATCTAGAACCTTAAGCAAGGTTGATTTTGTTTCTCATGCTGCAGGTCATAGCATGGCTGAAGGATGGGAAAGATATTCGTCTAGGAGATTGGAAAGCTGCTGATGTGGAGATACTGAATACCTTCCAGTTGCTTACAGCCAAACCTGTTGTCTATTTGGTACAAAATTGAGTACAGTGTTCTTGTCAGTTTGACATTTTTCCATACTTCACTGTGATTGCTTTATGCCATGTTCATGCAGTGTTACGCTCTTGTTGTAGCTTTATCTCTCTCTTGTAGGTGAGTTCAATACCTTTCGTGTGTTTATCTTCCCTAGTTGTATGCAGGTCAACATGAATGAGAAGGACTATCAAAGGAAGAAGAACAAGTTTCTTCCTAGGATTCATGCTTGGTATGCCTTTTTCTTTACTGAGCCCACCTGTTGTAGCTCATTATACTCTTTGGTATGAGTGAACATCCAACTGTGATCAATCCAGGATGAAATTGATTTGGGCTCATCTTTTTATTTAACCACAGATCCATCCATAAATGGGCATGTCTTAAGTTTAGGGAAGGATAAGAAACCACAGATCCATCCATAAATGGACAGAAAATTTCACATACACAAAGGTAGGGCAAAAGACCGACCAAGATGATTAGTATGACAGCTTGTTTCCTATAGCTATTTGCTTCAAGGGTAGGTGTAATATTTTGGTTTGCCCCGAGCTCAACATCTGATTAATTGTGACTGTTGAAGTTCACCTAGAGCAATATATCAAACTATACTAGTATATGAAGTATTTTGAATAATATGTTGTTTAGCCTAATCTGTCCACATCTAGCAGCACTGGATTAACTTGTCCAGACTATGCTGTTTAATTTTATGTTTTGTCTTATACTCTCCTGTGCTGCTGCTGATATTGCTGTAGTGTGAGATACGTGATTCATGGTTTTTGATGTGATTTTCTATTCAGATTTCAGAGGCCCACGTATCATGACATCTACTCCAGATTATGTATTTGAATATTCTGCTAAATGAGATTAAACCAAACACCCCTTGCATTAGTCTTTGGGCAAGAACCATATGCAATGCAGTGCTAGGACCTGCCCCTCAAGTGTTTCTTATCTTTATAATTATGCTCAAAAAATCTATTGCCTCCCAGCATGGAATCCAAGAAGGAATCCCCCACGAATCATGCTTGTAATTCTTTAGGGTGCAGGAGCATGGTGGTGAGCCGATTATACCTTTTAGCTGCATTCTGGAAAAGACTCTTGCAGATATGCCGGAGGATGAGGCTGCTAAGTATTGCAAGGAAAACAATGTACATAGGTGAGCTCTTATACATTGTCATCATACCTCTTGTTTAGTGATATCTTACTGGCAAATACCATTGGATTTACGCTAATAGGAACCAGGAAAATCTTAAGGATAAAACTACAATCGTCATAACCCAAAGCAATTTGATTTATGCGCGTGCACACTCTTATTAACATGTACATTTGCATTTTTCCTTAATTGTTATTTTTGTTGGCTTAATTGGTAAATATATGATTCATCCTAAAGTTTCATATAATAGCATGCTTATGCGGACAGTTGAAGGTTAGGGCACAAAGTATGGTTCTTTCCTATCACTGTCTGGTTTAAATTCTTGAAAAGCACTCTATTTCATAAACAATATGTTCTAGGATCGTTCTTTTTCCTACACGATGAGTACAGTGATGATTACTCATCACTTTATTATTTGACTAGTCATAACCCGTGCCCGCGGGCACGGTTTATTTAACATTTTCTCCCGCGAAATTTTTGTTCCATAAAAAATTCTTTCTACAGCCAAAATTTAAAAGAACAAATTTGCATAAAAGTATTTAGCGGCACGTGTGCTTTTAGCGTGGGCGCCATCTGCATGGAACAACAAATTCAGCGCATGCGCTTTTGACGTGGAACAACAAATTCGGCATGGACGCCTTCGGCGCGGAACAACAAATTAGTGTAAAAAATTTTAGTTGGCGGCGCGGGCGTGCCTTCGGCGGCTCTAACCCGTGTCCTTGAGCACGTTTCATTTAAGATATCCCCTTAAAATCTTTATTCTTCCCAACAATTATTTCCCTCTCCAAAATTTAAAGAACAAAAATTTAGCTTCGGTGCGGGCGCCGGTTGATGACCGAGACTTGTCATAGTCAGCCCTATGATTCAAAAATAATTGTGTTTTGTAGAATAGATTATTAACATAAATGTTTATTTAGTAGAATTGTATAACTCACTCGATTACCAAATAAGCCGAGCTTGATCAGCGTTGGCAAACGTTTGGGTAGTTTAAACCCCACCAATCATAACAAATGTTAATAAATATAAAAAAGAGACAATGTGGTTCATGGAACTGCTATTTAAAGACTTTTTATGAGCTTTGGATAATGTGATGATCATGCAATGTATGTACTACAGCTAGAGAGCATTATCTTGTAATTGAAGGCGTTAATTTACTCTTAAAGTTGCTAAAGCTTGCTGTTAGGCGCGCATGGTTATTATTTCCAAGCAATTATTCTAACCCCTTCTCACATCGAATAGAGGATAGTTTGGGAATCAAATTTTTTGAATTAAATCACAAAAACTTGTCACGCCCCGCTTCCCATAATACATGTGCGAGGACGAGACAAAGGTCTGCATGGACCGGAGCTGTGAAGCTCGGACCCAATAAGCGTCTGTAGGGTACACCAATCGATATACAGGTTCTTGCATTATAGTTCAGAATAACAAGAGTACTCAAAAGAAACAACATTCATTCATTAAGATATAATCCAGCAGTACCAAAGAAAGTCTGAAAAAGAAAGCCTCGGATATGGCTACAACTGAAAAGGAAAACTACTGGTGCTACGCACCCAACCTAGACAAGAAAGTAAAATGGTGCTACGCACCCAAACTAGAAAGCGGGACACTCCAAGTTAGCAACTGAAAGGAAACTCTAAGACTGGTCCTCGTCCGGATCGTACTCCTGAGCAGTGTCATCCTGGTCCAAGTCTGCAGGTACTGTCTCCTTGTTTACGTACTCTGTCTCAGTACTTGACGTACACACACCCAAGAGAAAAGGAGTTGTACGTCAGGTAGGGTTTACAAGTGAACGGTAAGAAAGACACTACTGCAAGGTGTATGTAATTTAAAGGCTGATATTTAAATGTTGTTTACATGGCAATTTGTAAGATGTGACAGCATGACATTTATATAGCATAACAAGAAAGCAAAGAAGGTGCAAGAAAAGTAAACGTGGCATGGCAATAGCCGTAACATGTGCTACTAGCTACAAGACAAGACAAGTGTGACTCTAGGGTTCACGCCTTACGGTTAGAGGGCGGCCAAACCCTCTAAACCGTGTAACCGCTCAATCCAACCCCAATCTAAGTGCACAAGACAAGTTCGTACAAGGAATCACACTCTCTATCTTGGAGAGTGCCCTATCCCCTGCAGGTTGTGTATCAAGAAACCGCCCTATATTGGAACACGAGTCAGACTAGTCATATATGACCATACTAGAACACGAGCCAGACTAGTCATACATAACCGACGGGAATAGCCAAATCAATGCACAAGTTCAAGGTCGACCAGATGCTTCATTTATGTCCACACACACGCAAACACAGATAATTGTTAGCATATCAGTTTTTAGTGAATTGTGCCAAGACTTCGTCGTCAAGTCTAAGTGATCGTGTGTGTGTCCCAGACGCTATTATTTCACGTCTAGGTCTCTTGTTCATACTTTTACAATTTTAAAGAAAGTAATGGCCTAAACGTGGCCGTAACTACGCAAGTGAACGCACTTGCCTGAAGTGGCGAGAAGTGTGTCCGTATGGAGCGTCTCGTCGCGGGCATCGTGTCGGTTATGGTTCGCTGTAACAGATCAAATGGGACGGTGTCAGGTCGCATGTTAGAAGTCCTATTATGGTATGTCTCTAGGTTGAGCGTGGCTATCCTAGCAGTTTCAAATCAAGTTGTTCGCACGTCGAATCTATTCTACTGTTCTTTACGACGATTCTACCCTATGTGCACAGTCAAAACAGTCCAATCGTCGGCCTAAGTTGTCACAACAGTTTAAAAGAGCACAAAGTAAATTTAGTGATTAATGTTTGTCGATTTTAATTAGGTTTCGATGGCGTAACGCGCGGGTTTCTACAAGCAGCGGGACACCAACCTAGTTGACGGTCACACGCGACTCGGCGTCGGATCTGGAATGGCAATGGACCGTGTCGCCTTTGGTTCCTCGACTGCGGGTAGTGCAGTGAAGAACGGGATCGTCGGGCTCGCCTTGGCTGCGGGTAGCGCAGCGAAGCGGCTTGCGGCAACGGAGAGGGCAACAACGGCTGAAGAGGGACGACAACAAGGGGAAGCGCACGAAGTGGCGTGGGCAGCTTGCGGCCTGAGATGGGTAGCGGCCACGTCAACAAGGGAAACAATGACAAGGCTTGCGGGTAGGGCAGCGAGGGGGTAAACAGCTAGAGGAAAACTGGGCGCGGTCTGAAGCTGTGAGGTGCGGCCGCCGACTAGGCGAAGATGCGGTAGTACGAAGGGGTAGGGGCTGTTTGCGTGGAGGGGAGCCTGCTCATGGGTAGCAGGCCATGGAGGGGGCTATCGGGAGAACTGGGCGGTCTGCGGCCTGGGTGATGGCATGCCGGCGGTCAGGTAAGGGGGATACTGGGGCGCGGGTTGAGTCGCAGGTTGAGGGGAGGATTCGGGCGAAGGCTAGGAGGATGAGGGGGGGGGGCTTCACGGCCTGGAGCTGTCGGCAAGGGGGTGGTTGTCGGTCAGGGGGTCGGGAGAAGGTGGTGCGCGTGGAGGGCTTGCCGGAGGGAAGACTGAGTTCGGACGTGAGGGGAGAAGAGAACGCGCCTGGGGGTCGGGGGTTTCGAAAGAAGACCTGGGATAAGGGCTCCTAGGGTTTGTATAAGATAAGTTTCAGTAGGGTGAGGGTAGGCTTGCTGTTAGTTTTAGAAAGGAGATAGGGTAGCACGTGAAGCTTTTGAGGTTGCTTGGGTTTATAGAAGAACTGGGGTTTCTATTTTGTTCGGCCTCTAGGGTTTTACTATTTGTAGGCTCCTATAGTTAGTAGTAGGGAGGAGTTAGAGGGTGAGGAAACGTGGGATTGGGAGCATGGGAAGTGGGCGATAGGGTTCACGTGGGTATAGATTTGTTGGGATTTGTTGGGATTTTAAGGGGGATAGGTTTAGTTTGTTATTATTAGGTTAGTACGTAAAACCCAAAACAGTTTCAAAAAGATTCTCTTTTTAAAAACAAACCAGCGGTATTTAGATTATTAGGAAATTAGTTAATTAAGGTTTGGGTTTTAAAAATAATTATTAATGAGTTTTGTTTTAAGAAAAGAAAACGTACATAGCTCTAGACATTCAAAATGTTAATAAAAAAATGTTTTTAAAAACTAATAATGAGTAATTAGTAGTTTGGTCCCTCGACGTCCAAAAATTGTAAACGAAATACCGGGGCGCTCGCGTCTCCGAGAGGGTCATGAGAACGGGTCCGGTCACACGTCTGAACTACGGAAGACAATAATAAAAATAAACTACTAAAATACGCACTCGAAACAACAATACGCGCTAGAATACGTACGGTCGGAAAGTGACCGTTACAACAACTCATCACAAATTTCAAAATATTGAGTTTTCCAATCAAATGGATTCCCCCTCAAAACTTTCTCAAAACTCATCTCAACCCTCCATTCACCAAGATCAAATCCTAGCCACTCTTTATCTTGTCCTAGTCAGCCCTAGAATTCAAAAATAGTTGTGTTTTATATAATAGATTTTTGACCAAATATTAGGTTCTTTGATAAATCATGTTCACCTAATATGTGGTTAAAAAAAGCCTATTGTACTGCACTAACATTTCCTAAATAAATCATCCTGAGGTCTAAAGCATACATTAACAGGAAATTATTGATTCCTGCTTTCCTTTTTGTAGATTCATTTATCCGCATTTTCCCAACCCAATAATTCCGTTGGGCATACCAAATAGAAACACTGGGATCACGATACTTGTTTTAGTCTTACTACACTGCATTCATGCTTATTTTTAATATATTTATGTCATAGAAATCAATTAACACAATCATGAGAACTGGTTAAAATTTAGCTCTCTTCCACATATATTATGACGAGAGCATTAAGAGTCATATGACATACAAGGAAATTTCACCGTTTGATGGCAACAAAGTCAACTTTCCAACATTCAGTTAGATGATCTGTGCCATCTAGGTTGATCTCTATTTGCCCATGAATGAACATATTGTGGCAAAATTCTATTGTTGAGAATCCATTAAATTTTTGACCACTTGATGCAAGGTCAAATAATAGCAATGGTATTTGGCATAGCTTCAAGTTTGAGGACATGGAGAAGAATGTAGATGGTTCGGATCGTCAGATTAAGAGGTAGAAAGTGGATTTTTTTACCCACCATGTGAGGAAATCTCCTCATACGACGATCATGTGATACACGTTATTTTCAATTATAAAATCGATTGGATATTTGTAACTGTTGATTAATACACTATTTCCTTTTTAAGCGTTCTTTAGCACCATCATTTATTTTTTCCGGCGGCGGTTTCACTCATCAAAGTTGATAGACACCAAGTTATCATGCCATGTCCTGTTGGTGGATTCTACATTCTGATTTTTCTTTGGCAAGAAATGCTACTATAAGGTCAATATCCAGTGCCCGGTCATCATTCCTAGCCTTTTAGATTAGGTGCAATCAGCATTACTTACATGGTCCACTGTGGTTTGTCACTTTGCTTTTTTAATACTTCTTTGAAGTTAATTGACCCATTTGCATCCTTTGCAGGACATATAAGCATGTCTAAATTATCACTCACCATAATCTTGCCCACAATTCTTATTGAATTATGTCAAGAAACATATTGATCCTTATTCAAATCATTGTTGAAGGTCTGGAAGGTTCCTTTTCGACATGTACTGGTTGTAGACAAACATGTTGCTACTGTTTTTTTTATTATTCTTGAATAATGAGCTTTTTAATAGAAAGTGAGAAATAAAATCTAGTAACTCTAGATATATAGGTTAAAACTAATTAATACACACATTCACATTATACTTTGCATTAAGAAAGAAGAAACTTGTGTCTGTTACCTAATTCCTGATTTCGTGGTACCTCATGATATCAAGTCCTTTGGCTCTTTCAATTTAAAGAAGTTTAGCCAATGACAATGCATTTTCTGGTATTGGGGTTCTAAAGATCCACAGAAGTGTATGAGCACACACACAATGCGTAATTGTGGCTGAATCGAGTCTGAGCATGTATTGTGCTGTTGCTTGCATTGATGCCATTACTTTAAGTTGCGGTTTTAGTATTGGGTGGGTCAAGTATCCATGTTCTACATGAGGCCCATTTTAACATGAAATCGTTGACATGCTAGCAATTTTCATTCTCTGTTAACTAATTCAAATATCTTGCTACAGTGCCATCCCAAAGATAATAAAGACTGGTTTTGCTGCAATCAACCTAATATACTTCTTCACTGCTGGTCCAGATGAGGTACAATCTTTTCCCTTTAGACAACTCTTTTTCTTGATGTTTTGTCCATGTAACATATGCTTACGCGTCAATCATGAATCATGTTGTGTCGGATACACCAGACATACATGCTGGACACATACATATTGGGCACAATACTTCTGTTTTGAGTATGCGCTTTAGAATTTGCTTTTCGTTCACGTCATTGTGTCCTATCCATGCAGCATATGTGCTTACACATTCTATTTTCTATTGATGTTGATGCTAGATTAATTCTATATTCTTCTTTCTTGGTGCTATATATTATGTTTTATGTTGATATTAATTCTATATCCGTGCATCATATATGCTTTACACATTATATTTCCTCTTGATGTTGATACTAGATTAATGCTATATTCTTCTTTCGTGGTGCTATATATTATGTTTTATGTTGAGCACATGGATGATAACATGCAACTTGTCTTTTAGATATCTTTTTATGGTTTCCTCTCCCCATTCAGCAGAAACATATTTCTCCTCAAGTCATACATATATGTACCAATGTTCAAACTGCTGTCTAAAGGAAAATCTTCTAGGATTAATTTGGTCACTTCTAATTGAGAACTCGGGTATTTTGGAAGTCATGAGAACATGAAGTTGGAAATAATCATTACTTACAAATTCAACTTGTGCTATGTAGTCTCATAAGAATCAGCCTTTGTACTTTAGAAAAGTTAATCTCAATTGTAAAGAGCCACTCTGGAATGTGCACACTTGGTATCCATATAGAACTTTTGTACATATAAATCTATATATTAAAACACAATTGTTTTTGAATCCTAGGGCTGACTAGGACAAGCTGACTAGGACAAACAAGTTGATAGAAGGATGGTTGAGATTTAATCTTGGGAAATCAATAGTTGAGATGAGAATTTGTGAAAATTTTATGAGGGAAAAACATTTCTTGGGAAATGAAAGTTTATGTGAAAATGAAAATTTTTTGGGGTATGAAAGTTTCTGGGGAATAGCAGAGTGCAATTAATGCATTTGGGGAAAAACTTTAACTTGCACTTAATGATGCAGATCGAATGTTGTGCAGATCGAATGATCTCACCCTTAACGTGTGGCCCACCTAATGATCTCTCCCTTAACGCGGGGCCCACCTGTCTCTTCGATGCATGTGGCATCTCTTATACATTTGACAACTGTTTTTGAATCTTAGGGCTGACTAGGATAAGCTGACTAGGACAAATGGGTTGATAGAAAGACGGCTTGGATTTAATCTTGAGGAATAAATGGTTGAGATGAAATTCTGTGGAAAGTTTTGGAGGGAAAAACATTTCTTGGGAAATGAAAGTTCATGGGGAAAGGAAATTTTTTGGGGAATGAAAGTTTCTGGGGAATAGCAGAGTGCAATTAATGCATTTGGAGAAAAAACTTTAAATTGCACTTAATGCTGCAGATCGAAGGCTCCCGCGCCCGCTAAATTTTATTCCGCTAATTTGTTGTTCCGCGCCGAATTTGTTGTTCCGTGTTGAAGGCGCCTACACCGAATTTGTTGTTCCGCATCGAAGGGGCCGGTGCCGCTAAATATTTTTACGCTATTTATTGTTCCACGCAATTTTGGCTATGTAAATAATTTTTTGGGGAACAAAGATTTCGCGGAGGGAAATCTTAAATGAACCGTGCCCGCGGGCACGGGTTATGACTAGTACTCATATAGACTAAGATTTTCTATATACCATAATTCTCTTAAATTTGAATAGTCTTTTAGATTCTTATTTATGGCAATTAATATTGATGATAATACGAAATAGTGGTAAATTCAGTACTAGTAACATACTTGTCTCAATCTTATAGCGCCACTCTAGAACATCCATATTCATGAATTTTTTTTCATACGCATACTTATATAGACTAAGGCTTTCTATATGACATCATCCTCTTTATGTAGAATCAGTTCTCTTGGTGGTCGCCAATCAGTTCGCATTTCTGATTGAGATTTTAGTTGGCTACAGAGCAAAACTTTGAGATAATGGCTCCAATTCAACGTTAAGCATCCATATCGAAAGTTGTTAAAAGGGCAGAGACAAACGGAAAAAGGATTATTTCCACAGGGGATATGAGAAAGGGTGGCTATGAGTATGTGCTTACGTAAGTATGAACCCAATGACTCTGTCAGGAGCTCCCTTTCAGGTCACATGGCTTCCAAATATTTCAACCAAATTTCCATCGAAATAAATAAGCCTTTGTCACAAATAGATGACCTAAACATCAATAACATTTTGTAAATGAAAAGATCATTTCAGCTGTCAACCCGACCTCACCCCTCAATGAGTAGATCCTAGATTCTTTTTTTTTGATACAACGGAAAGCTGTGAACCATTGACCTCCCATGAGGGAGGGAGGGGGATAACTGTTGAGTATTGGAATTCTCCCTACTTGGTGTTAATGATGAGCAAACATAAATACTTGTGACTAATCCCCTATTTGCAGTTAATCCATTGCCTAAGCATATCATGAAGATCTATTAGCAATGAATGTTACTCAAAGATCAATGAAAGCAAAGAAAGTGGATTGGATGATCAAAGATGCTGATTGAAGCTCCTAGAAGACTTCAAGCTCATACGTTGAAAAGAAGAGAGAGTTCTACAAGTGTAATCTTTGTTTTCTCTTCTAGTATGTAGCTTAGAAGTAGAACTATGTTGGAGCACACACAAATCTTCATTTCAGTCTTAGGAATTCATTAGATCAACTTTCCTTTGACTCAAATTCATTTCTATCAAGATTGTGCATCTATTGATCTCAACAGTCGACTGCTGAACAATTTACAGTCGCCTGTCTTAACACAGTCGACTGTGTTTTGTTCTACAGTCGCCTGTTATGCACATACTTATTTGGTTATTTTCTTGGGCTTCTAAGCTTTAACTCTATCAGGCGACTGCTGTACATTTCACAGGCATTTGTCCAAGTGACAGTCGACTGTGGTTTGTTAATCAGTCGCCTGTCTATCTTCAGCCCAAACCAATTCTCTGTTTTGATTAGGCCAGTCGACTGATGTTGTATTTACAGTCGACTGTCCAATGGCACAATCGATTATTAATGCTTTAATAGTCGTATGTCTTTTAGCCTCTCTAAAGACTCAACTCTCTGGACAATGTCAGGGTTTGTGACAGTCGTTTGTAGAAGGATTTACAGTCGCATGTTGGATTTACAGTCGACTGCCGTCTCTTCATCAGTCGCTTGTCCTGTATTCCCAGGCTTTTCTAGGATCTTATTGACTTACCCTCATTACGGACAGTTGCCTGTAGAAGGATTTACAGTCGTTTGTTGGTTTAACATTCGATTGTCTACTCCTTACCAGTCGACTGTCTACGTGGTAAGTTTCCGTAACACAGTTATGAATTCTCACCGATCCTCTGTCACAGTGCAGCAGTCGACTGTGCTTTGTTAAACAGTCGATTGTCGCGTGCGCAGATTCTATCGGTTGAGTTTTTCTTCACAGATTTCAAAGGGGTTTTGGGGATTCAGCTTGAAGGGTTTGAGAAACCTATAAAGAAGCCTCTATTGTTCCATTGAGAGGTTACTCACTCAAGCATCATTTGCTCAAACATTCAAGCTTTCATTCTTCCAAGATCAAAGCTCTCAAAACCCGAAAGCCCTAGAATTCCTATCTTTCATCTCTTGCTCTCCAACCTAGAACCAAAGAGAAATCTTCTAGGCATTTGGTGCAGTCAAGAGAAAGGGCGTTCCTCTCTTCCAAGAGAGTCATTCAACACACAACACACTCTCCTTTAAGTTCTACTTCAAGGCATATGTGATTGTAAGTTTTGTTTAATTTCATATTTCATAACTTTCGTTATTTGATTTACTCTTGGGTTGTGAGAGTGGTTTGCTTGCTCCCAAGTTGTGGGAGTCAAGGTCAATCGAGTGTACTTCGATTTCACTTGTAGGGTTGCTACACGTGGGTTTAAAGGAAACCTCAAGTTAGGGTTCTAACTTGAGTATCCGGTGGTATCCGGGTGGAGGGACGTAGGATTATCGGGAACAAGTCGGGAAGTGACTTGGGTAATCCGAACCCTTGAAACATCCTTGCGTTTGCATTGTTTCATTTTAGGGTTTTCTTTTATTTCGCATTTATTGTTGGTTAGGAATTTAATTTGGTGTAACTATCTTTTTAAATTGCATAAACACTATTCGACCCTCTTCTAGTGTTTTCCTCATAGCCAGATATCTTACAATAACCACTGGGCCAATTGGCCTGGGTTATCCCAGATTCTTTGGAAAGGGCAACTGTGTGCAATGAAGGCATTTTGCTGCAAAAATGTTGACCATCAACATTTATATGCTTTTTCTCGGTGACTAGAGATACATGCATATATACATGTTTGACAAATATATATCTTGCACGTTGATAACTAAGTTTTTAAATACATATTTGATAAAAGTTAACCTAATTTATGCATACATATATATTTGATTAAAAAATATTTTGTATAACATATGATAAAGATGGAAAGGGATGGCTAGATCACATATAAATTTGTTTGAAAAAAAACAAAAAGAAATTGATATAAATAAGTCACTAGAGAGACATAAATTTGTTTGAAAAAAGCAAAAAGAAATTGATATAAATAAGTCACTAGAGAGACTATTGAAATATTTTTAAAAAATAAATGAAAAAAGAATACGGCGAGACAAGTTGAAAAGTATTTCTGATGAAATGTGTGTTTTAACTATGATTTCACCTCAATTCCCTTGTCACATTGACAACTTTGAGAAGGTTCCGTAGACATGGTCAGCACATCATTATATTCAAGTAGATTAATGGTTTGTGTTAGTTGATACAATTGGATCCTGTGGATGATCAATGTAAAGTTTCGCTCCTCGGGTATCGTCACAATTGAAACAAGTGTATGCAGGTCTCGCATGTGCCAGTGACGACAATGTGGTGCAGTGCAGAAAATAATAAAACACTCAAGACATGACAAGTAACACAGTTGTAAAATAGAAAAAGACAATAAAATCTACACTACCACTGAAATGTAAATAGAACACTCACATGTCGCTAGGCTCAAGTCTCAACGTCCTGTACAGGAGGTCTGACTCCTTGTATTCAAGCGCCTCCGTATGATCCTGTGCGTCACCTAATGGGAAATAGAGGTCGCACCACGGCTCAATTGAGTAGACAATATCTAAACAAGAGACAGAAAAGTAAAGGTGCACAAAAAAGTGATGTGATAGTAACATAGATAATGGTGCAGAAAGAAAACATGTTATGATGATTAAAAAGACTGCAAACTACTGTAAAGTGTTACTCACTAAAGTGAACCAATTCTAGGCTGTGACCTATGAGAGAGAGTACGGTATGCAACACGCAGACCCTATTGAGACCGCAAGGGTGCTATCCCGGGCCAAGTCCAAAGAAGAAAGTACCGTACTGTAAGAGCTGCAACATTGTGGCGGGGGCTCCAGGACCCATCATGATGGCGGTTCCTATCTGTCCCTAAGACTTCAAGACCAATCTGAGTGATGGACGTTCCCTTCCCAACCAGAGGAGCTGAAGACAGGTCCCAATCGCTCCTGTACTTTCCAATCATAAGTTTTTCAAAACCCGGTGAGTTAAGCAGAATTAACCATTTATTAGTTTAGTGTCGTGATGTGAGTCAAGTTTAATATTAGTCGAACTGCGTAGTCAAGTCATGAGTTAACCTCAAGATAATCCACAGCCGTATGTGTAACAACTCAGTGACTGCGCAATTTAATCTCAATATTAAACTTCATGGTAGTAGCAAACTCAAGAGACAACATGATAATGAAACTGACACGTGGTAAAGTAAAGGCATGGATGTTTCTCATGTCATGATATTCCAACAATCGAGGAAACTAGCCGAGACCAACAATAATCCAAGGAACCAATGTTGGCACGCAATGGAAGCTACTAAACCTAACAAGAAGCAAAGAACCCAAAACAGTAAGTAAGGAAAGCCGGCCATAATCCACAACAAGCTAGTCGAAACCTAATAACAACCCAGGGACCCCAAAACATCAAACACGGGATTCAACCGAACCCAACAAGCAGCAAAAAAGCCAACCAAAACTCAACAACCAATAGAGAGCCCAAAGCCTCAAGCAAGGGAAGCCAACAACAGTAAGGAGGCCAACCCGCAAGCAAGGGGAACCAACAACAAGGAAAACCAACCAAACCCAAACAGTGAGCAGGGGAGCCAATAATAGCACGTACCCAAACCCGCAAGCATTAGACATCCCGAACCCAACCAATCAACAAGGGAACCCCAACCTGCAAGCACCCAAAGCCCTAGATAGCAAGTAAAGAAGCCACCCGGCCCAATGACAAGCAAAGAAATCCATATCGGCAAGCAAGAGACAACCAAACAACAAGAAGGAAACCTAGGCAGCAAGAATTGAAAACGGTAGTAAGGGGATAGAGTCTACCTGGAGATCGAAGCCGAAGAACCAAGAAATTTAAGAACCTCAGCCCAAACGGCGACAAAGGATCCAGCCGAACCCAATCAACGGCAGGAAACATCCAGCCACAAGTCCAGTCATCAAGGAACCACCAACCGCAAGCAAAAGGGAGACACATCACCCCGATTTCAGCAAGCAAGGGACAAACCGCAACCAAGGAGCCACCGAACACTAAAACCGCAAGCAATAAGATCAGCCGAACCATAAAATAGCGAGAGGAGGGACAGATCGTAAGCATGAAGAGCCACTGTACCTCAATCAACGAGGAAGAGGCAGATCGCAAGCAAGAGGAGACCCGAACCCCATTTCACGCAAGGAGGGACAGACATCAAGCAGAAGGGTCAACGAACCCAAATCAGCAAGGAACCCCAACAACAGCAGGCAAGGGGAACCCCGCGACTAACATGAGCAGCAGAAGGGCCACCGCAAGCAAATGGAGCCACGAACCCCAAACCGCAAGAAAAGGGGGTTTTATAGGGGCAGAGGAGACTTGAGGAGGACGAGGGAGAGAGGGCGAGGTGCTGCAAAGGACGGAAGGGCTCGTCACGTCGAATCGAAGGACGGAGGGGACTCCTTGTTGTTGCACGAAGAGAGGATGCGTCGTATTGAAGCGTCGAGAGCCACAGTGGGGGCACTTGATGCTGAGAGAGAGAGAGAGACAGAGGTGTCGAGTCGAAGAGGCCCATGCGGGCTTCGTGTCGTTGCCGCAAGCGTGCGAGAGGGGGAAGGACGCGATCGAAGCCCTCTTGGGCTTGGGCCCTGCATGAAAGAGAGATCGTGGGAGAGAAAGGGGAGGATGTGGGCTTTGGGCCTACTGCGGGCCGCTGGAAAAAACAAAAACAAAAATGAAAAATAAAAGAAGAGAGAGATCAAACGGGCCATTACAATCATTCAGACACTAGAAAAGGGGAAGAATAGCGTCTTTAAAGTAAATCAATAATATACCAAAGAGAGTTATCAATTTGAATCTTTATAACAACTAAACATTAATAAAATTTTAGCGAAAATAAAATGAGTATTCGCAAAATGAGTAAACAAGTAAACCAGAAAATGCAATCGTAAAGACAAAATGTATCATGATTCGGTCTTCATAACCTACTCCAGTCTCTAAGTTTCCTGCTTGGAATTTTCTACTATCACCTCTTGTCACCCCGAAAGAGAAACATTACAACTTGGCAAACATTATGTCAATTGCAAATCCTAATCTCAACAACCCTGAGATTAAAACCTCTCAAACCGAGAGCAACACCACCTCAACAGCCGAGAAAAAGCTTTGTAGAGAGAAAAAGATACAAACTCCTATGGCCGTGAATATACATGCTTATGAATTCAAAAGTGTTTTAAGGAGAAAGATTTCTATTATATGGGATAAAGAAATGAGAATTGAAGTTAGGGCTTTTGGTTTTAGAAAGATATGAATCAAAGCATGAGAATTTTCGACAAAATTTAGTGTTTTTTTGTTTTTTTCACATTCCTTGTATAAACACATGATAATAAATCCCTATTTATAGAGAAAAAATCTTAAGAAAAGAGTTTATCAAAATACACATTCTAATGACTAGTTAATTGCTAGTTTCTGAAGGTCAACGTAGCCAACAATAACTTTATTAGTCGACTAGTTAGCACTAAGGATCGACTAATGGTTCTCAGAAAAGCTAGGCTGGTCAACATTGTTAGTCGACTAGTAAAATCTATTGCTCGACTAGTAGCTTCTGTTAGTTGACTAAATTGAGCTTTGAAAAACTATTCTGAGTTTTATAATCTATTAGTCGACTAATAACAGTGGTTGGTTGACTAATGTTTGAGAAATTGGGTTGTAATGCTCTGATACACTAGTCAACTAGAAACCTATATTGGTCGACTAATAAACTTCCAAAATCACAGTTTTGAGTTGAAAACCTAGGGTTTTGATAAGGATTAAGTCCAAGATAATTCTAAGTCTTTAACATATGGTTTCATGTGTGTATGTGTATATTCAAGGTTTTACAAAGGTCTAGGATAAGTAAATGAAAATTACATGGTCAATAAAATTAGGATCTTGTTGTGCTCATTGATGTAGCTAATGTCCAAGTCCTTGTCATCCATTCTTGAGCTTATATATCAAGGCTCGATATATAATAGATGCACAAAACATATTAGTGCAAACATAATGTTTGATTATCATCAAAACATATATTGGGGCACTCCAATATATAAATTCTCTCGTTTTTGATGAAGACACACACACACACACACACACACACATATATAGAATAATGAGTATCGTACGCCATATGAGGCCTTGCCTCATATTCCCTCTCACACAAAGCAACCAAGTACAACAAAGTACAAGCCCATGTGGGCGTGTACTTGGTTGCTTTGTGTGAGAGGGAATATGAGGCAAGGCCTCATATGGCATATGATACCCATTATTCCCATATATATATATATATATAGTAATCTTCAAGTGCGAAAAAGCCCTTTTTGCACCGTGTGAAAAGAATATTATGAAATTTTTTGAAATTTTTTTGATGTTTAATTTATACAATTATATACCCCATGGAAAAAAATGGGTGAACCCTAGAGGGATTTGAGCACCCATCCACCAGTTACAAAATTAACGGTTTCAGAACGTGCGAATTTGTTGAAATGCCTTGATCGAAGACCAAATCGTATTATTTTTCAACCATTATTTTTTGAGTAGTGTATAACATAAAATGAAGGTGGAAAATTTTTTTGAAAAAAATTTCAAAAAAAATATTAAAAAACATTTCGCACAGTGCGGAATGTTCTCAATTGAAGATTTACATATATATATCAAAACCAAAAAATTTAAAATTTAAACAAATGTAAACATAATCTCTCTGAATTTAAACATACTCTCTTTGAAGTTGAGCATACTCCTAAATTGATGCTTCATTTTTGATTTTGATGCCTTATATCATTTCCCCCTCCCTTTGGCATCACCAAAATGAAGGGAGTAATACCAAATGTTGGTATCACTGGTATGGTTTTTGGGAGCCACATCAATCTGCATAAGATATGCTTTCTTTTTTATTTTGTGTGCTTAAAAAGATAATCATGAAACTTGGTACCTCTTTCATTTTGGATCCTTAGGCTTAGTCATTAGAAACACAAATCTATTTAGGATCGGATAGTCTAGAGTGCACATATGAATTATTTTTTGAATATGCACATTTTTGATAAAATTGTTAATATATGCATTTTTATCTCATTTATTCAAGTTTGTAGGAATCCAAATTCTTGTATCATGCAATTTATCAAGAGTAATGAGATTTTTTTATTGCTTGCATGTATATATAAATGCATGATTTCATTTAACTTGATTTTATAACAAAACATGTTTTTTGATTGTTATAACCTAATCCATGCTTAGAATTAGAAACATGCTGGCATGATAGTATTGTGCTTAAATTTTCTGTCTTTGTTGAATTTATCAACATTTTTTTGCAATCTCTTCATATTTTAATTTAATTGAAGTGATATTCTTATCTAGCTCTTTTATTCTCATATTTAATTCATGACATTTATTTTTAAGGAAAGAAATTTCTTTTTAAATATCATTGTTTTCTGTCATTAATTTTTCATTAGTCACATGAATATTATCTAAATTAGATACACACATGACATGTTCATTCTTTAATAGTTCATCTTCATTTTTAATGATTTGTACATGCCATTCAATTTCTTATATCTATCAAAAAGATCATTTAAGGCCGTCAATAAATCATTATCATCTGAATCAGCGTTTACCTCATCTTTATGTGTCATAAAACACATGTAAGTATTTTTGGATTAATCCTCCTCTTCATCGGAATCATCGGATGATGACTCTTCATGAGCTTCCTTAAGCATGTGTAATTTTTGATACGTCGATATTGCGGTCGACACACGGTTGAACTCGGTGTTGTCCAGAACACATCACAAGGTATTCATGGCTATGGAGTCGGAGGTTACTGTTCTCTCTCGTCATTTGCCCATTGAGAGAACGGAGTGATATGTTCGCTATAAGATGATTCCACGATATTTCATAGCTCCAAATTGACAGATTTGAGGTAGATCATCATCTTTCTCTTTAGTTACTAGTTTAATCTGGTGAACATTCGTGGTCGAGCTGTGGAGTGTCATTCGGAGAATTGTGAACTCATGGTTGATGCCATCCCTCTAGCTACTCTAATACCAAATATTAGATATTGTGGATGGTCCAATAGACACTAAAAGGGATGAAGAGTATCTTTAAAATACATTGATAAGATATCAAAGAGATTTACCACTTCGAATTCTTTATAACAATTAAATCTTAATACAGATTACAACGAAAATAACATAATAGTAATCAAAATAATAAAAATGAGTAAACAAGCAAAATAGACAATGCTATAATGGCAAAGACAAGATGTATTCTGGTTCGGTCTCCCTGACCTATTTCAGTCCTCAAGCTCATGACCTATTTCAGTCCTCAAGCTCATGCTTGAGAATTTCTTCTATCACCTTTTGCAAATTCGAAAGAGAGACCTTATGTTGAGTATTGGACTTCTCCCTACTTGGTGTTAATGATGAGCAAACATAAATACTTGTGACTAATCCCCTATTTGCAGTTAATCCATTGCCTAGACATATCTTGAAGATCAATTAGCAATGAATGACACTCAAAGATGAATGAATGCAAAAGAAGTGGATTAGATCATCAAAGATGGTGATTGAAGCTCCTAGAAGACTTCAAGCTAATACGGTGGATAGAAGAGAGAGTTCTACAAATGTAATCTTCTTTTTCTCTTCTAGTATGTAGGTTAGAAGTAGAGCTATGTTGGAGCACACACACATCTTCATTTCAGACTTAGAAAATCATTAGATTAACTTTCCTTTGACTCCAATTCATCTCTATCAAGAATGTTCATGCCATGATTTCAACAGTCGACTGCTGAACGATTTACAGTCGCCTGTCTTAAAACAGTCGACTGTGTTTTGTTCTACAGTCGCCTGTTATTCACATACTTAATCAGTTGATTTTTGGGCTATCTGAGCTTTAACTCTATCAGGCGACTGCTGTACATTTCACAGGTGTCTGTCCAAGTAACAGTCGACTGTGATTTGTTAATCAGTCGCATGTCTATCTTCAGCCCAAGATCATTCTCAGTTTGATCTGGCCAGTCGACTGATGTTGTATTTACAGTCGACTGTCCAAGGACCAGTCGACTGTAAATGCTTCAACAGTCGTCTGTCTTTGATCTTCTCTGAAGACTCTACTCTCTGGAAAATGTCAGGGTCTGTGACAGTCGCCTGTAGAAGGAAGTGCAGTCGCCTGTTGGATTAACAGTCGACCGTCTTCTCTTCATCAGTCGCATGTCCTGTATTCCCAAAATTTTCTGAGATTTTCTCAACTTATCCAGATTGCGGCCAGTCGCCTGTAGAAGGAATTACAGTCGCCTGTTGGATTAACAGTCGACTATCTTCTCTTCATCAGTCGACTGTCCACGTGGTAAGTTACCGTTTGAATTCTCACCTATCCACCCGACACAGTGCAGCAGTCGACTGTGTTTTGTTCAACAGTCGACTGTCGCGTGCGCAGATTTTATCCGTTGAGCTTTTCTTCACGGATTTCAAAGGGGCTTTTGGGAATTCTGTTTGAAGGGTTTGAGAAAACTATAAAGCCAGCCTCTACTGCTCCATTGAGAGGTTGACTCACTTGAGATTCATTTGCTCAAACATTCAAGCATTCATTCTTCCAAGATCAAAGCTCTCAAAACCCAAAAGCCCTAGAATTCCTATCTTTCATCTCTTGCTCTCCAACCTAGAACCAAAGAGAAATCTTATAGGCATTTGGTGCAGTCAAGAGAAAGGGCTTTCCTCTCTTCCAAGAGAGTCATTCAACACACAACACATTCTCCTTCAAGTTCTACTTTAAGGCATAGGTATTCCTATCTTTCATCTCTTGCTCTCCAACCTAGAACCAAAGAGAAATCTTTTAGGCATTTGGTGCAGTCAAGAGAAAGAGCTTTCCTCTCTTTCAAGAGAGTCATTCAACACACAACACACTCTCCTTCAAGTTCTACTTTAAGGCATATGTGATTGTAAGTGTTGTTTAATTTCATATTTCATAACTTTCGTTATTTGATTTACTCTCGGGTTGTGAGAGTGGGTTGCTTGCTCCCAAGTTGTGGGAGTCAAGGTCAATCGAGTGTACTTCGATTTCACTTGTAGGGTTGCTACAAATGGGTTTAAAGGAAACCTCAAGTTAGGGTTCTAACTTGAGTATCCGGTGGTTTCCGGGTGGAAGGGACGTAGGATTACCGGGAACAAATCAGGAAGTGACTTGGGTAATCCGAACTCTTGAACCATCCTTGCGTTTGCATTGTTTCATTTTGGGGTTTACATTCATTCCACATTTATTGTTGGTTAGGAATTTAATTTGGTGTAACTATCTTTTTAAATTGCATAAACACTATTTAACACCCCTTCTAGTATTTTCCTCATAGCCAGAGACCTTACACCTTACACCTTGACAAACACCATTGCCAGTTGTAAATCCTAATCTCAACAACACTGATATTGGAAACCTTTCAAACTGAGAGCAACACCACCTCAACAAGCGAGGTAAAGCTTTGTAGAGAGAAAAAGATACAAACTCCTATATCATTGAATATATGTGCTTGTGAATTTAAAGGTGGCTAAGGAGGAGTTCTATTCTATGAAATAGATAAATGGAGAATATAAATTAGGGCCTTTTGGCTTTAGAAAGATAGGAATTCAAAACTTGAGAATTTTAGGCAAAATTGGGAGTTTCTTTTGTTTTTCTTTTCATATTCCTTGTGTAAACACCTGAGAATAAATCCATATTTATATAGTGGAAATGCTAAGAAAAGAGTTTACCAAAATACCCCTTCTAATGGCTAGTTTTGAAGGTCAACGTAGCCAATGATAATTTTATTAGTGGACTAGCAAGAACTCATGATTGACTGGTGGTTGTCAGAAAAACTGGACACTGGTCGACTAAACTGAGTGGTGACAGACTAGTCTGAGTTTCTGTAATCTATTACTCAACTAATAACTATGGTTGGTTTACCAATGCTGAGAAACTAGGTTGTGATACTCTGATATACTAGTTGACTAGAAACCTACATTGGTCGACTAGTAAACCTCTAAAAGCACAATTTTGAGTTGGAAACCAAGGATTTTGATAAGGATTTAGTTCAAGATAATTCTAAGTCTTTAACCTATGGTATCATGTGTGTATGAATATTTTCAAGGCTTTACAAAGATCTATGACAACTATTGAAAATTACATCATTCAATAAAATTACAATTTTGTTGCGCTCATTGATATCGCTAGTGTCCAAGGTCTTGTCATCTATTCTTGAGCTTACGTATCAAGGCTTGAGATACTCATCTTCTAGTAGCTGCACATTAGTGCAAACATAATATTTCATCATCATCAAAACATATATTGTGACACTCCTATATCCACCGGATACTGCAAGAATGTTCTATTGAAAGTTGTAATCTAAATCATTATTATTGTTTTTAATCTTTTCTTAAAGATAAATATTCTTTTTAATCATATAATGCATAAACCCTGTCATGGATGCTTATTACTAATATTGTTATGTGCTCTTCCTCTACCAGTCTACACTGTCCATTTTTTTACATGTTCTGCATTAGCAGTTCCTAATGTTGTACATGAATGGTCATCACAGGTGAAATGCTGGCAGATCAGGCGCCAAACGAAGGCTCCTCAAGCTGCAGGTGCCATCCATACTGATTTTGAAAGAGGTTTTATATGTGCAGAGGTATTTCTCTTCTCATAATTTGAACTTTAAGAAGTAGACTGGAATTCTTTTTCAATAAGATATTTTTCCTTGATTAAAAAAACTCTAGCCTGTTTATGATCTGTTTATTAGTTGAAATGGTGCGAAATATGATTTTTTTAATTAAATGAAGTTTTAGATAATGTTAGGAAACATATTGAATTATGGGAGTCAAGGGGATTTTGAAGTTCTCTCTCAATTCACGCACCTGCGTGCGCACACGCACACTCTCTCTGCCAGCTTGACTTAGATTGGGATGCATGCATGGTGTTTGCAGACAAAAGGGAAGAAGAAATGGAAAAAACAAGTACGGAAAAAGAAAAATTAAAAAAACGAATAAAGATGAATAAATAAACAAATAAGAAGAATAACCCGAGGAAGGAATAAAGGGTCTGAACATGAGATGAAAAGATAAGGGAAAAAAGAAACTTATTAATGAAATCGCAGAACTTTTTATCATTTGATGTTATTTGAATTTTCGCTTTAGGTCTTTCCATCTTCTAGAAAGAGTCTTCCCCTAAAGAGCCAAATGGAATATAATGATTTCAAAGTCATATTTTTGGTGCTCCATTGCAAATTTTAACATTATTTCTTGGTAGATTCTGATAGGTTTTTCTCGGGTTTTGATGGATAAAAATAGGATTTTATGTGGAAAGATGAGATTTTTAGGGTAAAGGAGGGATTTTTAGAGCTAGAAAGTGGATTTGGGGTGGAAAGTTGATGATTTTATTGATAATAAACTGCTATAAAAAGGAATACAAAGATAAATTGAGTTTTTTCGAGAGGAACTCGCTCTCCTAAGCTGCCAATTTGATAGGGTGATTGCTCTATCTAACAAAGAGGGAATTTCTCAACCTCTAACAAGTATTTTCTCTAGATTCAACATACACTTTCTAATTCCTCTAGCCATATATAAATAGTTATCAGAATTTTAAAAAATTACAAAAATATCCCCAGACACTGAAAATTACAAAAATGCCATTGAAAACCGAAAATTACGAAAATCCCAAAACTTCAAAATTTCATACCTGCGTTTTCAGGATGCAGCCCCATCATAACTCCGCCCACGAAGAACCAAGTTGTCCTCAAGGTGGTGTCATGAAAACCATATGCATGCTGCTCCAAGTGGTGGTGGTCCTCTTCCCCTGGCTCCTCAACCAAATCATACTCGTCTACCATCAACTACTGAAGTGTGCAGTCGCGACACCAATGTCCAGTAGTAAATTTCTCATCGCAGCAGAAGCACAATCCCCTAACCTGTTTGTCACGCATCTCAGCCTCCGTCATTTTCTTGAGTTGTCCCACCAGTAATGGCTCATTGATCTGCCCCTTGCTGAACTAGTACCCACTGACAGTGCCTTCTGCCCATCCACCTTAACCTGATTGCGAAAAGTGGATCCGCTCTAGGCCTCTTAGACATCCGCTCTTCTATGAGACGGTCCTCTACCATCTGAGTCAAGTCTATCCATCAGTCCCATAGCTGCTGTATACGGAATTCTGTTCGTTTGTTCGCTTTGAGCCCCTTCATGAAGCTTCCCTCTAAAGTCTCATCCGGTATTCCTCTCACCCATCCCGAAAGCACATCGAACTTCTCCCTGTACTATCTCACGGTCTCATCTTGCCTGAGTTAGCAGCTGCTCCTGCAAGTTTCTGCCAAGAGTGTCTAAACATGCCCATCAAGCAATCCTTGAGCTTATCGAATGAACGAAAACGACACCGCTATTCCCTCCGCTAGAACCAAGAAAGCACATTCCCTTTAAAACAGATGCTAACCGCCTTTAATTTTTGCCTCTCCGTCAGGCGTGTTACTCTAAAGAATCTCTCAGCTCAGTAGATCTAACCGTAAGGGTCATCCACTAGACTGATGACATCTTCAGCTTTCTCACCCTATCATCAATCCCAAGTCTCTTTTGACCTGCTCGTCATCCTGTATGTCCATAATAAGGAGTATGATAATTGTCGTCTAGTATCTCCATGCGTCGCCCATGGCCCCTCGACGGGCCGTCACGTTTATCTTCATTGCCGACCCAGTAATCCTCATCTGAAACAGTCTTTAACATCATACTCAAGGCCTAGGTCCTCGTCATAATCATCCCAAAATTCCTCATCGTAGGCCTGAAGTACTCAACGTATTTGCCTCTCAGCCGCAAACCGAGATCAATGACGCCCATGGATCTCTTTCAAGCCTTCCTCAAGATCTTGAAGCGGCCCAAAATCATCATCGGGATCTCGACGTTCCGTCGAGAAACCGGAGGTCCTTGGCAGGCCAGTCGAGGCCATGTGGCCCCCTATTGTGCTGCAAGGAGGCCGCAAGGGCCCTGGCGGCCTTGCAGGGCTTTGGCATGGCCCTGCAGGGCTCTGCTGGAGCCTTGCAGGGGCGTCTGGGGGCCTCGAGGCCCTTGACGGCCATGTCGGGGCTCGCCAGCCCTATGCAAGGCTACGCAGGGGTCGGCGAGTTCTTGGGACTGGTAGATGGGCCCGTCCCTGTAATCCTTGTCGTCTGTCGCTTCCTCAAATACTTGGTCTGCGTCGGAGAGCAATACTTCGACGAATTCTCCTTTTTCTTTTTTCCTTTCTTCAAAGTTTTTGGCGTTCGTCCTAGATCGGGATTGTCGTCTAACTCTGAAGTCTTCGTCGCTTTTAGATCCAAAAGTTGTTGTGTTAGGGTTTGCATGAAAGCTCCCAATTTCGCATCCAACCTTGCATCCAACCTTGCCTCCGACGCCCTCAATTCTTCTTCGATCGATGTCATAACATCAGATCTGAATGACGTTAGGTTTTCTTCCACATATTTCTTTAGATCCGCCGCCTTGACATCGAATTTCTCATCCAAAAGTTCCACCTTTTTCGTTGTCACCGCCGTCGCCATGTATCGTAGTGCTATGATACCACTTGATAGGGGTTTCTTGGATTTTGATGGATAAAATAGGATTTTTTGATGGAAAGATGAGGTTTTTAGGGTAAAGGGGGGATTTTTAGCGCTAGAAAGTGGATTTGGGATGGAAAGTTGATAACTTTATTGATAATAAACTGAAATAAAAAGGAATACAAAGATAAACTGAGTTCTTTCGAGAGGAACTCGCTCTCTCAAGCCGATTCAAGAGGTTTGCCGCGCTTTCCAACAAAGAGAATGTATCAGCCTCTAACAAGTTTCTTTTCAAGATTCAACATACACTCTTTAATTCTCCTAGCCTCATATACATATTAATCAGAATTTAACAAAATTACTAAATTACTCATAGACACTGAAAATTACAAGAATGCAAGAATGCCCCTGAAAACTGAAAATTGCGATAATGCCACCAAAGGTTCAAAATTCCATGTCTGCCCTTTCAGGATGCGGCCTCATCAGATTCTTGGATGGAAGTAAAAATGGTTCAGGTGATGAAAGATAATCGTGACAATCATATATGTTTTCAAAACATAAATTGTTATAATATTTGAGTTTTCTTACTGTTTGTGTCATAAAATTTTTATTTGGGTACTACTGCTTTGTTCTTACCAACTCAGTACCATATAAACTAAATTTTAAATTTGCTTTTGATAAAGTGATAATGTTCTATCTAGTGTCTTGGTGGCAGAATTTTTTATTACTTTATGGCATTGATCTTCCAATGTTAATGATACATATTATTTTGGCATGTTGAACCGATCTATATTTAATCTCGATCATATAGACCTTTTTCCTCCATTGCTAGTGTATAAATGTCGAAATTTATTTGAAAGTTGGGTAAGGTTTAAGGTCCGAACGTGGTTATCGAACTATCTCCAAAACTAATTAACACAATATTAACCTGACGATGATTGCTTTGTGGATAATCTAGATGAACCAAAAACTTTTCTTGTGACGGTTGCAAAGAAAAGGTTTGAATTGGCAACAGTAGTAATCAATGGAAAAAAAATCCTTGGGAGGGATCCCTACTTTAAAATCTGACAAAAAGGTGCAAGCACATGCCTGAATTTGTCCCGACTGGATGGTTTGGGTTGAGATTTCGAGCCATGTTCACATGCAGTTTACATTCAACTTTGCATCAAACACATTCCGCCCCGATTTTATAGAGCGGACTTTTTAACATGTTTATTATTAGGGAAGAATGACCGTGTGGAGCACAGGTAACTGTGAATACACAAAAAAAAACAATTTCCCCTTATTTTTAATTTTTTTAGGGCTGTTGAACACTTCATAGATGATCACCACACCAAAATTCAAATGAATCTAATGTTATTTGACCTTGAATCTAACCGTTACAAATTTAACGGTGTCAGAACAATACAGATTTTTGCAGCGGGTGGCTCAAGGGTCAAATACGCTTAGGGTTCACCTATATTTGGGGTTTTGCGGGTTTTAGAATGTGTACATCAATTCTACAAAATTTTTTGAATTTTTCGAAAAACAGTAAGGGAAATGAGTTTTTTGTAGGCGTGCACAGGTACCTTATTTGTGCATGTCCACAGGTACATAGTGCCGTTATTATTATTGTTTTTTTGTTTTTACTCCTGTTTCTGGTGTATACTCATTAGAATTGTTGCGACACTACTAACGAGTCACAATTGAATGAACAGCCTTTGACTGTAAGGAGCACCTTTGCTCTGAGTGCTAATGGTTCTAATGAAGTTAAAAAAATGACCCTATCTGACTGCCCTTCTTTTTAGAATACTTGGAGAAGCTTTTGCTGTTTTCATCATTTTAACACTTGGTGATCGGTAATACATGTCGCACAGGATGACGACTTGATGCCTTTTACGTATTAATATGTACAGGTTATGAAGTTTGATGATCTGAAAGAGCTGGGCAGTGAATCAGCAGTTAAGGTATATCCTATGTCACTTGACCACTCTGTTGTAGTTGATGCGTGCAATGCCCCACTGAATCTCAATGGAAGCATCATCCATTTTTTCCCCCTGGTTTTCTGGTCACAGGCTGCAGGCAAGTACAGGCAGGAAGGAAAGACGTATGTAGTTCAAGATGCAGACGTTATTTTCTTCAAATTTAATGTTTCTGGGGGCGGAAAAAAGTAATCTGATCGCACTAAGGGTGAACGATGTCATTTCCAAATATATGCTTCCTATGCTCTGTTCCTATTAGCTCCCCAACGATTACTGCTTTATTGCCTCGAAAGTGAAGAGTTGAGTTCTGTAGCCTATATTTTTAATTTTTGTTGATAACTATAAGTGAAACCAGTTTTATATTGGAGATATGTACATCAAGGCAAAGTTTTGATCACTGCATAGTTAAGCTTGCTGGACGTATTAAAATCAATCTCCAATTCCCAGCTGCAGTTCATATGAGAAATGAACTGCGTGATAAATGAATGTTTGGAATCTGTGTTCTTTTCAACAGTTTTTACATAATTCAATGAGCTATGTGCTGATTGAATTTTAAAGAAGTGCTCAGGTTGTACAAGGTCTGCTTACTGGTTCATTGCGCTCTTGTTGGACTGAGAAATCCTTTGCAGTATGATGCTTTGGTAGACTGCCGCATATTGTTGCCATCTGGTGGAAACTGGAAACTGCTAGCTTGAATCTCCGGGACTTTTTTGCGAGTTTTAAGTTAACATATAGCATTTCAAAGCGGAATGCAAATTATTTGGTATCACTGTGTCTTTTAGCTCGCTGGCTCAGATATTCTGCCAAAATTTCTTCTATCGGCAAGGGATTGAATCTACTCTTGTTTGATGCTTCCGAATTCTTGTATCCGCCCAACACATTTTTAAGCGTGTTGTTGAGGCATATTTAGTAGACGATCTGTGTGTGCTTTGTGAGGCATCATTGATTTAAATTTTTTTTAAGGGACTAAAAACTTTTTGCCAAATCAAACGCATTTAATGTGAGAAGCATCCGTGGTGAACTGAAGCCAGAAGCCAGCCAGACGCTTGTTCTAGTTAGTTTTTGGGCCCATCACAAAATTTCAAAAAACTGGCCACATGTAGTTGCATGTGCGGAGGGCTAGTTCATTTTAAGAGGAGATAACATCATTATGACTATGCTTTAGTCTGGTTAACCAAAAACAGTCAGGAATACGTACAATTTTTGAATAAAAGACACAAAGTAAAAATATTTATGGAAATTGACCAATTTTTGAATAAAAGACACAAATTAAAAATATTTATGGAAATTGACCGGGAAAAAATTTAATTAGACCGGGAAAAAATTTAATTAGCGAAATCGACCAACTTTTAGCCAAGTCAACGCCCATGGAATGACTGGCCGTGTTTCAAAATGGCCGCACATAGTAACTACAGCCAAATCGTTTGGCCGCACTTGCCATGTGCGGCCAAATCGTTTGTAGTATTTTTTTTGGCTTTTCTTATGCCTACAAAGATTTAATTTGCATATAAGTATGTACAGAATTGGCCCACAAGAGGGTGTCCTAGTGATAAGTCATTCCACTCCAAAGCCAATGGTTGCGGGGTTCGAGGTCTATGGCTGCCGTGACTTGGTAGTTATTGTGGAATTTATTGTGGAATTATTTACCCTGTGGCTACATCTCCCCTCTCGGACTAACTCGGGGGGCCGTTGGAGGCACGGCGGTGGTTGACTCGGAAAAACGCGCAAGTGCACGCCTTCCGCTCCCAAGCGTAGGAGCGTCAATGCAATATAAAAATAACCGGTGAGTACCGGGTCGGATCACAGGGACAAGTCGTTCTACGTTCACAAAATTGATCGATAATGAAAAATAAAGTGTTTTACAACAATCTCAATTAACAGTGGATGAGTGGTAAAAGTGTGGTGAAAAATGTGAGGAAACTAAAATCCTATCCTATGCACTAGGGGTGGAGAGCCGAATCGGCAAGTAACGAGGAGGACTCATGTGGTGTGCATGTGAATGAGGCAGTGGGCGCAAGAAATCATCCCCAAATATAACTCAATTGATCTCCCGGCTAAGGGAGCTCAATCGGAAAATACGGCATTTCATCGAACAAGTGGGGTGCAATAAGTAGTGAATGAAACCCATTGAGTAATAGACAATAAGCGCATTAGAGAGGGTCCGCTAGGATAATCCTCTTCTTGGATTTCCCCTTAGGGTTCCAATAAACAAAGCTAACTCAAGTTTCATACACTAATTTAGAAAATAAAATGTGATAGAGATGAATTTTACAACCCAAGCAACCAACAATCACCAAACACAATTACACAAGAGAGATCTAGACATTCATAATGAAAAAGGAGACGTTTTTACTCAAAATCAATCATCCAATTACAATGTAAAACCCTAAATCAAAACACAAGAAGTTGGAGAAATTTCACCCAAGTGTCACTCCAAGATGGAAATCCTCCTCTCCCAAATGCTCCTCCAAGCTCCAAGCTTCATCCATGGCCTCTTCCCCTAGCCAAGCCCTTTGGGGAAGAAGAACCCCCAAGAAAAACAGCAAGAAAAACAAAAAAAACGAAGCTCCCCCCACCCAAAAACGTCTTCAGCCCAGGAAATAACAGAACACAATTCATTTCAGGCCCCTGCTCTATTTTTCTTCTTCCTTTTTCAATCAAACCCGAAATCCGGGCCCAAAAATAATATCTTTGCAAACCGGGGGGCGGGATTAAATTTTCCGCTGTATATTTTTTTCTTCTTTCCAGAATGTACAGAAATGACATTCTAGCTCCAAAAATCTCCAAAAAATAGCTAGAAAATCCTAAAAATTCTGAAAAAATTCCAGAAAATCCAAAAAAATCCCAGGAGTACCTGAAAAATAGGAGAAGTGGAAATTAGTCCATATGATGTGAAAATAAATATAATGACTTATATAACCAAATATTGACTTCTAAAAATCATATAAAATAACCTATTGCTCAAATAATTCTCAAAATTTGTCGATATGATCAAAATAATACCAGGAGCATGTGAAAAATAGTAGGAAGCCAATAAGTACGATAAAAACCGTATTTTGTGCCAAGAATGAGAGTAAGCCCTAAAATTGATATGAAATGAAAATATACCCAAAAGAGCACGATTAAGTGTAATCTTTAGCACAAAATGAGGATAGTTAGGGGGTATAAATATACACTTTTTACTCCGAATCACACCCCCCAACTAGCTTTTTGCTAGTCCCTAGCAAAATATGCGATAAATTCGGATTAAATTGAAAAACATGCACCAACTTCACGATGTCATCATGGCATACTCCAAAATGGGATTTCCAAATGATTCCAAAGCCAATATACCCAATGTATGAAAACAAACAACAAATGATACTCCCCTCGATCCAATGCAACGAAAAGTGAAGTAATAAGCACAGTATCACACGTATCGGAAAATATCACGATGTCAAAATTTCCAATTTTCAGGAAAATGGCCAAAACAAAAAAAATTCCTCTAAGTTGTGGGAGATGAGATTGCATCACTCATGCGGCTTATTCTTTCATTTTTTTCATTCATTTTTCTTTTCTTTTCCTTTTTTTTTGTTTTTTTTGTTTTTGATATTTATGTTTTGCATTCACGCGATAACGCCATAAATGCAAACACCGGCACATTTGCATACACGCGATGACGCTATATATGCAAATGGATGGAATGATCTCCTAAATCTCATTTTTGGCGTCCTCCCCAATGTTTCGTGGGGCACCTGCTACTCAATTCGATTAGAAAGAAACATTCACTTATACTAACTTTTTTTTCATTCCAACATGAATTAGCAACTCATCCACCCACTCCTAAGAAGAAAACAAAGCATGCACAATTGGCCAAATCCAATCCAATTAAAAACTACACCATTCATCCCAACACATGCAATCACTTACACCAAACTTTTCTCAAATTATCTCAAAAAGAGTATCACAACATATGAAATAGTTTCATACATGGCATATTAGCATTCGACTCCAAAATGGAAAAGAAATTAACACATGCCAATCCAACATCAAAAAGTTGATACCAAAATGATAATCCGAAAAATTTGCATGACATGAAAGCATGTAGGGACTAAGCACAAAGAAAATGGCGTATGGGCAAGGAGGCCAAAATATGATATGCAATGAAATTCATGGAATGAGGCGAAACATGGAGGAATCTCAAAAAAAAATTTAACACCAAAATCCTAACAAATCTAAAGATTCTAACACTCTCCCCCCAACTTAAAATAAACATTGTCCGCAATGTTGGGAGAGTACTAGATCTTAGCAAAAGATCCTAGAAAAGAGAAAAAAATACGAAAGCAAACATGCTAAAGCAAACTAACTAATTTTATTTATTTACACTACTTAAAGGAAAGAATACACCTTAGCAAATGGCGGATCCAAAATTTCCATCGGCGGTGGCAATTGTTCCAACGCTCCTTTCATTTCCTCCGCCAATGCTCCTCGGCTAAACGTGGCAATGGCGGCCACGTACACAACCCCAAGCATCTCCTCAAAGTGTGTACCTATATAAGGAAGGAGACGGGTTGTGTAAGAGAGAGATGGTGACACATTCCCAAAAAAAGAATTCCACACATAATCATCAATAAAAAATACGGAATGAAAAGTATGATGAATGTGTAAGAAAACTCCCTGGATGGTAGAAAGTGATGTGGTTTGAAGTTCATCCCCGCGGTATTCAATATCAATCAGGGGAGGAAGAGATATCTCCATAGAAACCACCGAAGGAGAGGGAAGCTCGGGATCCATGATAGCATGTGGTATAAACTCATCCTCGCTTGCCTCTTCTTCGGGCTCATCAATACAAGAACAATCCTCCTCGCCCACTTCACTCCCAAGTGTGCGCGCGATCGGCTCCTCTATCTCCACCATGTCAACAACCAATTCTTCAACAACTATTTGACACTGCACAGCAGAAATAGTAGGTGCCAACAAGACAATTTCCTCCACCCGCTCAACCAACTCCTCCATGCCAACACTTGGTTTCTCAACTACTACTTGGCATGGGACACTCAATTCTTCAATTACCGGTGGGGTGAGATCTAAAAGATCTTCTTCATTCGGGGCTTGGTGGACCAAAACTTCATGTCTTGGCTCATTTGGAGTCGCAACCAATATGTGATCTTCCTCCTTATAGGACTCCAAATAACGCCAAGCCGCATTCTCATCCATGTCCAAAAAGTGACCGTTGTCCAACAAATCCACAAAATCATGCGTCTCCGGAAACAGACCCTCCAAGAAGAACCCAAGAAGACGCACCCTGTCAAATCCATGATGTGGACAACCGTACACCAACTCTGAAAATCGCGTCCAAGCCTGAATAAATGTCTCACCGATGCGCTGACCAAAGTTCACAATTCTTCCTTGCCATGTTTTGGTCCTGTAAGATGGAAAAAACTTCATACAAAATTTTAGCTTTAGTACAGGCCAAGATGGAATAATATGAGAGATATAAACTTTAAACCAATTTAATGCACTACCATCCAAAGAATATGGAAAGAATTTAAGATAAAACTTTTCTGCACATGTGTTCCCATCAAAATGAAGCTTGCAAGCACTCTCAAACTTCTTAATATGTAGGTAAGGACTCTCCGCATCCTTACCGAGGAATCTCGGTAGGGATTTGGTCACCCACATGTCAAACCCAAGAGAGTTTGAAGTACTTGCCATTTTTGAAAAAAAGCAAAAACAAACAATCAAAAAGACTCAAAAAAAAGCGTAAAATAAATAAGGATGAACAATAAGTGAAAGATGAAGAATTGAAAAAGACTCACACTAAAAGATAGTAGTATCACACTAAAACTTTCAACATCGATCAAAAAATGCTAATAATAGAAACCGTTGTCCCCGGCAACGGCGCCAATTGGTTGACTCGGAAAAACGCGCAAGTGCACGCCTTCCGCTCCCAAGCGTAGGAGCGTCAATGCAATATAAAAATAACCGGTGAGTACCGGGTCGGATCACAGGGACAAGTCGTTCTACGTTCACAAAATTGATCGATAATGAAAAATAAAGTGTTTTACAACAATCTCAATTAACAGTGGATGAGTGGTAAAAGTGTGGTGAAAAACGTGAGGAAACTAAAATCCTATCCTACGCACTAGGGGTGGAGAGCCGAATCGGCAAGTAACGAGGAGGACTCATGTGGTGTGCATGTGAATGAGGCAGTGGGCGCAAGAAATCATCCCCAAATATAACTCAATTGATCTCCCGGCTAAGGGAGCTCAATCGGAAAATACGGCATTTCATCGAACAAGTGGGGTGCAATAAGTAGTGAATGAAACCCATGTGAGTAATAGACAATAAGCGCATTAGAGAGGGTCCGCTAGGATAATCCTCTTCTTGGATTTCCCCTTAGGGTTCCAATAAACAAAGCTAACTCAAGTTTCATACACTAATTTAGAAAATAAAATGTGATAGAGATGAATTTTACAACCCAAGCAACCAACAATCACCAAACACAATTACACAAGAGAGATCTAGACATTCATAATGAAAAAGGAGACGTTTTTACTCAAAATCAATCATCCAATTACAATGTAAAACCCTAAATCAAAACACAAGAAGTTGGAGAAATTTCACCCAAGTGTCACTCCAAGATGGAAATCCTCCTCTCCCAAATGCTCCTCCAAGCTCCAAGCTTCATCCATGGCCTCTTCCCCTAGCCAAGCCCTTTGGGGAAGAAGAACCCCCAAGAAAAACAGCAAGAAAAACAAAAAAAACGAAGCTCCCCCCACCCAAAAACGTCTTCAGCCCAGGAAATAACAGAACACAATTCATTTCAGGCCCCTGCTCTATTTTTCTTCTTCCTTTTTCAATCAAACCCGAAATCCGGGCCCAAAAATAATATCTTTGCAAACCGGGGGGCGGGATTAAATTTTCCGCTGTATATTTTTTTCTTCTTTCCAGAATTTACAGAAATGCCATTCTAGCTCCAAAAATCTCCAAAAAATAGCTAGAAAATCCTAAAAATTCTGGAAAAAATTCCAGAAAATCCAAAAAAATCCCAGGAGTACCTGAAAAATAGGAGAAGTGGAAATTAGTCCATATGATGTGAAAATAAATATAATGACTTATATAACCAAATATTGACTTCTAAAAATCATATAAAATAACCTATTGCTCAAATAATTCTCAAAATTTGTCGATATGATCAAAATAATACCAGGAGCATGTGAAAAATAGTAGGAAGCCAATAAGTACGATAAAAACCGTATTTTGTGCCAAGAATGAGAGTAAGCCCTAAAATTGATATGAAATGAAAATATACCCAAAAGAGCACGATTAAGTGTAATCTTTAGCACAAAATGAGGATAGTTAGGGGGTATAAATATACACTTTTTACTCCGAATCACACCCCCCAACTAGCTTTTTGCTAGTCCCTAGCAAAATATGCGATAAATTCGGATTAAATTGAAAAACATGCACCAACTTCACGATGTCATCATGGCATACTCCAAAATGGGATTTCCAAATGATTCCAAAGCCAATATACCCAATGTATGAAAATAAACAACAAATGATACTCCCCTCGATCCAATTCAACGAAAAGTGAAGTAATAAGCACAGTATCACACGTATCGGGAAATATCACGATGTCAAAATTTCCAATTTTCAGGAAAATGGCCAAAACAAAAAAAAATTCCTCTAAGTTGTGGGAGATGAGATTGCATCACTCATGCGGCTTATTCTTTCATTTTTTTCATTCATTTTTCTTTTCTTTTCCTTTTTTTTTGTTTTTTTTGTTTTTGATATTTATGTTTTGCATTCACGCGATAACGCCATAAATGCAAACACCGGCACATTTGCATACACGCGATGACGCTATATATGCAAATGGATGGAATGATCTCCTAAATCTCATTTTTGGCGTCCTCCCCAATGTTTCGTGGGGCACCTGCTACTCAATTCGATTAGAAAGAAACATTCACTTATACTAACTTTTTTTTCATTCCAACATGAATTAGCAACTCATCCACCCACTCCTAAGAGGAAAACAAAGCATGCACAATTGGCCAAATCCAATCCAATTAAAAACTACACCATTCATCCCAACACATGCAATCACTTACACCAAACTTTTCTCAAATTATCTCAAAAAGAGTATCACAACATATGAAATAGTTTCATACATGGCATATTAGCATTCGACTCCAAAATGGAAAAGAAATTAACACATGCCAATCCAACATCAAAAAGTTGATACCAAAATGATAATCCGAAAAATTTGCATGACATGAAAGCATGTAGGGACTAAGCACAAAGAAAATGGCGTATGGGCAAGGAGGCCAAAATATGATATGCAATGAAATTCATGGAATGAGGCGAAACATGGAGGAATCTCAAAAAAAAATTTAACACCAAAATCCTAACAAATCTAAAGATTCTAACACTCTCCCCCCAACTTAAAATAAACATTGTCCGCAATGTTGGGAGAGTACTAGATCTTAGCAAAAGATCCTAGAAAAGAGAAAAAAATACGAAAGCAAACATGCAAAAGCAAACTAACTAATTTTATTTATTTACACTACTTAAAGGAAAGAATACACCTTAGCAAATGGCGGATCCAAAATTTCCATCGGCGGTGGCAATTGTTCCAACGCTCCTTTCATTTCCTCCGCCAATGCTCCTTGGCCAAACGTGGCAATGGCGGCCACGTACACAACCCCAAGCATCTCCTCAAAGTGCGTACCTATATAAGAAAGGAGACGGGTTGTGTAAGAAAGAGATGGGGACACATTCCCAAAAAAAGACATCCACACATAATCATCAATATAGATAACGGAATGAAAAGTATGATGAATGTGTGAGAAAACTCCCTGGATGGTTGAATATGATGTGGTTTGAAGCTCATCCTCGCAGCATTCAATATCAATCAGGGGAGGAAGTGCTATCTCCATAGAAACTACTGAAGGAGAAGGAAGCTTGGGATCCATAATAGCATGTGGTATAAACTCATCCTCGCTTGCCTTTTCTTCGGCCTCATCAATACAAGAACAATCCTCCTCGCCCACTTCACTCCCAAGTGTGCGCGCGATCGGCTCCTCTATCTCCACCATGTCAACAACCAATTCTTCAACAACTATTTGACACTGCACAGCAGAAATAGTAGGTGCCAACAAGACAATTTCCTCCACCCGCTCAACCAACTCCTCCATGCCAACACTTGGTTTCTCAACTACTACTTGGCATGGGACACTCAATTCTTCAATTACCGGTGGGGTGAGATCCAAAAGATCTTCTTCATTCGGGGCTTGGTGGACCAAAACTTCATGTCTTGGCTCATTTGGAGTCGCAACCAATATGTGATCTTCCTCCTTATAGGACTCCAAATAACGCCAAGCCGCATTCTCATCCATGTCCAAAAAGTGACTGTTGTCCAACAAATCCACAAAATCATGCGTCTCCGGAAACAGACCCTCCAAGAAGAACCCAAGAAGACGCACCCTGTCAAATCCATGATGTGGACAACCGTACACCAACTCTGAAAATCGCGTCCAAGCCTGAATAAATGTCTCACCGATGCGCTGACCAAAGTTCACAATTCTTCCTTGCCATGTTTTGGTCCTGTAAGATGGAAAAAACTTCATACAAAATTTTTGCTTTAGTACAGGCCAAGATGGAATAATATGAGAGATATAAACTTTAAACCAATTTAATGCACTACCATCCAAAGAATAGGGAAAGAATTTAAGATAAAACTTTTCTGCACATGTGTGCCCATCAAAATGAAGCTTGCAAGCACTCTCAAACTTCTTAATATGTAGGTAAGGACTCTCCGCATCCTTACCGAGGAATCTCGGTAGGGATTTGGTCACCCGCATGTCAAACCCAAGAGAGTTTGAAGTACTTGCCATTTTTGAAAAAAAGCAAAAACAAACAATCAAAAAGACTCAAAAAAAAGCGTAAAATAAATAAGGATGAACAATAAGTGAAAGATGAAGAATTGAAAAAGACTCACACTAAAAGATAGTAGTATCACACTAAAACTTTCAACATCGATAAAAAAATGCTAATAATAGAAACCGTTGTCCCCGGCAACGGCGCCAATTGGTTGACTCGGAAAAACGCGCAAGTGCACGCCTTCCGCTCCCAAGCGTAGGAGCGTCAATGCAATATAAAAATAACCGGTGAGTACCGGGTCGGATCACAGGGACAAGTCGTTCTACGTTCACAAAATTGATCGATAATGAAAAATAAAGTGTTTTACAACAATCTCAATTAACAGTGGATGAGTGGTAAAAGTGTGGTGAAAAATGTGAGGAAACTAAAATCCTATCCTATGCACTAGGGGTGGAGAGCCGAATCGGCAAGTAACGAGGAGGACTCATGTGGTGTGCATGTGAATGAGGCAGTGGGCGCAAGAAATCATCCCCAAATATAACTCAATTGATCTCCCGGCTAAGGGAGCTCAATCGGAAAATACGGCATTTCATCGAACAAGTGGGGTGCAATAAGTAGTGAATGAAACCCATGTGAGTAATAGACAATAAGCGCATTAGAGAGGGTCCGCTAGGATAATCCTCTTCTTGGATTTCCCCTTAGGGTTCCAATAAACAAAGCTAACTCAAGTTTCATACACTAATTTAGAAAATAAAATGTGATAGAGATGAATTTTACAACCCAAGCAACCAACAATCACCAAACACAATTACACAAGAGAGATCTAGACATTCATAATGAAAAAGGAGACGTTTTTACTCAAAATCAATCATCCAATTACAATGTAAAACCCTAAATCAAAACACAAGAAGTTGGAGAAATTTCACCCAAGTGTCACTCCAAGATGGAAATCCTCCTCTCCCAAATGCTCCTCCAAGCTCCAAGCTTCATCCATGGCCTCCTCCCCTAGCCAAGCCCTTTGGGGAAGAAGAACCCCCAAGAAAAACAGCAAGAAAAACAAAAAAAAACGAAGCTCCCCCACCCAAAAACATCTTCAGCCCAGTAAATAACAGAACACAATTCATTTCAGGCCCCTGCTCTATTTTTCTTCTTCCTTTTTCAATCAAACCCGAAATCCGGGCCCAAAAATAATATCTTTGCAAACCGGGGGGCGGGATTAAATTTTCCGCTGTATATTTTTTTCTTCTTTCCAGAATTTACAGAAATAACATTCTAGCTCCAAAAATCTCCAAAAAATAGCTAGAAAATCCTAAAAATTCTGAAAAAATTCCAGAAAATCCAAAAAAATCCCAGGAGTACCTGAAAAATAGGAGAAGTGGAAATTAGTCCATATGATGTGAAAATAAATATAATGACTTATATAACCAAATATTGACTTCTAAAAATCATATAAAATAACCTATTGCTCAAATAATTCTCAAAATTTGTCGATATGATCAAAATAATACCAGGAGCATGTGAAAAATAGTAGGAAGCCAATAAGTACGATAAAAACCGTATTTTGTGCCAAGAATGAGAGTAAGCCCTAAAATTGATATGAAATGAAAATATACCCAAAAGAGCACGATTAAGTGTAATCTTTAGCACAAAATGAGGATAGTTAGGGGGTATAAATATACACTTTTTACTCCGAATCAGGCGGTAAAAAAAATGTACAGAATTGGTGTTATGTCATTGATTTGCGGGCGTGGAGGTCTCATGTTTAATTCCTGATAGTCGTAAATAATTTGTTTATTTTTTAAAGAAAAAAACTATATAAATATATATATTTACATTATTTCAATGTCGTTTTAAGGCTATTTTAAGAAAATCGATCACGATATGGATAATCGAAACAAATGCATGTAATGCATTTTTCACGTGGAATGTTCCCATACTTTTCGTAAAAAAGATTGCTAAAACTAAATTAGTGTTGTGAATGGTATTTACTGGGTTGGATGAGTTATTGGGCCAACCCAAGTGTTTGGGCCCATATCTGTATAAGCCCACTTGTATTCTCCCCTTTGGCTATAAATATAAACCTGAGGGCTCTCCCCTCAGTAGTTGATTCATAACACGTTATCAGCATGACTCTAAAAATTTTTTTTTCCACAAAATTTTTTTCCGTTCGTTGCGAAGGCGAGACGGGAGATACACGAGCGCGGTGCAAGGCTTCCTCCATCAAGGGTCGTCATCCGCGTAGGGCTTCGAGCAACCGTCGCTATATCCGGAGGACGGATATAGAGGTAAAAATACTAAAAACGATACTTTTAATCATACGTATGATTGTCTCTCCCCTAGATCTCGCAAGATCGTCATGGGAATTCATCGTCGCCTTGAAAACGACGGATTTTTCATCCCAAAAACTCAATTTTTAGGGTAAAACCCCAATTTTGAACCCTCCGACGGCTAGTCGTCACCGGACCCCTCCAACCCCTCGCCGGAAAACCCCACCCCCACCCTGGCCGCCTCCCCCTGCAGGGGGGCGGCCCCCGCCGTCGCCCCTGCAGGGGGCGGCGGCCCCCGTGGCCGCCTCCCCCTGCAGGGGCGGCGGTGGCGCCGGCCCCCCCAATGAAACCCTAGAAGAAGAAGAAAAAAAAAATTACAGAGCTGTGGGCTTCAGGCCCACAGAATTCAAAAAAAAAAAAATTCCAGATCTGTGGGCCTGAAGCCCACAGCAGATCTGTGGGCTTCAGGCCCACAGAATTCAAAAAAAAAAATCCAGATCTGTGGGCCTGAAGCCCACAGCAGATCTGTGGGCTTCAGGCCCACAGATTTCAAAAAAAAAAAAGGAAGCCTATGGGCCTGAAGCCCATAGGCCGACTGCGGGCTTCAGACCCGCATGCTGTTTTATCTGAAAGAAAAAAAAATAAAAATTGGGGGAGGCAATAGGGCTATAAATGTGCCTCAAAAAGCAACCTATTAGCCTAAAAATTAATTTAAAATGGGGATTCAAAGGCAAAATATTCGTGAAAAATCACAGTAAATTACGGGACAAACATCGGGCAGACAAGGGCGTTTTGGGGATTTGTTGGGGGACTTTTTGGGATGATGAGGAAAACTTTTTCCTCTGACAAAGAAAATGTTAATTTTGGGCTCTTAATCAATTTAATTGATTAAACCCATTCAAATTACAACCTTTGCATTGTAATGATTTTTTTTTCTGCAAAAATCATATTTACATGCTTTGCATCTCTGGTATATTCTGTTGGATATTATATGCGTGGTTGTGCATTGTATTTAAAACTTAATAATTAGGAAGATCCTGCGACCGCTCTGCCGTTAGTAACCTAAACTAACGGTGCATGACGTTGCCCAGTGGTCCAATAATTATTAAGTGTTTAAATTATTTATCCATCTCTGCGAATATTAAATGCCTGTGATGCCTGTGATGAAAATGTCTGATGAAAATGTTGATGAGCACAATATTTCTGCATGAATTGCTAAATGTGGTTTTTGGATCGGCCGTTTAGTCCCACAGTTTATTTCCCGCACTTTTCTTTTATTTTTGAGAGAAATTGTAGTGAGGAATTTATGTAAATGTCAAAGAAAGAAGACCAACTTCCATGGAGACGGAGGCCACGCTTGAAGATGGAGATATCATATGAGACCCACGTGGTTTCCAAAGTTGTATTTTCATTTTCTTTAAGCTGCAAATTTGTATAATTTGGACTGTGGACTTTTTTTGGACTCTTTCTTATGGGACTGGCCGATCCACACATTTAGTTTTTCGTTAAATATTGCCTCCGCATGAAAATGTTTTCTCTGAATTAATTATTAATTCATGCATGTTTGTGCTCTGCTAGATAAATGGCTAATATTGCAAGCGTTAATTTCGAAGTACTGGAAGCATCAGTTAGAAACTATCTAAGCTTGCAGCTAGATGTAAAGTTTCACCTGCGAGCAAAGTCGCTCATCGCTGCTGTGACTGAAAAAAGAAAATGTTAGCGATATAGAGAAGGCGCAAGCCATCACCTATATTCGCCGCCATGTGAACAAGACCTTAAAGGCTGAATACCTTACGGTCGAAGATCCATTTGAGCTAGGGACTGCCCTTGAGGACGGGTATAAACATCAGAAAGATGTTATACTCCCAAGGGCACGATACGAGTGGGAGAACATGAGACTGCAGGACTTAAAGTCCGTTGCTGAGTACAACTCAGCACTTTTTAGCATCACCGCACGCCTGAAGTTGTGTGGTGAAAAAGTCTCAGAAAACCGCATGCTGGAAAAGACGTATACGTCCTTCCATGAAAAAGATGCGATACTCATGCAGCAATACCGTGAACGCAAGTTCACCAAGTATTCCGAGCTGCTGTCATGTTTACTCATGGCCGAGCAAAACAGAGAGCTTCTTCTCTCCACTCACAATATACGCTCCCCGGCACTGCCCCCCACCAGAAGCTCACTATTCCTCTTCCTTCAAAAAGAAGAGAGATAATAAAAGAAAAGAAAGACCACAGAAGGGGGGGTCAACAGAAAAATGCCAAGGGCCATATACAACAGCAGCGAAATAATGAAAGTAAGCGGAAGTTCACGAGGCACAGAAATAACAAAAATAGAAATGATATACCCCCACCCAAGAGGGAATGGGAAGACCAGTGCCAAAATTGTGGCATGAAAGGCCACTGGTCCAGAGTGTGCCGAACTCCGCATCATCTCCAGGATTTGTATAAAGAGAACAAGAAAAATAAAGCTGAAACAAACCTGATAACATCTGATGCTCCAGTTAAGTTTTTCAGCTGACGACTTCGAAAATAATGACATGCTTAACTAGCCTTTTACTTTTATCTTAGCAAATTATTTAGAACATCTCACGTTATGAGAGCTTTTGTATTACGCAATCTGTTTTGATTGAAAAATTTTAGTAGACAACAAATGAATATGTCTATCTGAATATGCATGTGCCTTTATGTTTCACATTCTGAAACTGCTCTCATAAATAATTAGTAGACAATAAACACGTACGATCTCTTTCAATACAAAGCTCAATATCAGGGCTATATTGAAGATCCAGGGAATGCAACACTGTTGCCCCCAAACGACACAAAAATAAAGGATGCACTAATCCCTCCGAATTCCAAAAGAAACTTTCTAAGTTTCAAGGACATCCGTTTCAACGGATTCCACTTGGAAACAGCAAATGTAAATGAAAAAAAAAAAAAATTACCGTATGCAACGTCTCAAGAAAAAGGAGTAAAATCCACACTTGAACGTTTTGAGAGCCTTATAGGCCTCCACCATACGAAGATTCGGAGAAAGGAAGCAGAATTAAACGGAGCACCTAAAGTGCCCGACATCAGCCGAGTTTTTACTCCGGCATAATGGACTTGGCCACCCTGGATTTGTGATGATGCATCACATCTTATCCTATGGGTATGACTTGAAGAACCAGAAGATTCTTCAGAAGGGAAAAAATCCCTCGCATCCCTTGCTATAAGGGAAAAATTAATTGCAAGGCCATCTCCACAAAAAGTTGAAAAAGAATCTACACGCTTCCTCAAAAAGAATAAAAGGATATAGATGTGGATAAAATCCACCACCCCCAGTGGGCTATTTCAGTACTTCACTGTACTGATAAATGCATCCTCAGAATATTCGTACGTGTGTCTACTACAGACCCGCAACTTAGCTTTTCCAAAGCTATTGGCACAAAAATAAAAACATTACGGGCACATTTCCCAGACAATAAAATGTTGTAAATAAGTCTGGTTAATGTTGGGAAATATACATCCCAGTCTTTTCAAGAGTACTGCCAATCAACGGGAATTGAAAATGAACATACAAGTGCCGCATGTTCATACCCAAAATGGGTCGGCAGAGTCACTTAAAAGTAGACTCCAATGGACTGAACGTCCATTAAATCCCGATTGCCTATGGACGCATGGGGACATGCAAACTCTGCACGCTGCATCGTAAATGAAAATAAGACCCTCTGGAGGTCAGAGTCTCCAATGCAATTTGCATATGGAATGCCACCGAACATTTCTCATCTGAGAATCTTCGGTCGCGCAGTCTTAAATCCCCATTGCACCACCAAAGAGGACCAAAACGGTACTCAACGTCGCCTAGGTATCCATGCAGGGTTTGACTCACCCTCACTTATAAGATACCTAGAACCCCAAACGGGGGACGCATTTAAGGCACATCTTGAAGACTGTGATTTCGATGAGACGAGTTTCCCAAAAATAGGCCCAGATACTAGAAAATCTGGCGCGAAGAAAATTATAACGTGGGATACAAAAAGTTTGACCCACTATGATCCGACAACAATACAATGTGTAGATGAGATCCCGAAGATCCTCCACATACAGAACAATGTTTACCAATTAACAGAATCATTTATTGACAACCAGAAGATTGTTAGATCACACATCCCTGCTGCAAAAACTCCAGCTAGGATTGACATCCCCGAGAATGGATGCAATCCACCAGCAGCAGAAGTGGCTGATCCTCAACAGAAAAGAGACAGACCACCAGGCTCCTAAGACAAGAAACTCCTGGAGACCTTAAGACAATACTAACACAGGACAATGAGCTCCTGTCCACACCATCACCCTTCCCGGAATCCACTGCAGAGAAATTGCCGGGAAAAAGTGAAATTAAGTAAATGTTGTACGTACTGGGGAGGTGTTGGACAGATAGAACATAAATTGTCGACAATGTATTCACGTATCATATTGCCATATACATCGCAATGGCGATGATGTTTATAAATTATCGTTCCACACTCCGTTGCTAGAAGGCAAACGTAGAGATTGGCCAAACGTGGAACGTGGCAATAAAAGATGAGCTGGACTCACTTATAAAACGTGAAATGTTCGGACCTGAAGTCCAGACACCAAAAGGTGTCAAACCTGTGGATAAAACAAAGTATTGCAAACATAAGAAAAATAAATACAAAATCGTATGCTATATGGTACAACCTATAGCCCAAGGAAAATTTCGCTAAAACTAGGGATCGAACAAATTCAAATGAGCATGTCTCATAAATGATGCATCAATCTCCCTAAGTTATCAAAAGCGAATACCTTACGATTTGGCGAAGGGAAATTATGGATATGCCGTTATTGGATGTTGTGACGACATACCTCCGTGGACATCTTGTATAGATAATTTCCACATTTCCTTAAAATGCCTGAATAGACTTCGGGACGTCTATTCAAATGAAGAAATATAAGTATAACAAATAAATGTACAACCAAGAGAATCACTTGAGAAGTCAATGATTCCTACTTAAGGTTGTCTTTGCATCTATGCAAAGAACAGGATTAGAGATCTTAGTTGTAGACAACTAACATCTCATCGGATCTCCTGAAGAGAAAACCGAAATAAATGTACTAGCCTGACTTTTAAACATGAAATAAAAAGACCTAGGCAAATATAAAGTCATGGCTCATAGAATCCTGTTATAAACGCCCAGAAGTGCGTTGGAGAAATTAAAAGGACCATTATCATCCAAAGTACACCTACGGTGGTATACTCAATGGATGTATAAAAAGAACCCTTCCGATCGCTGGAAGAGGGGGAGGATATAACTGGTCCTAAAGTCCCTTATCTAAGTGCAATCATGCACTCCTGGCTAATTGCATGTGTCCCGGTATAGAAATTGCAGTAAACTCATTAGTCAGAGATAGTTGGCACCTAAAAAGGGCCATTAGACCTGAGTTAAGCCTTCTGCGCTTCCTCCAAGGGTCGAAATATTTGGACTTACAAAATGTAGTAGCATCCTCCAAATGTTTATGCGAATGCAGGTTACAGGTCCGGTCCCTATACTGAGAAATCACAGAACAGGTACCAACAGTGGGATGACCATCTACTGCAAATATGCAAAGCAACTTATGAAGGCAACATCATCCTATAATTCCGAGATCCTCACCATTCCAGAATCACACCAATGGTGTATTTTAGGGCGCCTGGTGGTACATCACATCCCAGTGACGACTGTGATAGAGGCTGGTTCTGTGGAGCTGACCATATAGTCTGAAGACCACATCAGAGGCGACGAAACTTAGCACACCTCTCCAGAGTTTCTGGATTCAGCAGCTGCTTGATGGTGACAAAATTTGTAATCTGTGTACATTTTCGGAATATTGTAAATAGGAGTGATGCGATAAGCCTAAGAGATCTGAAAGCCTAAGAGCTTTTACAGATCAGGGGGAGTTGAGGGAATTTGTACTCTTTTCCCTTAGCTATGGTTTTTCCCACTGGGTTTTCCATAGCCAAAGGTTTTAACGAGGCAAATCAAATCAACTCTGGATCCCGAAGTATCCACCTCTCTGTGACGCTCAGAATCCAGAAGTATTCATGAGCAGAGTCACTTGTATAAATCAGGGGGAGTTAAAGAGCGTTTGCACTCTTTTTCCTTAACTATGGTTTTTCCCACTGGGTTTTCCATAGCCAAAGGTTTTAACGAGGCAAATCTTACCAACTCAGGATCCTGAAGTATCCACCCCATGTGAGACCCATGCAGGCTCAGAATCCTGAAGTATTCATGAGCAGGGTCCACAACTATGGCTGGATAAGGGGGAGTGTTGTGAATGGGTATTTACTGGGTTGGATGAGTTATTGGGCCAACCCAAGTGTTTGGGCCCATATCTGTATAAGCCCACTTGTATTCTCCCCTTTGGCTATAAATATAAACTTGAGGGCTCTCCCCTCAGTAGTTGATTCATAACAATTAGCTTAATATATATAGGGTTTTCGTTAAAAAATAAAAAATAATATTTATGCCTTCAACAAAAATTGAACGTGAGACCACCATGACCACAACCCAATGACATACCACCGTCATATTTTTATTCTCTATATACTTATATGCAAATAAAATATTTGTAGGCTCTATAACAGCCAGGAAGCAAAAAAATGCCAAAATTCGTTTTGGCCGCCACATGGCAAGTGTGGCCAATTGTTTGGCTGCACTTGCCATGTGCGGGCAATTTCGAAACACGACCAGTCACCTCTTCCATGGACACTTGGACAATGACATGGCCAAAAGTTAGTTGAGTTTGCTAATTAGATTTTCTTCGGTCGATTTTGGTAATCATTTTTAATTTTTGTCTCTTAATCATAAATTGCACATACATACAGGTAACTTTGAAGCAAGCATTTGGGAGTAACAACACGAACATATTAAAGAAGAGAACCGAACATCCTATCGAAGAGAACCGTTTGAAAATATTCGTGCTCCAGCAGAAGACCAGCAAGAATCACGAGTGGTTCCTGCATTCATCAAAAGTAATTACCTCTAATGTAAACAGCACCCGTGGCCGCGGAAGACTATTCTTCGGGAGAGTAGATGGGGTTGCAAGCCTGCAAGTCTAAACACAGAGAGCTCGATTAATATGCTTTCTTCCTACATTCTTTTGTTTTCTTCACATTATTCATGCAAATTTCAGTCAGAATGTTGAGCGATCATGGTTAGGGCGGTCAGCAATGCTCAATGAGTTGATGCATTTTAAGGGAGAATAACGTGTCAAGGGCATGTTTGAACCTGCTAGTACGCGAGAATGAAAGCTGGACTGGATTTCTGAAGCATTTGCTAATTTGCATTGCCAAGAAAGAAACAGATTGTATTGCAGGTTTATAGTTCATGATCATCTTTATCATCTATATGCCAAACAGATCCAATTATTTTTCGTTTGGTTTCAAGAAAGTCATCTCGGACAGCAAATTGTTCCCAGAGTAACAACTTGTTCCCATTTTCAAGCAAAGAGAGGTGCAATTTACACTCTACGAACTATGAACCGTCTGCATCTAAAATTTGTACACCTATCCATCAACATTTAAATGCAAATAAACTTGTACCCGTATCCATCAACATTTGGACCATATTTGTCCACAACTTGGTACACACACTTTCCCTACAAAATTTCAGATCTAACAAAAGCAATCAGCCTCCACTAAAAATGCACTCAGTATCTTCATGTATGCATATAATCAGATAAGAATTAAACCTTGGGCTTCCTCCCTGATGCATCTAGGTCATTTCTAAGTTCATCCCTCATCCAGTTCCTACAAAAGAGTTTATTCCTCTTTATATACTATAATTAAAGGCACAAAAATTACTTATTTAATGACATCATATCATCTACAATGCATGATAACTTGATTCAAAACTGTAAAAGAGGCAATCAACAATTCATCTATGCATGATGACCAAGGCTTGCAAATTTGACGATACAAAGTGACAAAGATCATAAAAATAAGGGTAGATGATAGAAACGAGCATGATCTATCGGTATAATAGTACAAATATCCCATAATTTAAGATATTAGCAGAAGCTGCATCTCTTCTATTGTCACAAGGCGTACTAATAGAACCTACATCTCTATTCAGGGGTAGTTTTTGCTATCTTCTTAGGTTAGATATTATCAGCACCCATATGCTAATAGAACGGGGGTCATTCTGCATTTTAACCTAAAAATAAAAAAAACCAACCTTGTAGGCGTCACTAGAAAACAATACGCGCGAGGAAAATATGCCTCCAAATTCAGTAGAAAACAATAGAAGTCACTCACCAAAACATGCCTCCAAATTTCAAGACGCGCGAGGAAGAAGAAACTTGACGACGGTTCTTCTTCTTTTCCTTTTCTCTTCGTGCTCTCAAAGATAAACCATCAGAAGAATTTAAATAGCATCTAGGGTTGTATAGAATCTCAGCCGTCTGATTAGATTAAGTTTCAGATCAAAATCTAAGTAAAAAAATGCCCCCATTGGCGTCTGCAAATCAGCACTGCCGTGACAAATCTGGCATGGCCGTGCCACAGTCTGCGCAGCAAACTGCACAGATTTTGTTGACACCGCAGACTGTGACAAATGCACGTGCATTTTGGCACGGCCGTGTCATTTCCTGAATAATCCCTATTTGATGCGCACGGCCATACCAATTACGCATAAAGCTTTGACACGGCCGTGCCAAGCCCAAAAGCAAGTTTTGAATCATATTTTCAACACTCCACACTGCTTCAAAACTTCCTTTATCAAACCATGACATCTACAGGCTCTACCCAGATTCCAAACCTCTTTATCTAATCATGAAATCACCATTCTGTCATTGGAACATGCACCCTTTGGCACATCAACGCTCCAAGAGATTTTCTAAGCTCAAGTACCTCTTAAGCTCGAAGGGCTGCACCATCCTTGCCACCCTACTTGTGGCGATCTCTTTCTGTGAGGTTGACTCGTGACTTTAGACTCCTGAACTAAGATCACACCCGTGTCTCTCGAAGTACCCAAAATCGATCCATCGATGCACTCCACAACAGTCACTTGAGTTGATCCGTCTCCACCTTCTGAGGAAGCACATGGCACTGTCTTCCACAAACATGACTTGAGAGCATCTTTGTCATTCGGCTGACATCCTCAACTCATTGCCTTTGGATTTAACCCTACAATATGACTTCTCCACAGCATCCTCATGAACACTGTGAGATTTTCTGCTCCTGATTATCTCCGAATAACTGGTTCTTCAAACTTTAGATGATCCCTTGGTTGAATTGCCTCTCGCTCACTGTGAGCCATGCAATCAGCGTCATCTACGTGGGTCCTTACCAATGTGCTGTGATCACTTTACCCGAATTCCCAACTCCTTGCACACAGCAGTGGATCCCGCTGAGGGCTGAAACTCTACCCTGAAGCCACCTGCTTCCCTGTAGACAATCTGAGCCGTATACGAAGTTGTACCACAATGGGATATAACCTAAACTCCGTCACCTAACGATCACTCGCTGCACAACGTAGATATCCCATCCTATAATCGACCTCGCTTCCCTGTCACTACGTCCGACTCCCTATGAGTCCCAACCGCTCCTCCACAAGAGCTCTCTAGTACGCTATACCTCCGACTCACCACCGTATGACCATGAAGCCTATAAAGGTTACCAGCCTATAAAGGTTGCCAACCTTCTTTGTCGCCATCACAAAATGATCTCTCATAGACATCCATAGTCGCTCTCCCTTGAGCACCACACTACACCCCACTAGTCAAGGCTCCAAACAAAATATGATTCCGCTGCAAATCTGATACATACCTAACACCTGTGAGTGTCTTAATGGTTCCATCCTGCATCTTGAACTGCACTGTGCCGACCCATGCTATTCTAGACATAGCTTTGTTCCCTAGCCATACGTCTGGTCTGTCTCTAGGAGTATGTCCCAAAGTGACTCTGCAGCGAAGTCAAATGGGAATCACACCTTGAATCAAGAATCCATGAAGCCTGATTATCTTCCAAAGAAGGCAACCAATATCTCACCATCATCAACATCTGTGCATGCACCACCAAACACTACTGCAGCCTGAGCATGCGCTTTACCTTTAACCTTCAACTGTGTGCATTTGTTCTTCCAATATCCTGGTTTCTTGCAATAATAGCATAACTGGTCGTCACCACATTGGCCCCTCCACTTGAGCCTTCCCGTCTTGAATCCTGACTTGTATCGTCCATCCTGGCGACTCCCAAAGAGAGCTACATCCTGATCCCAGCACTCGTGTCATCTCTCGACACTTTCCTTAGCTGATGCTGTTGGATACTGAGCATCCCTAATTATGTTTTAATGATGGTAAAACAAATGATTATTACTAATCTCATTATCAAGTGTATGAAGTCAAAGAAATAAGCTTCGAAGTCAAAGAAATAAGCTTCAAAGTCAAAGAAGTCAACATCAAATGGAATGAATCAAATGAAGATTCAAATGCTTGATCAAATACAAATCCAAGTCAAAAACATTTAATGATAATCAAGAGATGTGTGGGAATTCATCCAAATACTAAAGAATCAAAAAGAGGCCAAGGCATGAAGATGAAGATTTGAAATGCATCAAAGAATCCAAAGAGGGTATATTTTGAAGTAATTTGTATTCATGCTCTTAGAATTTTGTAGGCCTTAGTTTGAAGCTTCACACACTTAAAAATGTCTTAAAAAGAATTTTAAAGTCACAATATTTTGGACAAGTTTTGAAAAAGTTTCAGAACTATTTTAAGTCAAAATCCTAATTATTAGAAATGTAGCCGACTATCTCCACTATATCCACTATAGGAGTCGACTACTTTTTGAGGGATTTGGGGTTGTCCTCTCTGCACCACAAAGTAGCCGACTATAGTTTCATGGTGGTTGACTACAGTTGTTCTGAGAGTCGACTACTATATGAACTACAGTCGAATATTTGACTTAAAGACAAAATAAAACACAGTTTCGGATTTTACGCATTGCAAGGGAAAATTGGTGAACTGTTTTGAACGGTTAGTTGAGTTATAAATAGCTGGAGATGATTGGAGTTGTTACTAACATTAATGCTCAAATTTTCATAAGTTTTATAATCTTTTAAGCCATTTTCTCCAAGCATTCAAAGCCATTTTAATTCTTTCTTTCTAAAACTTTTAAGCAACTCTTCTGGCAAACATTTGAAATTAACTCTCGCATAATCTTAATTCTGATTTTCTAAAAGGGTTAATCAAGTTGGTTCTTTGATCTTCTTATGTTTTATAACTTCATTATTTTTTAAGATCAAATAAACTTTTTTTCTCGTAGCCAAACTTCACATCAAGCTCCAACTATTGGCTATATGAGATTGTAACATCATCACCATCACAAGAGGTATTGTAAATCTACTCAAAAAGTGGTAATAAGTTGTTATTGGTTGTATTTTAATTGTTGGCAAAAAGCCTCAAGTGTTGAGGTCCTCACATGGTGAGGTTTGGATTTGTTGTAATTAAAATTCCTAGCAAGAGATGCTAGTGTGTGTTATAGAAACCCTCTAATTTGAGGCATTTGCTCTCTTGGTTGAGAGTTGTCTAGTGAAAAATTCCATAGTGTTTGGGGACAGGGACGTAGCCCACAGAAGGGTTAACCAAGATAAAAAATCTGTGTTTGCACTTGTGATTTTTGTCTCCATTTTAGTACTTGCAATTTTTATGTACTAAGCTTCCGTTGCATAACTCTCTCATTTTTGCAAGTGTATTGATTAAGTACTTAGAAGGTAATTCTTCGAAGAGACCTAAGCATTCTAGATGGTATAATTTTTAATTGTGCATTAAATTTTAAGAAAAACTAATCACACCCTTTAGTGTTTGATTACCATCTTCAAGATCCCAACATGTGGTATCAGAGCATAGCTTGAAAAGATGGCATCAACTTCACACCATGGAGAATAATTCTCAAATACACGCTCACCTCTATACGATGGGACTAACTACCACAATTGGAAGATTCGCATGATGCAACGTATTCTATCTCTAGATTTGGACATATGGACCATCCGAAGAATGGATACATGCATCCATATGGATGTCAAAAAGAAAGGTAATCTTAACTCTAAAGCAATGGATGCTTTATTTTGTGCCCTTCTAGGTAATGAATTTACTCGAGTGTTGTAATGCGAGACGACGCATCGAATTTGGCACACATTTGAGATAACTCATGAAGGGACCAACAAGGTAAAAGATTCCCAGATAAACATGCTTAATTCTAAATTTGAATCTTTAAAATGCTTGAAGATGAAACCATTTCTTAAATAAATATAGTCCAAAAACCCTTAAACCCAAAATTTCCCGAACTCGCGCCGCCACTCTGATATTTCCACGGTTTCGTTCTCTCTCAAAACAAAAGAGAGCCCAACTTAATCCAGAAACAACCCTAACCTCAGTTACATCCCACCGCCTCCATCATCAAACTCCGACGCATCTCCGACGACGTCTACCTCACGTCGGCGCCACCTCCAGCATCGATCGAAACCGCCGAACCCATCAGATCTCTCGCCACGACGAGGCGAGCCTGGGGCGTCAATCCGACGTCGAAACGCCACCATCACTGCATGTTCTGTTCGATTAGGCCACCCGCTTCGAATCAACCACGCCGCCACCCAGCGCCATCGACATCGCCCCTGTTCCGTTGGTTTGGGCTGCCCATGTTCTGTTGGTTTGGGTCGCCCCTGTTCTGTTCGTCAAATCTCGATCCAATTCTTTCAAATCCGCAGTTGTTGCCGTCCTCATCCAGATCCGCACTTTCTGTCTCCAGCGACAGAACGCTCCGACGTCCCCGTTCGTAACTTTCACCTTCAACCTCTTCGGAGTTCGCCGGTGGTCCCTTCCACGACATTTGGAGCCAATGACCTTCGACGTTTGTTCATAGTCTCCACGCGACCGCACTGCAGTAAATCCGACGAAAAGGAGATGCCAGAATCGCCGAAAAGCCAACCCAGTGCCGTGAATTCGTGACTGCTACAGTAACATTTCGCCATTTTAAACTGATTTTTGAGCTATTTACAAAGATTTTTGTGCAGTTTCAGATTTTTGGAGATTATGGAGTCAATTGGAGTCCAAATTCAGAACGGTTTGTGCCAATGCTTAGAGAACTCATCCACGGACGCATTACCATCCTACTTGGACCTGTTCATTTTCTTTACGAGAAGATCTGCTGTGAGTTTTCACTCGCCACTTGTTGTCACATTGTTGCTAGCGTTCTTTGCAAACAAAACGACATTTTGCCTAGAGCAATAAAATTTGATATTAATTAAAGAGCTTCAATTTACTATCATAGTGCAACAAGACTTATTGTCATTAAGATAATTGAATAGTCACATTACAGCTCACAAATCATCATTACAATCTCCCAATTAAAATATTTGAAATTGTTGTGAGAACTGCATATGACTTAAAATTGACGTGCTTATTGACTTCTGCTAGTTGATCTCTGCATCAATTACCTGCATCATTTAGAGAATTGCATTAATTCTTAGCATCTCATCCATATTCATTTAACAAAAAAAGAGCATTAGTCAAGTGTTCATCATCTAGAAGTATTTGCATTGCATGTCCACACGTAGCGGCAGAATTTATCAGACTTCAAATACCATGGATGCTGACCAACCTACTCTGAGAGATGTCATTAACCGATTAGCTGCTTTAGAAACCCAAGTCCGTGAAGGGAGATCGGAGTCTCGCGAGTATCTAGACCGAGTGCTATGCGTAGAGAACACTAGGCAGAGGGCGTCAAGTGAGGGTTCACATGCACATAGTACGCCTAGCCCACCTAGGCGAAATAGAGAGATGCCCATCATGAGAGACGAGTGCCTAGTCCACACAAGCAATCTAGAGAGAGACCTCGTCATGCAAGACACACGCCTAGTCCACCTAGGCAATCTAAAGAGAGGCCCCATCACGACCGACGTGACAGAGACGACAGTGTGATCAAGGGCAATAAGGTAAACTCGCCCACTTTTGATTGTCGCCCAAATCTCCAGACTTTTATTGATTGGATGGCCGATATAGACCATTAATTTGGATGGTATGACATGTCTGCGGAGAGAAAAATGAGATTTGCAAGGATGAAGCTTATTAGACCTGCCAAGTTGTATTAGCAGAATGTTGAGCGCATGTTAGCCCAGGATAGACAAGAGCACATATGTATGTGGGATGAGATGAAAGAGAAGCTGAAGGCGAAATATTTACCCACGTCATATCACCAGCGACTCCTAGACCAATGGCAGAATCTCACCCTGGATAGTGGGTCGGTTCGCACATACGTTGATAAGTTTGACAAGTATATGATGAGATGTGATGTAAATGAAGATGTGAGTGTGACATTGTCTAGGTTTAGGGCTGGCCTTAGACCTGACCTACGTAAGGAGCTCATCCTTCGAGATGTCCACACACTAGAGCATGCTTATCAGATTGTGTTGGATGATGATAGCTTTCATCAAGCTCCAGTTGCTAGGCGTTACGATTCACGAGATTTGTCACGTCGCCCAGCACCAGCTGGTAGCAAACCACCCCAGAGTCAATCCCAACCTAAATCTGACCCGAGACCCCCACCCACATGAATGACAAAGGAAAAGGGATTTTGGGTGAGTCTTCTAGAGCCGGTCCACGTACCCAATGTTACAAGTGTCAAGGTTTTGGTCACTTCGCAGAAAGCTGCCCTTCCAAGGCCCTGTTAGTACACGATCCTGAGGGAGATGACCAAATAGTTGAGGAAGAAGAAGTTTATGAGCCAGTTGAGGCATGTTATGAGACCGATGAAGAATCAGCTAGACTAGGCTGTATTCAGAGCATACCCACGCGAGTAGAGCTTATCGATACATGCTCTGAAAACCCCAGACTTGGTGTTGTATGGTGTGCCCCGGCTCAGGCCAAAGAGAGCGATGACTGGCGTATGACTGCGATTTTTCACACTTTTGTGACGCATGGTGACAAGCATAGTAAGGTGATCATTGATGTCGGAAGTTGCATAACTGTTGTGTCATCTAAGCTCGTTACCAGCATAGGTTTACAGACAGTCCCCCACACTAGTCCTAATAAGGTATCATGGATGGATGCTTCATCCACTGGCATCAAAGAAAGATGTCTTATCCCAATTCAGTTTGGATCATATAAGAACAAGATTTGGTGTGATGTGCTGCTCATGGATGTTGGTCATATCATCTTGGGGAGCCCTTGGCTTTTTGACATGGATGTAACGATTTTCGTTCGCTCAAACTCGTGTACATTCACACATGAAGGCAAGAAAATCAAGCTGAATCCCATACAACCCAAGATGACCGATCCTGAAAAGAAGAAAGCAATTAAGGGCAAGCGCTTACATATTATTAGTCCTAAGGAGCTGAAGAGAGAAGTTAGAAAGGACTCAGTCATGTATGCCTTAGTTGCGAGGGAGATTTGTGAGATTAGTCAGGAGGAGATCCCAGAAGATAACGCCTATAATGAAGGAATTCCATGACATTTTCCCTGAAACCCTCCCAGATTGTCTTCCACCCATGCGTGATATTCAGCACGCCATAGACTTAGTCTCGGGAGCTACACTTCCTAACTTGCCTCATTACCAAATGAACCCCACTGACCATGCTGAGCTGAAAAGGCAACTTGATGAATTGTTAATCAAAGGTTTTATCAGGGAAAGTTTGAGCCCATGTGGAGTGCCAGCTCTCCTCACACCCAAAAAGGATGGATCATGGAGGATGTGTGTGGATAGCCGTGCCATTGATAAGATCACGGTCAAGTATCGTGTTCATATCCTTAGGCTTGATGACATGCTTGATATGATGACTGGCGCCACAATATTTTCAAAGATTGATCTTAAGAGTGGCTATCATCAGATTAGAGTCCGCCCGGAGGACGAATGGAAAACAGCTTTCAAAACAAAGGATGGTTTATATAAGTGGATGGTCATGCCTTTTGGCCTATCCAATGTCCCTAGCACATTCATGAGAGTGATGACTCAAGTAGTACGACCATTCATGGGGAAATTTCTAGTCGTATACTTTGATGACATCCTTATTTATAGCCGATCTAGGTAGCAACACATAGACCACCTGCGGCAGGTATGCATTACCCTAAGGAAGGAGAGCCTTTATGCAAACCTTAAGAAGTGTTCCTTCTTGACTGATAGCGTCATCTTCTTAGATTTTGTCGTTTCCTCAAAGGGAGTGCGGGCGGATCCAAAAGATCCAAGTGATAGTAGATTGGCATGAACCCCGCAACCTACACGAGGTTAGGAGTTTTCATGGGTTAGCCACATTCTACCGTCGATTCATATCGGGATTCAGCACCATCATGTCCAAAATTACTGACTGTATGAAAAAGAGGGACTTTATATGGACCAAATCTGCCGCCAAGGCGTTTGAGAATATAAAGAGAAGTATGACTAATGCGTCTGTTATGCGCCTCCCGGATTTCATGAAAGCATTTGAGATTGCATGTGATGCGTCGGGTATAGGCATAGGTGGAGTTTTAGGTCAAGAAGGACATCCTATGGCATACTTTAGTGAGAAACTTATGTTAGGGTTTCTATCATGCATAACTAGTTTATACGCAGCGGAAAATAGAAACCTACCAAGATCCATGTGTTTCTAATTGATTCAAATAGATTACTAACTTTTGTGATGATCTGAATCTGTCGGACTACAGGTGCTGCTCTACGAACGACCACCCTCAATCGGTATCCACACGCGAACGTCACGAACTGGAATTGCGAGGGTGCTAGCTCCTTCTCCGCAACTAGGGTTTCTCTCGCTCTTTGTTTTTCTCAAAAACGGAGGAGAAGATTAAAACGTAAAAACTGAAAATCCCGATTCTATATCTTATATAGAATCATATGTTAACCCATTAACAAATTTCAGTTACGCGACGCTATCTTAGGGATAAGAATCCCACGTTAACCCATTAACGTATTTCAGTTATGCGTCAATATCTTAGGGATAATATCTTAACGAGATACAATATCTGACGGTTAAGATATTTCACCTTATTACGAATTTCAAATCAAATTCGAAATCATGTTTAAACCCTATCCTATCCATTACGTTCTTTGTGTGCGACCCAATAGGTTCATATCAAATTGGCAGTGGGCTTAATCACATTAAAAGCCCACGAGTCATAATTGGTCTCTAGCAAGACATTATGACTACCCAATTAATATGAATATCGTTAGTCCGATATCAACCTAACTAATAGCACATGTCATAATCCTTCTGTCACACGATATCTTATTTGAACATAAGTCATGGGTAGTGTCATACTTATATTGTTCAAACATTTAATTTCTCGCTTTCTAAGTAGACTGATAAAATCAAATGACATTCATTTGAGCACGGTCATGCATTTCTCAGTCCTACTTATCGAGGGGCCTATTAGATATCTCTCTCATAGGAGAGGGACAAATTCCAACTTGTGCATTCACTTTCCTCTGCATAATTCACATCATGTTCAATCATAACCTTTATGATTATCTGATTAAAGATAACGTTTGATTATGTCAAAACATGATGTTCCTTATGTAGGAAACTATGATGAGCTCAGGTCTAAGGATTCTATGACATAACTATTATGAGATCATTTATGATACTAATCCATGTAATGATCTCATAGCGAGTCTATCCAGTACATGTTCGCCAACAAGTACCTATAAGTTTGATTTGTATCACCATACATATAATTATCTTATAATTATCAACCAAACTCATACTAGTCTTAATTCTTTATTAAACCTTTAATGATGAATGACTAGGGATGCTTAGAATAACATAAAACAGCTATTCAAACATTATTATAAAGAAACATGCAAGCAATATAATAACAAGAGAAACATTTTATAAATGAAAATGACATAACATAAAGGTCTAAATATTTGGCCTAGGGCAAAACTACTAACAACTTAATGATGCCAAACTACGCTACTCCACATACGATAAGGAATTTTATGCGGTAGTGCAGGCCTTACGATATTGGAGACACTATCTCCTACCGCAAGAATTTGTATTGTACTCGGATCATAAGGCCTTGAAATATTTCAATTCCCAGAAGAAACTAAACTCTAGACACGCTGGGTGGGTTGGTTTTCTTCAAGAGTATACATTTGTCCTCAACCATAAGGCGGTGGTTGAGAATAGGGCCACTGACGCACTCAGTCGCAGGTTGCTCTACTATTTGCTGTGAGTGTTCAGGTAATAGGATTCGAGAAGATTAAGGAAGATTACATGTCGTGCCAAGACTTTGGTGAGATTTTTGCTATCCTTCAGGATGAGTTAGTACGAGACCAAGATAGTTATTTCCTGCATGATGGGTATCTTTTAGGACCACACAGTTATGTATTCCACCTACTTCTGTGAGAGATTTTATTGTCTGGGAGATACATGCTGGAGGTCTATCAGGACATTTTGGGAGAGATAAGACGATTGAGTCGGTAGAGAGTCAGTATTATTGGCCGAGCCTAAAGAGAGATGTTGCCACTCTGGTGGGTCAATGTCGAGTTTGTCAGATGGCTAAACATAGAAAGCAGAATACTCAGAATACTGGCATACACACCTTTACCTATGCCAGATTGTCCCTAGCAAGACGTTAGTATGAATTTCGTGCTAGAACTTCCACGCACACCTAAGAAGCACGATTCAATTTTTGTCATTGTGGATCGATTCTCCAAGATGGCACACTTCATCCCTTGCTCCAAAACTTTAGATGCCTCACACATTGCCAAGCTTTACTTTGATGGGGTTGTTCGTCTCCATGGTCTACCCAAGAGTATAGTGTCTGATAGGGATGTAAAGTTCATGAGCTACTTCTGGAAAACCCCATGGCATATGATGGGCACTAAGCTCAAGTTCTCCGTTGCTTACCACCCCCAGACTGATGGCCAAACTGAGGTAGTGAACCGTAGTTTAGGGAATCTTCTCAGATGCTTAGTGGGTGAAAATCCTAGGAATTGAGATCTGATATTGTCCACTGCCGAGTTTGCATATAATAGGTAAATAAATAGGTCCATTGGCATGGTCCATTTGAGGTAGTTCATGGTTACAAACCGAGAAAGCATATAGACCTCATTCCCATGTCACATCATCATAGAGTGTCTGAGTTAGCTGAGTCATTTGCAGTCATTTGCACAACACATTCATGACTTGCATAAAGGGATCAGCAGGAGAATTCATTCTAGCAATGAAAAATATAAGGCTATTGCACATAGTCACAAGCGCTTCAAAGAGCTTAATGAAGGTGATTATGTTATGGTGCGAATCAGATCTGATAGGTTTCCTACTGGAACCTTGAAGAAACTGCAGGCTCGCAGTGCTGGCCCATTCAAAATCTTAAAGAAAATTGGTTCTAATGCATATGCGATAGATCTCCCTACAGATTATAGGATTAGCTCAACTTTTAATATTGAAGATCTAGTAACTTATAAAGGTCCAGCAGCTATACTCACAGACCAATTCTTTGAGCCCTCCCAAGATGACTTAAGTGTCCATGCTATTCCTCCGCCTACTCCTTTACCACCTATACATCCACATAGAGAGCAGATTGATCACAATATTAGATGAACAGGTTATATCAATCAGGCAGGGTGGTTATCAGCATTACTTGGTGAGTTAGAAAGGCCGGCCGAAATCAGACTGTACTTGGATTACCAGAACAGAACTACAGAGGCTAGACCCAGATTTGCTTGAGCACTATGACAGCCAGCAGGCCCTACACTCGTCGGAGCCGAGTTCTTACCACCCGGGGAGAGTTGATGGGGACATCCAGGTTTACACACGCAGGCGACATCGTAATCAACCCAGTTCATTATGAATGGGCCCAAGCCCATTTGAAATCTGAACTTTGTATCTTTTTTTCCTCTTTTGGTTTAGTCCCACATTGGGTAGAATGTGAGAGTTGAGGGATTATAATCCTATTTAAAGCCATGTATTGGGATATTTTTAGGCAATGAAAGCTTGAAAGCAATTTTCCCTCAAAACCTGTGAAAGGTCCTCTCCTTGGTGTGAAGCCTTGGATCCCTTAGTATGAAACCAAGTTATTTTCTTCCCCAAATCCCTAAATCATTCGTGTTCTACGTCAACGAGCTTAAGGTCTAGGAGAGGCGGAATGTTGTAGAGTCTAAGAGAAATCTTGAGGACTTTTGCAGGTCGGTTGACGAAGTTCCTTAGTAGGACGCTGTTGGAGTTTGGGGGGGGGGGGCGGATCGGGGCCGTAGCTCGCTTGCGCCCTTGGAGTCTTTGGGGGGCCGTAGCCCCGGATCTTCTCCGGTTTGGGTAGCGAGGTCCAACCTGCTATGGGTAGCTAGGCCGTGATCTGCCCCAGAGGTCTTGGAGAGGGCAAGTCGGAGCCGTAGCTCGTCTAGTCCCCCTGGAGCCTTTCGGGGCCGTAGCCCCGGATCTTCCCCGGTTTGGGTAGCGAGGTCCAACCTGCTATGTGTATCTAGGCCGTGATCTGCCCCGGAGGTCTTGGAGAGGGCAAGTCGGAGCCGTAGCTCGTCTAGTCCATCTGGAGCCTTTCGGGGGCCGTAGCCCCGGGGATCGGCCTGGAGGTCTTGGAGAGGGCAAGTCGGAGCCGTAGCTCGTCTAGTCCCCCTAGAGCCTTTCGGGGGCCGTAGCCCTAGATCTTTGCTTGCGGCACACGAGCTTGCTCCCAAAGTTCGTTCCGTGAGAGCTTAGGCTTTTGAGCATACAGTCGACCTGTGACCTGTGACTTTCACACACACAAGAAGGGGCGAAAAATAGATAAGTCGAAATATAACAACACGTCGAAGATAGAGAAACCTGTGATTTTCTTTTGGGTCATTTCATGATAGCTCTGGCTCTCGAACGTTTAGCCGTTCTTCGTGAAGGTGCCTTGATTTCGGAGCGGAGCTGAAATTTAAATTCAGACGACTCATTGAGTGTACAAACACAAAAATATTTATTGAAAATATTTATTGAATTTAAAAACATAAAAACATTTATTGAAAATATTTGAGCATGAAGGGGCTCCACTGGGACGACGGCCTCCGCCCCATAGGCGAGCATGAAGGGGCTCTCGCCGGTTGAAGCTTTGTATGTGGTGCAGTAGGACCAAAGGATGCCGGGTAGCTCGTCGAGCCAAGATCCAGGTGCACTGCCGACCTTCTTCAAGGTCTCCAAAATGCATTTGTTCGTTGCTTCGGCCATGCCATTGCATTGTAGATGTGCCACGGAGGCGAAGTGGAGGTTGACGCACCCAATCCGAGCAGAAGCTTCTGAAGTCCGCGAAGTCGAACTGCTTCCCGTTATCCGTCACTATGGAGCGGGGTATCCCAAAGCGGCATATAATAGACTTCCAGAAGAAGTTCTTCATTTCCTTCCAGGTAATGCGCGCTAGGGACTCCCCCTCGATCCATTTGGTGAAGTAGTCGACGGCGACGACAAGAAACTTTCTTCCTCCTGTTGCCATTGGGAACGGTCCGAGGATGTCGAGGCCCAATTTGGCGAACAGGACCGGGCTGAGGATCGGAATCAGGTCGGCGGGCGGGGCGGTTGTATGTTTGAAGAATCTTTGGCACTCCTCACACCGCTTGACGTAGTTGGTCGCGTCCTTTAGCATGGTCGGCTAATAGTAGCCCTGCCGAATTACCTTGTGTGCCATGGTGCGGCCACCGTAGTGATCCCGCAGAGCCCTTTGTGTATCTCGCGGAGGACCTCCTCCGCTCTTCTTGCCCAAGGCATTTCAGATATGGCAAGACATCGTACCTCGTGCGGCGCTTTCGATAGAGCACGCCGCCAAAGATCACGAACATCAAGGCCAGTCTTTCAATTTTCCGCGCTTCCAGCATGTCTTCTGGGAGGGCTCCGGTCTCAAGGTAGGCGACAATCGGGCTCATCCATGATTGCTCCAGGTCGACGCACATCAGCTCGCCCTCCTCTATGCTTGGTGTCAGCAGGTTCTCGATGTAGATAGCTTTCCCAATCTCGGCCGGAGAAGAGGATGCCAACTTTGAGAGGGCGTTGACCCGAAGGTTGTTCGACCTTGGCAGATGCTGGATTGTTGCTTTTCTGAATTTGAGGCGCTCGGCCCGAGCGCACTTCAAGTAACGCTTCATCAGATCTTCCCTCGCTTCGAAGCTACCTTCAATTTGTTGGACGACGAGCATCGAGTCGCTAATCAGCAGCACATTCGTCGTCCCAAGTGCCCGGCAGAGCTTCAGCCCGTTGATGGTAGCCTCGTACTCCGCCACATTGTTGGTCGCCGAGAAATTGAAGCGGAGTGCATACTCCAGTAGGCTTCCCTTCGGGGTCTCTATTACAATGTCGGCTCCGCTTCCCGACCCCAAGGCCGATCCATCGACGTGGACGACCCATAGCTCGCCTTCGGACTGTGTGGAAGTTGATGGAGGATTCTCATTGGCGAGCTGCTGCTGTTGTGTTTCCGGCAGACCGTCGGGCGAAGCTTCACCAATCTCCTCGACAGTGCACTCCGCCACGAAGTCCGCCAGCGCCTGATCCTTAATCGCCACTCTGAGTTTATAGATGATGTCGAACTCGCTGAGCTCGACGCTCCAATTCAACATTCGGTCCGATCTCTCCAGCCTCCTCAGATTCTTTTCAAGTGGCGAGTTGGTGTAGACAATGATGGAGTGCTCCTGGAAGTAAGGTTGGAGCTTCCTCGTCGTCAGGGTTAAGCAGTAGGCGAAATTCTCGATGGGGCTGTAGCGGGTCTCCGCCTCCCGGAGCACCCGACTTGCATAGTAGACCGGCCTCTTGATGCCCCCGTCCTCTTTCACTAGGACCGAGCTGACGGCTTCTTCAGTGGTGGCGAGATAGAGGCCGAGCTGCTCTCCTTCCTCCGGCTTTGTGAGCAGCGGTGGGCTTTGTAGATAGGCTTTCAGTTCGCCAAAGGCTTAGGCACAGGAGTCGTTCCACTCGACCTTCCTTATTCCCTTCCTCTCATCGAGGGCCTTCCGTAGAATCGTGAAGAACGGAAGGGACCTCTCGGCGGACTTCGACAGGAACCTCCCAGTGCGACGATCCGGTCGTTCAGCTTCTGAATGTCTCTGATGGTCCTTGGCTCGCCCATGTTGATGAGAGCGGATATCTTGTCGGGGTTGGCCTCGATTCCTTAATTGTGATCATGAAGCCGATGAACTTTCCAGACCGGACGCCGAATATGCACTTCGCCGGGTTGAGATGTAGGTTGTAGCGCCGCACCTTTTGAAGGTCTCCTCAAGGTCGGCGAGGTGATCCTCAGCATTCTTTGATTTGACCAGAATGTCGTCGTTGTAGACCTCATGATTTCTGCCGACCTGGGGATGAAAGATTTTGTTTGCCATCCTTGATAGGTCGCTCCAACGTTCTTGTAATGCTCATAAGTGATAATACCAGTAAGTATGGGGAAGTCCACACATTAACTACTAATTGAGGGCTTTTGATTAGGGATTAAAAACAGTGGCACAATTTGGTGTGGCCATGAGTTTCATTTCATTAGGCGCAAACCATAAAAGCTTTGTAAACCAAAAATCCTTGTTGTTTTGTTTTAAAGACAAAAAAAACAAAAACACACACACACAAAACCCACGCACAGCAAGCCTGGCCGAAACTTGGACTCAAACAAAAAAAACAAAACAAAAGGGAAGAATAATAGAAGAGCATGGCAAGTTTGTAATTAACCTAGATCCTTGTTTTCTCTCCCCTTCCACAAGCTTCCTCTCTCTTCCAAGTGTTGTTTTGTTTTATTTATCAATTCCCCACTTCGTTTTCCAGCTCCAGGCCGAATCAAATTCCCAAGGCCGAAACCTGCATTCAATAAAAACACAAAAGAGAGCAAAAACAAAAGAAGAAGGGAAAAAAAAGAAGAAGTAAGGAGAGAAAGAGGAGAGGATTTGCTATTACTTCCTTGGTTTCCTTACAACCCCTCACAAGCATTAGCAAGGTAGGAATCTCACCATACTCACAATTTGTGGCTATGTGTAGAATTATTATAGTCTTGTTCTTTCACTTTAGGTAAAAATTTGTTATTTGGTAATTTGAGAATTGGGTTAATCGTAGTTGTTGGATTTCATGTTTTTGGGAGTTGACCATATTTTCTCCTATGATTCTATGAGCAAGACACAATTTTTGGGTTTATAGCATGTGTTTTCTTTGATAATACTTGTGTGTAATTGGGAAACCTTGCCAAGTACAAGCGAAACTCTGCCGAAATTTCCACGAGCATTTCGTAAGCATTCCTTAACATCATATGCCTTACAACCTAAAGTAGGAACATTACACAATAGGCCTCTAGCTAAATTTCCCTAGGAATTTCTAGTTTAAAAGAAAACCTATTGAAAAATTTGGATAAAGAGAAATTTAGTAAGAGGGTTTTGCTAACTTTCAAGATAGAAGCTCTAAATAATTTTAGAGAGGTAGGAACACTAATTAACAGTATTTACAAGGTTCTACAAGCCCTTTATGCGAACTTTGGGTTCCATGTCAATTTAGTCCCATTTCAACATGAAAGTACGCTTTCCATGAACTGAGTTAAGGAGCGGTGAATACTCAAGTCTAATGAGCATTTTAGTATCTTATAACCATTAGAATGAGTAAAACGTTAGGGTTAGGCACTTATAACTATCCTTAAGTAGTTCCCTTATGGGATTAAGACCTTCCTTAAGACCTTAAAATCAGCTAAATTAGCTTAATACGTTCCTTCTATTTTTGCATCTTAAATTAACCCTCTTCCCCATTTTACAAAGTTTTAACTAAACCAATGCACTGTTTCTCCACTGTTTCTCTCTACGTTGGTTGTTCTTCTATCTTCTACCAAATAAGAGTAGTAACCACACTTGGGGTTGTACTCTATGGCATGTTCAATTATAGTGCTTGGATGGTTGAATTCAAATGTCCTTGGGTGGTGCTTGAATTTTATGTTTCTATTTAAGCAATTGATAAGTGGTGAATTTTGCTTATGCCGAAAGGCATTAATGAAGCTTGTTATCATGCCCATGGCGATGTCTCCCTGATATATGAAAATGTTGGTTGGTTGGTTACAGTGAAATGTGGATGTCCAAATGTTATACCGTCATGTAGCAGATAATCTCCTAAATAATGCTAAATGTTATGTGATTAAAATAATAGCCCGGGTGTCTCTTTCCATTCTAAAGTGGGTGAGCATCTTAGGGAATGGGGTGGGGGAAACCAAAGCATTAGGTGGGCATAGTGTGGACTGGACTTTCGAGGATGTTTTCTTTGGCCCTCCTACCGCGTGGATGTTGGATATGGACGACATAAATACACCCATGAGGGGATGTATGAGGGTATACAGACTTCAGATGTCGCGTGCACGAAGGCGTGCGCGTAGGGAATCTTTTCTCGTGTGAAAAGGACCACTCGATAAGTGGGAAAAAACCACTTTATAAGTGCAAAATGGCACTTGATAAATGGATAAAGAAGAAGATACATGAATGTGCTAATATAGGCTAATAAGCTTATAATTGGTTATTTCCTACAATAACCACCCCTAAAGCCTATAAATAGGACCCAAGGGTAAGGCATTCATTAACACTTTCCATGCCATAAGTTTGCATAAGGCATCCTTATGTTCTTCTTCTCCCTTCCATTAAAATCCTCTTCTAGTTAGAGATTTAGGCGGTGAAACTCTGCTTTGATCCTCCGTGACGAAGTATCGATCGTTGTGGCGAATCCGAGGGCGAAGTTCCGAGATTACGGTGCCGCGTACGCAAGCGTAAGTCTCAACTTCATTTATCGATCCTAACGTTGTTTTGACAGGATCCTACATTGGTATCAGAGCCATACGGGTTCGCCCCGGTCAAACCGCCGTCCCGTCGAACCGATGAACGAGGCGTTGTCTTTTTCACGAATGGGTATCCTACCATTACGGATATGGTAGGAACGCTTCGTGACGGAGAGAACGCAGCGGTTGTTCTTTTCACGTTAGGGTCTCCTACCATTACGGATATGGCAGGAACTCTCCGTGACGGGAAGAACCGACCGTTCACGTCGTCAAGCTCGCAGTCTTCATGGATGCCGAGTCTCCATTCATAGGGAATGTGAACTCTCTTCATGTGGAGCGTGTAGTTTACGAACTTTAAAGTATGTTATTTTTCATTTTTGGCACACGGCCATTAGAAGATAACTACTTTCTCGACGAACGGGTGCTTCATCGAGGAAGATGATGGTAGTTATCTCCATCAGAGAAGATGATTTTTGGTGCATGATCACCATGGCCAAATGGGCTATGAAGGCAATGCACCCCCTCCCCATGCGGAGGGGGCTGGCTACGGCCAATAACCACCACGGCCACCCCTCCGGCGGGGTGTGCGGCAACCCCATACAAGGGGGTGGCCGGCCATGGCCATATGGGCCATGGCCGACCAAGGCCAAAGGGCCAAGGCCAGGCCAAGGCCGGCCACGGCCAGGCCGGCACTGGCCGGCCACGGCCACGGCCAGGGGGCCCTGGCCGCGGCCAGGCCAGGGCCTGGCCGGAAGCCAGGGCCCTGGCACGCCCTGGAGGCCAGGGCCTGGCCGGCCCTGGCCAGGGGCCAGGGCCGACGCCCTGGCCTCAGGCCAGGGCCTGGCCGGCCCTGGCCAGGGGCCAGGGCCCTGGCAGATGCCATGGCCGGCGCCCTGGCCTCTGCCAGGGCCCTGCCGGCCCTGGCAGAGGCCAGGGCAAGGGCCGGCCCTGCCAGGGCCAGGGCCGGGCAGAGGCCAGGGCCAGGCCCTTGGCCCGCCTATCGCCAGTCACGGCCAGGGCAGAGGCCCTGGCCGCCGGGGGGTGCCGGATCCTTGGTCGGCATTGGTCGATCAATCCGGGTTTTTTGGTCGACCAATTCTGCCAGAGGCCTTGCCAATAGTTTCGGCCCCGGCCACCTGCCGATTAGCCCATACGGGGCCAACGACAGTCATCTGCGGTAAAATTCTCCTATACGGGGGGAAGCGCTTGGATCCATACGGGAGCCAGCAACGATGGCTTGCAGAAAAATCCCCAAAGAGGGGATCAGGCCTTGGTACAAGTAGGACTTATCCCGGCAAATGGCAAGGGATTACCGTACATTTCACTAGTATCATAAGGGTACTAAGTTGAAATATCGCATTTTTCCCAAGGGAGGATCCGGCTTTGGCCAAGTTGCGATGGCAACTCTCACTTCGGAAGGAAGATGAATTCGGCCTTGGCACGACACGACCCTGGCAATGGCCGGGGAATTGTCGAAATATTTTGGCTATGACACCATATAATGGGGTATAGGCTTTGCAAAATACGTTTGCAAAATGCATTTGAAAAATATGTTTTCATACGTTTTGAAAAATACGTTTTCAAAAACGCTTTTCCGCTGCAAAGTACTATAAGAGTACTTTTATTTGATAAAGTGATGTGGAAATATTGAAAGTTACTCTAGATGGTGATTGGAAACATAGTGACCTTTCCGATTCTAGAATAACATCTTCAATGTTTTTCGAATGTAACTTATCAAATTATAAATATCATTCCAAGTGGGAGTTGAAATTAGAACTATCCAAATGGGATATTCTATTATCATTTCAAATGGGAATTATATTTTAAGAATTTTCAATGCAATGTTTTTGATCAAACCTTCGGTTTTGTGTCTTTTGCAGCATTTTAAAAGTAAAATGTCTTCCGCTTCAAAGAATATCGTCGCTGAGTTAAACAGAGGTGAAAAACTCAACGGCGATAATTACAAACTTTGGTCCATCAAGATACAATACGTTTTAGAGGAGCAAGAAGTGCTCGAGACTCTAAAGAACGTAATGATTGAACCCGAGTTGGGCACTACGGCCCAACACAGACGAGACAAGGAAGCTTTTGATGCTTGGTCTCGGAAGAACAAGATAGCACGCATTACGTTATTAAGCAGTATGGCTGATGACATAATGCGCATCTTCCGAGAGCATGACTTAGCCATGGACATATGGTCCAAGCTTGAGGAGAAGTTTGGTGGCACATCGGTGTCCAAACTTCGTTCTTTAACTATAAGATTTGATTCATACAAGAAACGTCCAGATCATTCCATGGGGAAACATCTGCGACATATGGCGAATCTAATCTCAGAGTTAAAGGATGCAGGTCACGTGCTCACTGATGAGCAACAAATCCAAGCAGTCATACGTTCCCTACCAAATGGGTGGGACCAAATGAAGATGCATCTCACTCATAATGAGAGCATCAAGACTTTCAGCGATGTTTCTAAGCACCTCAAATTAGAGGAAGAGCGGCTTGCGGCTGCCAAGCCAAGTGCAGAAGTGCACGTGGTTGATAGTTCCCCACACGGGGGAAAGAAACGTAAAGATCGTTCGAAGTCTTCTAATGAACGTAATAAGCAACCTGAGTCTACCACGAAACCCAAACATAAGCGTGGGCACAAGAAATGGCACAAGAAGAAAGACTTGAAGAAGATCAAGTGCTTCAAGTGCAACAGCTCGGTCACTATGCTCGTTCGTGTACGAGTGGAGGTGACGAGGTAACTTGTAATACTAGTTACATATGTGTTTCTAGTTCAATATTTCTTGTGGAATCTAATCCATTTTGGATAATTGATTCAGGTGCCACCGACCACATAGCAAGGGACAGACGGTCCTTCGTGGAGTATCACCGGATACCCCAAGGAACGAAGTGGATCTATGTAGGAAACAACACACGTGTTGAAGTGAAAGGCGTTGGGACTTGCAAGCTAGTCTTGGACAACGGCCGCACTCTCCTACTTCATAATGTTCTCTTCGCTCCAGATATTCGAAAGAATATAATATCTGTGGTCATGTTAATGGGTCTTGGCTATAACTGGTTTTTTCATGATTGTAATGTGGACTTAAGTTGTAATAATACTCTTATTGGTACTGGGTTTGTATTTAAAGGATTTATTGTAATGAGTACAATGTATGATTCCTCGTGTAATGAAAATTTCCTTATTGCAAATTCTAAGACTTATGAGTCTGATGTGATTTGTTGGCACGCAAGGCTTGGTCATATTGGACCAACGCGTATGGATAGACTTGCCAAACGTGGCCTTCTATCCAATGTTTCAAAGGTTGAAATGTCGACCTACGAACATTGCCTAGTGGGGAAATCTTGTCGCAAGCCGTTTGGAACCGGCACAAGGGCCGAGGTTCCATTACAGCTTATCCATTCGGACATATGTGGTCCGATGAATGTCAAGACAAGACGCGGGAAGTCCTATTTCATCACTTTTATTGATGATTTCACCCGATTCGGACATATCTATTTGATATCCCACAAAAGTGAAGCATTGGCTTGCTTTAAAAACTATATGAGTTTAGTGGAGAATCAATTAGATCATAAGATTAAGGTCTTGCGAACCGATAGGGGCGGTGAATATCAATCAACAAGTTTTAAGGAACTTTGTGATGAAAAAGGCATAGTACATCAGGTAACTATGCCTTATACTCCTCAACAAAACGGTGTTACAGAAAGGAGAAATAGGACTTTAATGGAAATGGTCCGTTCAATGATGGCGCACGCGAACTTGCCAATCACCTTTTGGGGTGATGCATTATTGACGGTCGCTTTCATTTTAAACCGCGTACCCTCAAATTCAGTTAGCTTCACTCCTTATGAGTTGTGGAACCAAAGGTCTCCTGACTTAAACATTTTGAAACCTTGGGGTTGTGCATCCTACGCACATATTTCCTCCCATAAGTATGGCAAACTTGGGCCAAGGGGAAGGAAATGTATCTTTATACGATACGTAGAAAACTCCAAAGGTTATGTTTTTGTTAGTCAGGAAGACAATGGTGGGCTAATTGAGTTTGAGTCGAGGGATGTCACTTTCTTGGAAAACGAGTTTCCAAGACAGGGCGAGATAAGTCAGGACTTATCTCTATTTGAGATTTATGATCAAGAAGGATTACCTCATTCGAGTGGGAGAATTCTTGGTGAAAACGAAAATACGTTTCAACCTTCACCAATGAATTATACGAATGGCGATTATTCTATTCCATACGGGAATAATGATCCAAGTGGAAGCAATTCTAACGACATTCCAAGTGGGAGTGATATTAGAATTGATCTAAATTCGAGTCAACAAGGACTTGAAGAATCTCAAATACGACGTAGTAGTCGTACAAGGTTGGCTCCTCTAAGATTTGAGGATGAATTTCCGCAAACCTTTATGACTTTACTACAAGAAGATGACAAGCCTACTACTTTCAAACAGGCCGTATCTTGCCCTGCTAAAGACAAATGGATGGAAGCGATGCAAGAGGAGTTAGAATCCATGAAAGTTAACCGAGTCTGGGACTTAGTTGACTTACCCAGAGGACGTAGAGCTATTGGGAACAAATGGGTTCTCAAGATCAAGCATAAGGCTGATGGCTCAATTGACAGATATAAAGCTCGCCTTGTCGCGAAAGGTTTTACGCAACAGGAAGTGATAGACTACAAAGAGACCTTCTCACCTGTTGTTCGTTTTACCTCGATTCGCCTGATTCTGGCAATGGTAGCTTGCTTAGACCTCGAATTACATCAAATGGATGTAAAGACTGCCTTTCTCAATGGAGAATTGGACGAGGAGATCTATATGGAACAACCAACAGGGTTTGTAAAAGAAGGAAACGAACATAAGGTTTGTAAACTTCTTAAATCCATATATGGTCTTAAACAATCCTCGAGGCAATGGTATATACGATTTCAAGAAGTTGTCTTATCAAATGGTTTTACCATGCTTGATGAAGATAACTGCGTATATATCAAGAGGATTAAAAGCAAGTATGTTATCATGTCTCTATATGTAGATGACATTTTAATAGCCGGAAATGACAAGGGCTTTGTGATAGATATCAAGGCTTGGCTTTCATCAGTTTTTGAGATGAAAGACATGAGAGAAGCCGCATATATCCTTGGAGTTAAGATTTCAAGGAATCGTTCGAAGAAACTTCTTTCTCTTTCACAGGAGACTTATATAAAGAAGGTTTTAGAACGTTTTAATATGCAGGACTGCAAGTCCATTGATACTCCAATAAGCTAGTGCGACAATTTATGTCTGAAATCATGTCCAAAGAACCAAAAGGAAAAGGAAATTATGGAAAAAGTTCCATATTCCAGTGCAGTTGGTAGTCTTATATACGCTAAGATGCGTAAAAGACCAGACATCTGTTTTGCCGTTGGAATGGTAAGTCGTTACCAATCCAACCCAGAGCAAGAACACTGGAAAGCGGTTAAAAGGATAATGCAGTATCTTAAAGGAATTGCAGACTTGCAAAAGACTATGACAAGACCAAGAAGGCAGACATAAGGTACATATCTACGCATGAGATGATAGCGGATCCGCTTACGAAGGCGATCCCCAGAGATGTGTTTTACAAACAGTTATCATCTCAAGGATTGCGTAAGAGCTGAGTTGTACCAAATATAAATTCACATGTCTGTAAATGATCAAATTTGATAAAAGAATAAGTTCTTTTTCAAACATTGCATATGAATTTCTTGAGAAATGTTTGTGTACATTTTTGAAATCTCAGCTATACTTTCTAGTATGTCGGACAGATTGAGGTTGGCTCTCTCACATGAGCAACCGCCTTATTCTATCAGACGGATAGAATAGAGATGAGACTTGTTTAAAGTCAAAATCATCAGACGGATGATTTAGAGTCATGACTTAAACAAAATGGTCGCATGAAAGATCTGCATCATATGGATGCTTACAGAAGATCTAAGAGGATTTTGAAATCCTATCTGTCTAAATGCGGGATGTGAGTCCAAAGGATTATTTGAGTAGAAAAAGGGACTCAAAGTCAGACATTGTGGTGTCTGATCATCATCCTTACAACATCATTGAGACATACACTCCCTGGGAAAGAAGCGATGTTGTAATACGTATTCATACTACGCATGCATTTTTGACCATTGGGTTAGAATAGTAAATAAGTTTACTATTATGTGAGACCCAAAGACCACATGAGTCTTAATTCATTACCCTTATGGACTCTAATTGGTTCCTTTAGATTTGACCGGGTGATTGCTATCTTAGCATGTTACTTATGGACTATGGTTAATTCGGTCCGGCGGGGCATGTTAGAAAAGCAAGTCAAGTCAAGATCGAAAGGATCGCAAGAAGAGGAAGATTAATTTCGCATTCACATTTGGACTTTAAAGATTCAAAGCTGGTCAGCCAATTGCAATCCAGATGGGATTCAATTGTTGAATATAAAGTATAAGAAATGTGAAGAAATAATCTAGGGTAAAGCATGTGTTGATCTACTCAACTTTGCACCTCGAGGAGTGTTGTGTATCTCTAACAAGTGCACAACAGCGGACTCTATGCGCATGACGGTCACACGGCCTATTTCTCGGTATGATAAACAGAAGAGTTAGAGGAAAATAAGTTTCCTTACAATCCCCTCAAGTGTGAGTGGGAGATGTTGGATATGGACGACATAAATACACCCATGAGGGGATGTATGAGGGTATACGGACCTCAGATGTCGCGTGTACGAAGGCGTGCGCGAAGGGAACCTTTTGTCGTGTGAAAAGGATCACTCGATAAGTGGAAAAAGCCACTCGATAAGTGGAAAAAGCCACTTTATAAGTGCAAAATGGCACTTGATAAGTGGATAAAGAAGAAGATAAATGAATGTGCTAATATAGGCTAATAAGCTTATAATTGGTTATTTCCTACAATAACCACCCCTAAAGCCTATAAATAGGACCCAAGGGTAAGGCATTCATTAACACTTTCCATGCCATAAGTTTGCATAAGGCATCCTTATGTTCTTCTTCTCCCTTCCATTAAAATTCTCTTCTAGTTAGAGATTTAGGCGGTGAAACCCTGCTTCGATCCTCCGTGACGAAGTATCGACCGTCGTGGCGAATCCGAGGGCGAAGTTCCGAGATTACGGTGCCGCGTACGCAAGCGTAAATCTCAACTTCATTTATCGATCCTAACGTTGTTTTGACAGGATCCTACAGGGGAGTGGTCGTGCCCTTTGGTGTGTGTTTTCCTTGGCCTTTCGAGGTCGTGGCCCTTTGGGTCGTGGAGAGAGGTTGTGTGACGATGGCTCCTGACGAGCTAGCACGCCAGAGAGTCGGAGATTCTTTCCGTCCGCCTTATGGGTGAGGTCCAGCCTCCTTGTGTCCCACCTGATGTTTAGGTTCCAAACAACAAACATTAATTTAACAAACTTAGTATTAGGGATCTTGTTGCAGTGTTGTGAGTATGGCTTGTGTGGTTGAGATTCCTGCTTGACACGTTGTGACGTGTCCCTTTTCCCCAATCTCCAGGTACAGGTCCAGGGACGACATCTCACCAGCCAGACTACCGACGCCCTGAGGGCGACTCTTCCAGGCCAGGAGCCCAGAGTGGTTAGGGTTTGGGTGTAGTGGTTTGGGGATAGTTTCTTTTGGGAACAGTTACTTTTGTTTCCTCTTCAGCTTTTGTATCCTGTGTTACTGGTGGTGTTATATGTAAAGTACATGATGTTGTAGTGTGTTGATAGTTGATAATCTGTGTTGCACACTCGTACGCTCTCGCTTGTTGATGCCGCCGCCTCGCTGTACCTTTTTGTGTTGTACTGGAGCTTTACAATTCGTGCTTTACTTTTGCACCTGCTTTATTTGCCTGTGTTGTTCTAGCAGTTGCAGTGGCCTGCTAAAATTTTTTCTTCATAGCGCCATTACGCTCGGTACTCCCGTACCGTGGCCGTCACACCTGCCTCATTCTGGGCACCGGGGCGTGACATGTTTTTGTGGTGGCCCATGCAGGTCACCGCACACTGCGATTGTGTAAGGACGACGCAGGTAATGCTCCGACACTTCAAGATGTATATGAGGTACTGATTCAGATTTGTTCTGTTTCTCCTCCGCGGTATGTAGGCATGGAACGGGACGTCTGGTGGCGATGGGACACCTGGAGGGACCGGAGCTTCGGGTAGCTCGGTGGACCGGACCTCAGAATCAGCCTTGATGGCGAAGGTCCTGATGGGGATTTTGGACCACTTGCAGCGGATGGAGGACAGTGCAGCTGGGCACGAGGTGTTGGATATGGATGACGTTTGTACACCCTTGTAGGGGATGTACGAGGGAATACGGACCTCGAACGTCGCGTACACGAAGTCGTGTGCAAAGGGAATCTGTTCCCTTGTGGAGAGGATCTCTAGATTAGTGGGAAAGTCGCATTATATGTGCATAAGTGCATGCGACATATGGCTAATAAAGGGGGAATATCTTAAGCTTATGTTGTACCATGCATATGGTACAACTTAAGCTTATAATGTGCCATGTATGATGGTACACTTTAGTTAAATTGTTCCAAAGGAACAATTACTCCTAAAATAACTACCTTGGGGGCTATAAATAAGACCCAAGGCTTAGCCATTTCCTTACACTTTTGCATGGTATTCTTGCCTTGCATTTCATTCTAGCGAAGCTCTGCCGAAATCCTTCCTCTCTCTTTATCCAAGTTCTTAATCTAAAAGTAGAGATTTAGATTGTGGATTTAGTAGCCTTACTCCGTTCGTGAGAAGACTCGATCCGTCGTGGCGAATCCGAAGACGAAGTTCCGAGACTACCGTACCGCATACGCAAGCGTAAGTCTCAACTTCATTTATCGATCCTAACGCTGTTTTGACAGGTTCCTACATTGGTATCAGAGCCATACGGGTTCGCCCCGGTCAAACCGCCGCCCCGTCGAACCGATGAATGAGGCGTTGTCTTTTTCACGAATGGGTATCCTACCATTACGGATATGGTAGGAACGCTTCGTGACGGAGAGAATGCAGCGGTTGTTCTTTTCACGTTAGGGTCTCCTACCATTACGGATATGGCAGAAACTCTCCGTGACGGGAAGAACCGACCGTTCATATCGTCAAACTCGCTCTCTTCATGGATGCTGAGTCTCCATTCATAGGGAATGGGCGCTCTCTTCATGTGGAGCGCGTAGTTTACAAATTTTTGAAGTGGGTTATTTTTTTGGGCACACGGCCATTGGAGGATAACTACTTCCTCGACGAACGGGTGCTTCACCGAAGAAGAAGATGGTGGTTATTCCCATCGGGGAAGATGAATTTTGGTGCATGAAATCTATAGCCAAATGGGCAATGGAGGCAATGCACTCCCCCTCCCCATGCGGAGGGGGTTGGCTACGGCCAATGACGACGAACACCACCACGGGCCACCCCCTCCGGTGGGAATGTGCGGCCAACCCCGTGAATGGGGGAGGCCGGCCATGGCCAAAGGGCCATGGCCGGCCAAGGCCAAAATGGCCATGGCCGGCCTCTGGCCGAGGCCGGGCCGGGCCAGGGGGCCAGGCCGGCCTCTGGCCGAGGCCGGGCCGGGCCAGGGGGCCTGGCCAGCCTCTGGCCGAGGCCAGGCTAACGGCCTGGCCGGCCCTGGCCGGGAGTGATGTAGACCAATTTTTGGTCGACCAATTTGGGTGTTTTGGTCGACCAATCCGGCAAAAGGTCTTGGTCGATCACGAATGTGCCGACTAGCCCATACGGGGCTAACGACAGTCGTCTGCTCTTATTTTATAAAGTTTTTTAACTTGGGCTCTACTCCTTGAAGATTAGCCGTAGTGCTCTACTTCATGCGAGATTAGCCATGTCATTGTGCTCTACTCTACGGAGATTAGCCAATGTACTTATGACATTGTGCTCTACTCTACGGAGATTAGCCAATGTATTTCAAATTTTTTGAAAAAGATGTTTTCAAATAGGTTATGTCCCGTCCTTAATCGGGATAGCGCAATTTAGAATTCCAAGTCCTACCACGATCCGGCCATGGTTATCTAACCCATGGGTGTGTAGAACAGGTCTCGTGGCTTGGCAATTGTTGCACTAAAATTCTTTGCGCAAACTCTCACCTATTCCATTTTGAAAGATATGTTTTTCAAAAGTATTTTTCCGCTGCTGGTACCATACGGGTATCATTTCTGATTTCTTTTTACATAAGATAAGTAAGAGAGATACTTTGAAAGTTACTTCTAGATGGTAGTTGGGAACGTAGTGAACTTCTCGATTCTAGAGTAACATTTCAGCTTATCCAAGGAACTTATCAAGTGTTTAAAGAATCGAAACTTTATGCATAGAATTTTGATCGTGTTTTTCATTTTCTTTGCAGTTTTTTGATTCGAATATGTCTACCGCTACTAAGAACATTGTCACCGAGCTTAACAAAGGTGAGAAGCTCAACGACGACAATTATAAACTTTGGTCAATAAAAATCCAATATGTTTTGGAGGAGCAAGATGTGCTTGAAACACTCCAAAACGTAATGGAAGAACCTGAGTTGGGCAATACGGCCCAACACAAGAGGGACCGAGAAGCTTATGAGACTTGGACTCGAAAGAACAAAATAGCACGTATTACGTTATTGTCCGCAATGGACAATGACATAATGCGTCTATTTCGGGAATTCGACCTAGCCAAAGACATATGGTCTGGGCTAGAAATAAAGTTTGGTGGAACTTCGGTCACCAAACTCCGCTCCTTAAATATTCAATTTGATTCGTACAAAATGCGGCGAGATCAATCTATGAAAAAGCATCTCCGCCACATGGCGAATCTCATAGCTGAATTGAAGAATGCGGGTCTTACGCTGTCTGACGAACAGCAGATCCAAGCAGTCATTCGTTCACTCCCAGATAGCTGGGATAACATGAAAATGCACCTCACTCATAATGAGTGCATTAAAACTTTAAGCGATGTATCCAAACACCTCGAACTCGAGGAAGAGCGGATTCAAGCCGCAAAACCTAGTGCCGAAGTGCACATGGCCGATAATTCCTCACATGGAGGAAAGAAGCGGAAGGATAAACGCTTAAGGTTTATGAACGAACGAAAGCAAGAACCGGAAACCTCAAAGAAGACTAAGAACAAAAAGTGGCAAAAGAATGTGCACTCAAAGAAGAAAAACTTGAAGAAGATCAAGTGCTTTAAGTGCAACAAGTACGGTCACTTCGCGCGTACGTGTACGGATGGAAGTGATAAGGTAACTTGTAGGGCTAGTTACATATGTGTTTCTAGTTCCATGTTTCTTGCTGAATCTAACTATTTTTGGTTGATTGATTCAGGGGCCACAGACCACGTAGCGAAGGACAGAAGGTTCTTCGTAGAGTATCGAAGGATAACTCAAGGAACAAAGTGGATATACGTCGGCAACAACACTCGTGTTGAAGTCAAGGGCGTTGGAACATGCAAGCTAGTTCTCGACAACGGCCGGACTCTATTATTGCACGACGTCCTCTTTGCTCCAGATATTCGAAGGAATATCGTATCCGTGGTCATGTTAATGTCTTTAGGTTATGAATGGAGGTTCTATGAACAAAATGTTGACCTTGTTTGTAATAGTTCTTTAGTTGGGTCGGGTAATGTTTGTAATGGATTGATTGTTTTAAACACTATGTATGATGATTCTTCTTCTATTAATGAAAGTTTCCATTTGACAAATGCTTCTAATTCTGAATCTGAGATCATTTGTTGGCATGCAAGACTTGGTCACATTGGACCAACTAGAATGGATAGACTTGCCAAAAGTGGCTTGCTATCTAATGTTTCAAAAGTTGAAATATCAACTTGCGAACATTGTCTTGTAGGGAAAACGTGTCGCAAGCCGTTTGGAACTGGCACAAGGGCCGAAGTTCCATTACAGCTTATCCATTCGGACATTTGCGGTCCAATGAATGTTAAGACAAGACGCGGGAAGTCCTATTTCATCACCTTCATTGATGACTTCACCCGTTTCGGTCACATTTATTTGATTTCCCACAAACATGAAGCTTTATCTTGCTTCAAAAACTATATGAGTTTAGTGGAAAATCAACTAGATCGCAAGATAAAGGTCTTGCGAACCGATCAGGGTGGAGAATATCAATCAACGAGTTTTAAGGAACTCTGTGATGAAAAGGCATAGTTCATCAAATAACTATGCCTTATACTCCGCAACAAAACGGTGTTGCGGAAAGAAGAAATAGGACATTGATGGAAATGGTCCGATCAATGATGTCTCAGGCAAATTTGCCCATCACCTTTTGGGGTGATGCATTATTGACGGCAGCATTCATCTTAAACTGTGTACCCTCGAAGTCGGTAAGTTCTACTCCTTATGAGTTGTGGAACAATAGAACTCCAGACTTAAGCATTCTAAAACCTGGGGTTGTGCCTCTTACGCACATTTATCCTCTCACAAATATGGCAAACTTGGGCCACGTGGGAGGAAGTGTATCTTCATCCGATACGCTGAAAACTCCAAAGGATATGTTTTCGTCGGTCAAGAGGACAATGGGGGTCTAATAGAATTCGAATCGAGGAATGTTGTCTTCTTGGAAAACGAGTTTCCAAGACAGGGTGAGATAAGTCAAGACTTATCCTTGTTTGAGACTTGGGATCAAGAAGGATCGGAACGTTCGAGTGGGAGAATTCTTGGTGAAGAGGAAAATGACCCTCATACTTCACCTATGGATGATACAAACGATACCAATCCTATTCCGAGTGGGAGTGATGTTATTCCAAGTGGGAGTGATATCATTCCAAGTGGGAGTGATCAAACTCAAGCAAGACGTAGTAATCGAACGAGGCTAACACCTCTGAGATTTGAGGATGAATTTCCTCAAACATTCATGACATTACTACAAGATGATGACGAACCTGCAAATTTCAAACAGGCCGTCACATGCCCTGCTAAAGATAAATGGATAGCGGCGATGGAAGAAGAACTTCAATCCATGAAAACAAACCAAGTCTGGGACTTGGTTGATTTACCTAAGGGACGTAGAGCCATTGGGAACAAGTGGGTTCTCAAAATCAAGCATAAGGCGGATGGCTCCATCGAGAAATATAAAGCTCGCCTTGTTGCGAAAGGCTTCACGCAACAGGAAGGAATAGACTACGAAGAGACTTTCTCTCCTGTCGTGCGTTTTACCTCCATTCGCTTAATTCTGGCAATGGTGGCTTGTTTGGACCTCGAGTTACATCGGATGGATGTAAAGACTGCTTTTCTTAACGGAGAACTAGATGAGATCTACATGGAACAACCAAACGGGTTCGTACAAGAAGAAAACAAACATAAGGTTTGTAAACTTCGAAAATCCATATATGGTCTTAAACAATCCTCAAGGCAGTGGTATATGCGCTTTCAAGAAGTCGTTTTGTCGTATGGTTTCTCCATGCTCGACGAAGACAACTGCGTATACATTAAGAGGATTAAGAACAAGTATGTAATTATGTCTCTTTATGTAGATGACATACTTATAGCCGGAAATGATAAGCGTCTTATCATGGATATCAAAGCTTGGCTTTCATCCGTCTTTGAGATGAAAGACATGGGTGAAGCTGCATATATCCTTGGGGTTAAGATCTCAAGGAATCGTTCCAAGAAACTTCTTTCTCTCTCTCAAGAAACATATATAAAGAAAGTTTTAGAACGGTTTAATATGCAGGACTGCAAGCCAATTGATACTCCAATAAGCAAAGGCGAGGGTCTATGTTTGGAAATGTGTCCCAAAGATCCAAAAGAAAAGAAAGCTATGGAAAAGGTTTCATACTCCAGTGCTGTCGGGAGTCTGATGTACGCCATGATGTGTACCAGACGGACATTTGCTATGCTGTTGGTATGGTAAGCCGTTACCAATCCAACCCAGGACAGGCACACTGGAAAGCGGTGAAGAGGATATTAAGGTACCTCAAAGGGACTGCGGACTATGCGTTGTGCTATCAAGGCAATACCTTGAGACTCGAAGGCTATACCAATGCTGATTGGGCAGGTGATCTCGACGAGCGAAGATCTACCTCAGGCTTTGTTTTCTTGCTCGGGAATGGTGCAATATCCTGGAGCAGCAAGAAGCAAACCTGCATCGCCCTATCAACCATGGAAGCCGAATTTGTAGCATTCAGCATGACGGTCCAAGAAGCTGTTTGGCTTAGGAAATTCTTAGACATGCTGACGGATGCCACTGACTCGAGCACTGTTCCTATATACAGTGATAGTCAAGCTTCGATTGCCTATGTCAAAGATCCTAAATTTCATTGTAAGACCAAACACATTGATATTCAATTCAAGTTTGCGAAGGACTATGACAAACGGAAGGAAGTAGACATAGGATACATATCCACGCATAAGATGATAGCGGATCCCCTTACTAAGGCGATCCCCAGAGATGTGTTCTTCAAACACTTATCATCTATGGGAATGCGTAGGTGCTGAGCTGTATCATGTAATATTTCCCATGTCTATAGAAGATCAAAGTTTAATAAAAAGAAGTTCTTTTTATATATATTGCATACAAGTTTCTTACAAATGATTTTATATACATTTGTGTTTAAGTCTCAGCTATTTTATTGTGTGTGTGTCGGACAGATTAAGGTTGGATCTCTCACATGAGCAACCGCCTTATCTTATCAGATGGATAAAATAGAGATGAGACTAGTTTAAAGTCAAAATCATTAGACAAATGATTTAGAGTCGTGACTTAAACAAGATAGTCGAATGAAAGATCTGCATCATATGGATGCTTACAAAAGATCTGAGATCTGTATCACAAGGATATTTAAAAGAGATCTCATAGGATTTTTTAATCCTATCTGTCTTATGCAGGATGAGAGTCCAGGAATACTTCATGGGTAGTAAGTGGACTCAAAAGATAGGCACTGTGGTGTCTGATCTTTCATCCGTACAATATCATTAAGACATACTCTCCCTGGGAAAGGAGTGATGTTGTAATACGTGTTCATACCACGTATGCATTTCGACCACTGAGTTAGTAGCAATAGTGTTTGCTATTATGTGAAACTCAAAGGCCATATAGGTCTTAACTCTTACCCTCAAGGACTCCAATTGGTTCCTTTAGATTTGACGAGATGATCGCTATCTTAGCGTGTTGCTAATGGGCTATGATAATTCGGCTCGGCGGGGCACGTTAGAAAAGCGAATCAAGTCAAGATCAGAAGGTTCGCGAGAAGAGGAAGATTGATTTCATATTCGCATTTGGACTTTAATGATTCAAAGCTGGCCAGCCAATTGTGATTCAGATGTGATTCAATTGTTGAATATAAAGTATAAGAAATGTGAAAAAATAATCTTGGGTAAAGCATGCGTTGAACTACTCAACTTTGCACCTTCGAGGTCGTTGTGTATTTCTAACAAGTGCACAACAACAGACTCTACGCGCATGACGGTCGCACGGTCTATTTCTCGGTATGATAGATGAAAGAACTAAAAGAAAGACGTTCTCTTACAGTCCCCTCAAGTGTGAGTGGGAGATGTTGGATATGTATGACGTTTGTACACCCTTGTAGGGGATGTACGAGGGAATACGGACCTCGAACGTCGCGTACACGAAGTCGTGTGCAAAGGGAATCTGTTCCCTTGCGGAGAGGATCTCTAGATTAGTGGGAAAGTCGCATTATATGTGCATAAGTGCATGCAACATATGGCTAATAAAGGGGGAATATCTTAAGCTTATGTTGTACCATGCATATGGTACAACTTAAGCTTATAATGTGTCATGTATGATGGTACACTTTAGTTAAATTGTTCCAAAGGAACAATTACTCCTAAAATAACTACCTTGGGGGCTATAAATAAGACCCAAGGCTTAGTCATTTCCTTACACTTTTGCATGGTATTCTTGCCTTGCATTTCATTCTAGCGAAGCTCTGCCGAAATCCTTCCTCTCTCTTTATCCAAGTTCTTAATCTAAAAGTAGAGATTTAGATTGTGGATTTAGTAGCCTTACTCCGTTCGTGAGAAGACTCGATCCGTCGTGGCGAATTAGAAGGCGAAGTTCCGAGACTACCGTACCGCATACGCAAGCGTAAGTCTCAACTTCATTTATCGATCCTAACGCTGTTTTGACAGGTTCCTACACGAGGCGCCTGCACTGAAGGCCCCGAGTTACAAGCAGTTCCGATCCTTAAGGCCCGTGTACTTTTCTGGCAGAGAGACTAGCCTAGAGGCCGATGAGTCGCTGCGTCATACAGAGGATGACTTGACTTTAGCTGGCATACCCCCAGAGGCATGGGTAGAGTTGGTTAAGCGGCAGATGACTCATCAAGCCCGAGATTGGTGGGATGCCCAGGAGAGGCATTTGACTGGGGTAGTGGAGTGGAAGACCTTCAGGGAGAAGTTTGAGGCTCGTTACCTTCCGGGGGAGGCGAGGGATGAGTTGAGGCAGCGGTTCGAGCACCTGACCCAGGACCGCATGACGGTTGACGAATATGATGCAGAGTTCTCTCTTTTGAGCAGGTATGCCCCAGAGTTGGTGGCGACAGATGCTACTCGAGCTAGACGCTTCCGCATGGGCTTGGACGCAGAGGTCAGAGGGGCTATGGCTACACAGGAGTTGTTGACATACGAGGCAGTGCTCAGCGCGGCCCGACGGTACGAGCTACACATGAGGAGTCTGGGAAAGTTACCAGTTGTCAACAGACGACCTGTAGCACCGTAGAGAGCTGTTCCTCGCCCGACTCACCAGGTGACCTTCAAGCGAACAGGATATCCGTCGGTACCTCAGAGGGGGCCTGCTTGTTCGAGGTGTGGGAAGCCTGGGCATGCAGCCAAGGATTGTAGGGTGATGGGCAGACAATGCTACACTTGCAGCGAGATGGGGCACTTCAGTAGGGATTGCCCCCGACGGAGACGGCCTACGGAGGCACCAGTACCATTAGCAGCCGCACCGCCTCAGCCGAGGGCTCTTCCATCGGCACCGCAGCGGTTGGCCCTTCCACCACCGCCGGGGCCGCGACCGACTGCTCCGAGGGGACCTCCAGGGAGGCCTCCACGACGCGACTTCCAGAGGCAGACTCCTGCTCCGCAAAGGCCGCCGCAGTTTCAGATGGCAGCAGTCGAAGCCGAGCGCCCAGGACAGGTGATCGCTGGTATGACCCTAACCCTAGTCCTTGTATTTCGTGATTCTATGTTTGGCCATTGCTAGGTGATTAGTTGTTATGTTGTGTTCTTATAGGACTGGTTAGGGTAGCTTCTTATCCGGCCTGGTCCTTGTTCGATTCTGGCGCGTCACATTGTTTTTTATCCACGGAATTTGTGGCGAAGCATTCTATAGTTGTTGATTCTTTTGCTGCTAAGTGGAATGTGCATACGGGTAATGGTGTGATATGCAGTGTGTCAGGATTACAGAATTGTTCCATGGAGATAGGAGGTCGAGAGTTATATGCAGACTTTCTCGTGATCGAACTACCAGATTACGAGGCAGTATTTGGAATGGACCGGTTGGGGATGTTTTATGCGACCATAGACTGTAGATTAAGGAGGGTAGTCTTTCAAATCCCTGGCCACCCAGAATTCGACTTTTGTAGTTATACTCGGGCTCTGGAACCCTTGAAGTTTAAGGCGATGTCCTTGGAGATGAAGATGGAAGCCGAAATAGTTTTGCCTAAGGTAGTTCAAGAATTTCCAGATGTATTTCCCGATGATATTTTTGGACTACCTCCGGATAGGTCTTTAGAATTCACTATTGACCTATTGCCGGGCGCACAACCGATAGCAAAAGCTCCTTATCGTATGTCTCCACCTGAATTAGTTGAGCTTCGCGATCAGTTAACTGATTTGTCTGATAGAGGACTGATACGTCCGAGTGTATCCCCGTGGGGAGCACCAGTGTTGTTAGTAAATAAAAAGGATGGAACTCGGAGGATGTGCATTGATTACATGGATCTAAACAAAGTGACAATGAAAGACAAGTACCCCCTTCCTCAGATTGATGATATCTTTGATCAGCTCGGTGGTTCACGAGTGTATTCGAAGCTGGATTTACGAAGTGGTTATCAAGTGAAGGTGCGTGGATCGGATGTTCCGAAAACGGCATTTAGAACTCGGTATGGGCATTATGAATTCTTGGTGATGCCATTCAGAGTAACTAATACCCCGACAACCTTTATGAGGCTGATGAATCAGGTCTTCTTTGATTATTTGGATAAGTTTGTGGTAGTCTTTATTGATGATATTTTAGTGTATTCGAAGACTGATGATGAACATGCTGAGCATTTGCGGATGGTTTTGAATACTCTTAGAGAGCATCGGTTGTACGCTAAGTTCAGTAAATGCCAATTCTGGATGACGAAGATCGCGTTCCTGGGACACATTATTACAGGAGGAATGTCTGTCGACCCAGAGAAGGTCGCTGCAGTAGAGAATTGGCCCATCCCTCGATCAGTCACTAAGATCAGGAGTTTCTTGGGGTTGGCAGGATACTATCGGAAGTTTATCAAGGACTTCTCCAAGATCGCTTCACCTCTGACTCATCTGACTAAGAAGGACGTACCTTATGTGTGGTCAGAGGAGTGTCAGTGCGCATTTGAAGAACTGAAGCGCCGATTAACCACTGCTCCAGTGTTGACAATCCCTGACCGATCAGGCGGCTTTGAGATTTACTGTGATGCTTCAGGGAAGGGACTCGGTTGTGTCCTTCATCAGCATGGAAGAGTAGTAGCTTATGCTTCCAGATTGTTGAAGGTGCATGAGCAGAATTATCCTACCCATGACCTAGAGCTGGCTGCTGCCATATATGCCCTAAAGTTATGGAGACATTTCTTACTGGGCGAACATGTAAGGATCTACACTGACCATAAAAGTTTGAAATATGTCTTCACTCAGAAGGAGTTAAACATGAGGCAACGCCGTTGGCTTGAATTAATGGCTGAGTATGACATTGATTTGCAGTACCATCCAGGGAAGGTGAATGTGGTGTCTGATGCTCTTAGTCGACTACTGGCTGTGATGAGATTGACTATGCAGACTCGGCTTCGTGGAGATCTAAGACGGATGGATGTTGAAGTGATCCTTCCAGGTGAAAGGGTAAATATGTTGGGTTTGCAGATTCAATCTGACCTGAAGGATAGAGTTAAGGCTGATCAGTTGAAGGATGTGAAATTGAAGCGGATTCGAGAACAAGTTGAGGCAGGGCTTCGGAAAGACTTTTGTATTCATGAGGATGGTTCATTAAGATTTGGGAACAGGGTGTGTGTGCCAGCGGGAAATCTTCGAGAAGAGCTTCTGAAGGAGGCACACAATTCTCCTTATTCTATTCACCCTGGAGGGACCAAAATGTATAAGGATCTGCGACGATACTACTGGTGGCATGGGATGAAACGAAGTGTGGCAAAGAGCGTGGCTTCATGTCTAGTTTGCCAGCAGGTGAAAGCAAAACACCAGAGACCCGCAGGCCTATTGCAACCCCTTCCGATACCAGAATGGAAGTGGGAACATGTGACCATGGATTTTGTGACTGGTCTATCGCGTACTCCGAAGGGGAATGATGCTATATGGGTGATTATTGACCGATTGACTAAGTCAGCGCACTTTATTCCGTTTCGACTTGGTCAGTCTACAGAAGTCTCAGCTCGGAGGTATATGAAAGAGATTGTAAGGTTGCATGGAGTTCCTGTGAGCATTGTGTCGGATCGTGATACTAGATTTACATCACACTTTTGGAAAAGCTTGCAGGCCAATTTGGGGACTCATTTGAAGTTCAGTACCGCATATCACCCACAGACAGATGGACAGTCAGAACGCACTATTCAAATATTGGAGGATATGCTTAGAGCTTGCATGTTGGAATTCAAGGGGTCCTGGGAAGACCATCTCCATCTAGTGGAATTTGCATATAATAACAGTTATCAGGCAAGCATTGGTATGGCTCCCTATGCGGCTTTGTATGGTAGGAATTGCTGATCACCCCTGAGCTGGGATGATGTGGGAGATGGTGAAAATCTGGGACCAGACCTAGTGACTGCTACAATTGACGTCGTGCGAAAGGTCAGAGAGAATCTTCGTGTAGCCCAAGACCGTTATAAGCACTGGGCGGACACGAAGCGACGTCCACTTGCATTTCAGCCTGGCGATTATGTATTCTTGAAGATATCACCGGTCCGTAGAACGATCCGGTTTGGTAAACATGGAAAGTTGAGCCCTAGATATATAGGCCCCTTCGAAGTTGCAACCCGGATAGGCGAAGTGGCTTATCGGCTAGTGATGCCGTCACATCTTGAAGGCGTACATAATGTGTTTCATGTATCACAATTAAGGGGATATATTGGAGATCCTAGTCATGTTGTGGACTACTCAGAGATTGAATTACGACCAGACCTGACATATGACCAGCAGCCAGTGGCAATTCTTGATCGGCGACAGAAGATGTTGAGGAAGAAGACTATTAATTTGGTCAGGGTCATGTGGCAACAAGAATCTCCCGGAGAATCAATGTGGGAGCGAGAGGATGAGATGAGGGAGACGTATCCTCGTCTTTTTGTTTAAAGATCCTTCGTATGTTTGTCATATAGCTATAAGACCCTTCCTCTTGTTTTGAATTCCGAGGACGGAATTTCTTTAAGGAGGGTACGTTGTAATGCTCATAAGTGATAATACCAGTAAGTATGGGGAAGTCCACACATTAACTACTAATTGAGGGCTTTTGATTAGGGATTAAAAACAGTGGCACAATTTGGTGTGGCCATGAGTTTCATTTCATTAGGCGCAAACCATTAAAGCTTTGTAAACCAAAAATCCTTGTTGTTTTGTTTTAAAGACAAAAAAACAAAAACACACACACACACACAAAACCCACGCACAGCAAGCCTGGCCGAAACTTGGACTCAAACAAAAAAACAAAACAAAAAGGAAGAATAATAGAAGAGCATGGCAAGTTTGTAATTAACCTAGATCCTTGTTTTCTCTCCCCTTCCACAAGCTTCCTCTCTCTTCCAAGTGTTGTTTTGTTTTATTTATCAATTCCCCACTTCGTTTTCCAGCTCCAGGCCGAATCAAATACCTAAGGCCGAAACCTGCATTCAAAAAAAACACAAAAGAGAGCAAAAACAAAAGAAGAAGGGGAAAAAAAAGGAGAGAAAGAGGAGAGGATTTGCTATTACTTGGTTTCCTTACAACCCCTCACAAGCATTAGCAAGGTTGGAATCTCACCATACTCCCAATTTGTGGCTATGTGTAGAATTATTATAGTCTTGTTCTTTCACTTTAGGTAAAAATTTGTTATTTGGTAATTTGAGAATTGGGTTAATCGTAGTTGTTGGATTTCATGTTTTTGGGAGTTGACCATATTTTCTCCTATGATTCTATGAGCAAGACACAATTTTTGGGTTTATAGCATGTGTTTTCTTTGATAATACTTGTGTGTAATTGGGAAACCTTGCCAAGTACAAGCGAAACTCTGCCGAAATTTCCACGAGCATTTCGTAAGCATTCCTTAACATCATATGCCTTACAACCTAAAGTAGGAACATTACACAATAGGCCTCTAGCTAAATTTCCCTAGGAATTTCAAGTTTAAAAGAAAACCTATTGAAAAAGTTGGATAAAGATAAATTTAGTAAGAGGGTTTTGCTAACTTTCAAGATAGAAGCTCTAAATAATTTTAGAGATGTAGGAACACTAATTAACAGTATTTACAAGGTTCTACAAGCCCTTTATGCGAACTTTGGGTTCCATGTCAATTTAGTCCCATTTCAACATTAAAGTACGCTTTCCATGAACTGAGTTAAGGAGCGGTGAATACTCAAGTCTAATGAGCATTTTAGTATCTTATAACCATTAGAATAAGTAAAACGTTAGGGTTAGGCACTTATAACTATCCTTAAGTAGTTCCCTTATGGGATTAAGACCTTCCTTAAGACCTTAAAATCAGCTAAATTAGCTTAAGACCTTCCTTCTATTTTTGCATCTTAAATTAACCCTCTTCCCCATTTTACAAAGTTTTAACTAAACCAATGCACTGTTTCTCCACTGTTTCTCTCTACGTTGGTTGTTCTTCTATCTTCTACCAAATAAGAGTAGTAACCACACTTGGGGTTGTACTCTATGGGATGTTCAATTATTAGTGCTTGGATGGTTGAATTCAAATGTCCTTGGGTGGTGCTTGAAGTTTATGTTTCTATTTAAGCAATTGATAAATGGTGAATTTTGCTTATGCTGAAAGGCATTAATGAAGCTTGTTATCATGCCCATGACGATGTCTCCCTGATATATGAAAATGTTGGTTGGTTGGTTACAGTGAAATGTGGATGTCCAAATGTTATACCGTCATGTAGCAGATAATCTCCTAAATAACGCTAAATGTTATGTGATTAAAATAATAGCCCGGGTGTCTCTTTCCATTCTAAAGTGGATGAGCATCTTAGGGAATGGGTAGGGCTGTTGACGAACAGAACGTTCGACGAACTACTCGTGAACAAGCTCGGTATATGTTCGTTTACGTTCGTTCGGAAAGCTTAATGAACAAACTTGAACAGATTTTTGGAGCTCGGTTAGTAAACGAACAGAGCTTGAACATAACTATGTTCGTTCATTTATGTTCATGAACAAGCTCGTTAAGTGTTCGTGAACAAGCTCGTGAACAAGCTTGTTAAGTGTTCGTGAACAAGCTCGTTAAGTGATGTTCGTGAACAAGCTCATTAAGTGTTTGTGAACAAACTTGTTAAGTGATGTTCGTGAACAAGCTCGTTAATTATTCGTGAACAAGCGCTTGAGTGAATTAAAATTAAAATTAAACACTCACCTCCTCAAATTGAATTAAACACCACCACCTCTTCAACTTCCCCGCTTCCCACTCCTAGACTCCCAGGCTCCCATCTCTCTTTTGGTCCATTGCCATTGTTCGTTCATTTGTTTGAAAATCTGTTCATGAACAAGATTGATTGTGTGTTCATGAACACATTCCCGAACATGTTCACGAACAAGCTCGATAAGTCTTGTTAACGAACAGAACGTTCGTTCGGTAAGCTCGGTTTACGTTCATTTATGTGCGTTTACGTTCGTTCGGTAAGCTTAACAAACAAGCTTGAACATATTTTTAGAGCTCGGTTTAGGGAATGGGGTGGGGGAAACCAAAGCATTAGGTGGGCATAGTGTGGACTGGACTTTCGAGGATGTTTTCTTTGGCCCTCCTACCGCGGGGAGTGGTCGTGCCCTTTGGTATGTGTGTTTTCCCTGGCCTTTCGAGGTCGTGGCCCTTTGGGTCGTGGAGGTTGTTGGATATGGAAGACGTTTGTACACCCTTGTGGGGGATGTACGAGGGAATACGGACCTCGAACGTCGCGTACACGAAGTCGTGTACAAAGGGAATCTGTTCCCTTGCGGAGAGGATCTCTGGATGAGTGGGAAAGTCGCATTATATATGCATAAGTGCATGCGACATATGGCTTATAAAGGGGGAATATCTTAAGCTTATGTTGTACCATGCATATGGTACAACTTAAGCTTATAATGTGCCATGTATCATGGTACACCTTAATTAAGTTGTTCCAAAGGAACAACTTACCCTAAAATAACTACCTTGGGGGCTATAAATAAGACCCAAGGGTAAGCCATTTCTTACACCTTTTGCATGAAATTCATGCATGCATCTTCATCCTAGCGAAGCTCTGCAGAAATATTTCCTCTCCCTCTATCCAAGTTCTTAATCTAAAGTAGAGATTTAGATTGTGGATTTAGTAGCCTTACTCCGTTCGTGAGTAGACTCGATCCGTCGTGGCGAATCCGAAGGCGAAGTTCGTAGACTACCGTGCAGCGTACGCAAGCGTAAGTCTAAACTTCATATTATCGATCCTAACTCTGTTTTGGACAGGATCCTACATTGGTATCAGAGCCATATGGATTCGCCCCAGTCAAACCACCGCCCCGTCGAAACTATGAACGAGTCGTTGTCTTTTTCACGAATGGGTCTCCTACTATTACGGATATAGTAGGAACGCTTCGTGACGGAGAGAACGCAGCGGTTGTTCTTTTCACGTTAGGGTCTCCTATCATTACGGATATGGTAGGAACTCTCCGTGACGGGAAGAACCGACCGTTCACGTAGTATGTTATTTTTCATTTTTGGCACACGGCCATTAGGAAATAACTAATTTCTCGACGAACGGGTGCTTCATCGACGAATGGGTGTTTCATCGAGGAAGATGATGGTAGTTATTTCCATCGGGTAAGAGGAAATTTGGTGCATGTGCACCATGGCCAAATGGGCTATGAAGACCATGCAACCCCCCTCCCCAAGCGGAAGGGGTTGGCTACGGCCAATAACCACCGGCGACCACCCCATCAAGGGGGAGGAATAAGTGCGGCAACCCCATTCAAAGGGGGTGGCCATGGCCGGCCAATGCCGAATGGCCTTGGCCATGACCGGCCATGGCCAGGCAGGCAATGGCCGGCCAAGGCCAGGCCAGCAGTGGCCGGCCTTGGCCAAGGCCTGTCGGCCAGGCCGGCCCTGGCAGTGGCCAGGGCCGGCGCCCTGGCCTCAGGCCAGGGCCTGGCCGAGGCCAGGGCAGGAGCCCTGGCCCCGGCCAGCGGCCAGGCCGCCCTGGCAGAGGCCAGGGCAGCGCCCTGGCCTCAGGCCAGGGCCTGGCCGAGGCCAGGGCAGGAGCCCTGGCCCCGGCCAGTGGCCTGGCCGGCCGGCCCTGGCAGAGGCCAGGGCCTGGCCGGCCCTGGCAGAGGCCAGGGCCTGGCCGGCCCTGGCCGAGGGGGCCAGGGCCCCTGGCCGGCCAGGGCAGAGGCCCTGGCCGGCCCTTGGCCAAGCACCGGCCAGGGCAGAGGCCCTGGCCGGGAGAAGTTGCAGTTTGAATATTGGTCGACCAATTTGGTATTTTTGGTCGACCAATCTGGCAGAAGGTCTGGGTCGACTGCAAACTTGCCAACTGACCCATACGGGGTGACAAAAGGCATTGGTCAAACTCGAATGTGTCGATTAGTCCATACGGGGCTAACCACAGTGCCGACTAGTTCATACGGGACTAACGTTTTAATGAAGTTTTTTTTAAACTTGGGCTCTACTCCTTGAAGACTAGCCATGGTGCTCTACTTCATGCGAGATTAGCTAAGTCATTGTGCTCTACTCTACGGAGATTAGCCAATGTACTTATGTAATTGTGCTCTACTCCTTGAAGATTAGCCGTAATGCTCTACTTCATGCGATATTAGCCATGTCATTGTGCTCTACTCCACGGAGATTAGCCAATGAACTTATGACGTTGTGCTCTACTCTACGGAGATTAGCCAATGTATTTTAAATTCGTTTTGAAAAATACGTTTTCAAAAACGCTTTTCCGCTGCAAAGTACTATAAGAGTACTAACATTTGATAAAGTGAGGGAGAAATATTGAAAGTTACTCTAGATGGTGATTGGAAACATAGTGACCTTTCCGATTCTAGAGTAACATCTTCAATATTTTTCGAAAGTAACTTATCAAATACTCGTTTTCCGCTGCTAGTACTATAAGAGTACTATTATTTGATAAGTGATGGGGGAATATTGAAGGTTGTTCTAGATGGTGATTGGAATCATAGAGACCTTTTCGATTCTAGAACAACATCTTCAATATTTTTCGAAAGTAACTTATCAAATATAATATAATTCCAAGTGGGATTTGAATTTTTAGAACTATCCAAATGGGATACTCTATTATCATTTCAAGTGGGAGTTATATTTTAAGAATTTTTTATGCAATGTTTTGATCGAACCTTCGGTTTTGTGTTTTTTGCAGCATTTTAAAAGTAAAATGTCTTCCGCTTCAAAAGATATCGTCGCTGAGTTAAACAAAGGTGAAAAACTCAACGGCGATAATTACAAACTTTGGTCCATTAAAATACAATACGTTTTAGAGGAGCAAGAAGTGCTCGAAACTCTAAAGAACGTAATGATTGAACCCGAGTTGGGCACTACGGCCCAACACAGACGAGACAAGGAAGCTTTTGATGCTTGGTCTCGGAAGAATAAGATAGCGCGCATTACGTTATTAAGCAGTATGGCTGATGACATAATGCGCATCTTCCGAGAATATGACCTAGCCATGGACATATGGTTCAAGCTAGAGGAGAAGTTCGGTGGCACATCGGTGTCCAAACTTCGCGCCTTAACTATAAGGTTCGATACATATAAGAAACGTCCAGATCATTCCATGGGGAAACATCTGCGACATATGGCGAACCTTATCTCGGAGTTAAAGGACGCAGGTCATGTGCTCACTGATGAGCAACAAATCCAAGCAGTCATACGTTCCCTACCAAATGGGTGGGATCAAATGAAGATGCATCTCACTCACAATGAGAGCATCAAGACCTTCAACGACGTTTCCAAGCACCTCGAATTAGAGGAAGAGCGGCTTGCGGCTGCCAAGCCAAGTGCAGAAGTGCACATGGTTGCTAGTTCCTCACACGGGGGAAAGAAACGTAAAGATCGTTCGAAGTCTTCTAATGAACGTAATAAGCAACCTGAGTCTACCAAGGAACCCAAACATAAGGGTGGGCACAAGAAATGGCACAAGAAGAAAGACTTGAAAAGGATCAAGTGCTTCAAGTGCAACAAACTCGGTCACTATGCTCGTTCGTGTACGAGTGGAAGTGACGAGGTAACTTGTAATACTAGTTACATATGTGTTTCTAGTTCAATATTTCTTGTGGAATCTAATCCATTATGGGATAATTGATTCAGGTGCCACCGATCACATAGCAAAGGACAGACGGTCCTTCGTGGAGTATCACCGGATACACCATGGAATGAAGTGGATCGATGTAGGAAACAACTCACATGTTGTAGAGAAAGGCGTTGGGAATTGCAAGCTAGACTTGGACAACGGCCACACTCTCCTACTTTATGATGTTCTCTTCATTCCATATATTCAAAGGAATATTAATATTGTGGTCAATTTAATGGGTCTTGGTGATAGTTGGTTCCTTCATGATTGTAATATGGACTTATTTTTGTAATAATTCCTTTATTGGTACTGGGTTTGTATTTCAAAGGATTTATTGTAATAAGTACAATGTATTTCCTCATGTAATGAAAATTTCCTTGTGACAAATTCTTTGACTAATGAGTCTAATATAATTTGTTGGCACGCAAGGCTTGGTCATATTGGACCAATGCGTATAGATAGACTTGCCAAACGTGGCCTTCTATCCAATGTTTCAAAGGTTGAAATGTCGACCTGCGAACATTGCCTTGTGAGGAAATCTTGTCGCAAGCCGTTTGGAACCGGCACAAGGGCCGAGGTTCCATTACAGCTTATCCATTCAGACATATGTGGTCCGATGAATGTCGAGACAAGTCGCGGGAAGTCCTATTTTTCATCACTTTTATTGATGATTTCACCCAATTCGGTCATATCTATTTGATATCCCACACAAGTGAAAGCACTAAACCTGCTTTAAAAACTATATGAGTTTAGTGGAGAATCAATTAGATCGCAAGATTAAGGTCATGCGAACCGAAATGGGCGGTGAATATCAATCAACAAGTTTAAAGGAACTTTGTGATGAAAAAGGCATAGTACATCAGGTAACTATGCCTTATACTCCTCAACAAATTAGTGTTGCAGAAAGGAGGTATAGGACTTTAATGAAAAATGGTCCGTTCAATGATGGCGCAAGCTAACTTGCCAATCACCTTTTGGGGTGATGCATTATTGACAACCGTTTTCATTTTAAACCGCGTACCCTCGAAATCAGTTAGCTCCACTCCTTATGAGTTGTGGAACCAAAGGTCTCCTGACTTAAACATTTTTACCTTGAGTTTGTGCATTCAACGCACATATTTCCTCCCATAAGTATGGCAAACTTGGGCCAAGGGGAAGGAAACGTATCTTTATACGATACGCAGAAAACTCCAAAGGTTATATTTTTGTTAGTCAGGAAGACAATGGTGGGCTAATTGAGTTTGAGTCGAGGGATGTCACTTTCTTGGAAAACGAGTTTCCAAGACAGGGCGAGATAAGTCCAGACTTATCTTTATTTTGAGATTTATGATCAAAAAGGATTACCTCATTCGAGTGGGAGAAATTCTTGGTGAAAACGAAAATTCTTTTCAACCTTCACCAATGGATTATACGAATGACGATTATCCTATTCCATACGGGAATATTGATCCAAGTGGGAGCAATTCTAACAACATTTCAAGTGGGAGTGATATTAGAATTGATCTTAATTCGAGTCAACAAGGACTTGAAGAATCTCAAATATGCCGCATCATGCCCTGCGAAAGACAAATGGATGAAAGCGATGAAGGAGGAATTGAAATCCATGAAAGTTAACCAAGTCTGGGACTTAGTTAACTTACCCAGAGGACATAGAGCAATTGGGAACAAATGGGTTCTCAAAATCAAGCATAAGGCTGATGGCTCTATTTGACAGATATAAAGCTCGCCTTGTCACGAAAGGTTTTACGCAACAGGAAGGGATAGACTACGAAGAGACCTTCTCACCTGTTGTGCATTTTACCTTGATTCGCATGTTTCTGGCAATGGTAGCTTGCTTATACCTCGAATTACATCAGATGGATGTAAAGACTGCCTTTTGGAGAATTGGACGAGGAGATCTATATGGAACAACCAACAGGGTTTGTAAAAGAAGGAAACGAACATAAGGTTTGTGAACTTCGTAAATCCATATATGGTCTTAAGTAAATCCTCGAGGCAATAGTATATACAATTTCAAGAAGTTGTCTTATCAAATGGTTTTTTCCATGCTTGATGAAGATAACTGAGTATATATCAAGAGGATTAAAAGCAAGTATATTATCATGTCTCTATATGTAGATGACATTTTAATAGCCAGAAATGACAAGGGCTTTGTGATGAGTATCAAGGCTTGGCTTTCATCAGTATTTGAGATGAAAGGCATAGGAAAAGCCGCATATATCCTTGAAGTTAAGGTTTCAAGGAATCGTTCGAAGAAACTTCTTTCTCTTTCACAGGAGACTTATATAAAGAAGGTTCTAGAACGATTTAATATGCAGGACTGCAAGTCCATTGATATTCATATAAGCATATGCGATAATTTATATCTGGAATCGTGTCCAAAGAACCAAAAGAAAAAAGAAATTATGGAAAAAGTTCCATATTCCAGTGCAGTTGATAGTCTTATGTACGCTATGGTGTGTACGAGACCGGACATCTATTTTGCAGTTGGAAATGGTAAGCTGTTACCAATCCAACCTAGGGCAAGAACACTGGAAAGCGGTTAAGAGGATAATGCAGTATCTTAAAGGAACTGCAGATTTGCAAAAGACTGATAAAACCAAGAAGGTAGACATAAGGTACATATCTACGCATGAGATGATAGAGGATCAGCTTACGAAAGCGATCCCCAGAAATGTGTTTTATAAACACTTATCATCCCAAGGATTGCGTATGAGCTGAGTTGTACAAATATATATTCCCATGTCTAAGAAAGATCAAATTTAATAAAAGAATAAGTTCTTTTTCAAGCATTGCATATGAATTACTTAAAGAAATGTTTGTGTACATTTTTTGAAATCTCAGCTGAATTGTGTGTATGTCGGACAGATTAAGGTTGACTCTCTCACATGAGCAACCGCCTTATCTTATCAGATGGATAAGATAGAGATGAGACTAGTTTAAAGTCAAAATCATTAGACGAATGATTTAGAGTCATGACTTTAACAAAGTTAGTCGAATGAAAGATCTGCATCATATGGATGCTTACAAAAGATCTGAGATCTGTATCACAAGGATAAAAAGATCTCATTGGATTTTATAATCCTATCTGTCTTATGCAGGATGAGAGTCCGGGAATATTTCCGGAGTAGTAAGGGGACTCAAAAGATAGGCACTGTGGTGTCTGATCTTTCATCCGTACAACATCATTAAGGCATACTCTCCCTGGGAAAGGAGTGATGTTGTAATACGTGTTCATACCACGTATGCATTTCGACCAATGAGTTAGTAGCAATAGTGTTTGCTATTATGTGAGACTCAAAGGCCATACGGGTCTTAACTCTTACCCTCAAGGACTCCAATTGGTTCCTTTAGATTTGACGAGATGATCGCTATCTTAGCGTGTTACTAATGGGCTATGGTAATTCGGCTCGGCGGGGCACGTTAGAAAAGCGAATCAAGTCAAGATCAGAAGGTTCGCAAGAAGAGGAAGATTGATTTCATATTCGCATTTGGACTTTAGTGATTCAAAGCTGGCCAGCCAATTGTAATCCAGATGGGATTCAATTGTTGAATATAAAGTACAAGAAATGTGAAGAAATAATCTAGGGTAAAGCATGCGTTGAACTACTCAACTTTGCACCTTCGAGGTCGTTGTGTATCTCTAACAAGTGCACAACAACAGACTCTACGCGCATGACGGTCGCACGGTCTATTTCTCGGTATGATAGATGAAAGAACTAAGGGAAAGACGTTCTCTTACAATCCCCTCAAGTGTGAGTGGGAGATGTTGGATATGGAAGACGTGTGTACACCCTTGTGGGGGATGTACGAGGGAATACGGACCTCGAACGTCGCGTACACGAAGTCGTGTACAAAGGGAATCTGTTCCCTTGCGGAGAGGATCTCTGGATGAGTGGGAAAGTCGCATTATATATGCATAAGTGCATGCGACATATGGCTTATAAAGGGGGAATATCTTAAGCTTATGTTGTACCATGCATATGGTACAACTTAAGCTTATAATGTGCCATGTATCATGGTACACCTTAATTAAGTTGTTCCAAAGGAACAACTTACCCTAAAATAACTACCTTGGGGGCTATAAATAAGACCCAAGGGTAAGCCATTTCTTACACCTTTTGCATGAAATTCATGCATGCATCTTCATCCTAGCGAAGCTCTGCAGAAATATTTCCTCTCCCTCTATCCAAGTTCTTAATCTAAAGTAGAGATTTAGATTGTGGATTTAGTAGCCTTACTCCGTTCGTGAGTAGACTCGATCTGTCGTGGCGAATCCGAAGGCGAAGTTCGTAGACTACCGTGCAGCGTACGCAAGCGTAAGTCTAAACTTCATATTATCGATCCTAACTCTGTTTTGGACAGGATCCTACAGAGGTTGTGTGACAATGGCTCCTGACGAGCTAGCACGCCAGAGAGTCGGAGATTCTTTCCGCCCGCCTTATGGGTGAGGTCCAGCCTCCTTGTGTCCCACCTGATGTTTAGGTTCCAAACAACAAACATTAATTTAACAAACTTAGTATTAGGGATCTTGTTGCAGTGTTGTGAGTATGGCTTGTGTGGTTGAGATTCCTGCTTGACACGCTGTGACGTGCCCCTTTTTCCCCACTCTCCAGGTACAGGTCCAGGGACGACATCTCACCAGCCAGACTACCGACGCCCTGAGGGCGACTCTTCCAGGCCAGGAGCCCAGAGTGGTTAGTTAGGGTTTGGGTGTAGTGGTTTGGGGATAGTTTCTTTTGTGAGCAGTTACTTTTGTTTCCCCTTCAGCTTTTGTACCCTGTGTTACTGGTGGTGGTATATGTACAGTACATGATGTTGTAGTGTGTTGATAGTTGATAATTTGTGTTGTACACTCGTACGCTCCCGCTTGTTGATGCCGCCGCCTCGCTGTACCTTTTTGTGTTGTGCTGGAGCTTTACAATTCGTGCTTTACTTTTACACCTGCTTTATTTGCCTGTATTGTTCTAGCAGTTGCAGTGGCCTGCTAAAAAAATTTCTTCATAGCGCCATTACGCTCGGTACTCCCGTACCGCGGCCGTCACACCTGCCTCATTCTGGGCACCGGGGCGTGACAGTTCTTGAGTTCGAATGGCATCTTTGTATAGCAGAACGTCCCTCGGTCGGTGATGAACGACGTCTTCTCCTCGTCGTGGGTCGCCATCTGGATCTGATTGTAACCTGAGAAGACGTTCATGAAGGTCAGCATCTCGTACCCAGAGGTGTTATCCACCAGGTGGTCGATCCTTGGCAGCGGAAAGCTATCTTTTGGGCAGGCCTTGTTGAGATTGGTGATGTCCACGCACATTCGCCATTTACCGCTGGGCTTCTTCACCATCACCACATTGGCGAGCTAGTCAGGATAGCTCACTTCTCTAATGAATCCGGCCTCAAGGAGCCGCTCCACCTCCTCGCCCGCTGCCCATGCGAAAATATCTGCATTCGCCCTAATGAGGTTGACTAGCCCCGCCTTCAGCTCCTCAGACAACTCCGTGCCAATAGACACAGTCTTGTCTGCTTCCTCCGCCACTGGCACCTCTTACACGTCCACCAGAGCTAGTCGTTGTTGAGCGAAGTCCTCCCGGCCGTCGAGGAGGTCGATCGACAGGGCATGCTCGGACTTCTTGTCTTTGGTGGAGCCGACGTAGCAGCTTCGTGAGAGCTTCTGACATCCCCTTACCTGTCCAACCCCATGCAGAGTCTAGAACTTCACCATTTGATGCAGCGGCGAGGGGAGAGCTTCAACGGCGGTCATGTAAGGCCGCCCGATGATGCCTTCGGCCTCTCTCACAGGGTAATGATTCATGGTAAATATTACATATTTAGCCCCCCATTTAGCCAAATTTTGTGCATATATGGTACTTATTTGGTATCTAAAACGATCGTATTTTGAATACATTTATTTATTAGAGCAAACTCCTATTCTATGCACAAAACAGCAATATATTGAGTATTTCTGCTCTTTTGGTATTTTTCATACGAAGATCTCAATCTCACGATTCCAACGACTATTTATTTGTATTTTTCTGAGATCTGTGCTAATTACTATGAATTTTTGAATGCAGAATACCATTTTAAATGAAGAAAATACGAAAATACGACCGAAATACGCTCGTACGGACGTCCCTGCGTACAGCCGATGTTCCACGTGGCACAATCCCGACGCATCCCGCCCAAATCGAACGCTTCAGAGCGTTGGCAACGCGGCCGAATATCGCCCGTATGATGACAATCCAACGGCCATGCTCGTCCCTGCATCGAACTGGGATCAAGAGATGAAGCGAGCGATCGAGCGTCGACGTGGCGTGCTGAAGGCCATCCGATTCAAGATCCAGCTGCTGCGATTGAATCCGAGGCATACTCGGATCGACAAAGCGGATGCGAGCGAAGCGGGCGCGGATCCGATCCACTGGACACGTGTCACGCCCTCAGCAGATCCCGCTTTTGATGAGCGGTTGACATTTGCGCCTGTTAGGGTTTGCGGGTTTGAGTGATTTTGAAGCGCGTTTGAGCGAAAAAAATCGCATCCGCCACCGACTTAATACCCCTATAAATACCCTCGTATTCCAGAGAGTATTCAGACTTGTTTTTATCGTATTTTGAGCGTATTGAAGGGGCTACAGTGCGTATTTTCGTGAGATTTTCTGGGGCTTTGGAGACAGAGAACAGAGACTCTTGCAGAAGGAATTCTAAGGCTTTTAAAGGAGTTTTGATAGAAATCTCAACTTATACCTTGTATTTCACGTATTTAGCATGTATTTTGAACTCTTGATCATGTATTTGCTAATGAAACTGAGTTTTTTTCTCTCCATATGTGGCTAGTACCCTCATGTGTTGGTTGTGATGTAGTTAGGGCTATGTGATCGTCGATTTTGATGTCTTTTCGTCCTATATGCATGTTATAATCACGTATATCGTCGATTTCTACGTATAATCTAATTGAGTGTGTTAATCGGAGACATGTGCATGCTTAATTGAATATGATCTGAGGAAGACTTATTTGTGATGTGATCCGAGAGGATGTATCGTGACCCAAGAGGGCACTTGTACGTACTTTCTTTATGAAATCAACGTTATACGTGATTACTTTTTGGCACTTTTGTTTACGCGCTTTATCGCCGTACTTTCCAACGTTCTCATGCCCTAGCCGGATGAGACGTTGAGTTATAGAAAAGATATTCAAATTCATCGATTACAAAACCCTTAACGAAATCACAACCAACACATGGTCCTCTTATTGGTTTCTTAGATCGACTTCTCCGTACTTATTTTAGTATTACTTTCTCGTTTACTTAAAACCATCATCACGATTATCTCACTTTCAAAAGGTGGTAGTTTTTCATCGTTTTATTAATCTTTAGAAATTGATTCTTTTGGTTTACATGTCGACTGTCCCGTGGATTCTACACCTGACTCTCCAGGTTTACTACTTGATCGATCTCCTACACTTGGAAGTAGCGCTCACACATTTTGAGACAAGTAAGATAACGGACAAGGTGATCACTCCGATAATAGACACCGAATGGCCGGTGAAGCCGACAATCGGGCCCAAGCATGGCTTCAGCTCTGCATCGTTCAGTCCCATCTTCTGAATCGTGGACAAGAACAGGATGTCGCATAAGCTGCCTGTGTCGACCAGGAGTGCTCACGATAGCCCTATGAGAGCTTCGATGATGATGGTGTCTACATGCGGCAGCTCGACCCCCTCCATGTCGTCATCAGAAAAGGAGACGGGTGGATGAGCTACTCTTCTCCACTTTGCCCATGTGTCGGCGCCCACCGTCATAACATGTCGGGCATAAGTCTTTCTTGCCAACGCTGATGTACCGCCCTGGACGGCCCATCGCAGATTACATTCACCTGCAAGATCATCTCCGACACATGGTGGGCCACTTGTTCGGCGTCGTAGGTCGGCCGATCGGCTCCTGAGGTCCCTCCTCCATCGCAGTCTGGTCTTCATTGGTCGACGAATCTCCGGAGATGCTCGTCCTGTATCAGCCGCTCTATGTCCTTCTTTAAGGCGAAGCAATCGTCGGTATCACGGCCGTGGTTATCGACAGTACTTCTGGGTGTTCCTCGCATCGGGCCTTGATCTCATCTCCGGGAGCGCGACTTTGAGAAGCCTGCCCGTCATGGCCGACATCATCACTTCCGTCAGGGGAGCATTGAGTCTCGTATAGATGACCTACTGCGCTCTTTCGGGTCAGCCTCTCGGAGCGAGGTTCCTGGGGCGAGGAACCCCATCAGCGGTCCGGGGCGATCTTGCCCTCGAGGTCCTCCCTAGTCGCGCCCTCGGGACGGTCTTGATCACGCCCTCTGTGGTGGTCCTGGTCACGCCCTTGGGGTGATCTTCCTGTCTTGGCCGTTCACTGGGCCTTATTTCAATACGGGGGCTTTGGCTGGTGCGGCCTCCTTCATCGTCCCCAAGGCTTCCTCGCTCAGCAAGAACTTCTTTGTCCGGGCGAAGAGGGCGTCGAGGTTGGCAGGCGGATCATTAAGCAGCGACTTGAGCAGACTCCTATTGGCCAGACCCTTCTTGAAGGCTGCCATGACGAGCTCATCTCCGCAGCTCGTCACGTTGAGCCTCTCCTCGTTGAAGCCTATAGGAATTTGCAGATGGTCTCCCCCTCCTTCTGGACCACCGTAAACAGATAATCCGACGCCTTCCTCCTTCGTCCCGCCAAGAACTGCTGACAGGACTTGCGGAAAAGGCCGCCGAACGTATCAATGGAGCGGTTGGAAAGGCCGTTGTACCACTCCACCGCCAACTTCTTCAAGGTCGTTTGGAAAGCTCGGCAGAGGAGGGCATCATCCGCTCCATGGATCTCCATCACCCCGGTATCGCTGCATATGCTCCACGGGATCGCCCGAACCATCATACAGCTCAAACTGAAGTAGTTTGAACCTATGGGGTACCAGGGTTGAGATCACCCTTCGGGTCAGCGAGTTGGCTTCTTCGGAGTTGGGGGGAGGCGTTGGCGACCTTCGGGAGATGTTCCTGTCACCTTGATGCTCTCGCCGCTGGTTGGAATCACCGGATGAGCCACCTCGACACTCAGAAGCGTTTCTCTCTCGCCCCTGGGGGCCGGGCTGCGGTCATGGCTCCTTCGCCGTCGCTCATTATGCCTAGGAGAGTAGCGATCTGGCCGGGGGGCTTCTGCTGCGGTGGGCACGCCCTCCTCGTCTCGGGCTCGGCGATCTCCCGCGACGATGGCTTTCAGCTGCATGACCCAACCTGGGACTCTCTCGAACTACCAAGGCCGAAGCCTTGGGGGGCTCTTCGACTCCCCTTCTGAGGCCTCTCCCTCGCGACGGCGATGAGTCGACGCTGTCAGACGACTGATTACGGTGTCTGTGTAACTTTGTCGCGACGGCGGTGGCTGCGTGCGGTGTCTGACATGGGTGTAACCCTAGATTTCCACAGACGGCATCAATTGTTGCGGGTCAAGTCCGTCCAACAATAGAATTTATTTGAATAGGAAATTGCAGGTATAATGATTCCAAGTGTTTGGTTATTGATGAGGCTAAAGCGACTAGGACAGCACTTCATAGGCGAAGGATACAAGGTCACATGTTGGTCGCTGACTCTCGGTAGTTGAGGCGAGCTTCCTGCGAGAATAACAACTCGTCAAAAAGGTTAGGTTGGCTGTCAACCCGTAGACTCTCCGATGCTTAAGTCAGTGGGTGACTTTTAAAGTGTATGTCGGACACGCTTGACGATCTTAAGGCAGATCGGTGTTGCGTGACGAGCTTGTGAGGAAGGCACAGATATATGGAGGATATCCAACCTTGGATACTGAATAGAAGTTAAAGATTTCAACTAACCAACCCTCTCCTTAGTGGCTGGAGTGGGTATTTATAGGGTTGAGAGTCGGTTGTTCGTCGTCCTATCACCTGCCGAGTCTGCTTAGCTAGAGCACAAGTGGAGACGCAATAGGAAGGCGAGGGTGTCAGAGATATTTACGCATTAATGGTTGTCAGACGGTATCAGATCCATTAATGCATTAATACGAGACGCGATGGACGACCATCAATTCTCGCGCTTAACCTCTGGCATTAATGGGGGCGTAGGTGGCCCTACATCACCTTGTCAGTAATATTTATGCTAGGCCGCCCTTGGTTAAAGCCAAGCTCGGCGACCGAGCTTGGTGTCTTTGGACCGTCTGGTCGCGCTTCCTGCGTGGAGAGTAGGCGACCTTCTTTTGTTGACCCCGATGGCGAGCTTGCTGCCCGGCGAGGCGAGCTTTCCAATGTCGCGGCGACCTTCCATTTGGGCTTGTTCTCATTCAGGAGGGCCGGAGAACTGCTGGATTGGCCTTCGAATATATGAGCCTTTATTATATGGGCCGGCCTTAACAGATGGGGAAGGCTTAAGTACTGTTCACGGCCACTTTGTAGCAAAATAAATATGTGATGTTATGTGAGAAGTGTGTTATATACTGGCAAAAGTAGTTGGAGTGATAAGAACTAATCTCAAATCATTTCCTTGGAGTGACCATCCTAATTTGTATGCTATGTTGGGAAAGATGTTACCTTCGGATGGAATTTGAACACTCATCCATTTTGTAAGGCATTGGGATTTTGGGTTTGACCTTCGACACCTTGCTGCCCAGTAACATCCCCAATTTGAGATTCAGGATTGTTTATGCGCTCTTCTTGCTGTGCACCACTATTTTGTTGATGTGCCATCATAATTCGCCTAGTTCTCCATCTCAGATACTCTACAAGCAGAGAATTTGTACTTATTGCAATTCCAAACCCCGTGAATGATGAAAGCAGTACAGAAAGCACAGAAGCCACTCTGAGCTGCAAAATTAATTTTGAATATAAGAGCTCTCTGTTTGAAATCAAGCACGTACGTAAGCACGCAAACCCACCCCACCCCACCCACCCCACCCACCAATACAAAAGAAAAAAAAGAAAAAAAAAGAAAAAGAGAAGGAACCCAACACACCCATTGATGTATAATTGTCTGACTGAAAACCCTCTTACCACATTGTAGAAGATATGAGCAAAGAGGATTACAATTGCAAACTGAAAGGAAGCATACGCCCAAATGTAAGTCTTGCTGACTGCAAGAAATATAAGATACAATCATATAAAAAACAGAAGAGAAACTAGATACGGGCTATGGAAAAGGAGAATACCTTCATAAACATGGTTTTTTTCGCGGTGGGGGGGGAGAGGGGAGGGGGGGGGGATATAAAAGATGCATCAGGATTTCTTCAGACTTCTTTGTATTTTCTGTGTATGAAATCTAATTCCAAAATATTTAAATCGACAGAATTGTCGAGCACATGACTCAAAATATATCATAGATGTTCTTCGGCTTAACTTCTTTGTCATGTTCACCAAAACACAAAGTTACTCTCTCAGTCACCAGCGTTGCTTCAATATTCATAGCTTTCCTCGGGTCAATTAGCTATTGACCGGGTCAATGTTCCTGTCTAGTGATTCCATCTGAGCTCAATTGTTTGCCTTCAAATGTAAAGTTTGACTATAAATTGTAGGTGGTGCTGCAGTTTAACTACCAATATATGTGATGATTGATATCATAATTGTTTTTCTTATTTATCATAACTGTGTATGCATCTGTTTTGCTGTCTGGATATGTACTTATGTTGGATTGACTTAAAAAGTACATATGTATTTTTATTTTATCTTATTTATTTTCATTTTGGGTCTTCATGAGGAATGATCCCAGCCTCTACTCAAGCATAGTAAAGTCAGCTGCCATGGATTGGCTCCAAAGGCACTTTAAACAGAGATAAGATTAGGTTAGTTGCATTATGCAGGAAACGAACAGAGAAGAGGGTTGGATATTTGATTTCAAAGATGAGAGAAAATGAGAAGCTAAAAAACATTAGACGAGATGATAGAAATTATATTTAGACTGTAGATACTAATATAGAAAAAAGAAAACAATATTTGGACAAGGTTAGGCATAATCATTACCCATTGTGGAAGCTATCATGGATGAGAGGAGACCCAAGACACAAGAGAAAGGCAAAGATATAGCAAGCGCACGGGAACCCATATCTGTAAACTGTGCCATTGAAATGCGTAATCATTTGGCAAATTCACGGAAAATGAAGTGCTAACATGTAAGCACTGACATCAAAGTCTAACTCATATTACGAAGATTAAGCTGCCTGCATGAGTTGGTTACTTACTAATAATTGCTCTAAGAAGCAGAAATAGGCCAGCATGCTGACCATCACCAAAACAGGTACATCCTGCCAGACCCTGTTGAAAAGGTAAGGGGGGATGTGAGTATTTAGTCTGTGTACCAAGGCATCAGAATGCTCCGCTCTACATCAGAATTTGATATTATCTAGATCCATAAGCTCCTAGAAATATCTGACTATGTTGCATGGACACAGACATGCCTACACATGCAAGACAAGCCAGCACTTAAGAAAATTCTTAAAAAATAAATCAAAATTAGAAGTATGGTATCTGACACGCACATGTCTGGTGAGCTCCGCGTGTACAAGAGGAGGCAGACCAGGCAGCCGCGCACGCAAGAGGCCGGCCGAAACTGATTTGAGGCAAAAGGGACGGTTTCGACTCTTTCTAATTATTTTATATTTTTAATGGCAAACTTGTAATTAGCTTAGAGGCGGGTTTTATTCTTAAGCTATGGTTAGCCGACATCTTCCTTTATGCTTGATTATTGAATTGTAAGAGAAATTTCTTAGGAAGAGTGCGGACGTCCTCTCTTTTGGCGTCTTGGGAGGGTGGTTGCCCCTTTAATTGTAGCCAAGTTATCCTTTTTATTCCTATTTTCGTCAATTTAATTTCAGATTTGCGTGAGTTCTATCAATTTGGTATCAGAACACGTAACGATCCATGGCAGCGTCGACAAGATCACAAGACAAGTTCGAGACTTTGGAGTCGAAGTTCAATGGCGAGATCGACGTGGTGAAGAAATCTCTAGCTGGGAACGATGAATCGTTGACGAAGTTAACGGCTTCCGCTGATCGATTGATCGCGAAGCAAGATAAACATGATGAGGAGCTCGCATAACTGATTTTCCAACTATCAATCCTCACGGGAAAAGAGGAAAAAGGGAACGTGAACCCTAAAACAGCGAAAAAGATGCCATTTTTGGACAAAGGGAAGCAAGCGATGAAGGATTCAGAGGATTGGAGGTACACGGATCCAGAGGACAGCGATCCGAAGTGGGAGGAATCACGTCAGGAGGTCGACGGCCCCAACCAAGAGCCCCGGAGGCTGCCGCAACAACCCAGAGGGCCGGCGGACCCTTCCCACCAGCAACCGCTGGCCCTCCTAGGGCACTGGCAAACACGGGGGACCCCCACGGGGCCCCCCGGCTGCGGCGAACCGGCAACAGGGCCCTGTCGACCACGGCAGGGCCGCTGGGACCCCGACGGTCACCGAACAGGGCCGACAGGCCTTCCCCAGGCCCGCCGCGGCCCTTCCGATCAGAAAGGACCCCCGCGGGGGTTTTTGTGCACGCGACGACGGTTTTCAGCCCCTTCGTGACTATCCGCCTCATCTTGAAGGACCCGGCACGTGTTTTCGAGGATGGTTTTTGACCCGGAAGACTTTCAGGAGTACGGAGATGATGGTGAGGGGTTTCGGGACCCTCCCGACCCTCTATATGGCGATGGTAGATGGCAACCTCCACCCCACCACTATGGAGGACGTACCGGAGATCTTGAGGGAGGATACAGAGACTTTTAGGAGAGGTAGGAAGGCAAGTTTGGAGGCGACGGAGGGGGAGGACATGGGGACCGAGGAGGAGGCCTACGGAGGATCACGGTTTCCAAGAGGGAGGCCAACATGAGCGGCACCATGAGAGGTGGCAGCACTACCACCAGCCTAGACATGGCGGAGGACGTGGAGACCAGGGGGATTCAATATGGACATGCTGCGGAAGCTGAAAATGCGTGTCTTTGAGGGAGTGGACCTAGTTTCGTGGATCTACAGATCATAGAGATTTTTTAGAGTCTCTCGCATGACCGAGGAGCAGAAGCTGGAAACAGCGGCAATATGTCTGGATGGAAAAGCCCTAGCTTGGTTTCAGTGGAAAGACGCGATGCGGCCTTTTCGCTCGTGGGAGGAAGTCAGAGACCAGATTGTGGAGAGGCTCAGAGATCCACATGTGGGAAATGTGAGGGAGCAACTGCTATCACTTAAACAGGAGAGCACAGGATTAACTTGAGAGGTTCGAGGCCCTATCAGGACAGGTGCATGGAGTGACTGATGAGACGATGGAGAGCGCCTTCATGAAGGGGTTGAGGGCCACTATTCGAGCAGTGGTGCGCATGCAGAAGCCTCAGAGTCTGATGGAGGCCATGGAGTACGCTCGGATGGCAGAGGACTGGCAGTTGGAGCAGCGGAAGGCGAGGGGTGGTTGGATTGGCCCAGTTTCTCATAGCCAGACAGCGACATGAGGGCAGCAGAGAGCCACTACGGGAGCAGATCCTGCCACCAAGGAGAAGAGTAGTGCACCACAGGCTGGAGGGCAGTTCAGGCGGATGGCTGACGCGGAGATGAGGGAGAAGCGACAGAAGGACCAACGTTTTAGAAGCGGCGAGCGATTCACACCATGCCACAGATGAGCATGGCGCAAGCTCCAGGTGCTGCTACTTGAATATTGGGATGACGAGGCTGATGTTAAGGACGAGACAGCTGAGGTGGAGGAGTCGGAGGGCCATCAGCAAGACGTGACGGAGGTTACCCTTAACTCCGTGGTAGAGTTCACACTGAACCATACCATGAAGTTGAGGGAGGCATATTGGCGACCAAGAGGTGACAGTACTCATTGACAGTGGGGCGACCCACAATTTCATTTCCAGGAGGGTAGTGGCCCAGCAGGAACTCCAGCTGACAAACTGTGGCAGCTTCAGTGTCATGATGGGGACAAGGAAGAAAAAGAGCAGCAGTGGTGTTTGTAAAGGGCTGGTGCTAGCGCTATAGGGGGTGCAGGTGATAGCTGATTTCTTGCCTCTAGACTTGGGGAGTACCGATGTCATCCTAGGCATGACTTGGTTACAGACACTGGGGGAGATGACCGTGAACTGGAAACTGCTCAGAATGAAGTTCCAGGAGGATGGGAGAGCCGTAGTCTTACAGGGGGACCACAACTTATGCAGAGTACTGGTCTCGTTGAAGACCATGATGAGGACCATTCAGACATAGGGCGATGGATACTTGGTGGAGTTATATTCGTTGACGGGAAAGGGTGACGCTAAGGCCACGGGGAGCAGCACATTCTAGGGGAGGTACAGCAGTTGATGGAGCAGTTCGAGGAGGCCTTTCAGGAGCCACGTGGACTTCCACTGTCGAGTGATCACGAGTATGCCATAGTTTTGCGGGAGAATGTGTCCCCCATCAGTGTGAGGCCCTACCGCTACCCCAGGCACAGAAGGACGCGATTGAGAGAATGGTGGCGGAGATGGTGTAGGCGGGCATGATACAACCCAGTGTGAGCCCTTTTTCAGTCATGTACTGCTGGTGAAGAAGAAGGATAGGAGCTGGCGTTTCTGCGTGGACTACCGAGCGTTGAACAAAGAGACGGTGCTAGACAAATTCCCCATACCAGTGATCGATGAGCTGTTGGATGAGTTGCACTGGGCGGCCATATTTACAAAGATAGACCTCAAACCGGGTTACCACCAGATCAGGATGCGGGGGGAGGATGTGCCCAAGACTGCGTTCAGGACGCATGAAGGCCACTATAAGTTTTTAGTCATGCCCTTCGGCTTGACAAATGCACCAGCTACTTTTCAGGCTCCCATGAACAAGGTATTCCGTCCTTACCTGCGACGATTTGTACTAGTTTTTTCGATGACATATTGGTGTAAAGTCGTACCTTGGAGGAGCACTTGGACCACATGCAAGTCGTTTTTCAGGAGTTGCAGTACCACCAGCTATTTGCAAACAGAAAGAAATGCTTATTGGCACAGCCGCGGGTGGAGTATCTGGGACATGTGGTATCTGCGAATGGGGTGGCAACTGACAGGACGAAGATTGCGGCGATGCTGGATTGGCCACGCCCTACCACTCTCAGGGGGCTAAGGGGATTTCTGGGCTTGACAGGACATTATCGCAGATTTGTGCAGAGATATGGGGAGATCGCCTGGCCGCTCACAGAGTTACTCAAGAAGGACCAGTTCATTTGGGGTGAGGAGGCAACGACAGCCTTTGAGGTCTTGAAGAAGGCCACGACCACAGTGCCAGTACTGGCGTTGCCAGACTTTTCCAGACCTTTTGTGGTAGAGGCGGACGCTTTAGGACATGGATTGGGAGCGGTGTTGATGCAGGATCAGCGGCCCATAGCGTATTACAGTCAGGTGTTGACAGCTAGAGTCAGACTGCGGTCGGTCTACGAGAGGGAGCTGATGGCCATTATCATATACATTCAGAAGTGGAGACCGTATTTGTTGGGTCGGAATTTTCTGTTGCGCACGGATCAGAGGAGTCTCAAATACTTACTAGAGTAGCGCATGGTAGCAAAAACGCATCAAAAGTGGCTGCGGAAGCTGATGGGCTACATGTTTGTGATTAAGTACCACCCAGGACTGGAGAACAAGGCGGCCGATGCACTTTCATGACGAGAGGAGGATGTTCAGTTGGCTGCTTTGTCTGTTTCCGTGCTACAGGATTGGAAGCCATTGCAGCAGGAGGTTGAGCAGGATCAGGAGTTGACAGCCATATGAGCAGCACTGTTGCAGGGGTCTGTAGAGCATCCAGGTTATGCTGTTCAGGATGGGAGGCTATTGTACTGGGGGCACTTGGCCCTACCGAGGACTCGGAGACATATCCATGTCATACTACAGGAGTTTCACAGCAGTGCAGTGGGAGGACATTCTTGGGTCCTCAAGACCTACCAGAGACTGGTGAGGGAGATACTGGAAGGGGATGAAGAAGTATGTTGCGAGGTTGGTTGCAGAGTGTGACGTTTGCCAGTGTCACAAGCATCAGGAGATGGCTCCAGGAGGTTGGTGGGCTCCGCACCTACCAAATGAGGCGGGCCCAGGTCGCCCACGAAGAGCAGCAGGCGCCCGCGCAAGAGCCATGCGCGCAAGAAGACCGCAACCCCTATGGGTGTTTTCGACCCTTTCTCTTTATTGATATTTTAATGGCAAATTTGTAATTGTTTAGGGATAGGTTTTAATTCTTAAGCTAGGGCTAGTCGTCATAATTCTCGATGCTTGATTATTGAGTTGTTCTTGAGAGAGTTCTTAGGAGAGTGCGGATGTCCTCGCTTATTGGCGTCTTGGAAGGGTGGTTACCCCTAGAATTGTAGCCAAAGTTATCTTTTTATAGTGTTGTTCTTAAATATAATTTCAGATTTGATTGATTCCTATCACTTTGGTATCAGAGCGCGTGACGATCCATGGCGGCTTCGACAAGATCACAAGACAAGTTCGAGACTTCAGAGGCAAAATTTACTAGCGAAATCGACGGGATAAAGAAATCCTTGGCTGAGAACGATGAATCCATGGCAAAGTTGACGGCTTCCATCGAAAAATTGACGGTGAAGCAAGAGAAACAAGACAAACAATTCGCGCAATTGATTTTTCAATTGACGGCCAATGCGGGAAAGGATGGAAAAGGAGAGGGAAACCATAAATCAGCAGGAAAGGCGCCACCTTTGGTCAAGGGAAAGGAAAAGATGGAGCCTTTTGATGTGGAAGCCGTCCTCGTGGAGGAGTATGACGATGAGGAAGACGGGGAGCCGTGGAAGGCGGACTATCGCGAAGAGGTGCGACGGAAGGCAGAGGAAAAGAGGAGGGGGCGACGGCCTTAGCCACCCCCCAATGGGTGCGCGCGGGCTTTAGGGGCCGCGGGAACTCCCTCCGGGCCCCGCGGCCCCCCAGGACTGCTGCCGGGGGGCGGCGCACCCCCGGCTTCGCCCGAGACCGGCGAAGGGCCCCGGGCCCCCGTCGACCCCGCCGACCAGTGGGGGGCCGTCGGGGCCCGACGGACAGCAACCAGGTCCGGCGGGCCCTAATCAGGCTCGCTGCGGCCTCGCGGATCACAAGGAACCCCCGCGCGGAGGTTTCAATGCACGGGATGATGGATTTCAGCCTTTTCATGACGACCAGCCCCATCTGGAGGACCCGACGCACGATTTCGAGGATGAATTTGATCGCAAGGACTTCTAGGAGCACCGAGATGATGGCGCGGGGTATCCGAACCCTCCCAACCCTCGATTTGGCGATGACATGTGGCAACCCCCACCCCACCACCTTGGGGGACGCACCAAAGACATGAGGTTGGTTACAGAGACTTCCAGGATGGGCAAGGGGACATGTTTGGAGGCGATAGAGGGGGTGGACATGGGGATCGAGGAGGCGGCTTACGGGGGACCACGGTTTCCATAGGGGAGGCCCGCGTGGGGGCTATGAGCGGCACCAGGAGAGGTGGCAGCACTACCACCAGCCTAGACATGGCGGAGGACATGGGGGACCAGGGGGATTCAATATGGACAGAGTGCGGAAGTTGAAGACGCATGTACTCGATGAGGTGGACCCTGTGTCGTGAATCTATAGAGCAGAGAGATTCTTTAGAGTCCCTCGCACGACGGAGGAGCAGAAGCTGAAGGCAACATGTATCTGTCTGGACGGGAAGGCCTTTGCTTGGTTTCAGTGGAAGGATGTGAGGCGTCCTTTTCGCTCGTGGGAGGAGATCAGGGATAAGATGGTGGAGAGGTTCAGGGATCCCCACTTGGGAAACATGCGGGAGCAGCTGCTATCGCTCAGGCAGGTGGGCACGGTGAGAGACCCTATCAGGGCAGGTGCATGGGGTGACAGATGAGACGATGGAGAGCATCTTCATGAAGGGGGTTGAAGGCCACTATTCGGGCGGCGGTGCACATGCAGAAGCCCCAGAGTCTGATGGAGGCCATGGAGTACGCTCAGATGGCAGATTGACAGATGGAGGAGAGGAAGGCGAGGGATGGTTGGAGTGGACCAGATTTCCGCAGTCAAACAGCGACAGGAGGGCAGCAGAGGGCCACTACGGGAGCAGATCCTGCCACCAGGGAGAAGCGTAGGGAGAAGAGTAGTGCACTGCATGCTGGGGGCAGTTCAGGCGGATGAACGACGCAGAGATGAGGGAGAAGCGGCAGAAAGGCCTATGTTTTAGATGCGACGAGCGGTTCACACCAAGCCACAGATGTGCGGGACACAAGCTCCTGGTACTGCTGCTTGAGGATGAGAATGACGAGGCCGAGGTTGAGGACGAGACCGCTGAGGTAGAGGAGGAGCCTGAGGGCCACCAGCTAGACGTGGCAGAGGTTTTCCTCAACTCCGTGGTGTGGTTCACACCGAACCATACCATGAAGCTGAGGGGGCATATCGACGACCAGGAGGTGACAGTACTCATCGATGGTGGAACGACCCACAATTTCATTTCCAGTAGAGTGGTGGCCCAGCATGAGCTTCAGCTGGCCGACTGTGGTAGTTTCAGTGTCATGATGAAAACGGGGAAGAAAGAGAGCAGCCTGGGAGTTTGCAGAGAACTAGTGCTGACATTACAGTGGGTGCAGGTGATAGCAGACTTCTTGCCTCTAGACTTGGGGAGCACCGACGTCATCCTGGGCATGACGTGGTTACAGACATTAGGGGAGATGACGGCGAATTGAAAACTACTCAGGATGGAGTTTCAGGAGGAGGGGAGAGCAGTCACATTACAGGGGAACCCCAGCCTATGCAGAGTATTAGTCTCACTGAAGACTATGGTAAGGACCATCCAAACAGAGGGCAGGTGATACTTAGTGGAGTTATACTCATTGTCGGGAGAGGGAGGTGCTGAGGCCAGTGGAGAGCAACCCATTACAGAAGAGGTACATCAGCTGATGGGGCAGTTTGAGGAGGCCTTTCAGGAGCCCCGAGGTCTCCCACCGCCGAGAGATCACGAACACACCATAGTACTGCGGGAGGAGGTGTCCCCCATCAACGTGAGGCCCTACCGTTACCCCCAGCATCAGAAGGACGAGATTGAGCAAATGGTGGCAGAGATGGTGCAGGCAGTAGTGACACAGCCTAGTGTGAGTCCCTTTTCCAGTCTAGTGCTGTTAGTAAAGAAGAAGAATGGGAGCTGACGCTTCTGCATGGACTACAAGGCCTTGAATAAGGAGACAATCCAGATAAGTTTCTCATACCAGTTATTGATGAGTTTTTGGACGAGTTGCACGGGACAGCCCTATTCACAAAGATAGATCTCAAATCGGGCTACCACCAGATCAGGATGCGGCGGAAGGATGTGCCCAAGACGGCGTTTAGGTCGCATGAAGGCCACTACGAATTTCTAGTCATGCCTTTCGGCTTGACTAATGCACCAGCTACCTTCCAGGCCGTAATGAACAAGATATTCCGCCCTTAACTGAGACGATTTGTACTAGTTTTCTTCGATGATATATTGGTGTACAGTCGTACCTTGGAGGAGCACTAGGACCACCTGCAGGTCGTATTTCAGGAGCTGCAGTACCATCAGCTATTCGCGAACAGAAAGAAGTGCTTATTCGGACAGCCACGGATGGAGTATCTAGAGCATGTGGTATCGGCAGACGGAGTGGCAGCGGACAGATCGAAGATTGCGGCGATGTTAGACTGGCCGCATCCCACCACCCTCAGGGGGCTGCGGGGATTCCTGGGCTTGACAGGATACTACCGTCGATTTATATAGGGATACGGGACTGTTGCATGGCCACTGACCGAGCTACTTAAGAAGGACCAGTTCATTTGGGGTGATGAGGCGACTACAGCATTTGAGGCCTTGAATGCCATGACCACAGTACCAATTTTGGCATTGCCAGACTTCTCCAGAACCTTCGTGGTAGAGACAGATGCATCGGGACATGGACTGAGAGCGGTATTGATGCAGGATCAGAGGCACATAGCGTATTACAGTCAGGTGTTGACCGTTGGAGCCAGACTACGATCTGTCTACGAGAGGGAGTTGATGTCCATTGTCATGTATATCCAGAAGTAGAGACTGTATCTGTTTGGAAGGAGTTTCCTGGTGCGCACAGATCAGATGAGTCTCAAGTACCTTTTAGAAAAGCATCAGAAATGGCTGCAGAAGCTGATGGGATGTATGTTTGAGATTAAGTATCGCCCACGACCAGAGAACAAGGCGACGGGTGCCCTTTCACGGCGAGAGGAGATGGAGTTAGCGGCACTGGCGGTTTCAGTGCTTTAGGACTGGGAGCCACTGCAGCAGGAGGTTGAGCAGGACCAGGACTTGGCAAGCATACTGGCGGCACTATTACAGGGATCTACAGAGTACTCCGGTTACGCAATTCAGGAGGGACGGCTGCTACATTGGAGGGCGATTGGTTCTGCCGAGGACTTCGACATATATACCGACCATACTCCAGGAATTCCACAACAGCGTCGTCGGATGACATTCTGGGATCCTCAAGACTTACCAGCGGCTGGAGAGGGAGGTCTACTGGAAGGAAATGAAGAAGGATGTAGCAAGGATTGTTGCAGAGTGTGATGTTTGTCAGCGTCACAAGTACCAGGCGATGGCTCCGGGGGGATTACTACAGCCGTTGTCTTTGCCCGGTCGCGTGTGGGAGGATCTTTTCATGGATTTTATTGATGGACTGCCGAAGTCGACAGGATTTACCGTCATATTTGTTGTGGTAGACCGCATCAGCAAGTATGCACATTTTATACCCCTTCGACATCCTTACAGCGCAGTATCGGTGGCGGAGGTATTTGTGAGAGAGGTCATTCGCTTACATGGGCCCCCAAAGTCTATTGTATCTGATAGGGACAAGGTGTTCCTGAGCAGGTTTTGGCACGAGTTTTTCAGACTTCATGGTACAGTGTTAAGATGGAGCACAGCCTACCATCCGCAGACAGATGGCCAGACGGAAGTCGTCAACAGAAGTGTGGAGACTTATCTGCGGTGTTTTATTTTAGAAAATCCCAAGGAGTAGGCTCGTTGACTGGCATGGGCATAGTATTGGTATAATACATCCTATCATACTGCAGCTCAGACGACACCCTTCAGGATATTATATGGTCGTGATCCCCCACATTTACTACACTATGGGTAAGAGACGACACCAGTATCAGATGTGGAGAAGTATATGGTAGAGATGGATCAGATCTTGGAGGAGTTGAAGCTACATCTGGCTAAAGCTCAACAGGTTATGAAGACGAGGGCGGACCTTCACCGCGAGACGTGCAGTTTGCCGTTGAAGATATGGTGTACTTGAAGCAGAGACCCTACAGACAGAGATCCTTGGCCCACATGAGGAATGAGAAGCTAGCGCCGGGATATTTTGGACCTTTCGAGGTCGAGGCCAGGGTGGGACCAGTTGCTTACAGGTTGCGATTACACCCAGTATCTGCCATCCATCCGGTATTCCATGTGTCGCAGCTGCGTCAGGTTATCGGAGACCACACACGTTCGCCCACCAATCCAGAGACGTTGACAGATGATATGGAGGTGATGTTGGAGTCTGAGGCACTGAAGGGGGTCCATAGATGGAGCGTGGAAAAGCGCGAGGTTCTGCTACAGTGGAAAAGGTTGCCAGAGCACGAGAGCACGTGGGAGTCCATAGACGTGATGGTGCAGCAATTCTCAGACTTCCACCTTGAGGACAAGGTGGCTCTTTGGGGGAGTAGTTGTGGGCTCTGCACCTACCAAAGGAGGCGGACTTGGCCTGCCCGCGAAGAGCAACAGGCGCCCGTGCAAGAGCCGTGCGCGCAAGGAGACCGCAACCCCTAGGGGCGTTTTCGACCCTTTCTCTTTATTGATATTTTAATGGCAAACTTGTAATTGTTTAGGGATGGATTTTAATTCTTAAGCTAGGGCTAGCCGTCATAATTCTTGATGCTTGATTATTGAGTTGTTCTTGTGAGAGTTCTTAGGAGAGTGCGGACGTCCTCGCTTATTGGCGTCTTGGAATGGTGATTACCCCTAGAATTGTAGCCAAAGTTATCTTTTCATCGTGTTTTTCTTCAATATAATTTCAGATTTGCTTGATTCCTATCAGAGGTTTGTTTCAGCCTTTATCCTTGTCAGATCGGGTCTGGGGGATCTCTCCATGGATTTTATTGATTGCCTGCCTAAGTCAGGAGGGTACACGGTCATATTTGTTGTGGTAGACCGCCTCAGCAAGTATGCACACTTTATACCGCTTAGACACCCCTACAGCGCAGTGACGGTGGCGGAGACATTTGTGAGGGAGATCATTCGTCTGCATGGACCCCCAACGTCTATTGTCTCAGATAGGGACAAGATGTTCTTGAGCAGCTTCTGGCAGGAGCTTTTTAGGCTGCAGGGTACAGTTTTGAGACGGAGCACAGCCTATCACCCGCAGACAGATGGCCAGACTGAGGTCGTCAACAGGAGCGTTGAGACATATCTGCGGTGTTTTATATCAGCGAATCCCAAAGAGTAGGCATGTTGGCTGGCATGGGCGAAGTATTGGTACAATACATCTTATCACACCACAGCTCAGACGACACCATTCAAGATTTTGTATGGCCGAGATCCTCCACACTTATTATACTACGCGCAGGAGACGACCCCGGTTTCAGAGGTGGAGCAGTATCTGACCGAGAGAGACCGGATTCTGGAGGAGCTAAAGCTCCATTTGACTAGAGCCCAGCAGATTATGAAGACGAGGGCAGACCTTCACCACAAGGATGTGCATTTTACAGTTGGAGACATGGTGTACCTTTAGCTGAGACCTTACATGCAGATATCCTAGGCCCACAGGAGGAATGAGAAATTGGCACCGAGATATTTTGGATCTTTCGACGTCGAGGACAGTGTAGGACCAGTTGCTTACAGGCCGAGGCTTCCCCCAGGATCGGTGATTTATCCAGGATTCCATGTATCTCAGCTTCGCCAGGCTATTAGGGACCACACTACGTCGCCCACGCTTCCGGAGACGTTGACAGATATATGGAGGTGAGATTGGAACCTGATGAGTTGAAGAGAGTTCGCAGAGGGAGTACTGGAGAGCAGGAGGTTCTATTGCAGTGGAAGGGCTTACCGGAGCACGAGAACACGTGGGCGTCCATGGACATTATGTCACATCAATTTCCAGACTTCCACCTTGAGGACAAAGTGGCTCTTTGGGGAGGGAGTAGTGGTGAGCTTCGCGTGTACCAAAGGAGGCGGACCAGGCAGACGCGCGTGCAAGAGGCCGATCGAAATTGATTTGAGTCAAAAGGGACGTTTTCGACTCTTTCTAATTATTTTATATTTTTAATGGCTAACTTGTAATTAGATTAGAGGCGGGTTTTATTCTTAAGATAGGGTTAGCCGACATCTTCCTTTATACTTGATTATTGAATTGTGAGAGAAATTTCTTAAGAAGAGTGCAGACGTCCTCTCTTTTAGCGTCTTGGGAGGTGGTTGCCCCTTTAATTGTAGCCAAGTTATCCTTTTTATTCCTATTTTTGTCAATTTAATTTCAGATTTGCATAAGTTCTATCAGTGTCACACATGGGACTGATACATAACACATGGGACTGATACATAACTGATATGACATGACTCCACAGTTGATGTGTTAATGCTACATAATCAGTGCTGACCCAAGTGGAACATTACCACATTTATCTTCAAAATAATTTTTAAGAAGTGCATGATAAATACCTTGCCTGGTATATTACCGTTGGGTACAGACAGAAAACCTCACTTTCTATGAAAGAGATGATACTCATTATCAACCTCCACAAGAAAAATGACCTTGTATAAATTGGTTATTGCAAAAAAGATGATTTTTTTTTGTTTTTTAACTGATGATCATGTTCATACGGAGAATTATGTATCTAATAACAGACAAGATTTTATGGATATTACTGTTATAACCACATAATGTTTATGCATTCATGTACTTAATATGTAAGCAATAAAAAATGGATTCATCAAATCCCACACGAGGAAATATAAACGATTTACTCAATTAGAAAAGCACTAAATTAGATGTTGCTCTTCACACAACTATTATATCAGAAGGATTGTGCTAGAGAACACTTACATCAGCCGCAATATGAAGCACTGGCAAATTGAGTTAAGACTTACAATGTCCATATCACATTTACCTGTCGCGAGAAGCATCTCTCTGTTGCAATGCATTTGGTGCCCGTCTATTACCAATCTGTGGGTTTTGTATCCTCAACAATGTTACAGGTAGATTTTGAACTTCCTGCCAGCAGACATCACACGTCTTATTCCCCTTTATGCTAAACCATTTTATCGCACACTCTTGGTGTGCAAGAGCAAGATCGCCTTTGCAGCTGCACTCCATCTTAAGTGTTTCCCCTCCTTCCCCAAGCTCAACTAGACATATGCGACATACTGCCTCTTCTTCAGGAATATCTTCAGCTTCATCTTCGGTTGCTGTAAAGACAGTATACAAAGATACAAAGGTAGTAACAAATGAACAATAGTTCATATGGACGAAGAGACGAATGAACTATGATAGTGACCAAATACTTTTGTATGTCAGAGCCTGATGGCTAATCCTGTCAGCAGAAACTGATAGTGTAGTTTAAGTTTATTTGCTACATATCTATGGAAAGCTAGGGGCGATTGTCGCCCCCCTTCTTTAACAAAAAGATAAAAAGATAATACTTTTGATCTATTATAACTTATAAGCATATCTGTAGATAGAATTGATAAACTAATGTCTAATGCAAGGATTGAGAACTCGGGCTCGGTTTCGGTCCCTTCAAAAATATTGGTTTTGAAAAGTTTTTTGGTTTTGGTTTTAGTTTTGTTTTGGATTTACTTATATTTTTATGTATAATTTACATATTTATATGTATATAGTGACAAGCTCACGACCATATATCTATATGCATATAGTAACAAGCTCACAAACCTAATATTTATATGGATGCATATATTTTTGAATTTTTTTTGTTTGGGCCACATGCCCACAAGCCCAAGCAGTGGGAATTTAAAATAACCCATTGCTTCTCTCAATCTCCCTCATCTGATCATCTCTCTCATCTCTCGACCTATATCCTCTCTCTGTGGAATCAAATCAGCAGCTGATTGAAGCGATGAAGGGGAATTCAAAGTGGCAGCAAGATCGAAGCAACAGTGAGATCAAAGTGGCAATGGTGATGGGGAGATCTAAGCGACGGATCAAAGCATCTCTTCTTTAGATCGAAGCACCGACGACATCCTTTAGGTCAGATCAGCTCCGTTTCTCTCTCATATGCGTTCCGAAGCTCCTGTCAATAGTGACATAGCTGGCAACTTTTTTGACCAGGACGAAAGTAAAGATTATGCAACACTCTAAAAAGACATAGTAAGTTTAAGTGATAAGCAAGTAGAAATTTTTAGGATACACATGTGTTCCATCTTTTATTTTATCGTAATTAAAATTCATCCTAAAATCAAGCAAAAAATCCTAAAATTAAACAAAACATCATATACGAATTTTTTTTTATTTCTGCATGTGCACAAATGCATAGAAACTCTCAGCTATTCTACATAAATCCGTTATTTCCTAAAATTCTCATAGGTCTCGCACAATTAACAAATATCTTCATGAAAAATTGTTAATTAATAATTGCAAAACACTCCTCTCTAAGATATTTGAACATCGAGTTTCTAAATCAATCAAAGGAAGCACAAGGCTACAAAAAATTAATTTCTTCAAAAAAAAATATCACAACTCAACATGTTTTATGTATCAATCTAAAGCATTTTCATACTCTATATGTTAGGTATAAATGGGTTACTATTCAAAACAAAGGCATTAACAGATCATATGACAATGCCAATCATGTATAAAAAAGATACAAATATAGTGCCAATTTAATTCTAAAGCGACACTTAGGAACTATCAAATAATGTAACAAAAAATAATTTGGGCTGACAATTCAAAATAACAAAAATTGTGAAATCTACACGCATTCCCTTTATTTGAATGTAATTCAACGTTATAGACACACACACACACACACACACAAAACCCACACAAAGGGTGCGGTCCATGCGCGCAACTGACGAAAGAGTGAGAAGAGTGGGTATGTGGGGGGCAGCGTCAGGGGGTAAAAGGGGGAAAAGCATGGGCCGAAGCAGAGTAAAAAGCCACACAAAATATGCGATGCAAGTGCGCAATTGACGAAAGAGTGAGAAGTATGGATGTGTGGTGGTGGTGGTGGGGTAAAGGGGACAAAAAGCAATGGGCACAAAAAACGTAGGGGAAAAAGAAGGGGCCTAAGTACAAAAAACGCAAGCTGCAAAGTGGAAAAAGCCCGATGACCCTAAATAAGGAGAAGATGGAGGGACATTTGAGTTGCATGAAAAAGCAATGGCAATCATGAAAATAAAGTGAATTGTGGGGGCTTTTCTTTGGGACTTCCACTACAACACCCAACTACGCATACAACCAAACACATCCCCCAAATGGGCACCACAATGATGAGGTGGTCAAACCTAGGCCACATCTCTATTAACCTTTTGTCCTAATAGGACAATGGCATCGTTGTAATTCTCTCTTTTATAGTGTGTGTGCACACATTCCATAGATTGGATATCAAAAAGATCATATAACTAGCAAAGATCAGAAGTGAAATTACAATTTATATCAATTGAAATCCTAAATAAATAGACATACATTGTTATATTCTATATTTCTAGCCCAAACAATCAATTCCATAAACGTGTTGCTTACAAAGTATCTAGGAATTCTATAGCAATTACCCACTCAATAGAGCTTACAAAAGAAAGTTAATTAAATTATGTTCATATACGATTCTGAGAGGGTGAATCAAAATAAAAGGTTCCAATATTAAATTTTTCGCTTTTTCTCGCCATGTGCTTCCGCCCCTGCCTATCAAATTTCTTGAATATTCATGTTCAAATCATCTCTATTGTGTAGATTATTGGTCAATTTTAATTTTATTTTAGGTTTTTATGATTTTGCTCGAAACCGAGTTCTAAGGCCAATTTTGTGCCAATCTCTGGTGAGACCAGCTCAAAATTACCGAAACTCTTTGGTTTTAATCAAAACTCCAAACCTTGGTCTAATGTAATATAACTCATAAACCAATGTGACATGTAGAATTTAGAAAGATTTAGATAGTACCGTTTACTGTTTCAATGGCGTCCTTTTGTGCGGCATTCTCAAGTGGAGCACGGCGAGGAGTTGAAATCACACGAATCAGGCCTAGAGAATCCGTTCGCTGCAAACGTCTACCTTTGGCATTCCCTGGTACTGAAAATGAGCGGGTGATATGTGTCTGAGCTTCATGCTTCTGTAACATTAACAAAGCATGATGTTAAGAAAGTTCTCACACAAATAATTTCTAAGCAAGGAAACTAAAATTTTCATGTATCTAATCTAACAATCGGCATGTTAGTTAACAGATAGTTAAGAACAAATGACAAATAAAATAATTATAATGACAGTAACTCAACCAGAAAGGTAAGAATGAGTTGTGGATAACGAGGAGATAACTATATGAAATTATTGATAAACTGGCAGCATTTAGCACACATGTGCAAGTGAATCACATAGAAAGTACAAGATTGGTAAGTAAGCATGCAAAATACTGTACCATCAAAATCCGATGTAGAAACTAGTAATGAATGTCTATTGCAGGAAAAATTGCAAAACTCATAGCCCAGCTGACATTAGAATATTCATGCAACAAAATTTATATTACATAGCAATAAGCATTGACTCCAATAAGAGCATGTGCTTTATTGTGCAGGTTCCACGCGGCTATAAAATCGTTATCTTAAACAGTCATACATCATAATTAAATAAATGAAATAGCATATGTATGCCAAGGTAGCTTACGTCCAAAATAGGCATGTCAACAACATGCATGTCCTGTGCTGAGTCTACAGATGATGCGCTTGGAATTGCAACCGGCGTGGAGGGCAAAGAGTGTGTTCTTTTTGCTGAGATGGAGAAGACCTTGGTAAGAGAGAAATGCCTCGATGTAGAAGGTTTATCTTGATGCCCTTCTGAAGACGGTGTCCCCGGAACGAGGAGAATCGACCTTTCACCCTCTGGGATTGACGAATTCCTAGTCTTCAGGCTCCGCTGTGGAAGTAGATTCTTGATGGATGATTTCGTCCTCGTGGAATTGGGCCTGGGAGGCAACCCAGCTGAGGCTGCTCGTGTCGAACTAGGGCTGGGCAACGAAGATACATTTATTCTTGTGGAACTAGGCAATGCGTTTTCTAAAGACCTGGCAGGTATCTGTAAAGAAGAAAGGTTCGGTCGTCTTGACGGATTGGCTGGCACAATTTCTCCTTTGTTATTTTCGCCTTGATCGGATGTCTATAAAACCATTCAAAATCACCCACAATCACACAAGTGGCACACTAAGCGTCACCTTAAACGTGAATTCACGCCAGCAACAGATAGCAAAACTATCAACGAACAGGAGGCCTATTTTTTTTTTTTTTTTTTTTTTTTTTTTTGGGGGGGGGGGGGGGGGGGGGGGGGGGGGGGGGTTCCAGTTCAAAATGCATCAAGCTATACGATAGAGTTAACATAGAAGCACTTTCTGATCGACAGAAAAATTAATTTCACAATTAATTTCGAATTTGATCATTTAGTTAACATATTGCTAAAAGACTTATCTTAAGATCAACAAAATCTAACTGTCCTTCACTTTGCCAGTAACTAAAACAGCAAGTTATGTCGATTGATCCTGAAAATAAAACCGATAGAAAACTACAACTTGCAGGATGAAAGAATCTATCGAGCTTGAAACCAATTTTATCAGGAATCATTTAAATTTCACTCCGCAAAACAAATATTTTCCAAAAAAGAAGAAGCCAAGAATGACGAAATCACCTGCCGATCGAGCGAATCAGCGGCATATCCTTCCGCCGGTTGTTCATGGGATCCTGAGTTCTCCATAGATTCTCGAATATAGTGCCAATTATAAGCAATAAAGATCAAAAATTGCCAATGAAATCGCTTCCAAAAATAGAAAAACAAAACCTATAGAGAAGACAGAGCGAGAAACGAGAGGATGTTTTAAGGAATCATTCGGTCGTCTCGTCTCCAGAAACTCTAAAGAGTGAAGTTGGGAGTAAACGAGCCCGCTTTTAGCTCCGGCCCGAACTCCAATTATCAACAGCGTAAATTGCAGGAAAAAAAATGGGCATGTGTACTTTTTCCGATGTTTTTAAGTTTATACCTTTTATTAATATTTCGTCAAAAAGATAGAAATTTGGACAAATTTACTTCTGAATGGACCTTTTATAAGTTAACTAGTCATAACACGTGCCCGTGGGCACGGTTCATTTAAGATTTTCTCTCGTGAAATGTTTGTTGCCCAAAAAATTATTTTCACAGCCAAAATTTAAAAGAACAACAAATTAGCGTAAAAATATTTAGCGGGACGGGCGTCTTCGGCACGGAACAACAATTTCGACGCGGAACAAAAAATTTAGCGTGGCGTCTTCGGCGCGGGAGCCGGGAAAAAATTTAACCCTGGCCAAAAGAGAAACGCTCGAAAATTAATAGAGGAAGTGCAAAGTGTGCGTGTAGGGTATTAGGGTAAAAAGTGAAATGAGGGGGTTTTTTTAGCAAAAGGAGAAATGGGCGGTATTCTATGCAAATATAGTGATTGTGGGGGAATTTTTAAATTAAATCTTGACCCTTAGATGCAAAAGATGTGAATGCATCATGATCGTTGTTGTTGACTGGGACTCAGCCCTAGGATTCAAAAAAGTTGTGTTTTAATATATAGACTAGTCATACCCTGTGCCCGCAGGCACGATTCATTTAAGATTTTCCCACGCGAAATTTTTGTTCCCCAAAAAATTATTAAAATATAAAGAACAACATATTAGCGTAAAAATAATTAGCGACACAGGGTGCCTTCGGCGCGGAACTACAAATTCGATATAGGCGCCTTTGGCGCAAAACAACAAATTAGCGTAGAACAACAAATTTGGCACGGGCGCATTCAGCGCGTAACAACAAATTCGACGCGAACCAACAAATTAGCGTAAAACAACAAATTCGGCGCGGGCGCTTTTGGCGCGAAACAACAAATTAGAGCAAAAACCCCGAGCACGCGGGCACGGTTCATTTGAGATTTTCCCCATGAAATCTTTATTTCCCAAAAAAATTATTAAAATTTAAAAGAACAACAAATTAGCATAAAAATATTTAGCTGCGCATACGCCTTCCGCGCAGAACAACAAATTCGGTGTTGGCGCCTTCGACACGGAACAACAAATACGGCGCGGGCGCCTTCGGCGCGGAACAACAAATCAGCGTAAAGAATTAAGCGGACACTGCCGGCGCGGGCGCCATCTTGAAACATGTTCACTGACTGCTTTCAGAGTTGGACGAAATTCTCCCATTTTGAAACATGTTCACTGACTGCTTTCAAAGTTGGACCAAATTTCAAAGCTCACATTCATGTTTTCAAAGCTCCCTTCATTTCAAAGTTGGACCAAATTTTAAAGCTGAACCAAATTTCAAAGCTCACATTCATGGTTTCAAAGCTTCATCTCAACCTTCCATTTCCCAAGATCAAATCCCAGCCACTCTTTATCTTGTCCTAGTCAGCCCTAGAATTCAAAAAAGGTTGTCAAATGTATAATAGATACTCTCACGTTTGGGCCTTTTATAAGTTAATACCATGAATTGTGTGTGTGTGTGTGTGTCCATTGGGGTGGGTGGGTGCATGGGTGTGTGGGGGTGTGCATTGTGGTGGGTGGGTGCATGTGTGTGTGTTTGTGTGCACGGGGGGGGGGGGTGTGTGTGGGTGTGTGTGTGCATGGGGTGGCTGCATGAGTGGGTGTGTGGGGGCATGGGGTGGGTGAGTGTGTGCATGGGTGCATGTGTGCATGGGTGGGTGGGTGTGGGCATGGGGTGTGAGTGCATGGAATGGGTGGGTGAGTGCATGTGGTGTGTGTATGCAAGGGGGATGTGTGTGCATGGGGGGTGTGTGTGTGCATGGGGTGTTTGTGCATGGGGTGGGTGAGGGTGTTCATGGGTGGATGTGTGCATGGGTGGGTGAGTGTGGGCATGTGGTGTGTGTACATGGGGTGGGTGTGTGCATGGGGGTGTGTGTGTGCATAGGTGGGTGTGTGTGGGCATGTGGTGTGTGTGCATGGAGTGGGTGAGTGTGTGCATGGGTGGGTGGGTGTGGGCTTGGGGTGTGTGCACATGGGGTGGGTGGGTGTGTGCATGGGGGGTGTGTGCATTGGGGTGGGTTGGTGCATGGGATTTTGTGTGGGTTGTGTGTGCATTGGGTGCGTGTGTGTGCATTGGGGGTGTGTGTGCATATGGGGAGTGTGCGTGCATGTGGTGTGGGTGTGGGCATGGGTGTGTGTGTGCATGGGGTGGGCATGACTTCAACAGTTCACACGCGCCCATACACCCACCCACCCTAAGCACGCACACCCCATGCACACAACCGACCCATGCACGCACACCCACCCCATGCACACAATCCACCCACCCACGCACCCACGCCCACCCCACACAAACCCACCCCATACCCATGCACACACTCACTCTAAGCACACACACCTCATGCGCACAAACCCCATGCGCACAACCCACCCACCCACGCAGACACACCCACCCCACGCACACACACACACCCTCCAATGCCCACACCCACCCACACATGCACACATGCACACACATACACCCTTAAGCACACCCACCCCACCCACCCCACATGCGCGCACACCCCCAACCACACACCCCGCATGCACACAACCCACCCACCCCACATGCATACACCCACCCCCCAACCATAAACACACCCACCCCCAAGCACACACACACCCACACACATAACACACCCACCCACGCATCAGTATAGAGAGAGAGAGAGAGAGAGAGAGAGAGAGAGAGAGAGAGATATATATATATATATATATATATATATATATATATATAAGAATCTGTAGAGAGAGAGAGGAGAGAGAATCTTTTGAGTGAGAGAGAGAGAATCTGTAGATAGAGATAGAAAGAGAATCGGTAGAGAGAGAAAATAGATGGGAGGAGGGGCAAAACGGTCCAATTGAACACAGTCAGCCCATAATCCACCACAATGTATCAATTTGTCACAAAATGAATCTCAGTGTATTTACTTAAAATGGCCCAAACGTGAAGGCATTTTTATGCAATTAACCTTTATCAATATTTAAACATGTTTTTAATTAATTAAAGGTTAAATTCCATAAAAATACCCTCACGTTTGGGCCATTTTTAAATAAATACCCTGATGTTCACTTTGATCGATTTCAATACCCAAACGTTTGGCTATGTTTTCAAGTTGATAACTTTTTTAATTTTCTGTCCAAAAAAACAATAAATTTGGACGGAAATACTCCCACGCTCATTCCAGCCATCTCTCTCTACCGATTCCCTCTCTCCTAATTCTCGCTCCCTCTCTCCCTCCATCCCTCCCTCCATCCCTCTGGGGTGTGTGGGTGTGTGCATGGGGTGGGTGTGCGTGCGTGCGCGGGGGTGTGTGTGCTTAGAGTGGGTGTGTGCATGTGGGGTGGGTGTGGTTGTGTGTGCGCACGCGCGTGGAGTGGATGTGGTTGTGTGTGTGGTGGGTGTGGTTGTGGGGGGGTGTGTTAGTAAAAAACGCGAATTTTTATGTTTTTTACGTTTAAAACCCGGCTAAAATGGTTCCCATATTAAACGGTCGTCCTTTTGAATTATTCGGAAAAAGACACGCTTTTTTAGGGGTTGACGAACAAAACGTGTTTTATTCCCGCGCATTTTATGCGTTTTAAACGCATTTTAGGGGCACTTTTAAATCATTTTGAACTATGATTTAATGATCATACTTTGGTTTAGTGCATGCTACATGGAATATAATAGTATGATCATGTCATTTTGGTTAAAACTACGAATACAATTTAAATCATGAATATATAACTTATTTTACTCTTATTTCATATTGATATTGTTGATTTTTAAGTTCATTAGGATTAATGATATCTTGACAGTATTCGTATTTTTAGTTGCGTTTTTTATCCGGCTGAATGAATTATACATGATTTAACCCGTTTACGTATTATTCTCGTATTGCACATATTTGACTGAATTTTTGACCAAATGTCTTTTAAAATTAATCGAATTAAACACGTTTTATTCACGTGCGGACTATTTCCCGTATTACTATTGCTAACAAGGGGTGGGTGTGTGCATGGGTGGGTTGGTGTGTGCATGGGGGGTAAGTGCGTGCGTGTGTGTGTGTGCATGGGGTGTGTAGGTTGTGTGCATGGGGGTGTGTGGGTCCGTGTGCATGGGGGATGGGTGCTTGCATGGGTGGGTGTGTGCGCATGCTCGCCATGGGGGTGTGTGTGCATTGGGGGGTGCGTGTGCATTGGTGTGTGTGCATGGGTGAGGTGGGTGTGTGTATGGGGGTGGGTGCTTGCATGTGTGTGTGCGCACGCGCATGGGTGGAGTGGGTTGTGTGCATGGGGTGTGTGGGTTGTGTGCTTAGGGCGGGTGTGTGTGCATGGGGGCGGGTGCTTGCATGGGTGTGTGTGCGCGCGCGCACGCGTGGGGTGTGTGTGCTTGCATGGGGGGGTGTGCATGGGTGGGGTGGATTGTGTGCATGCGGGGTGTGTATGTGTGTGGGTGTCTCACACCCCACCGATGCACACACCCACCCACCAATGCATACACACCCACCCCCATGCACACACACACACACACACACACACACACATGCAAGCACCCACACCCCCACGCACACACCCTCCATGCACACACACACACACACACACACACACACCCTCTCCCCCCGCCCCTAATGCACACAACCCACCCACCCCATGCACACCCTCCCTCCCACCCCAGAGAGAGAGAATCTGTAGAGAGAGAGGAGAGAGAATCGTTAGAGAGAGATAAGGCAAGAGAATCGGTAGAGAGATAAGGAGAGAGAATCGGTATAGAGAAGGGAGAGAGAGTTTGTAGGGAGTGAGAGATAGAATTCAGAGAGAGATAGAATAGAGATGGGAGGAGAGGCAAAACGTTCCAATTTTAACACAGTCAGCCAAAAAACCCTACATGGTATCAATTTATGACAAAATGAACCTCAGGGTATTTACTAAAAATGGCCCAAACGTGAGGGTATTTTTATGCAATTTACCCTTAATTAAATCCCATTTTGGGGTTTCTTTTCATTCAAGCCCACAAAACATACCTTTTAGCATTTACATTACATATTTTGCATGACTGCCCCCCTGTGAGTTGAGATGTAAACCGGTCGGATACGCGGCAAAATGTGCATTGTTACATTTGTATCTATTTTTTTCTTTATATGTATTTCTAATATTCAATGATATAGTAGTCATTTTCGATATTGGGTAAAAATGAATTCAAACTCAGATTGAATTCAAATATAAATTCGATATTTGGTGATTACGATAATTTTTTCATAATATATGAAAAAATTATCAATGACTAGAGTTAAGGCCAAAAATGACCAAGACAGTTGTCAAGCTGACGGAGGCTCAAAGCGATGAGCTGGAGCCTAGTCAGCCTTTGGAGTGGGACCCTCGGTTGGAGGAACCGGGGTCGGTGGTTGGTAGTTGATGATGGTACAACCGTTGATCGACCTAAGAACGACCGTCAGATTAGTCGTTCGAGGTTGAAGAGCCCGATCGACATTGGACGGTGGATGGCGATCGTCGATCTGCACCACAGGGAGTCGTTAGGGGGGTCGGATCTGGGTTCCGACCCAAGTCCCATCTGATGCTTAAGTTAGTAAGGAACTTAAGGAAGAGAGCGAGCTTGGTGTAGCTGAGATCGACCCACGGAGGTTCATCCCTAGACTAACGACACAAGCTCGAATAGAGAATGGAGAAATAAGAAGATAGAGTTCTATGTATTAGCACTTGTACCTTGAAGATGGAACCCCTTTACCTTTGTCCGTCGACTTATTTATAGGCAGCTCTCCCTGGATGAGGCGTAACCGCCCCTCATTGATTAGGACACGATCTTCTCTGGGATTTGAGCTAATGGCAGCCCATTTACTTGGCCCCATTAACTCCTCCTTGAATGTCGGCGCCAGTCTAACGGTCTTCTAATCCGTTCGCCTGACTCGGTCGTAGCCTGCGTAGAGTGTGGGGGTAATGGGTCGCGGATGACAAACGGGTCGGGTTTGCGGATACCCCAATCGGGTTCGTATCCGTGCACTAACAACTAGAAAATACAATAACTAGAAAAGAACTAGAAAATACAATAACTAGAAAATACATGTGCCCTCTCAAGGCACATGATCCAATCTTCCTCTCTCCCATCTGTCAATACCCATGTCCTCTCTCCCATCAACTGCTTTTTTTAGCAAAAAAAACATCCGAACTATTAAAAACCCCAGCAAAACCAACGAAAAAAAAACATAAACTAAACATGCCCATTGAGTCATCGATCTAAACATGCCTGATATAAGCTGAACCCATTTTATCCAATCTATACAAACCTTTAATAAATCTCGGAACCTGAACACTACTAATAAATAAATTATTTCTTCTCATGGTGCCAAGCCGAGCTAACGCATCAGCCACCTTATTCCTCCCTCTGTACAAGTGCATTATAGAAAAATCCAATCATTCTAATAAACCCGAAAATTGTTCCCAACACTCATACAAATACCAAAATGAACATTTACATCCTCTTATCCACATCACTACAATATCTGAATCACATTAATTATCAATACTATTATAACCTCAATGTTTACACATCTTTATTCTCTCTGTCACCACACACAACTCAGCTTCATTGTTAGAACAAATATCAAAGGATTTAGAAAAACCAGCAATAAGAGAACATGTACAATTTCTAAGAATAGCACCACTAACAGCCGGTTCAGGATTCCCAAAACTGCTTCCATCTATATTAAGTTTCAACCTCCATTGGCTTAGTTTTAGCCATCTCACCACTTTCAACATTTTCTTCTTTTTTATTTCAGCCACCGGAACATCCAGATTTTGCAATATTCTCGCATTAGCTTCATTTAAACGTTCCACAGCAGACACGTTCTCACTCAAAATGTCCACCCAGCACTTGATAGACATCCAACACATCCTCACTATTCTCTAATCATCCATCCATTCTAGCCACACATCTTCTTTTCCACAACATCCACACTATTAAAGAAAAAATCAACCCCATTAATATTCCTAACTAAGAATATCTGGAAGCTCTATTTGTTTCGGGTTGTTTTCTCACCGCTGGTTGGTAGTCTGGAGGTTCGAGTCGTCACTGTCTCGAGGGACGGTGACAGCCTTCAGGGTGGAGCAACCGAGTGTTCGCTTGAGCAGGAATGCGCGCGTCCAAGCGGCGGTGCACCAAAGGGTAGCTTCGACAGGGTGACACCCTCCGGGATCGATCGGACGAACGGGCTCTGACACAAGGGCATTTGGATACGAGCGATGAGATGTCGAAGGGAAGCTTCAACGAGGTGACGGCTCTCTGGATATGCAAAATGAAGAACTCGTTAGGGGGTCGGACCTTGGTTCCGACCAAGTCCACTGAGTTATTAAGTCCTCTTTTACCCCACGACCGTATGCCTCTTTTTACCCACTGAGTTATTAAGTCCACACGGCCGTATGAAATTCACATACGGCCATGTGCATCAACTTGAGCCTAATTCATATGGCCGTATGGAATTTTCCATACGGTCGTGTGGCCTATAGCCCATACGTTTACCTCTTCACTTCTCATGAGCCACCCAAATCCATATGGCCGTATGGATTTGGCCATACGGCCGTGTGGATTCCCTTGAGTTTTCCACACGGCCGTGTCATACGGCCGTGTGGTTTCCATATTTTCCAGTCTTCTTGACAGTGTTAGTTCAGTGATAGTTTTTGATGATCTTTTTGTCCAATTGATGATGAAATGTATTTATAAAGCCATGTTCTAATTTATATGCAGAAGTCAACCTTATGAAATGATGCCTTACTTGATTATCATGCTGCACCCATATTGAATTAGACAATTCACTTGATTATCATGTTATAATCTTTGTTAAATTGCGAAAGAGAAATTATTTGTTTTTATTTATATTGCAAGTATATTTTGGTTATGCAAGTTCCATATGAACCTAAAATTGAGAAGTAATTCTAATAACAATTTGTCATGAGACATGTGATATGTGATATCGGGGTCACCAATGCAACATGAAATTTGTGAAAGTAAGAATGATGAAGAATTTGAGTTTGATACTAAGAAATGAAGGAGTTGTTTAACACTTGAAAACAGAGTGCGAAGAGAGAAAGAATCTGAAGTTCTCAATCCATTCAGAAATTGGTGAAACTTTAGACATGTGTTTTTGGGGAAAACGTGTAAATAATAGGTTTTAGGAGCGGTGACCGCGCCCGGATATACACCCAGAAAATGACTGTAGTCGTACCGCAAGCGCACGGTGTAGTGGCGAGCGGGTATCGAACACAAGGAGGACAAATGACGGTACTCTGTTTTAATCACCTAGCTATTGGTGGTAGAATGGAATGATTTCGAGAATATTGTGACAGTCGTTCAATTAACAATTTGGATTCTAGATAATAAAAGCGTCTAGGGCCAGGGAATCCCCACTATGGATCGTCATTTATCTATATGAATCATAAATCTCAATGTTGACAGGCTTGAGTTGAGGTGAATTAGTCGTAACTGAATAGAGAACCAAGCTCACGCTCTCGCGCTATTGCCGGTCTATAACAATCTAGATTAGGGCCCACTCTCGTGCAAACCCTAACCTAAGACGCTAGCATGAAGATCGACATCATCGTCCAATCGCACCTCGAGCCCACTCTCGTGCAAACTCGAGTTACGATCTAGGTTATGATAGTTTGTATTCGTCCAATCTCTTGCAAACGAACATGAGTATAGATTTATAATAAAAATCCTAGTTTTGGTCCAATCTCTTGCAAACCAAATCTAGAGAACCTCGATTATAAACCTAAATCGAATATCTAGGCCTTCCCATCGATTGAAATCCAATCTCTTGCAAACCCCAATCAATGAAAATTCCTAACTACTCGTAGTAAATCAATCATAACCCAACTGTCTATCAATCCTAGCAACAAATCAATTCGTTCATCACAATTCTAAAATCAGATCCATAGGGTTCATCCCCATACCCTAGAACAGCGGAACTACTCGCAATTAATCATAGCAATCACAGAAATAACGAATAAAAACATATAGCAATTCATGGTTGAGAGAAAACAATTCGCAAAAACAAGGAATTTTGATAGAAAGAACAAACCAAATCTCCAATCTTTCAATCTCCAGCTGAGAATTTCAATTAGAATAATGGTCAAAAACTAATTTCAGGTCTCCTTAAAACTAAGAAGAAAACTAGCTTAAATACAAGCCAAAGTCGGCCAGAAAATACTGACAGATCTGCCTCTGGCGCAGCCCAGAACCCTAATTCGTGATACAGGCAGACTGCGCCACTCGGCCGAGTGGGACATGTCACTCGGCCGAGTGACAGACCCAAAGAAAAACAGAGATATTGGGGGTTTTGGGGGTCTGTCTCTCTGTTCCACTCGGCCGAGTGGAGTTCTTTACTCGGTCAAGTGGGCTTTCTCACTCGGTGATTAGGGTTCAATATTGTATATTTTACCCCTCATTAAATGGCATTTTATGCATAATGTGTATTCATTTTGGCTCCGATACGCGCATTTTGATGATATCACTTAATATTGGAGCTTACCGTTTTTATATGCTTAAAACATAATTTTACAGCTTATTATCATCTTCATCTTGGTCTTCTATTATTTTTCAGTTGAATTTCGTGAAGTCCCGATTCCAACGCATATTTTTCCAGAATTTTTGGAGGTCGGAGCAATTTACTACATTTTTTGGAAAACAATGTGACGGTGCTGAAAATTTCCGGGCTAGAAAGTCTGCTTTTCCCCTCTTGTGCAGAATTCTGCTATCATTGCAGTATATATTCCAACATAATGACATTTTTCTGGTATTCTACACTTTGTTACGGTTCCATCGCCGCCTGGAACACGTCATTCCGAGGTCGGATGAATTTTCTAGAATTTTCACAAGACATGGTGACGGTGCTGAAAATTTCTGCAGATTTGCCCCCTATTGTGAAGAAATCTGTTATCATTCCAGTATATATTTCGGCCTCCTGATATTTTTCAGTGATAGTACACTTTGTTACGGTTCCATCGCCGCCTGGAATGCGTCATTCCGAGGTCGGATGATTTTTCTAGAATTTTTGCAAGACAGGGTGACGGTGCTGAAATTTCTGCAGATTTGGGCATTAGTTGCGGGTTTGGGCGCGGATCCGACCCGTTTGGGCTGTTTTCAGACCCGAAATTCTGAGTCTATTTCTTGGGCTTTCCTCCCCTCTTTTTCCCTCATTCCTTCTTCCCCATTCTTCATCTTAGGGTTAGGGTTTTGGTGGAGCAACAAAGAAGCAAGGAGGAGCATTTGGTTTGGGTTTTGTTCTTCATTGGAGATATTGGTGAACTCTTTCCCTCACCTTGTGTATTTTGATTTAGTGAGTTGTAATGATAATGGATGATGTTTTTAGAAGTAAAAATCTCTCTTTTCTTGTTATAATGAGCTAGATCTTCTTCTTGTGTGGTTGTATGGTGATTTGTGTTTGCTTTGGCTTTGGTTTTCAATCTTGCATGTTTTAATGATTATGTGGTAGAATTGATGAGCTATAATTTGAATTAGGATCCTAGTGGGTGTGTCCCTAGAGTGGAGTTTGCCTAGTGATACCATTCTTGTATGCTTGGTTGTTTATTATCTCAATTTTTCATACCCCTACTTTCATTACACACCAAGTGTTCGATAAAATGCCACATCCACCGATTGCGTTTTCCTTAGCCGGAAAGACAATTGAGTTATCCTCAGATTGAACTCATATGCTTAGCAACCTCATTCCACACACCACACAAGCTTCCTCGCCTATTTGCCTCTCCGATTCTCGAACCCTAGGATGTTGGTTTGGTAGATGGTTTCACACACATTTTCACACACTTCCACCCCGTTAGTGTAGTTGGTTGTTAACTGCCGTTACCCTTCCTACATCAATTGAATTTGTGATTGCAAAACGACTTGTCCCGTGATCCAACCCGGTCTCACCGGATATAAATTTATTACTTGACGTCCTCCTACACTTGGGGAGTAGCGCTCAAGCATCACATACTTGAGACGAGTTCAAGCAATTGGCGCCGTTGCCGGGGACAACGGTTTTTGCATTTACATTTTCGATTGATTTTGAAAATTTTGGCGAGATACTTCCCACTATTAGTGTGAGTCTTTTCCGATTTTTTTATTTTTCACTTTTTGATTTGAGAATTTCTTTATTTTTCACTTTTTGAGTCCTTTGCTATCTTTATTTCATTTTCTTTTATTAAAATTCAAAAAAAAGTTATGGACTTTAACGGCATAAACTCTTTGTATGATGCACTTTCATTTTCTTTGCACAGGACCACTTCTTTGAAGCTCAAATTTGCCGGCTTTGCTCAAATTGACGGTGAATCCTTCTATCAAGCTTGGAGGAGGTTCATGGATTTATTAAGCGACTGTCCACATCATGGATTCACGATAGACCATCTTTTCCAGTTTTTCTACGAGGGGTTGCAGGAGGAGATGCAGGACTACATGGCGATGTTGGACGATGGAGCTCTATTTGACATGTCACATGTGGATGCTTGGGAGTACTTGGAGTCCACTGGAGGATATGGCACGACCATTGGATGGGACTTCAGGGAGTGATCCATTAGCGCCAGATCAGGAAAGCATTGGAGCATCCCTTGACCAGGAGAGCAAATCGTGGACGCACCCTTGCAACCCTTGGGCGAGGAATTTCAATTGCTTATTCAGACACAGGAGGCTCAATCCCAATATTTTCTGCAGAGCATGGAGACTCGAAGCCAGTATATTTATGAGATCATTTCTAGTCTCGCATTGCTTGCATCTTGCTTGGGAGAAGGTAATCAAACCACTCAAAAACTTTTATTATCTGATTTGGATTCATCTTCCCTTGCAGGAGATTTGTGTGAAGATGGAGGAGGACGAGCGTAAAATTTTGGATGGAGTGGAGGAGGATATTAGTAGGGCCACGAGCTTATCGATCATTTTGGTGGAGTCCGAAACCATGCTCTCCTTCAATCTTGTGCCAAAATCCATCATTCCTCCCCCCCCGTGGGCATGCATCATATGGAGATGGACGCAATCACTTTAGGGAGTTTTCGTCAACTTGATTTAAATTCTTTATCTTATGTTGACGACTATATTTGGATCACTTTTGTTGAAAGGCAACGGTGTCGGCTTTGGATTGACACACCATCTCTCGCGCAGGAACGATTGGAAATTTATGGAGGGAGCACTTGTTGGTGTGTTGCTAGTGTCCAAAATGATTTGTGGAGGGAAGACGCTCGCGGAGGAGCGTAAAGATCTAATTGAGCAACTTTCCTCACCGTTTATACATCCGAGATCCTCCTTTTGACCCCGGTGATATCCTTCTAGTAGTATAGAAATTTTAATTTAATGCACTTTCTATGCTTTTTAGGATAGTTTTATTTCAAATAAACCTCTACTTTTCCAACATTGAGGACAATGTTTGTCTTTAGTTGGGGGGAGAGTAGTAGGTGGTTTTAGGATGTTTAGTTAGTTGTTTTCGTTTTAAATTTTTTTTTTGTGTTTTTTGTTTGGAGACATCCATTTTGACATCACCAATCATTTTGCAAGAATATCATTTACACTCCTTACTCTCTTGCTAGTTATTTTCTTAGTCCCTTGCATGTTTCATCTTCGTGCATGTTTTCGGATTCAAATCTTATGTTCAAACTCCTACATTGTGATTGACATGCATTTTATTGCTTTTTCTTCATGAGATCAATTTTAATATGCTATTCATAAAACTAGTGCATAATTCGATGAATTTTGTCTTCGATGTGGTCTGGATTAGTTTTGTACAAACTTTGTGATGCACGAGTTGGATTAAGTCATTAGTGTAGATTGGTGGTCAATTTGATGGAATTCGGCCTTGGATATACGCTTGGTTTATGCTTGAGGGAGTGGTTGATTGGTGTGTTGGATCAAAAAAAAGGAAAAAAGAGAAAGAAAAGAAAAAAGAAAAAGAAAAAGAAAAAAGAATAAGTGCATCGTTCTTCTAGTTTTGTCAAGTAGCCGGGGTCCTCATGAAACATTTGGGGATTCGTGTCGAAAGATAGGATTTAGGGGAGTGCACGAGAGAAAAATAAGTGAATCTTAGGTGATTCGAGTTACTAGGTCCGCGGGGTCCTTTTTGGCCTAATGCCCCAAAATCTTCTGATTTGGGAGTCATTAACCGAACCCTCATTACATGGGTCATTCTAAGTTTCACATTAAAAAAACATGAATAAACATGATCCACATATCAAACTTCCATGAATTAAGAAAGCTAAGTGTTATTTATGGCCAAGTTCTTGAAGATTGTGATACTATGACACGCTTATGTTTTAATCTCAATGAATGCAAAATTTGCTTGTACTTTGTTGGTTTGAGCCATATTGGAGTTTTGGTCTTGGATTTGCTCTATTTTATGAGTTGGTATATTGGAATTGAGTTTATATTGAAAAAATTTCACGTGCCATGATATTGTGCAGTTTTGATGTGTGCTATATTGTGAATCCGAATATTGTATATTTTACCCCTCATTAAATGGCATTTTATGCATAATGTGTATTCATTTTGGCTCCGATACGCGCATTTTGATGATATCACTTAATATTGGAGCTTACCGTTTTTATATGCTTAAAACATAATTTTTACAGCTTATTATCATCTTCATCTTGGTCTTCTATTATTTTTCAGTTGAATTTCGTGAAGTCCCGATTCCAACGCATATTTTTCCAGAATTTTTGGAGGTCGGAGCAATTTACTACATTTTTTGGAAAACAATGTGACGGTGCTGAAAATTTCCGGGCTAGAAAGTCTGCTTTTCCCCTCTTGTGCAGAATTCTGCTATCATTGCAGTATATATTCCAACATAATGACATTTTTCTGGTATTCTACACTTTGTTACGGTTCCATCGCCGCCTGGAACACGTCATTCCGAGGTCGGATGAATTTTCTAGAATTTTCACAAGACATGGTGACGGTGCTGAAAATTTCTGCAGATTTGCCCCCTATTGTGAAGAAATCTGTTATCATTCCAGTATATATTTCGGCCTCCTGATATTTTTCAGTGATAGTACACTTTGTTACGGTTCCATCGCCGCCTGGAATGCGTCATTCCGAGGTCGGATGATTTTTCTAGAATTTTTGCAAGACAGGGTGACGGTGCTGAAATTTCTGCAGATTTGGGCATTAGTTGCGGGTTTGGGCGCGGATCCGACCCGTTTGGGCTGTTTTCAGACCCGAAATTCTGAGTCTATTTCTTGGGCTTTCCTCCCCTCTTTTTCCCTCATTCCTTCTTCCCCATTCTTCATCTTAGGGTTAGGGTTTTGGTGGAGCAACAAAGAAGCAAGGAGGAGCATTTGGTTTGGGTTTTGTTCTTCATTGGAGATATTGGTGAACTCTTTCCCTCACCTTGTGTATTTTGATTTAGTGAGTTGTAATGATAATGGATGATGTTTTTAGAAGTAAAAATCTCTCTTTTCTTGTTATAATGAGCTAGATCTTCTTCTTGTGTGGTTGTATGGTGATTTGTGTTTGCTTTGGCTTTGGTTTTCAATCTTGCATGTTTTAATGATTATGTGGTAGAATTGATGAGCTATAATTTGAATTAGGGATCCTAGTGGGTGTCCCTAGAGTGGAGTTTGCCTAGTGATACCATTCTTGTATGCTTGGTTGTTTATTATCTCAATTTTTCATACCCTACTTTCATTACACACCAAGTGTTCGATAAAATGCCACATCCACCGATTGCGTTTTCCTTAGCCGGAAAGACAATTGAGTTATCCTCAGATTGAACTCATATGCTTAGCAACCTCATTCCCACACACCACACAAGCTTCCTCGCCTATTTGCCTCTCCGATTCTCGAACCCTAGGATGTTGGTTTGGTAGATGGTTTCACACACATTTTCACACACTTCCACCCCGTTAGTGTAGTTGGTTGTTAACTGCCGTTACCCTTCCTACATCAATTGAATTTGTGATTGCAAAACGACTTGTCCCCGTGATCCAACCCGGTCTCACCGGATATAAATTTATTACTTGACGTCCTCCTACACTTGGGAGTAGCGCTCAAGCATCACATACTTGAGACGAGTTCAAGCAATTGGCGCCGTTGCCGGGGACAACGGTTTTTGCATTTACATTTTCGATTGATTTTGAAAATTTTGGCGAGATACTTCCCACTATTAGTGTGAGTCTTTTTCCGATTTTTTATTTTTCACTTTTTGATTTGAGATTTCTTTATTTTTCACTTTTTGAGTCCTTTGCTATCTTTATTTTCATTTTCTTTTATTAAAATTCAAAAAAAAGTTATGGACTTTAACGGCATAAACTCTTTGTATGATGCACTTTCATTTTCTTTGCACAGGACCACTTCTTTGAAGCTCAAATTTGCCGGCTTTGCTCAAATTGACGGTGAATCCTTCTATCAAGCTTGGAGGAGGTTCATGGATTTATTAAGCGACTGTCCACATCATGGATTCACGATAGACCATCTTTTCCAGTTTTTCTACGAGGGGTTGCAGGAGGAGATGCAGGACTACATGGCGATGTTGGACGATGGAGCTCTATTTGACATGTCACATGTGGATGCTTGGGAGTACTTGGAGTCCATGGAGGATATGGCACGACCATTGGATGGGACTTCAGGGAGTGATCCATTAGCGCCAGATCAGGAAAGCATTGGAGCATCCCTTGACCAAGGAGAGCAAATCGTGGACGCACCCTTGCAACCCTTGGGCGAGGAATTTCAATTGCTTATTCAGACACAGGAGGCTCAATCCCAATATTTTCTGCAGAGCATGGAGACTCGAAGCCAGTATATTTATGAGATCATTTCTAGTCTCGCATTGCTTGCATCTTGCTTGGGAGAAGGTAATCAAACCACTCAAAAACTTTTATTATCTGATTTGGATTCATCTTCCCTTGCAGGAGATTTGTGTGAAGATGGAGAGGACGAGCGTAAAATTTTGGATGGAGTGGAGGAGGATATTAGTAGGGCCACGAGCTTATCGATCATTTTGGTGGAGTCCGAACCATGCTCTCCTTCAATCTTGTGCCAAAATCCATCATTCCTCCCCCCCGTGGGCATGCATCATATGGAGATGGACGCAATCACTTTAGGGAGTTTTCGTCAACTTGATTTAAATTCTTTATCTTATGTTGACGACTATATTTGGATCACTTTTGTTGAAAGGCAACGGTGTCGGCTTTGGATTGACACACCATCTCTCGCGCAGGGAACGATTGGAAATTTTATGGAGGGAGCACTTGTTGGTGTGTTGCTAGTGTCCAAAATGATTTGTGGAGGGAAGACGCTCGCGGAGGAGCGTAAAGATCTAATTGAGCAACTTTCCTCACCGTTATACATCCGAGATCCTCCTTTTGACCCCGGTGATATCCTTCTAGTAGTATAGAAATTTTAATTTAATGCACTTTCTATGCTTTTTAGGATAGTTTTATTTCAATAAACCTCTACTTTTCCAACATTGAGGACAATGTTTGTCTTTAGTTGGGGGGAGAGTAGTAGGTGGTTTTAGGATGTTTAGTTAGTTGTTTTCGTTTTAAATTTTTTTTTTGTGTTTTTTGTTTGGAGACATCCATTTTGACATCACCAATCATTTTGCAAGAATATCATTTACACTCCTTACTCTCTTGCTAGTTATTTTCTTAGTCCCTTGCATGTTTCATCTTCGTGCATGTTTTCGGATTCAAATCTTATGTTCAAACTCCTACATTGTGATTGACATGCATTTTATTGCTTTTTCTTCATGAGATCAATTTTAATATGCTATTCATAAAACTAGTGCATAATTCGATGAATTTTGTCTTCGATGTGGTCTGGATTAGTTTTGTACAAACTTTGTGATGCACGAGTTGGATTAAGTCATTAGTGTAGATTGGTGGTCAATTTGATGGAATTCGGCCTTGGATATACGCTTGGTTTATGCTTGAGGAGTGGTTGATTGGTGTGTTGGATCAAAAAAAGGAAAAAAGAGAAAGAAAAGAAAAAGAAAAAGAAAAAGAAAAAAGAATAAGTGCATCGTTCTTCTAGTTTTGTCAAGTAGCCGGGTCCTCATGAAACATTGGGGATTCGTGTCGAAAGATAGGATTTAGGGGAGTGCACGAGAGAAAAATAAGTGAATCTTAGGTGATTCGAGTTACTAGGTCCGCGGGGTCCTTTTTGGCCTAATGCCCCAAAATCTTCTGATTTGGGAGTCATTAACCGAACCCTCATTACATGGGTCATTCTAAGTTTCACATTAAAAAAACATGAATAAACATGATCCACATATCAAACTTCCATGAATTAAGAAAGCTAAGTGTTATTTATGGCCAAGTTCTTGAAGATTGTGATACTATGACACGCTTATGTTTTAATCTCAATGAATGCAAAATTTGCTTGTACTTTGTTGGTTTGAGCCGATACGCGCATTTTGATGATATCACTTAATATTGGAGCTTACCGTTTTTATATGCTTAAAACATAATTTTTACAGCTTATTATCATCTTCATCTTGGTCTTCTATTATTTTTCAGTTGAATTTCGTGAAGTCCCGATTCCAACGCATATTTTTCCAGAATTTTTGGAGGTCGGAGCAATTTACTACATTTTTTGGAAGACAATGTGACGGTGCTGAAAATTTCTGGGCTAGAAAGTCTGCTTTCCCCTCTTGTGCAGAATTCTGCTATCATTGCAGTATATATTCCGACATAATGACATTTTTCTGGTATTCTACACTTTGTTACGGTTCCATCGCCGCCTGGAACACGTCATTCCGAGGTCGGATGAATTTTCTAGAATTTTCACAAGACATGGTGACGGTGCTGAAAATTTCTGCAGATTTGCCCCCTATTGTGGAAGAAATCTGTTATCATTCCAGTATATATTTCGGCCTCCTGATATTTTTCAGTGATAGTACACTTTGTTACGGTTCCATCGCCGCCTGGAATGCGTCATTCCGAGGTCGGATGATTTTTCTAGAATTTTTGCAAGACAGGGTGACGGTGCTGAAATTTCTGGCAGATTTGGGCATGTAGTTGCGGGTTTGGGCGCGGATCCGACCCGTTTGGGCTGTTTTCAGACCCGAAATTCTGAGTCTATTTCTTGGGCTTTCCTCCCCCCTCTTTTTTCCCTCATTCCTTCTTCCCCATTCTTCATCTTAGGGTTAGGGTTTTGGTTGGAGCAACGAAAGAAGCAAGGAGGAGCATTTGGTTTTGGGTTTTGTTCTTCATTGGAGATATTGGTGAACTCTTTCCCTCACCTTGTGTATTTTGACTTTAGTGAGTTGTAATGATAATGGATGATGTTTTTAGAAGTAAAAATCTCTCTTTTCTTGTTATAATGAGCTAGATCTTCTTCTTGTGTGGTTGTATGGTGATTTGTGTTTGCTTTGGCTTTGGTTTTCAAATCTTGCATGTTTTTAATGATTATGTGGTAGAATTGATGAGCTATAATTTGAATTAGGGATCCTAGTGGGTGTCCCTAGAGTGGAGTTTGCCTAGTGATACCATTCTTGTATGCTTGGTTTGTTTATTATCTCAATTTTTCATACCCTACTTTCATTACACACCAAGTGTTCGATAAAATGCCACATTCCACCGATTGCGTTTTCCTTAGCCGGAAAGACAACTTGAGTTATCCTCAGATTGAACTCATATGCTTAGCAACCTCATTCCCACACACCCACACAAGCTTCCTCGCCTATTTGCCTCTCCGATTCTCGAACCCTAGGATGTTGGTTTGGTAGATGGTTTTCAACACACATTTTTCACACACTTCCACCCCGTTAGTGTAGTTGGTTGTTAACTGCCGTTACCCTTCCTACATCAATTGAATTTGTGATTGCAAAACGACTTGTCCCCGTGATCCAACCCGGTCTCACCGGATATAAATTTATTACTTGACGTCCTCCTACACTTGGGAGTAGCGCTCAAGCATCACATACTTGAGACGAGTTCAAGCAATTGGCGCCGTTGCCGGGGACAACGGTTTTTTGCATTTACATTTTCGATTGATTTTGAAAATTTTGGCGAGATACTTCCCACTATTAGTGCTGAGTCTTTTCCCGATTTTTTATTTTTCACTTTTTGATTTGAGATTTCTTTATTTTTCACTTTTTGAGTCCTTTTGCTATCTTTATTTTCATTTTCTTTTATTAAAATTCAAAAAAAAAGTTATGGGACCTTTAACGGCATAAACTCTTTGTAATGATGCACTTTCATTTTCTTTGCACAGGACCACTTCTTTGAAGCTCAAATTTGCCGGCTTTGCTCAAATTGACGGTGAATCCTTACTATCAAGCTTGGAGGAGGTTCATGGATTTATTTAAGCGACTGTCCAACATCATGGATTCACGATAGACCATCTTTTCCAGGTTTTTTCCTACGAGGGGTTGCAGGGAGGAGATGCAGGGACTACATGGCGATGTTGGACCGATGGAGCTCTATTTGACATGTCACATGTGGATGCTTGGGAGTACTTGGAGTCCATGGAGGATATGGCACGGACCATTTGGATGGGACTTCAGGGAGTGATCCATTAGCGCCAGATCAGGAAAGCATTGGAGCATCCCTTGGGACCAAGGAGAGCAAATCGTGGACGCACCCCTTGCAACCCTTGGGCGAGGAATTTCAATTGCTTATTCAGACACAGGAGGCTCAATCCCAATATTGTTCTGCAGAGCATGGAGACTCGAAGCCAGTATATTTATGAGATCATTTCTAGTCTCGCATTGCTTGCATCTTGCTTGGGAGAAGGTAATCAAACCACTCAAAAACTTTTATTATCTGATTTGGATTCATCTTCCCTTGCAGGAGATTTGTGTGAAGATGGGAGAGGGACGAGCGTAAAAATTTTGGATGGAGTGGAGGGAGGATATTAGTAGGGGCCACGAGCTTATCGTATCATGTTTGGTGGAGTCCGAACCATGCTCTCCTTCAATCTTGTGCCAAAATCCATCATTCCTCCCCCCGTGGGCATGCATCATATGGAGATGGACGCAATCACTTTAGGGAGTGTTTCGTCAACTTGATTTAAATTCTTTATCTTATGTTGACGACTATATTTGGATCACTTTTGTTGAAAGGCCAACGGTGTCGGCTTTGGATTGACACACCATCTCTCGCGCAGGGAACGATTGGAAATTTTATGGAGGGGAGCACTTGTTGGTGTGTTGCTAGTGTCCAAAATGATTTGTGGAGGGAAGACGCTCGCGGAGGAGCGTAATAAGATCTAATTGAGCAACTTTCCTCACCGTGTATACATCCGAGATCCTCCTTTTGACCCCGGTGATATCCTTCTAGTAGTATAGAAATTTTAATTTAATGCACTTTCTATGCTTTTTAGGATAGTTTTTATTTCAATAAACCTCTACTTTTCCAACATTGAGGACAATGTTTGTCTTTAGTTGGGGGGGAGAGTAGTAGGTGGTTTTAGGATGTTTAGTTAGTTGTTTTCGTTTTAAATTTTTTTTTTGTGTTTTTTGTTTGGAGACATCCATTTTGACATCACCAATCATTTTGCAAGAATATCATTTACACTCCTTACTCTCTTGCTAGTTATTTTCTTAGTCCCCTTGCACTGTTTCATCTTCGTGGCATGTTTTCGGATTCAAATCTTATGTTCAAAACTCCCTACATTGTGATTGACATGCATTTTATTGCTTTTTCTTCATGAGATCAATTTTAATATGCTATTCATAAAACTAGTGCATAATTCGATGAATTTTGTCTTCGATGTGGTCTGGATTAGTTTTGTACAAACTTTGTGTGATGCACGAGTTGGATTAAGTACCATTAGTGTAGATTGGTGGTCAATTTGATGGAATTCGGCCTTGGATATACGCTTGGTTTATGCTTGAGGAGTGGGTTGATTGGTGTGTTGGATCAAAAAAAAGGAAAAAAGAGAAAGAAAAGAAAAAGAAAAAGAAAAAGAAAAAAGAATAAGTGCATCGTTCTTCTAGTTTTGTCAAGTAGCCGGGGGTCCTCATGAAACATTGGGGATTCGGTGTCGAAAGATAGGATTTAGGGGAGTGCACGAGAGAAAAATAAGTGAATCTTAGGTGATTCGAGTTACTAGGTCCGCGGGGTCCTTTTTGGCCTAATGCCCCAAAATCTTCTGATTTGGGAGTCATTAACCGAACCCTCATTACATGGGTCATTCTAAGTTTCACATTAAAAAAAACATGAATAAACATGATCCACATATCAAACTTCCATGAATTAAGAAAGCTAAGTGTTATTTATGGCCAAGTTCTTGAAGATTGTGATACTATGACACGCTTATGTTTTAATCTCAATGAATGCAAAATTTGCTTGTACTTTGTTGGTTTGAGCCATATTTGGAGTTTTGGTCTTGGATTTGCTCTATTTTATGAGTTGGTATATTGGAATTGAGTTTATATTGAAAAAATTTCACCGTGCCCATGAATATTGTGCAGTTTGATGTGTGCTATATTGTGAATCCGAGTATATCGCTTGTTTTGTTAGGGACTAGCAAAAAGCTAGTTGGGGGTGTGATTAGGGTTCAATATTGTATATTTTACCACTCATTAAATGGCATTTTATGCATAATGTGTATTCATTTTGGCTCCGATACGCGCATTTTGATGATATCACTTAATATTGGAGCTTACCGTTTTTATATGCTTAAAACATAATTTTTGCAGCTTATTATCATCTTCATCTTGGTCTTCTATTATTTTTCAGTTGAATTTCGTGAAGTCCCGATTCCAACGCATATTTTTCCAGAATTTTTGGAGGGTCGGAGCAATTTACTACATTTTTTGGAAGACAATGTGACGGTGCTGAAAATTTCCTGGGCTAGAAAGTCTGCTTTTCCCCTCTTGTGCAGAATTCTGCTATCATTGGCAGTATATATTGGTATTCTAAACTTTGTTACGGTTCCATCGCCGCCTGGAACACGTCATTCCGAGGTCGGATGAATTTTCTAGAATTTTCGCAAGACATGGTGACGGTGCTGAAAATTTCTGCAGATTTGCCCCCTATTGTGAAGAAATCTGCTATCATTCCAGTATATATTTCGGCCTCCTGATATTTTTCAGTGATAGTACACTTTGTTACGGTTCCATCGCCGCCTGGAACGCGTCATTCCGAGGTCGGATGATTTTTCTAGAATTTTTGCAAGACAGGGTGACGGTGCTGAAATTTCTGCAGATTTGGGCATTAGTTGCGGGTTTGGGCGCGGATCCGACCCGTTTGGGCTGTTTTCAGACCCGAAATTCTGAGTCTATTTCTTGGGCTTTCCTCCCCTCTTTTTCCCTCATTCCTTCTTCCCCATTCTTCATCTTAGGGTTAGGGTTTTGGTGGAGCAACAAAGAAGCAAGGATGAGCATTTGGTTTGGGTTTTGTTTTTCATTGGAGATGATACGTCTATTTTACCGAAAGCCCAAAAACAACAGCCCACCGAACGAAGCCCAAAAGATACGAGCCCGGATGCCCGACCACCGACCGGAAGCCCATCTGCGTGATCGGGCCCGTCTGGCAAAGCCCCATGGAGGGCCCCCAAATATCAATCCGACCCGGACCCGATATCGCACGAGTCACTCACCCACTCCAGCGATAACCGTTCCCCCGATCCCGCTACCACTTAATGGCAGTGATGGGGAGGTGCTGGCATGGCGCAGGGAGCGGCAGCGGGGGAGGCGGATTGAGGGGGCACGATTGAGGGCGGACGTGAGTCGTGGGCAGACTCGGTGGGAGGTCAATAAAAGGGCTAAGAGGACGACAGAAGAAGGGACCCGCATCTCAGGTATCCAAAACCTAAGGTACTCCATCAACGACCTAGTTCCCCCATTTCTCCTCCTTCCTCCCCCGCTCGCGCCGTGAGACGCCGTACCGATCTCCTCTCGAGTCGTACCGTCTCCGCCGGGCCTCCTCTTTCAGATCACTGTCTGACTTAGGCATCGGAGGGGTTTTGGCCGGAACCAAGGTCCGGCCCCCCTGACGAGTGTTCTCGTCTACGCAGGAGGATATCCAATCCACGGGCCGAGGCTTCCCCTCCGCCCCTCGCCGACCACGCAACCAGCTGGACGATCGAGGCTTCCCCTCGTCGTCCGACCACCGAGGCCGAGCACAACCGACCGAGGCCGAGCGTCTCAACCCAGGCCGAGGCTTCCCCTCGCCCTACCAATGACCGAGGACCCCGATTTGACCCAGCCGACGCGCTCCGCGTCGTCTGCAGATCCGACTCGAGCCTCGTCTGCATCAACTCGACTCACCCGAGGGACCCAAGCGGGCCCCTTGACCACGTTGACCGGGTTGTCCACGGTCAACGCTTTTGTAGTGAGAAAACACTCTGAAACATCTGGCGCCGTCTGTGGGAACGAACTGTCCCACGAAGAAGCAAACCACACCTGCAATGGCACGAGCCAGCAACGGTAGAAAACGCATGCCCCCCATCCCGGAGGAAGGGAATGGCGCATCCAACGGCAACCTCGAAGACACGCCCGTCAACAATCACCCCGCCCCCACGACTGAAGAGATTGGCGGGACGGAACTGGCCACACAGGGACAACTCCGTGCCCTGGCACATGAGACCAACGCGAACATCCAGACGCTGGTCACGGCGGTACAACAGCTCGTCAGCACTGCGCCGGCTAACGGAGGCGCGTTGGGCGACGACCATCGTTGGGCGGGGGGTCCCCCGCTCTTACGATCCGCTGTGGTCGATGACCATGGGAACCAAAGACCGAACGCAGAGCGTCGGTTCACGTTGTCCGGCTCCCGCCAGGCGAGATCACGTGCCTCCTCCCCTCATCGTGAAAGGAGCCGAAGAGAAACCGAAGGCACGGAGGATGAATCGGTGACGGCGTCGTCTCGTCGACCATGATCACCCCACCGCAGGAGAAGCCATCGACACCACTCGAGAGACCGATCGCGGCAGAGCGGGAGCTCCCGTCGAAGGAGCCGTGAACGACGGGTCAGCCCGACTCCCAGTGTGGCGAGGGCCGTGGAGCCGACCCCACCGGCGCCTGTGCTCCCTCCACCACCGAACGAACCAGAGGAGGGCGGGTGTCGAACCCCCGGGGGGATCCACGGAGACCGGTGTCCCCTATCGCGGAGAATAACCGACGCGCGGGTCCCCTCTCGATTCAAGATCCCGACGCTGGGGAAATATGACGGGATAGGGGACCCGGGAAACCACGTGATGGACTACGAGGGGGACATGTCCTTCCAAGGAGCCGACGATGATCTGCTCTGCCGGGGCTTCTATTCGACTCTCAGGGGAGCGGCAAGGACCTGGTACCGCGGCCTACCCATCCGCTCCATCGACAGCTTCGAGGAGCTCACCCAGCTGTTCTGCAAACAGTTCATGGCGGGGAGACAGGTAAAGCCTGATGCTGAACATCTGTTTAACATAGTGCAGGGCCCAGCCGAACCGCTCCGACAGTTCATGCGCCGCTTCAACGCGGAAAGGCTGAACGTGAACAGCCCTCCCGACCTAGTTGTCCAAATGGCTCTTAAGAAAGGGCTGCGCCATAGAGGCCTTAAGAAATCTCTGCACAACGACCCCCCGAAGGACCTCCCAGGGATCATGGCGAGGGCCGAGCGCTTCATGTTGACCGAGGAGACCTTGGCCATTGAGGCAGGAAAGGTCACTCGAGGGACCAAACGCGGCGACAGCGGACGAGGCAGCCCCGAAGGGTACCGGACCGAGAAGAAGCCGAGAAACAGGCAGCGGGGAGAGGATACGAGGGACGCCACCCCAGACGCCGTCCTCGCTCAAATACAGAAGGAAGAGCGCGCCGATCGCCCCCCACCAAAGGCAAAAAGAGGTGGGAAGAGTGGGGAGAAGTACTGCAAGTACCACAAAGACAATGGCCACGACACTGAAGACTGCTGGCACTTGAAGAAGGACATAGAGAAGCTGATGAGCCGGGGGCACGCCAGGAACTTAGCCGACGAGCCGACTCACGGGGAAGGGACCTCTATGCAGCCGGACAAGGGGAAGAAGATCAACACCGTCCAAGGACCCCTCCGCATCATATAGTGAGCGGGTGAGCTCTCTCCCCCCAGTCGTAGCCTAGTCCGAGGGGATTATCTAGGTTTACATCCCTCTGTCTAGCTTTATTCCCTGTTTCCTTTCCTCCAAATGTACTAGTCCGACAGGACTCTTAAGAGTACAATTGCATTCCCTTTTGTCTTTTCTTAATCTTCGACGGAATCGACGTTTCACTAAGGGTGCAAAAGGATGAAGACCGCCGCCTCATTGGAGGGGGAGCTTTGCCCTCGCCGACCGACTCCTGCGCTCAGAAGTCTGGGGGCAATTCTCCCAGCCGGCGCGGACGCCGACCGGTCCTAAGCCGAGGAGCTTGGCCCTCACCGACCGACTCCTGCGCTCATAAGTCTGGGGGCAATTCCCCCAGCCAGCGCGGACGCCGACCGGTCCTAAGCCGAGGAGCTTTGCCCTCACCGACCGACACATGCGCTCATAAGTCTGGGGGGAATTCCCCCAGCCAGCGCGGACGCCGACCGGTCCTAAGCCGAGGAGCTTTGCCCTCGCCGACCGACTCCTGCGCTCATAAGTCTGGGGGCAATTCCCCCATCCAGCGCGGACGCCGACCGGTCCTAAACCGAGGAGCTTTGCCCTCGCCGACCGACTCCTGCGCTCATAAGTTTGGGGGCAATTCCCCCAGCCAGCGCGGACGCCGACCGGTCCTAAGCCGAGGAGCTTTGCCCTCGCCGACCGACTCTTGCGCTTATAAGTCTGGGGGCAATTCCCCCAGCAGGCACGGACGCCGACCGGTCTTAAGCCGAGGAGCTTGGCCCTCGCCGATCAACTCTTGCGCTCATAAGTCTGGGGGCAATTCCCCCAGCCAGCGCGGACGTCATCCAGTCCTAGGCCAAGAACAAGGCAGCAACGCAAAATACGCGAGAAGTCCGAGGTATCGAAGCGAAGAAACCTCACCACAAATAATCCACTCTCGACGAATGACAAAGTTCGTCACCTACAGAAACTAAGTCGACACCGACAGAGCAAAATTTGTTGACAAAAGACCCAAAGTTGTCGGCCCAAGCGAACAGCCATGCAACCAGCAATTATTGGCTCTGGAGCCGGTAGCGAAGCCGAAGGAGATAGCAGGGGCATGGATCCATTTCAAGTAGACTGGCCCAAAGCGAAGCGGATGCTAAAAAATTTGAGGATAAGGCCAGGAGGGATGGCTTAGGGAGCCCGGGCTCGAGAGGACACATCCTCAGGCACTTCGCCCTGCTCGGAGCGAGGGGGATCGACAAGCGGGGGAGCCTGCCGAACGCACTCCGCACAATCCCGGAAGGAAGACTGGACGACTTCGACAATCCGAGGGGCGATGAGGTCTTCATACGTACCGAAGGCCTCCCTGAGAACCTCGAAGATCTTCTTCCCCAGGGTCCCGACGACACCCCTCTCCACCTCCTCCGCAAGCCGCGCCACCTGACGCCGATCCGATAGTTCCCTCTGAAGCTCCTCCCTCTCCAGGCGGAACGACTCAGCCGCGTCCTCAGCCGACTGCCGAGCGTCCTCCAACTTTCCCTGGAGGTCACCCACTCGCCCCTCCAGCTCGGCCACACGGAGCTTGAGATGACGAGACTCCATCTGAGCCTCCGTCATAGCTACCTCCGCCGCCCCGGCCCGCTCGTGGGCCTTCATGGAGGACTCCTCCAGCTCCCTCAAGAGGACGGCTCGGCACTGCAACTCCACGGCGAGCGCTGAACCCTGGAAGACGAGACATGGGTTAAGAAGAGGATAAAGGGAAGGAGAGGATAGCAAGATAACCGAACCTGTTGAAGGATCCAGACCAAGGAATCCGACATCTTGTCGGCAGGGATCTTCTTGAGGAGGCTGCGGTCCCGGGGAGGGACGGAGACCTCAGCAACCTGCTGGGCCAAGGCTCGGTCGACAAACATCGAACTCCCAGGGACGACATCGAGGGAAGCCAAATTGCTCGCCAACAGGGCTCCGATCCCCGGTGATATGGGCGAGGACGCTGCGAGGGGGGTGGTTGTCAAGGCTACTGGAATATCCCCGGTGGTCGCCGCAGGGAGTACGGAACCCGCCGGACTGGAGGGATCCGCATCCTCCTTCCTCTTCTTTCCTCCGTGAGGCTCCGAGGGCGCCGGAGGGGAGCGCTTCCGCCTCACACCATCCCCACCCTCGGGAACCAGAGGGGGCGCGCCAAGGGCAGGAAGGACTGCACCAGACCCGTCGTTACCCCCCGCCTCTTGGGCTGGCGGGGCGGGTCCGGCCCTTGTGACCCCCCTGGAAAGGGGATCGCCAGAAGAAGAGGCGGGAGGCGCGGCCACCACCTTACCCACGGAAGGCTCGGCTCGGCGCACTTCCTCCTCAACGGTCCGCCGAGGCGCCCTTCCAGAGGTACTACCCCGGCTCCGAGCGGCTCCACGACGGATCAGCTCATCAACATCACAGGTGAACTCGCGACCAGCCATTCCTGCAAGGGAAACCGAAATCAGGGTAAGCTACGGGGCAACCCAAGACTGATAAAGCGACCTACCCGGAGACCACAAGACGGCCTTCAAGAGTAGGTCGTCCAACAAGGACCAGATGGATTTCGCACCCAAGGGGAGGGTCGACAGCAGCGCGACGGCCACCAGATCCACCTCGGAGAGGGCTGGCGTTGAGTCGGGCCGGACCGACCCGCCCCAGCTTGTCAGAATTCGGGCGCCCTCCAGGAAGACCATGAAGACGTAATCCGAACTCCAATCCCCCGACCAGCGGGGTAGCCCGATCAGGCATTCCCTCCTCGAGTGGGCTCGGAGTTGCAACCATGACCTGGGGCCGACCGTCTGGATCCGATAAAAGTAAAAGAGAAGGGGGAGAGACGGCTCCAGATCACGGGTACAGCAGAGCATCACGAAGCCCGTCAGTACCGCGATCGAACATGGGGTGAATTGGCAGAGGGGCACCATGAGATACTCCATGACCTGGATGAGGAAGGGATTGAGCGGGAAACGAAGGCCCAGGTGGAACATCTTGACGTAAACGCCGACCTCGTTGCTCCTCGGAAGGCAGATTCGCTCGTCGATGAACGGAACTCGGACATCGTACGGGTAGCACAGATACCTCTCCCGGATCCCCGTGGCCACTGAAGGAAGAGTCCTCGACGGCGTTCGGAGGATAACCGGGGGTACATTAAGCCGCACGGCAGCCGGTGCCACGTCATCGCCAACGTACTCCGGGAAGAGCTTCTCCTTCCCCTTATCTCGAAAGGAACGACTCTCAGAGGAAGGGCCTGACCCCACAGGCTGGGGCCCGCCCCGCCTCGGCTCAGGAGAATCCCTCGCCCCTTGGCCGGCCCGGAACCACCTATCCTAAGAGCAGCCATAATATGAAAGTAAGAAAGGAATTACCTTCTCGTTAATTTGGAGAAGACAAGGAAACGACGACGATGGGAGACTCCAAGCTGCGGGGAGCAAAAGCAGGAGGAAGAGCAAAAGAAGAAGTTGGGATCCACACAGCCGGGGATCTTATATACCGGACTCAGGGGCGAATTCGAAGCGCCTGATAGGAACACGTGGCAGGCCTCGGAGAACCGGCGGTGTTTCGGAATCGGCGCCGAAGGAAGTCCAATCGATCCGCCTCATCATTACCTTCATTTATGACCACGCCTCGACTGACGCGCCACTCGGAACCCCAGGAGTCACATCGGTCAAACCGAACCGGCCAAGGCCGATCGGCCCCACCGATGGGGGCAATTGATACGTCTATTTTACCGAAAGCCCAAAAACAACAGCCCACCGAACGAAGCCCAAAAGATACGAGCCCGGATGCCCGACCACCGACCGGAAGCCCATCTGCGTGATCGGGCCCGTCTGGCAAAGCCCCATGGAGGGCCCCCAAATATCAATCCGACCCGGACCCGATATCGCACGAGTCACTCACCCACTCCAGCGATAACCGTTCCCCCGATCCCGCTACCACTTAATGGCAGTGATGGGGAGGTGCTGGCATGGCGCAGGGAGCGGCAGCGGGGGAGGCGGATTGAGGGGGAACGATTGAGGGCGGACGTGAGTCGTGGGCAGACTCGGTGGGAGGTCAATAAAAGGGCTAAGAGGACGACAGAAGAAGGGACCCGCATCTCAGGTATTCAAAACCTAAGGTACTCCATCAACGACCTAGTTCCCCCATTTCTCCTCCTTCCTCCCCCGCTCGTGCCGTGAGACGCCGTACCGATCTCCTCTCGAGTCGTACCGTCTCCGTCGGGCCTCCTCTTTCAGATCACTGTCTGACTTAGGCATCGGAGGGGTTTTGGCTGGAACCAAGGTCCGGCCCCCCCTGACGAGTGTTCTCGTCTACGCAGGAGGATATCCAATCCACGGGCCGAGGCTTCCCCTCCGCCCCTCGCCGACCACGCAACCAGCTGGACGATCGAGGCTTCCCCTCGTCGTCCGACCGCCGAGGCCGAGCACAACCGACCGAGGCCGAGCGTCTCAACCCAGGCCGAGGCTTCCCCTCGCCCTACCAACGACCGAGGACCCCGATTCGACCCAGCCGACGCGCTCCGCGTCGTCTGCAGATCCGACTCGAGCCTCGTCTGCACCAACTCGACTCACCCGAGGGACTCAAGCGGGGCCCTTGACCACGTTGACCGGGTTGTCCACGGTCAACGCTTTTGTAGTGAGAAAACACTCTGAAACAGGAGATATTGGTGAACTCTTTCCCTCACCTTGTGTATTTTGATTTAGTGAGTTGTAATGATAATGGATGATGTTTTTAGAAGTAAAAATCTCTCTTTTCTTATTATAATGAGCTAGATCTTCTTCTTGTGTGGTTGTATGGTGATTTGTGTTTGCTTTGGCTTTGGTTTTCAATCTTGCATGTTTTAATGATTATGTGGTAGAATTGATGAGATATAATTTGAATTAGGGATCCTAGTGGGTGTCCCTAAAGTGGAGTTTGCCTTGAGCGCTACTCCCAAGTGTAGGAGGACGTCAAGTAATAAATTTATATCCGGTGAGACCGGGTTGGATCACGGGGACAAGTCGTTTTGCATTCACAAATTCAATTGATGTAGGAAGGGTAACGACGGTTAACAACCAACTACACTAACGGGGTGGAAGTGTGTGAAAATGTGTGTGAAACCATCTACCAAACCAACATCCTAGGGTTCGAGAATCGGAGAGGCAAATAGGCGAGGAAGCTTGTGTGGTGTGTGGGAATGAGGTTGCTAAGCATATGATCTGAGGATAACTCAATTGTCTTTCCGGCTAAGGAAAACGCAATCGGTGGATGTGGCATTTTATCGAACACTTGGTGTGCAATGAAAGTATGGTATGAAAAATTGAGATAATAAACAACCAAGCATACAAGAATGGTACCACTAGGCAAACTCCACTCTAGGGACACCCACTAGGATCCCTAATTCAAATTATAGCTCATCAATTCTACCACATAATCATTAAAACATGCAAGATTGAAAACCAAAGCCAAAGCAAACACAAATCACCATACAACCACACAAGAAGAAGATCTAGCTCATTATAACTAGAAAAGAGAGATTTTTACTTCTAAAAACATCATTCATTATCATTACAACTCACTAAATCAAAATACACAAGGTGAGGGAAAGAGTTCACCAATATCTCCAATGAAGAACAAAACCCAAACCAAATGCTCCTCCTTGCTTCTTTGTTGCTCCACCAAAACCCTAACCCTAAGATGAAGAATGGGGAAGAAGGAATGAGGGAAAAAGAGGGGAGGAAAGCCCAAGAAATAGACTCAGAATTTCGGGTCTGAAAACAGCCCAAACGGGTCGGATCCGCGCCCAAACCCGCAACTAATGCCCAAATCTGTAGAAATTTCAGCACCGTCACCCTGTCTTGCAAAAATTCTAGAAAAATCATCCGAACTCGGAATGACGCGTTCCAGGCGGCGATGGAACCGTAACAAAGTGTACTATCACTGAAAAATATCAGGAGGCCGAAATATATACTGGAATGATAGCAGATTTTTTCACAATAGGGGGCAAATCTGCAGAAATTTTCAGCACCGTCACCCTGTCTTGCGAAAATTCTAGAAAATTCATCCGACCTCGGAATGACGTGTTCCAGGCGGCGATGGAACCGTAACAAAGTGTAAAATACCAGAAAAATATCATTATGTCGGAATATATACTGCAATGATAGCAGAATTCTGCACAAGAGGGGAAAAGCAGACTTTCTAGCCCAGAAATTTTCAGCACCGTCACATTGTCTTCCAAAAAATGTAGTAAATTGCTCCGACCTCCAAAAATTCTGGAAAAATATGCGTTGGAATCGGGACTTCACGAAATTCAACTGAAAAATAATAGAAGACCAAGATGAAGATGTTAATAAGCTGTAAAAATTATGTTTTAAGCATATAAAAACGGTAAGCTCCAATATTAAGTGATATCATCAAAATGCGCGTATCGGAGCCAAAATGAATACAAATTATGCATAAAATGCCATTTAATGAGGGGTAAAATATACAATATTGAACCCTAATCACACCCCCAACTAGCTTTTTGCTAGTTCCTAACAAAACAAGCGATATATTCGGATTCACAATATCGCACACATCAAACTGCACAATATTCATGGCACATGAAATTTTTTCAATATAAACTCAATTCCAATATACCAACTCATAAAATAGAGCAAATCCAAGACTAAAACTCCAATATGGCTCAAACCAACAAAGTACAAGCAAATTTTGCATTCATTGAGATTAAAACATAAGCGTGTCATAGTATCACAATCTTCAAGAACTTGGCCATAAATAACACTTAGCTTTCTTAATTCATTGAAGTTTGATATGTGGATCATGTTTATTCATGTTTTTTTAATGTGAAACTTAGAATGACCCATGCAATGAGAGTTCGGTCAATGACTCCCAAATCAGAAGATTTTGGGGCATTAGGCCAAAAAGGACCCCGCGGACCTAGTAACTCGAATCACCTAAGATTCACTTATTTTTCTCTCGTGCACTCCCCTAAATCCTATCTTTCGACACGAATCCCCAATGTTTCATGAGGACCCGGCTACTTGACAAAACTAGAAGAACGATGCACTTATTCTTTTTTCTTTTTCTTTTTCTTTTTCTTTTCTTTCTCTTTTTTCCTTTTTTTGATCCAACACACCAATCAACCACTCCTCAAGCATAAACCAAGCGTATATCCAAGGCCTAATTCCATCAAATTGACCACCAATCTACACTAATGACTTAATCCAACTCGTGTATCACAAAGTTTGTACAAAACTAATCCAGACCACATCGAAGACAAAATTCATCGAATTATGCACTAGTTTTATGAATAGCATATTAAAATTGATCTCATGAAGAAAAAGCAATAAAATGCATGCCAATCACAATGTAGGAGTTTGAACATAAGATTTGAATCCGAAAACATGCACGAAGATGAAACATGCAAGGGACTAAGAAAATAACTAGCAAGAGAGTAAGGAGTGTAAATGATATTCTTGCAAAATGATTGGTGATGTCAAAATGGATGTCTCCAAACAAAAAACACAAAAAAAAAAATTAAAACGAAAACAACTAACTAAACATCCTAAAACCACCTACTACTCTCCCCCCAACTAAAGACAAACATTGTCCTCAATGTTGGAAAAGTAGAGGTTTATTGAAATAAAACTATCCTAAAAAAGCATAGAAAGTGCATTAAATTAAAATTTCTATACTACTAGAAGGATATCACCGGGGTCAAAAGGAGGATCTCGGATGTATAACGGTGAGGAAAGTTGCTCAATTAGATCTTTACGCTCCTCCGCGAGCGTCTTCCCTCCACAAATCACTTTGGACACTAGCAACACACCAACAAGTGCTCCCTCCATAAAATTTCCAATCGTTCCCTGCGCGAGAGATGGTGTGTCAATCCAAAGCCGACACCGTTGCCTTTCAACAAAAGTGATCCAAATATAGTCGTCAACATAAGATAAAGAATTTAAATCAAGTTGACGAAAACTCCCTAAAGTGATTGCGTCCATCTCCATATGATGCATGCCCACGGGGGGGAGGAATGATGGATTTTGGGACAAGATTGGAGGAGAGCATGGTTCGGACTCCACCAAAATGATCGATAAGCTCGTGGCCCTACTAGTCTCCTCCTCCACTCCATCCAAAATTTTACGCTCGTCCTCTCCATCTTCACACAAATCTCCTGCAAGGGAAGATGAATCCAAATCAGATAATAAAAGTTTTTGAGTGGTTTGATTACTCGGCCGAGTGGAGTTCTTCACTCGGCCGAGTGGAGTTCTCACTCGGCCGAGTGGGCTTTCTCACTCGGCCGAGTGGAGTTCTTTACTAGGTCGAGTGGGCTTTCTCACTCGGCCGAGTGAGTCTTCTGCTGATCTTCTTCAAACTTCAAAGAGTCGGCTGAAATCTCAGGAGGAAAACCCTGTCGTACTCGGGCGAGTGGACTTCTTCACCCGGCCGAGTGAGATATTTCACTCGCCCGAGTGGACTTTGACTCCAAGTGCTCTTGTATCCGTCGTACTCGACCGAGTACGTTCCTTCACTCGGCCGAGTGAGCTGTCTGCTCGGCCGAGTGGGTTGATACTGGAGTCCTATCTTCTCCTCCTCGCCTCCTCGTCGATTCTATCGAACTTCTTCTCTTCCGCTCATCATCTAGTGCTGCTAGCTCCTCAATAGAGTCACAGGCGGTGCTCCAGCATGCGTGAAAGTCCCTTGATCTCATTTATGCTCCAGATCGCTCCATATTTCTTGAAATCCGACAAACACAAGAAATAGTGAAAAGCAATGCGATATCATCGAATAATCGTGAAAAACGTAATATGGACGATCGAAATGACATGCAAACATGCAGAAAAAAGGTGTAAAATAAGGAGCGATCAAAATCCCCCAAGCTTACCTCTTACTCGTCCTCGAGGAAGATGAGTAAAAAGGCGAACCCAGTGGGTAAAAATAAGGAAAAAGGAAGGAGAAGATAGAATAGAAAACGAAGAGGGAGGTGCTAGATCATTCTCAGGACGTGGTGCTGCTTACTCAAATAGCACACGATGAATAAAAACATGCCAAAGATTTTTATCTCGATATCTTGATCATATATAAATGCATTCGATATAGAAACCAAGAATATAAAAACGATATGAAACATGAAATCATTCTAGAATTAGCATTGTCTGAGGCATCCAAAGTAATATACATAATCATAGATTGCACACTTTTCAATTGATCGTTTTTTATTTGGAGTATTTAAGAGGCATCACACATTATGGAGCAATAAGAATAGAAAGAAATGGTATTCAAGAAATACATGCCAAATTTCAATTCGTAGACTTCGTAATACTTCAAGTAATCTCCCTGAGTATAAAAATTTACCTAGCTTAGGTCATCATGCACGGACAAGTGGTCACTCTCTCTCACATCATTGGATCCTTTCCCCCAAGCTTATCTATAAGCGTGGTGGCATCAAATAGAACAATACGACTTTTCCCCATTTTTTGAAGCTCCAAGAAAAATAAAAGTGGGAGGGAAGAAAGAAAGAAAGAAAGAAAGAAGAAATGGGATCGTGTATATACAGATGAACTTCTTTTTTTTTCTTTTTTTTCTTTTTCACTTTTTTATAGCAATATACACAATAACAATCCCGAATCAAAGATAGAGAGATATGCATGTATTCTTTTTTCTTTTGATTTTGGAGTATTGGAGCTTGTACTTTATAGCAAGGGGAAGATGCCATTATAAGATTTGCTAAAGGGAGATTCACCAATAATTTTAAGTATATAAATGAAGTTCAAGATATGTGGAGAAAGAAAAATATTCAACGCTCAGTCACTCTTTTGAATGTGCATGACAACTTTCAGCAGTGTAATGTAATCTACTCAGTTTGAATTCATAAAGTAAACTAATCTAGTTATATCAAAAGGCATACATTCAATCAACCGGGAAGGTGAGCGTACAATTTCATGCAAATAGAAGTGATAGCAGACAACAAAGCAGTACTCCAAATTTAGGCAATCAATGCATGAAGCCTGGTGTGTTTTCTATGAAAAGTATACAATATAAATCTTCAGACTCAGCTAATGGTAGAATATCATTCACGATCACATAATAAAGATGCAGGTTACTATTCTCGAATGCATGGCAACACATAGCATATGATATCTGAAATAAAAACGATGGCATGGCAAGAGAATATGCATATAAGAGTAAGCTAATTCCAAGTCATCGTCATCACAGAAAATTCATCTCTAGCAAAAAAGAAATAAGGATAAAGGGAAAATAAGAGCTACTATACATATGCTGCACACACACAAGTAAGAAAACATGATGCATGAGGAAAAATAGGAAAAAGTGGGTGAAAATAAGTGGAAAATAAAGAAAGGTGGAAAAAATGAAGATAAAAATGAAGAAAAGAAAAGTGCGTGAGACACTCACTCCCCCAAGCTAAACTGTAAAGTGTCCTCAATGTGCTAAGTGTGGCACAAGGAGAAATATGATAGGAGTGAAGGGTGGTGATGCATGCATTATAAAGGATGAAAATGAAAGAAAATGGGATGGAAATGCAAGTAATGAGTGCAGAGTTCAAGGTGGTGCAAAATAACAGTCCGAGAAATACATCCTCTCTCCCAGGATGATATAGACAAATCTGAGCAAAAAGTGACCAAAATGTGTGGGGAGGAGGGGCGCAAAATCGATGGAAAAGATAATATCAATCAAAGCAGCGTAAAAAATATGAGAGGCATCAAGTGTGTGCCTAAGCAGGTGGTGGATCACCAGCACCGTCCTGTGGTGCGGGAGGTGGTGGCGGTGGAGGCTGCTATGAAATGGGACGGATAGCGGCAGTAGGAGGCTGTGGCAGGCGCGCAAGAATCTGGTTCAGGGTAACCTGAATACCAGGGAGTAGAGCGACGTGAGACTACACAGAGCTAACGGTGGCGGCGAGAGCCCGAAAATTTCCTCTGAGCCCACTGACGGCCCCCTTTAAAGCATTCAGGTGCTAAACGAAGGTGTCGGGGGCAGGGGGAGAGGGTCGAACATGTAGGGGTCGGGGCTGCCACACACGGCCACCTTAGACAAGTGGGGCCACTACTGGGTGAGGGTGTGGTGCCGTGCTCGCTGACGTTCAGCCTCTGTGGGAGGCTGAGACACAGGGATGCTCTCAGAAGTGCGAGCAGCAGAAGAATCTGAAGTGGTGAAAGTGAGTGAGAAGGGTGGAGAGGTCGCTGACACAGAAATGGGGACAGACGTCACGACGCTCTCAGTGAAGACAGCGGCAGCATAGACGAAAGTGTGAATGACTGGGGAGGTCGTGAGATCAACAGGAAATGACTCCCCAGGGGTCTAGAAATCTGGTGACGAAAAGGTCTTGGCTGGCAAAATAGAGGAAGGCTCGCCTCTCTCAAAAACAGTGGTGGTGGCGCTCTCAAAACTCACATAAGAAATGGGATTAGAGGTCAACGGCACAGAGGTGGTGGTGGTGGACTCAGTTAGGGTGCTCCCGCCACTGACAGAAGTGTGGACAGAAGTGGCAGGAGCAGGGATCAAATCAGGTGCAGGCTGAGGAATCGGGATCTCCGGGACCAGTGGTGGTAGGAGGGGCTCCTGCTCATCGCCCTCTGGCTCAAGCACATATGCAGCTGGGATGAGGAGGTCCATCTCTGGTCTCCACACCCCTCCTGCAGGTCCAATGTGGGTCTGAGCGGGGCTCAAAAGCACCATATAATCTGTATCAAAAGGACCGTGCAGCCAAACCCAGTGGTGCTGGCCATGAGTACGCAACATCCTCATGCGGGCTACGACATCTATAGAAAGGGAGGTGGGGCCCGTGGGTTGAAGCAAACCAGCTGGGAGGTCAACCCTGCATAAAGGAGATAGTAAGGTAATCAGACTGCCACAACAGATCGCCATCCGGGCGGTGGCAGAAGAAACAATGCGGTCTAGGTACCAGCTAGCTATATCGATCTGAATGGCAGAGACTAAGACGTCCGTGTCACCCTCAAAGACTCTCGCTCTAGTCATCACGTAGAGCATATAAAGCTCATGCGTATACATCGTCCCAGGCTCATACCTCGCGAGAAATGTGGTCGTCATGAGGCGCTGAGCAATGCGGAAGCATGGGTGGACGATAGAGGAGGCCTTGGCTCGGCTAGGGTCAAAAGTGAGTGGGGAGCCCGTGATCAACGTCCAGAAAGCATGTGTATCGAATGACGGTGGGGCGATGTTGTAACGACCCGCTCTCGGGGGCCTGTTACTTATTTGATATTTGCGCAGGTCCTGCAAGTTACCAGTGAATTCAAAATAGCCACGATGCAGAGATGTACAAAAATACTCAAATAGTGTCCAATTATTACAATCCATACTGTACAAGATGTCCCAACAAATATACATGAAAGAAGAAAAGTACATAAGTGAAAATAACTCTGGAAGCTGCGGTCGAACTCTGGCGCTATTAGCTCAGGAGCATCTACCTCCATATGTACGTCGTTTGCGGTGCCACGGAGATGGAACCGTAGGTAAGTCAAAAAAATTCTAAATATAGAAAAGAAGCAGTGCACAAGTATGACAAAAGTAACTACTTACAAGCAGATCAGAGTGAAAAGTAAAGTACTGAGCAACAACTGTACATAACTGAGTAGTAAAAGTAAATAGAACTGAAAGGAGAGAACAACTGTACTGTGGTAGTGCAAGTGTAAAGCAGGCTAAGCAAGTGAAACATACTACTGCTGTAGCTGAAAGTACGACAAGTAAAGTATTGGTGACTGTACAAGTGTAGTAAGTAACGTGCATGGAACGTGTAAAGTAATAGTGATTGTGGAAGAATAGCTACACTACGTGACTCAAATCGAAGAGTACAATATGTAACCATTGAGTTCATCTCTTGCCTGGGCGCGACCCAGACGAATACCGAAAACACAGGCAGCTAGACAGGATGCTGACATGCATCATATTTTTATTTGCCGAAACACGGGCAGCTAAACATGATGCCGAAAACCCAGGCAGCTAGACATGTAGATTGAACTCCAGTCACTCCCGCACTCTCTCAAACTATGAGTTACCCCAAAACCCTAGTGAAGTGTCAAGTGTTTTATGTACATGTTCCTTTCATGATGTTCCACAAGATGTTCCACACGATATTCCACAAGATAATTCTACAAGATGTTCCACATGTTACTAGTCAAACCAAGACACTGGTTGACTTTCTTATTGAAAACCTGATAGTAGTAACTCATTCCAAAATAGACTGTGCCAAAGCGAACTGAGGATAAAAACAAGTCCAACAACAGTAATACCGATTCCATGCTTCGAGCATGTAGAAGTATTGTTTAGCACACAATTTACCCAAGTTGAGGGTTGTGTGCTACAACCACCAAAGTTGAAAGTTGGCAAAGTAATCCGTAGTTGATTACTTCCCTATTAGATTAGGTCTCTAGTTTGGTTCAAGTCAAGTAATCGTTCTGAGGTTATGGTGGTGTTCTAAGTACATACGAGGACACTAACTAATTTTCCAATTTTTAGAATTAGTCGTGACTTACTAAATTCGAGATCGATGTAGCAAGCCGGAACTGGATCTAGGGATTCTACAGACGTTGGTGCACAAGAATTGGTACCTGCAATCACAAGAACACTTGGTTAATGAATACACTCATTTTCTATTTAATTAACTGATCATTTTGATTTTTTAACGGATTGAAACGTTGTCGAAAAACATTCTAAATTTTTCTATAGGCTAGTTATGATGAAAACAATTTTTCTGCAAGAGGAAATATTTTTCTGAAGCTCCTTGTAATTTTTATAATTTTTAAAAGCCCAAAAACAATTTTAAAACTATTTTTCAATTAGTAATGTAATTATTCAGCAATTTATTCTGGATGCAATCTACATCGAAAAGTTGCGAGTGAGCTGTCAAAATGACAGTCTCGAAGAATACTATAACATATATATTTCTCACATATCGGTGTACGTGAAAATAACAAGTTATGGATTTTTGAACGAAAATCACGTATTTAAAATTAAAGCTTAAAAATTTATTGTGAAAAAACTAAGCGTCTGATTGAGATGAAACTAGCGCCATTGGGTTCAGAATGTCATTTCTGATTTTCTGAAGTTAGCCTTGTATTTTTCTGAAGCGTATATTATTTATTATTAATTTTAAACTAGTAAACCCATATTATTTTAATTTTCGAAATACCTTGATACGCGTATACGTTTTATATCACGTAATTTCGCTCACCTCGTGCATGCGTGGGGATTTGAGGCTCTCGGGGGTGACTTCGCCGGCGGCGGGACTGAGCGGCGATGGGCGGCGGCAGCGGCAGGGATGGGGGCGGAGCTCTGATGTTCGGGGCGGCGGTGCAACGACGATCTGCCGGTGGCTATGTGGATGGGTGTGCATCGAACGGAAGTGGGGCTCGGAGAAGACGGGAGGCGGATGCGGGGTTGCCGTACGGCGGCGACTGATGGCGGAGGGAGCTTCGCCGGAGCTCCGATGCTCGGAGGATCGTCGAGCGTGGGTGCAGAAGCTCGAGGAGGAGGCGATGTTCGATGCTGCTGCTGCGGCGTGCTCTCGGAGGAGCGGGAGGCGGGCAGACGTCGGAGGTAGGAGGAGGGCTCGTGGCTTCGCGGTGACAGTGGGTCGAGGGAGATTCGTGGTGAAGCTCTGGCGACGCGCAGAGGAGCTCATGGCGGCTCTCGGTGGAGCTGGGCGATGGCAGAGGAGAGCGTGGCAACGGGGCGACGTCCGATCGAGTTGGTCGGAGCGACGCTCTCGGGTTGCTGCGACGAAGCTGTCGCCGTGGGGAGGGCTTCGATGTCGAGCGGTGCTGCTGTAGCTGCTGCTTCGTGTGGGGGTGTGCAGTCGGAGCAACGTGGGAGTTCGGGCGACGCTAGTGGCTTCGCAATGGCGGGGCTCCGCCGAAGGGAGCTGGGGCCAGGCGGCGGTGTGGGGAGACTCTGGTGGCTTCAGGCTGAACTCGGCGCCGTGGGGGGAAGCGAAGGCTGTCAGGGGGTTCTCCTGTGAGAGGGGGAGAGAGGGTGTCGACGGCGTGCGGGGTTCGAACGAGAAACAAAGAGAGGGAGAGTGAGTGAATGTGAGAGAGATCCCGTACGTGTGTGGGCTTGAACTGAGAACGAATGGTGAAGATGGGTTCGAGCTTAAGTGAATAAGCGAAAGAAAGATGGGTTGTTCGAAATGAGAGAGAGAGAGAGAGAGAGAGAGAGAGAGAGAGAGAGAGAGAGAGAGAGAGAGAGAGAGAGAGAGAGAGAGGGTGTTGTGTATGATCGCTGCGGGTTGCCTAACGAGGGTGAGGGTGTTTGATAAGATTGAGCTGAGAAGATGGGTTCAGGCCTGGGAAGAGAACGAAAGAGAGGGTGAGTTATATTAACAATATGGATTAATTAAGCTCATCAATATGTTGGTTGGGTGATGAAGACTAAGTGTAGAAAGTGTTAGATGATTAATGAAGTTAGGTATAGGTTTTGACTACGTTTTAGAAAAGATTAACCCATGAAGCACATGGGCTACTTACGGGATGGGTTAGGTAGAGATTAGGTAAGGGTAAAATATAATTAAGATCCATTAATTAGTAATTGACCAAAGTAAAACGTAATTAGCGAAAATAATTAACAATACGAAATTACGATATTGCCCCTGGTAGTAAACGTGTCCGAAAAGTTATGAAAACATACCCACGGGTTCGTATCATTGCGAGGATCGCGAATACGAGATCAGTTTTAGGATTTGAGCTACTGGGATACTAGTTTTAGGCCAAAATGTTTAGGAAGCGGGTTTGCGAGTTCTCTATTGGGTTGACTTCAGAAAATTATGAAATTAATGTGGGAAGCCCTAAATGATAATAGAATGATACCGTAGAAGTTTGAAAATGTTTTGATGATGTTTGTATAGAAAATTAATTAATTCAGTCAAAACAGTAATATCCGAAAATGAATTTTTATCAGATTATTTAGAGGCATTTGATGAAACCCGAACTTACGAAAATACTTCATAACCGGTCTGATACTTCAAAATATTTTTATACGAAATTTTTGAAATCGTAAAACTCCTGACGGACCACTATAAAATAGTCTAAAAATTTTGAAAATAGGTTAAATACGTAAATAGTTGTCTTGAAGAAAACAGGCCGTTACAGATGTGCATGGGATTAAAAGCACAGTCGGGGTTCGGGACAGGGGGCCACTGGAAAAAATCTCGGAGCATATCAAGAGTAATCTCGCACTCACGATCCATCAGGCGAAACGTGCAACCCCCCGAAGTCCTACGGATAGAACTCAGGACCTCGAGTGTTGGAAGGACGTAGGTGTTCGTCGACACCGACAGAAAATCACGCCATCCCACATTGTCATACAACTGGAGAAGCCTCTCGAATACCCATAGGCGCTCTAAATCTGTAATGTGTGCAAACCTAGAGGGGACAATCGATCGATGGGAGATCCTTTCAAATCTGACGCGGTGTGCGTCGTCTCGAAAAGTGATCCCCAGCGTATCGAAAGATGGGACGGGCTGTGCCGGTGGGGGTGGAATGGGTGCGGTAGGAGGCGGAAGTGTGGGTAGTGGTGGGCTAGGCGGCGGGGAATCCGCTCTAGCAAAGGAAGAGCCAGGCTCGCTAGTCCTCCTTCGCTTGGAGCCGGGCGCCCGCGAACGCGACCTAGTGCGTGGGGGCATTGTAGTGCCATGAAATATGCCAACTAATGCGAAGTGCTAATAAAAAGGAAGGAGTATACCCAAGCACGACGCGACTCCAAGTAAGCAATGTGAGCAAAGAGACGCCTCCCCTAAGAAGCTCCAAATCTGCCCCTGATTCTCCCCCAAGCTATCATGAAACACAAAATTGATTGATTAGCAATGAATATCAATAAATTAAGGGGAAAATCAAGAGAAATAGGTGTGAATATAGTTTAATTTCGATTCGCAGCGGAATAGGGCTTACGAAATGGAGATTGGGAGAAAAGGGGGAATTAGGGCTAAGAGGGGATGATCGGCGGTGAGGGAGGCGGCGCCGACGGCGACTGGACGACGGCGTCGGCGGCGCGAGGTTGCACCACTCGGGCACGGGAGGCGCGGCTCGGGCGATGGTTTGGATTGCTCGGGCGATGGGGGTGCGAGCTCGGGCTGTCGAAGTTAGGAAATTGGGGTTTTTTGATTTGGGGCCACGAGCTATTGACTATATAGGGTACGTGAGTGGCGGCATGACCACTCGGCCGAGTGGCGGCATGACCACTCGGCCGAGTGGCCTCATTTTACGAAGATTTTAAAAAATTTAGTAAATGTTTCGACTCGGCCGAGTAGGACTATCACTCGGCCGAGTAGACAAAAGTCACTCGGCCGAGTGGTAGGCCACTCAGAGATTTTTAAGTGCTGAAAGTGTCAAATTCACTTGGTCGAGTGACAAAGTCACTCGGCCAAGTGGAATGTAATTAACAGAGAGGGGTTTTTCAATTCTTCCCTGATCCGTACCCTACTCGGCCGAGTAGGGTCTTGTTAGATATGGACGACATGTATACACCCATGAGGGGATGTATGAGGGTATACAGACCTCAGATGTCGCGTGCATGAAAGCATGTGCGAAGGGAACCTTTTCATGTGTGAAAAGGACCACTCGATAAGTGGAAAAAGTCACTTTATAAGTGCATAAAGGCACTTGATAAGTGCATAAGGAAGAGGATAAGGAAATGTGCTAATATAGGCTAATAAGCTTATATATGGTTATTTCCTACAATAACTACCCCTAAAGCCTATAAATAGGACCCAAGGGTAAGGCTTTTAAGGCTAATTCTTCATGCCATAAGTTTGCATAAGGCAAATCTTTTTCCTCTTCTCCCTTACATTTAGTTCTTCTTCTAAATAGAGATTTAGACGGTGGAAACTCTGCTTCGATCCTCTGTGACGAAGTACCGACCGTTGTGGCGAATCCAAGGGCAAAGTTCAGAGACTACAGCGCAGCGTACGCTAACGTAAGTTCTCTTTCGATCCTCCATCATCGCGCGACGGGATTCAACATTGGTATCAGAGCCATACGGGTTCGCTCCGGTCTCACCGATGAACGAGGCGTTGTCTTTTTCACGTATGAGTTTCCTACCATTATGGATATGGTAGGAGCGCATCGTGACGGAGATAATTGCAGCAGTTGTTCTTTTCACGTTAGGGTCTTCTGTCATTACGGATATGGCAGGAACTCTCCGTGACGGGAAGAACTGACCGTTCATCTCGCCAAACTCGCACTCTTCATGGATACTGAGTCTCCATTCAATAGGGAATGTGAACTCTCTTCATGTGGAGCGTGAAGTTTGCGGTCGTGAAGGTATGTTATTTTTTTTGGCACACTGCCATTGAAACATAACTACTTTCTCGATGAACGGGTGTCTCATCGGAGATGATGGTAGTTATTCTCAATGGAGAAGATGACCTCTTTGGTGCATGATCGCCATGGCCATATGGGCCATAGAGGCTATGCATCCCCCTCCCCATGCGGAGGGGGTTGGCTACGGCCAATAACAACCAAGACCCCCCCTCCGGGAGGGGGTGTGTGCAAACCGGACCCCAAAGGAAGGGGAGGCCGGCCATGGCCACAAATGCCATGGCCGGCCCTGGCAGAGGCCAGGGCCATGGCCGGCCCTGGCTAAGGCCAGGGCAGGGCGCACTGGCCCCTGCCAGGGCCAAGGTCGGCCCTGGCAGAGGCCCCCTGGCCTCTGCCAGGGCCTGGCCGGCCCTGGCCGAGGCCAGGACTGGCCAGAGGGTGCCCTGGCCTCCGGCCAGGGCCTGGCCGGCCCTGGCCGGCCTCGGCCTCTGCCCTGGCCGGCCTCGGCCTCTGCCCTGGCCGGCCTCGGCCTCTGCCCTGGCCGGCCTCGGCCTCTGCCCTGGCCGGCCTCGGCCTCTGCCCTGGCCGGCCTCGGCCAGGGCAGAGGCCCTGGCCGAGGGGCCAGGGCCCCCTGGCCGGCACTGGCCAGCCTCGGCCAGGGCAGAGGCCCTGGCCGAGGGGCTAGGGTCCCCCTTGGCCGGCACTGGCTGGCCTCGGCCATGGTAGAGGCCCTGGCCGGCCCTGGCCGAGGGGCCATGGCCACGCCGAGGAGGCCCGGCCCTTGGCCAAGCCATGACCGCCGAGCCCCGGCCTCGACCAAGGTGATGGGGGGATCTGCATGGCCGGCCCATACGGGACCGACGGCAGTTGCATACGGCAAAACCACACGAAAGGGGAAATCCGGCCTTGGCGCGGCCACGGCTCGACCCCGGCAATGGCCGGTGCAGGCCAACACCTCCCGCTGTAAAATACGTTTGCAAAATACGTTTGAAAAATACGTTTTCAAAATCGCTTTTCCGCTGCAAAGTACTACAAGAGGACTGTTATTTGATAAAGTGATGGGGAAATATTGAAAATTGTTCTAGATGGTGATTAGGATCGTAATGACTTTTCCGATTCTAGAACAATATCTTCAATATTTTCCGAAAGTAACTTATCAAATATAATAATATCATTCCAAGTGGGATTTTCCAAGTGGGAGTGATATTAAACTAGTCTGAAATTTCCACATTCGATTGATTCAACGTCTCAATAGATCATGATTCGGCCAGTGGTCTTTTGGACTAGTTTGTGGGACACCTCGGCTCTGTCTGGGGGTAGTGAACCATGGACTAGCCATTCCCCTGGTCGGTCCGCTGGCCGAGACTGCTGAATTATGAAAATGTCTAAAATGATGACTGTAAATATGAAATTTATGCAATGTTTTTTGATCGAACCTTCTTTTTTATATCTTTTGTAGCATTTTAAAGCTAAAATGTCTTCTGCTTCTAAGAACATCGTCGCTGAGTTAAACAAAGGTGAAAAACTCAACGGCGATAATTACAAACTATGGTCCATGAAAATACAATATGTTCTAGAGGAGCAAGATGTGCTCGAAACTCTGAAGAAAAAAATAATTGAACCGGAATTGGGCACTACGGCCCAACACAGAAGAGACAAGGAAGCCTTTGATGCTTGGTCTCGGAAGAACAAGATCGCTCGCATTACGTTGTTGTCCAGTATGGCCGATGACATAATGCGCATCTTCCGAGAGCATGGCCTAGCCATGGACATATGGTCCAAGCTAGAGGAGAAGTTTGGTGGCACCTCGGTGTCCAAAATTCGTTCTTTAACTATAAGATTCGATTCGTACAAGAAACGTCCAGATCATTCCATGGGGAAGCATCTGCGACATGTGGTGAATCTCATCTCAGAGTTAAAGGATGCATGTCATGTGCTCACTGATGAGCAACAAATCCAAGCAGTCATACGTTCCCTACCAAATGGCTGGGACCAAATGAAGATGCATCTCACTCATAATGAGAGCATCAAGAACTTCAGCGATGTTTCTAAGCACCTCGAGTTAGAGGAAGAGCGGCTTGCGGCCGCCAAGCCAAGTGCAGAAGTGCACATGGTTGCTAGTTCCTCACGCGGGGGAAAGAAACGGAAAAATCGTTTAAAGTTCACTAATGAACGTAATAAGCAACCAGAGTCTACCAAGAAACCCAAACATAACGGTGTGCACAAGAAATGGCACAAGAAGAAGGACTTGAAGAAGATCAAGTGTTTCAAGTGCAACAAGTTAGGTCACTATGCTCGTTCATGTACGAGTGGAGGTGACGATGTAACTTGTAATAATACTAGTTACATATGTGTTTCTAGTTCAATATTTCTTGTAGAATCTAATCCTTTTGGATAATTGATTCAGGTGCCACCGACCACATAGCAAGGGACAGACGGTCCTTCGTGGAGTATGACCGGATACCCCAAGGAACGAAGTGGATCTATGTAGAAAACACCACACGTGTTGAAGTGAAAGGCGTTGGGACGTGCAAGCTCGCCTTGGACAACGGCCGCACTATCCTACTTCATGATGTTCTCTTCGCTCCGGATATTCGAAGGAATATTATATCTGTGGTCGTTTTAATGGGTCTTGGTTATAGTTGGTTCTTTCATAGTTGTAAAGTGGACTTGTCTTGTAATAATTCTTTAATTGGTTCTGGGTATGTTTTCAAAGGATTTGTTGTATTAAATACAATGTATGATTCCTCATCTTATAATGAAAATTTCCTTGTTGCAAATTCATCAAATTATGAGTCAGATGTAATTTGTTGGCATACAAGGCTTGGTCACATTGGACCAACACGAATGGATAGACTTGCCAAACGTGGCCTTCTATCCAATGTTTCAAAGGTCGAAATGTCGACTTGCGAACATTGCCTTGTAGGGAAATCTTGTCGCAAGCCATTTGGAACCCGCACAAGGGCCGAGGTTCCATTACAGCTCATCCATTCGGACATATGTGATCCGATAAATGTCAAGACAAGACGTGGAAAGTCCTATTTCATCACTTTTATTGATGACTTCACACGATTCGGTCATATCTATTTGATATCCCACAAAAGTGAAGCATTAACCTGCTTTAAAAACTATATGAGTTTGGTGGAAAATCAATTAGATCGCAAGATTAAGGTCTTGCAAACCGATAGAGGCGGTGAATACCAATCAACAAGTTTTAAGTAACTTTGTGATGAAAAAGGCATAGTTCATCAGGTAACTATGCCTTTTACTCCGCAACAAAATGGTGTTGCAGAAAGGAGGAATAGGACTTTAATGGAAATGGTCCGTTCAATGATGGCACAAGCCAACTTGCCAATCACCTTTTGGGGTGATGCATTATTGACGGCCGCTTTCATTTTAAACCGCGTACCCTCGAAATCAGTTAGCTCCACTCCTTTTGAGTTGTGGAACCAAAGGTCTCCTGACTTAAGCATTTTAAAACCTTGGGGATGTGCATCCTATGCACATATTTCCTCCCATAAGTATGGCAAACTTGGGCCAAGGGGGAGGAAATGTATCTTTATACGATACGCAGAAAACTCCAAGGGTTATGCTTTCATTGGTTAGGAAGACAACGGAGGACTAATTGAATTTGAGTCGAGGGATGTCACTTTCTTGGAAAACGAGTTTCCAAGACAGAGCGAGATAAGTCAGGACTTATCTCTATTTGAGATTTATGATCAAGAAGGATTACCTCATTCGAGTGGGAGAATTCTTGGTGAAGACGAAAATACGTTTCAACCTTCACCAATGGATGATACGAATGATGCGAATCCTATTCCATACGGGAATAATGATCCAAGTGGGAGCATTTCTAACGACATTCCAAGTGGGAGTGATATTAGAATTGATCTAAATTCGAGTCAACAAGGACTTGAAGAATCTCAAATACGACGTAGTAGTCGTACAAGGTTAGCTCCTCTAAGATTTGAGGATGAATTCCCACAAACCTTTATGACTTTACTACAAGAAGATGACGAGCCTGCTACTTTCAAACAGGCCGTATCATGCCCTGCAAAAGACAAATGGATAGAAGCGATGAAGTAGGAATTAGAATCCATGAAAGTTAGTCAAGTCTGGGACTTGGTTGACTTACCCAGAGGACGTAGAGCTATTGGGAACAAATGGGTTCTCAAGATCAAGCATAAGGCTGATGGCTCTATAGACAGATATAAAGCTCGCCTTGTCGCAAAAGGTTTTACGCAACAGGAAGGGATAGACTACGAAGACACCTTCTCACCTGTTGTGCGTTTTACCTCAATTCGCTTGATTCTGGCTATGGTAGCTTGCTTAGACCTCGAATTACATCAAATAGATGTAAAGACTGCCTTTCTCAATGGAGAATTGGACGAGGAGATCTATATGGAACAACCAATAGGGTTTGTAAAAGAAGGAAAAGAACATAAGGTTTGTAAACTTCGTAAGTCCATATATGGTCTTAAACAATCCTCGAGGCAATGGTATATACGATTTCAAGAAGTTATCTTATCAAATGGTTTTTCCATGCTTGATGAAGATAACTGTGTATATATCAAGAGGATTAAGAGCAAGTATGTTATTATGTCTCTGTATGTAGATGGCATTTTAATAGCCGGAAATGACAAGGGCTTTGTGATGGATATTAAGGCTTGGCTTTCATTAGTTTTGAGATGAAAGACATGGGAGAAGCCGCATATATCCTTGGAGTTAAGATTTCAAGGAATCGTTCGAAGAAACTTCTCTCTCTTTCACAAGAGACTTATATAAAGAAGGTTCTAGAACGTTTTAATATGCAGGACTGCAAGTCCATTGATACTCCTATAAGCAAATGCGATAATTTATGTCTGAAATCGTGTCCAAAGAACCAAAAGGAAAAGGAAATTATGGAAAAAGTTCCATATTCCAGTACAGTTGGTAGTCCTATGTATGCTATGATGTGTACAAGACCGGACATCTGTTTTGTTGTTGGAATGGTAAGTCGTTACCAATCCAATCCAGGGCAAGTACACTGGAAAGCGGTTAAGAGGATAATGCGGTATCTTAAAGGAACTGCAGACTATGCTTTATGCTATCAAGGAGATGCCTTGAGGCTCGAAGGCTACACTAATGCTGATTGGGCGGGTGATCTCGATGAGCGACGATCGACCTCAGGATATGTTTTTCTACTCGGATCTGGTGCGATATCCTGGAGTAGCAAGAAACAATCCTGCATCGCACTTTCAACTATGGAAGCCGAGTTTGTAGCATTTAGCATGGCAGTCCAAGAAGCTGTTTGGCTTAGGAAGTTCTTAGACAGGCTAATTGATGCAAGTGACTCAGGTGCTATACCAATACACAGTGACAGTCAAGCATCTATAGCCTATGTCAAAGATCCAAAATTCCATTGTAAGACTAAACACATTGATATCCGCTACAAATTTGCAAAAGACTATGATAAGACCAAGAAGGTATACATTAGGTACATATCTACGCATGAGATGATAGCGGATCCGCTTACGAAGGCGATCCCCAGAGATGTGTTTTACAAACACTTATCGTTTCAAGGATTGTGTAAGAGCTGAGTTGTACCAATGTAAATTCCCATGTCTATGAAAGATCAAATTTAATAAAAGAATAAGTTCTTTTCAACATTGCATATGAGTTTCTTGAAAATGTTTGTGTACATTTCTTTTATCTCAGCTGTATTTTCTAGTATGTCGGACAGATTGAGGTTGTCTCTCTCACATGAGCAACCGCCTTTATTCTATCAGACGGATAAAATAAAGATGAGACCTGTTTAAAGTCAAAATCGTCAGACGGATGATTTAGAGTCATGACTTGAACAAAATGGTCGTATGAAAGATCTGCATTATATGGATGCTTATAAAAGATCAAAGAAGATTTTTTAAATTTTATCTGTCTCATGCGGGATGTGGGTCTAGGAGATCAATGAGTAGTAAGAGGGACTCAAAGTCAGACATTGTGGTATCTGACCATCATCCTTACAACATCATTAAGACATACGCTCCCTGGGAAAGGAGTGATGTTGTAATACGTATTCATACTACGTATGCATTTGACCATTGGGTTAGAATAGTAATTGTGTTTACTATTATGTGAGACCCAAAGACCACATGGGTCTTAACTTCTTACCCTTATGGACTCTAATTGGTTCCTTTAGATTTGACTGGGTGATCGCTATCTTAGCATGTTGCTTATGGACTATGGTAAATTCGGTCCGACGAGGCATGTTAGAAAAGCGAGTCAAGTCAAGATCGAAAGGATCGCAAGAAGAGGAAGATTAATTTCATATTCATATTTGGACTTTGGAGATTCAAAGCTGGCCAGCCAATTGTAATCCAGATGGGATTCAATTATTGAATATAAAGTATAAGAAATGTGAAGAAATAATATAGGGTAAAACATGCGTTAATCTACTCAACTTTGCACCCCAAAGAGTGTTGTGTATCTCTAACAAGTGCACAACAGCGGACTCTATGCGCATGACGGTCACACGGTCTATTTCTCTGTATGATAAATAGAAGAACTAAAGGAAAAGTTGTTTCCTTACAATCCCCTCAAGTGTGAGTGGGAGATGTTGGATATGGACGACATGTATACACCCATGAGGGGATGTATGAGGGTATACGGACCTCAGATGTCGCGTGCATGAAAGCATGTGTGAAGGGAACCTTTTCATGTGTGAAAAGGACCACTCGATAAGTGGAAAAAGTCACTTTATAAGTGCATAAAGGCACTTGATAAGTGCATAAGGAAGAGGATAAGGAAATGTGCTAATATATGCTAATAAGCTTATATATGGTTATTTCCTACAATAACTACCCCTAAAGCCTATAAATCGGACCCAAGGGTAAGGCTTTTAAGGCTAATTATTCATGCCATAAGTTTGCATAAGGCAAATCTTTTTCCTCTTCTCCCTTACATTTAGTTCTTCTTCTAAATAGAGATTTAGACGGTGGAAACTCTGCTTCGATCCTTTGTGACGAAGTACCGACCGTTGTGGCGAATCCAAGGGCAAAGTTCAGAGACTACAACGCAGCGTACGCTAATGTAAGTTCTCTTTCGATCCTCCATCATCGCGCGACGGGATTCAACTGGTCTTCACTCGACCGAGTGAAAATGTCACTAGGCCGAGTGGGCTGCTATTTTCAGCTCCAACTCTCTGTTTTTGCTCCACTTTCTGATTTTCTTTCCCCCGTCAATTTCTTCCTTCTTTTGACGTTTGAGCGCATCCCTGGACCACTCCCCAATGCCATGGTTGTCCTCCTTCATATGGTCTCCTATTCTCCTTCTCCTGAAATGAAAAATATTGCCTGTTGTCAGGTTTTTCTTCGACAATTGACTTTAAACACTAATAAAGATCTAAAACAAAAAATGAAAAGAAAATTCAACTAAAAAGTGGAATAGAACCGTCATGTTGCCTCCCGACAAGCGCTTGTTTAAGGTCTTGAGCTCGACCCCTTAAGATTCGCGATTAAAGCTTGATGTTTGGCGCATGTGAGATGCGCGCGTCAAATTTGCCGGGAAGGCCGCTTGGGTTTAGTTGTTGGTTTTCTTCGGCGTTACTCGGCTCCCCTTCATCATGGGTAGTAGTCGGGATGGTTCCCCCAAGCTTGAGCTTTTGACATCCTTCTTCTTGGCCGGCGGCGAAGATTTGTTGTCCGGTGGAGCTTTCTTCATATGCTTCACCGTAGAGAGCTTGCATAGCTCTCTAATCTTGAAGACATCAGCGTCGTCCTTCTCTTCATCCGTAAGAGGGTCCGGCGGGTCTCCCATCATTTCGCTTTCCTTGGTAAGTTGGCCCTCTTCGAGGCCGTCATCGTGCTTGGCCCCGATGGCAAATGGCATGGTGTCGTCAATCACCTCGTCGAGAAGGTCCACGTAATCCACGTCCTCTGGCCAAGGTATATGCTTCATTGCCTTTGGAATGTGGAGATCAACTTCAATATTGCCGACGTTCAAGGACAAGGTTCCTTCCCTCACATCTACAATTACTCCGGCGGTGGCCAAGAAAGGGCGTCCAAGAATCAGCGACGTATCACCTTCATCCTTAATATCCATCACAACGAAGTCGCATGACAAGCAGAGTCCACCCGGTACTTGTTGTGGTATGTTTTTGGCAATCTCCACCGGCCTAGTGATTCGCCCATCGACGAGTTGTATCTGTTGTATCTGGATCCTAGCCTAGAGTGGGGGTGAATAGGCTAATAAAAAAATAATTCGTGCAACCCACGAATAAGCACACGCAATTATAGCAGCAACAGGGTAAATAAAAAGCAGACACAGAGTACACAGCAGATTTACCCTGGTTCGGTCGTCCCAACGACCTACTCCAGCCCCCAAAGCAGAACTAGTATTGAATAGCGCAATAGGTACAAAACCACAAGTTAGAGCACACTCAGAGCACCCTCTACGTCTCTACACTTGCCAGGCTCTCAGTACCCCACACACTGTGTTTTCTCTCACTATCAATCCTAGTAAAGCTTTCTACCAGCTAGTCCCAAACTAGCTGGGTCCCACTTGTCTAGTCCCAACTAGACAAGTCCCAAAATAGTCACACAAAAAATAGGTAAAGTTTCCCCACAGAGAACGTTACACTAAGACACAAATAAAAGAGTTTACGAGTTTAGAAATGCTCAGTTTGTGTCTGTGTAGGCGTCTCTGTCAATCAGCACGTTGTCAGCTCCAATCTGACGCAAACGGTGTCTCAATCCGACTCCTGTATGTCAAGTTATGCACTGGTCTGTGCACAAAGCAATTTCAGTTCAAAGCTGATTCTCAGACGGTCTGTACGCTCAGCAAACCAATTAAAATCCAAGGCCACGTCAGCTCGCCCCTCGTTTTGGTTTTACGGCGGATCAAGTGCCACGTCGGCTCCCGATATAATCCGGCCTTCGTTCGATTGTAATCCCTCGCATCAACCTCCGCCGTCCGATTGTTTTTTATTCTCTCCACAGCAACCCTGTCAGCACGAAGAGCTCTTTTCCGCATGCTAGGGCATGCAGGCGATCGCTACGCTCCGACTGCTCGACGACGGTGCTCCGACTTCGCTCGATACCACCTTCGCCGATCAGCTCACGGCGACGGCGGCTAACTCCTCAGTGACGGCGGTCGGATCGCTTCTACTCTTCTCAACGACGGTGGCGGCTCCATCTTCGAGTGCTCCAACTTTCAACCTTCGGCGATGATACGGTGCTCGACTACGACGATGACGACTCCGTAACAGCTCCGACGGGGTATTCTCGTGGCGGCAGCGACTTGACGGAGACGGCTATCTCCGCAGCAACTTCTTCGGATGATTCTACTTCGACGTCGGTGGCAACGTCGACTTCGACAGCCGCTGTCTTCAACAGGGAACGGCGATGATGTTTACGGCGACTGCTCCTCGTTTTGTTTTCGTCTACAGCGGCGGTGATGGCTTCACGTCGAACTTCGAGAGCTCTTCGACGGTGTTGACTCGGTGCTCCGACTTCGGTGTGACAGCACGACTTCGTCGGCGTTGATGACTTGCAGCTGCACTGCGAGCTTGTCGGCGGCTTCACAGATCCTCGGTAGTGACTTCTCGGTCAACTCAACGGCGAGCGACACTCCGATGACTCCTCTTTGAACTACTCGATGATCCACGGCGGTATGATGTTTCGTTTCATTTGCATGCAATCGTCGCTGGCAGCTGTAGGATGACTTCGGGTTCTTCTTCTTCGACTCGATGGGAGCCCGACGACTTCACGTTTGAAAATGATGGTAGCGACAGGCTTTCGTCCACGGCAGCGGCGAGCTTTCTTCACCGACGGTGAAACTTTGATGACGGCATCTTGGTCGTCTTGGTGTCGACGTGATGAGAAGCTCCCACAGCGAGAGCGAGATGGATCTTGCGAGAGGCTCTTGGGGATTTAAAAAATGGCCGTGGTTTTTTTTTGTTTGGCTTACCGCAAGATATCTTTGATGCTGGGGTATTTTTTGTGGCTGCTTAAAGAAGAAGTGGGCTGGGTTTTTTTCATGAGATGCTTGGAATAAATAGGATTTTGGTATAAACAAGTAGATTTGATGAAATCCCTTTAGAATTCAAATTTGGCTCAATCTCTTTATCTCTTTGGACCAAGTCCACCTTCTTATCTCAAATTGGACTAAGTCCACTTTGCTTAGTCCAAAGCTCCCTCACACTCCCAAATAGCTATACGAATAGAAATTTCTCAAATAGCGAAGGATGTATCGTTTCGCCAATCCTGAAACACACTAAGCACACATGTTAAATATAACGACACGTTTGTCATCATCAAACCAAAGATCCTAGATCGTTGCGTCCAACAATCTCCCCCTTTTGGTGATGACAAACCCATAAAAGATTTGAGCAATAGATGTGTGTGTGAAGTGTGTTGAAGGGTGTAATGATATATGATGTTTGGATGAGTCATTCAAACATTACAAAGCATGCACAACAATTAGTAAATATAAAAGCATGCTCCCCCTTCTCTCAAGCTCCCCCTTCAATATATATTCAAGTATTTTTCTCAAGCTCCCCCTTCAACAAATAATACCGACAACAACCAAATCTTTCACTCTTTCACTGTTTCTCCCCCTTTGTAATCACCAAAAGTGGATTAATGAAGTCTCAACAGTTTTCCATGCAAAAATAAACCATTATTAAATGTAGCGTGCAATTTGCATGAGTTTTCCAAAAAAAATAGACAATTCAAGCTCATAGAGTTTCATAACACGACTTCCCACCTTTGTGTAAGTGTAGTAATATAGACAATAAAGTACCAAGGGAGATTCAATTTTAGAAAATCAACCAAATCAATCCACAGTTTTCAATTTTCATGAATATCGCTAGGATTGAATTTTCCCACCTCATCAAAGATGAATGAGTTCAAGTTGCCGAACCCCAAAGCATGGCCTAAAAGGACTTTTAAATGTGGGGTGGCATTGCTTGACGAGTTATATACACCAACGCTAATGATTACCCATTTAGCACAAGTTGGATACTCGTGGGTTGTGTATTGGCCATGAAGTGTATCCATTTTTCATACGGAGCAATTTTCATATATTTTTTCATTTACAATTTTTTTGCTCAATTTTAATTCATGGCTAAACACTTCATATCCCTTAGAAAATTCAGAAATTAATCATTCCTACATTCACTTTCCATTATTCTTCAAAAGAATCTCCAAAAGCACTTAAAAAGTCAATTATCGTGAAAGTGCAAATGTAAGTGTAGAAGTCAAGTTTAAAACTTATGAGACATGTCATGGCTACTAAAAAGATAACAACATGTTCATGTAGCTACAACAATAATGAATTAACTACTACAAGGGATACATTTGATCATTTATACATACCACTTTGGATAAAACATAAAGGGAATTCTTTTAAGCCCAATTTTTTTTTCCAGAAATAAAAACACTAAAAAGACATGCAAACAAGCACACAAACAAAAATAAATCAAGCACATAAAACAATCTATGAAGGTATGCAATGAAATGTAAAGCGGGATAAAAATTATACCTTCTCGTCGCTATTTGACGAAGGAGCTAAAAGAATGAGACATTGAAAAATTTGCTCCTCGTCAAATCTCCATCACACCTACATGAAAGGTGTCAAGTGTGACCTTGGAATCCAACAAGGTCCACGAGTGTTAGCCATTAAAGATTTAGGAACCCAAACTTGTTTAAACTTGATATTTGTGTTCCTAAATTTACAATAATATGAAGTGTGGCCTACACTATCACAAGTAAAGCACTTCGCATATTTGTTCTTTGCAATAGAGGATACATTGTGGAATTTCTTGAATTTTTGCTTTTCAACGTTTTTCAGACCAAAACCAAGTCCTCTTCTATTATTGCCATATAATTGATTCTCTAAAATAGTGTCCAACGATTGTTTTCCCATAGAGAATTTCTTAATGGCCACTTCAAGATGAGAGACTTTGGTTTTTAATTGTTTGTTTTCTTCCACAAGCATTGTGCATTTACTAATAAAAGCTCTCTTGTTTTCCTCTTTCTTTTTTTCAAATTCAATCATTTTTCTTTTAAAGTCATTATCCAACATGCAGAATTTATCATTAAGCTCTCTAATCACAGTCTTTTTCAGTTTCGAGCTTAATCAAATCAAGTTTAAGCATGCTAATTTGATTTAATAATGAGGGACAAGAAATACAAGGAGCAGATTCATCAAAGCTAGCTTTTTCCTTCTTCATGATTTCAATAGTAGACTTACATGCATTAAGTTCAATTTTAAGCTTTTCATTCTCTTTAAACACCTTATCATCTCTAACTTGCATGTCATAGTTCTGATTTTGGAGACATTCAATAGTGAACTCATGATCTACTATTTGATTTTGCATTTCTTCACAAATTTTAAGAAGTTCAGTTTTGCTACCTGACGGTGTCTCATCTTGGATGCCCATCAAAGCCATGCAAGAATGGGCTTCATGTTCCTCCTCACTTTCAGCTTCGCTATCCATATCCCATGTTAATACCTTCGCTTTTCCTTTTCCTTTAGCGAGCTGAGCAGTTTCATTTGGGCAATCGTTCATCAGATGTCCTCTTCCCTTGCATTTAAAACATTGCATTCTATCAGTAGATTTCTGATCATTAAATTGATTGGAAGAATTATTAAAGTTAGAACGATTGAACCTGGGTGCCATTTCATTTCTCCCATGCTTGGTCTTGATGAACTTTCTGAAGTTTCTCACCATTAGCGCTATGTCGTCGTCATCATCTTCATTTTCGTCAGCTTTCAGAGCAAGGGGCTTTATGGCTTTCTCTTTTTCCTCAGGCTTCTCTCTTGCTTCAATATTTTGCAGTTCCAACTCATGGGACATCAAATTACCAATAAGGTCCTCCACCTTCAATTGAGACAATACCTTTGCTTCCTGGATGACGGTGACCTTTGGTCTGAAAGAGCTTGGCAATGCTCTTAGGATCTTCCTCACTTGATCGAGGCTATCATATGGCTTTTCAAGCGAGCTAGACTTGTAAACTATGTCGGTGAACCTCGCATACATCTCTGATATGCTCTCTGATGGTAGCATACGAAATCCCTCGAACTCTGCACTCAAAAGAGACAGTCTAGACTCCTTTACCTGTGACGTTCCCTCGTGCATCACCTCCAAAGTATGCCATATTTCCTGCAAGGTTAAACAATGTGAGATTCTATTATATTCAGATTTATCAAGTGCACAAATAAGAGCATTCATAGCTTTAGCATTTAAAGAATAAGATTACCAATCATCATCATCCCATTTGTCATTTGGTTTTTCAATCTCAACATTTTCTACTTTAATAACAGGCAGTTTATATCCATTTTCAATTATTTGCCAAGCTTTATAATCAACAGAAATAAGGTAGATTTTCATTCGATTTTTTCAATAAGCATAATCACCTCCATTAAATCTAGGGGGACGGGAAACAGACTGACCCTTAGCAAAAGCACTATCCATATGGTTATTCATGGTCAATCTTAGGCTAGATCCTAAAACCTGCTCTGATACCACTTGTTGGATCTGGATCCTAGCCTAGAGGGGGGGGGGGGGGGTGAATAGGCTAATAAAAAATAATTCGTGCAACCCACGAATAAGCACACGCAGTTATAGCAGCAACATGGTAAATAAAAAGCAGACGCAGAGTACACATCAGATTTACCCTGGTTCGGTCATCCCAACGACCTACTCCAGCCCCCAAAGCAGAACTAGTATTGAATAGCGCAATAGGTACAAAACCACAAGTTAGAGCACACTCAGAGCACCCTCTACGGCTCTACACTCGCCAGGCTCTCAGTACCCCCACACACTGTGTTCTCTCTCACTATCAATCCTAGTAAAGCTTTCTACCAGCTAGTCCCAAACTAGCTGGGTCCCACTTGTCTAGTCCCAACTAGACAAGTCCCAAAATAGTCACACAAAAAATAGGTAAAGTTTCCCCACAGAGAATGTTACACTAAGACACAAATAAAAGAGTTTAAGAGTTTAGAAATGCTCAGTTTGTGTCCGTGTAGGCGTCTCTGTCAATCAGCACGTCGTCAGCTCCAATCTGACGCAAACGGTGTCTCAATCCGACTCCTGGATGCCAAGTTATGCACTGGTCTGTGCACAAAGTAATTTCAGTTCAAAGCTGATTCTCAGACGGTCTGTATGCTCAGCAAACCAATTAAAATCCAAGGCCACGTCAGCTCGCCCCTCGTTTTGGTTTTACGACGGATCAAGTGCCACGTCGGCTCCCGATATAATCCGGCCTTCGTTCGATTGTAATCCCTCGCATGAACCTCCGTCGTCCGATTGTTTTTGATTCTCTCCACAGCAACCACGTCAGCACGAAGAACTCTTTTTCGCACGCTAGGGCATGCAGGCGATCGCTATGCTCCGACTGCTCGATGACGGTGCTCTGACTTCGCTCGATACCACCTTCACCGATCAGCTTACGGCGACGGCGGCTAACTCCTTAGTGACGGCGGTCGGATCGCTTCGACTCTTCTCAACGACGGTGGCAGCTCCGTCTTCGAGTACTCCAACATTTAACCTTCGGCGATGATACGGTGCTCGACTACGACGACGGCGACTCCGCAGCAGCTCCGACGGGGTATTCTTGTGGCGGCAGCGACTTGAAGGAGACGGCGATCTCCGCAGCAACTTCTTCGGATGATTCTACTTTGACGTCGGTGGCAACGTCGACTTCGACAGCCGCGGTCTTCAACATGGAACGGCGATGATGTTTACGGCGACTGCTCCTCGTTTTGTTTTCGTCTACAGCGGCGGTGATGGCTTCACATCGAACTTCGAGAGCTCTTCGACGGGGTTGACTCGGCGCTCCGACTTCGGTGTGACAGCACGACTTCGTCGGCGTTGATGACTTGCAGCTGCACTGCGAGCTTGTCGGCGGCTTCACAGATCCTCGGTAGCGACTTCTCGGTCGACTCTAACGGTGAGCGACACTCCGATGACTCCTCTTCGAACTACTCGATGATCCACGGCGGTATGACGTTTCATTTCGTTTGCATGCAATCGTCGTTGGCAGCTGTAGGATGACTTCGGGCTCTTCTTCTTCGACTCGATGGGAGCCCGACGACTTCACGTTTGAAAATGTGGCAGTGACAGGCTTTCATCCATGGCAGCGGCGAGCTTTCTTCACCGACGGCGAAACTTTGATGACGGCATCTTGGTCGTCTTGGTGTCGACGTGACGAGAAGCTCCCACAGCGAGAGCGAGATGGATCTTGCGAGAGGCTCTTGGGGATTAAAAAAATGGCCGTGGTTTTTTTTTGTTTGGCTTACCGCAAGATATCTTTGATGCTGGGGTATTTTTTGTGGCTGCTTAAAGAAGAAGTGGGCTGGGTTTTTTTCATGAGATGCTTGCGTGAATAACCTTTGGAAAAACAATTTGACTACCCACTTTTGATTTTTGATTGCCGCACTATTTTTTTCCCCTTGAGTTGAGGCGTATATAGATGATTGCTAGGGTTTGAGTATTTGGCAATGGATATGATATTTGAATGTGATATGAATTTGAAATTTGTATTTTACTAGGAATTGGTCTTGGGTTAGAACTTGATTGGCATGGCAATGGATAGGGTAGGATCTTTTGGCATCCCTAAGGATATGGGGGTTGAGAATAAATAGGATTTTGGTATAAACAAGTAGATTTGATGAAATCCCTTTAGAATTCAAATTTGGCTCAATCTCTTTATCTCTTTGGACCAAGTCCACCTTCTTATCTCAAATTGGACTAAGTCCACTTTGCTTAGTCCAAAGCTCCCTCACACACCCAAATAGCTATACGAATAGCAATTTCTCAAATAGCGAAGGATGTATCGTTTCGCCAATCCTGATACACACTAAGCACACATGTTAAATATAACGACACGTTTGTCATCATCTAACCAAAGATCCTAGATCGTTGCATCCAACAGTATCTTCATGTCCGTGGCCTTGAGGTCGGTTCCCTTATTCAATTTCTTGAACATCGCGAGGGACATTAGGCTTACGCTTGCTCCCAAATCTACTAAAGCTTTCTGAACTGGAACTCCTCCAAGCGTGCAAGGAATTAGGAAACTACCAGGATCTTTGAACTTGGTCGGCGCTTTCTTCTTTCTAGTAAACCACGTACTTTGCTCGGCGAGTGATTGACCGCGAATAATGCACAATCCAAGTAGGATGCACACGCTCACCTCCCAAGAGTAGGAGTGTCAATGTAATATAATCCCGGTAAGTACGGGGTCGAATCCACAGATACAATTCGTTTCACTTTCACAATATCAATTGGTTATGGAATGCTAAAGGTGTTGGTACAACCAACTAAACTAACACGTGCGATGAGTGGAAGTGTGGGGTGAGACAATCGAGCCAAGCCCAAAGTAGGTAGGGTGGAGACCAAAGTAGGGAGCTAGTCAAGCAAGGACAAGTGTGTGGAATGGGATATCATTAGGGTTGTCGGTTGATTAGCAATAGGTTCATCCCAAATGAATCAACCTTCGCATCCATTTCAAGGTATGCGGGGTTGTGCACATAGGTAATACCCTTAAGGCACACCGCCGTTCTACGGCCCCACCAAGAGTAATGCACGATTCATTCGTGTGTTGATTAGTGGGTTGGAATCCCTAACTTAAGCCAGTGAGTCAATCCTTGCATCTGTGTCAATAGGGTGCAAGGATGGTGCACGTAGGTGTGACCCTTAAGGTACACCACCGTTCTACGGCCCCGCCAAGAGTGGTGCACGACTCAATTAACCCTAGGGCACAACCCATCAATCAATACTATTATCACCCATCTCTAGGTATACTAATCCAATTAAATGCTAGGAATGAGCAATTAATAATCAACCTCACAAACCCTAGCTAATCCCAATTCCACAACTATTGGCTCTAGGCCTTCATAATGAAAAAGCAAGATGATAAACATTAATGAGCATTCATTACAAGCCACAAATTGAATAACTATCAAAGGATTCTCACTATCATTCAATAATCATTCATACAACACAATAGAGCTCAAATAGTACCAGAGAGAGAGAGAGAGAGAGAGAGGAAGAAATCACCAAGTAGAACCCTAAAAGCCCAAGATTTCCCCTTCCTTGCTCCTCCTCCAAGCTTCCCTAGCCTCCAATGGCCTCCAAGCCCTTGCCCTAGCTCTTGGGGAAGAAGATGGGGCTCTCCTAGCCCCAATAGAACAGTAAAAAGGCTGGATGATCCGCTGGAAATGAACCCAGGGCGAAATAAAGCCCCCAAACGCAGTTCGGGCCTGTTATTTGGATCGCGGGTCGGGTCTGGAGCACCCGACCCGCTCGAAGAAGTGAAGCGCACGCCTGCGCTGCTTTTGGATGCGGGGCCGGGTCGGATCCCGGCCCCTGTCTCGCTCGCCCGCCCGCCCGCCCGCCCGCAAGAGCGGACGGGCGTTCAGCCCGCCTTTGCAATAGCGGGCCAGCAACCTGCTCATGAATTCTTCGTTCAAAGAGCGGGCCAACGGCCCGTTTCGAATGCAGGTGGGCTTTTAAGCCCGCAAAATATCAAGCAGTGGCAAAGAAATGGGGGGCACGTGGGCGGCACGTGCCCTTGCAGCTCTCCATCGAGCGAGCGGCATCCTGCGGCTTGAATGGCGCCATGTGGCGCCACGTGGCGCCCCATTAAAAATTCTCTTTTTCTGGGTTTTAAAACCTCTTTTCTCCTCCAAATAATTCATCAAAAAATACCTAGAAATCCCAGAAAAATCCCAAAAAATTCTGCAAAATCCCTAAGACTCCCAGGAGTACCTGAAAAATAGGAGAGGAGAAAATTAGTCCATATAATACCGTTTTTGTGCAAAGAATACGAATAAGCCCTCATATATAATATAAAGTGAAATTATACCCAAAAGAGCAAGATTAAGCCTAATCCTTAGCACAAAATAGGGGTAGTTAGGGGGTATAAATATACACTTTTCACCACGAATCACACCCCCAACTAGCATTTTGCTAGTTCCTAGCAAAAGAAGCGATAATTATGGATTAAATGGAAAAACATGCACCAAATTTAAGATATCATCATGGCATCCCTCATATGTGATTTCCAATTGATTCCAAATCTAATATACACAATGTATGAAAGTAAACAATAAATGATATTCTCCTCAATCCAATTCAAAGAAAAGTAGGGAAATAAGCGCGTATCACATTCTTTGGGAAGCCGCACAAATTGCAAAATTTTCAATTTTCATGGAAATGGCCAAAACCAAAAGAAATTCCTTCTAAGTGGTGGGAGATGAGATTGCATCATTCATGAAGCTTATTCTTTCATCTATTCGTCAATTTTTCTTTTTCTTTTCATTTTCTCTATTTTTTGTATTCTTTTTGTTTTAGTATGTTTTTGTTTTGCATTCACGCAATAATGCTATGAAATGCAAACACGGCCACATTTTCATACACGCGATGACGCTATATAGGCAAATGGATGGAATGATCCCCTAAATCTCATTTTTGGCTTCCTCCCCAATGTTTCGTAGGGCACCGGCTACTCAATTTGATTAGAAAAAACCATTCACTTATGTTAATTCTATTTCTCATTCTAAACATGAATTATCAACTCATCCACCCGCTCCTTAAGAGGAAAATAAAACATACACAATTGGCCACATCCAATCCAGCCAAAAACTAAGCCATTCATCCCAATTCATGCAATTACTTACACCAAACTATTCCCGAATTATTTCAAAGAGAGCATCAAAACATATAAAATCGTTTCATACATGGCATATTAGCATTTGATTCCAAAATGGAAAAGAAATTAAAACACGCCAATCAAACATCTATAAATTTGATACCAAAGTAATAATCCGAAAAAATTGCTTTGCATTAAGCATGTAGGGACTAAGCAAAAGAAATGTGATGGAAGCAAGGATGGAGGCATCAAAATGATATTTTCAAAATGAATGAATGATGATGATGAATGAGAAAATTTTTATTAACATCAAAAAAAAAATTTCTTTCGAAACTATCCAAATCTAGCATCCAACTTCATAGTTCACTCCCCCAACTAGAAATGAGCATTGTCCCCAATGGTTGAAATGAAACTAGATATTATTCAATGATGCTAGAGGGAAAACACACATACTAAAGCAAACTAAACTAAAAAGTTTATTTTTTTTATTTACACTAATGAAAGGAAGGAATACACCTTGGCAAAAGGCGGATCCCGAATGTGTAATGGTGGAGGCCGCTGCTCTTTCATATCCTTGCGTTCCTCAGCCAGCTGCTTTGGAAACGCCGCTCATCCACTTTCCGTGGATCCTAGTAACACAGCTCCCAGCATCTCCCTAGAAAGTGCTCATGTATCCTGTGGGAGACAAGCTGTGTCAATCCAAGGAAAATAAGTAAGACTTCCAATGAAGGAAGTCCAAATAGGGTCGTCATAATAAAAATGAGAATATGAATATGTATGCCGACTATCTGAATCTAAGATGTAAGGAAATGAAGCTTGAGATTCAGAAATGAAGAGAAAAGTGTGATGAGAACTTCCCTGAATGGCGATGCTATCGCCTAGCTGATGTGAATCCTCAGGAGGAGGGTGAAATGGCTGCAGGGGAAAGTGTGGAGGAAAAGGCAGCGCAGGCTCGATGTAGATTATCTCGCAGTCACTGTCGCTTGCCGAATCCTCGCCATCGAAGGTAATGGCCTCTGCAGTCATCCCTGGACTCTGTGGTCCACCCTGAATATCCTCATCCTGGATGACGGACTGATGCGTGTCCTGAGGTGTCTGAAGTGATGGCTGCTGAACTGAATCTGAAGGGAGGGTGGGCTCGGGCTCCAAAGTAGTCTGTAGGCTGTGTCCCGTGCACTCATCCTCCTTAATATCACCGTAGTAAACTATCTCAGCAGTCCATCCAAGATGCTCGGACACCTCCAGCTGTGGAAATGGATCAGACAGGCAATGTGACTCAGGTCCTCCGATGTCATCTATCTCACTCTCGCCTGGACACATCTCCATCTCATCATCACCACCAACCCAACGAAACTGCATCGTGTCGCCAACATGGTTGACACACACTCCATCATCCATCTCCTCTGATCCTCAAATTGTAATCTCTCAATATCCTCTATATGGCTCTTATGCGACCCAATATCCTGCTCTGCTAGATATCCCATGGGGTCGCAAGAGAAAGAGCCCAGAGATGGCTCCTCAGTCTGACACTGAACCTGCGATGTATCTTGGAGTAGAAGCTGGGACTGGCCATCATCCTCATATCCCAGTGATGGCTCTCCTGATGGCGCAGTCTGCTCCCACTCTGCTAGGTCCCTCAGGCACAACCATGCATCTTCTGTAGTGTATGCAAGGAAATCTCCGCTATTGCTCGTCTGCACAAAGTCACGTGTAGACAGCTGCAACCCTGTGTAGAAAATCTGAAGTAGATCCTCTGCGCTGAAAGCATGGCATGGACACCCAAGCACTAAATCATCGAACCTCTCCAAAACATGACATTATGTCTCACTGTCAACCTGGATAAAGCTCGCCATGTGTTTCTCAAATGCCTGGCGCATGTGTACCTGATTCCTGTAATAAGTAGGAAAGAAAGCTCGAAGAAAATCAGTCTGAAAAGAAAGCCATGTAGAAAAAGAATCTCGAGGATAAGCATCAAATTAGATTTTAGCATCATCTCTCAATGTATATGGGAACACTTTAAAATAAATAAAATCTGCACAAGTGGTCTCATCAAACAAATCCCAAAACTCTTTTCTACACCATTTTTCAAACTTTTGCATAAATGAACTAGGATTTTCCAACCCCATACTGTGAAAGAACGGTGGAAGTTGGGAATCCTCCACATAAGCATCGTTAACGTTTGAAAATGAATCCATAAAAAAAATTATCCACAAAAGATTTTTGAAATAAAAGAAAGAAAGAAAGAAAAACGACTCAAAAAAGTATAAAATAAACAACCAAAAAGACTCAACACTACGCTGGAAGTATTGCACCTAGAGTGTCCAAAACCAACCAAAAATGTGTGTGCAAAAACCGTTGTCCCCGGCAACGGCGCCAAAATGATTGACCGCGAAACGTGCACAATCCAAGTAGGATGCACACGCTCACCTCCCAAAAGTAGGAGTGTCAATGCAATATAATCCCGGTAAGTACGGGGTCGAATCCACAGAGACAATTCGTTTCACTTTCACAATCTTAATTGGTTATGGAATGCTAAAGGTGTTGGTACAACTAACTAAACTAACACGTGCGATGAGTGGAAGTGTGGGGTGAGACAATCGAGCCAAGCCCAAAGTAGGTAGGGTGGAGACCAAAGTAGGGAGATAGTTAACCAAGGAGAAGTGCGTGGAATGGGATATCATTAGGGTTGTGGGTTGATTAGCAATAGGTTCATCCCAAATGAATCAACATTCGCATCCATTTCAAGGTATGTGGGGTTGTGCACATAGGTAATACCCTTAAGGCACACCGCCGTTCTACGGCCCCACCAAGAGTAATGCACGATTCATTCGTGTGTTGATTAGTGGGTTGGAATCCCTAACTTAAGCCCGTGAGTCAATCCTTGCATCCGTGTCAATAGGGTGCAAGGATGGTGCACGTAGGTGTGACCCTTAAGGTACACCACCGTTCTACGGCCCCGCCAAGAGTGGTGCATGACTCAATTAATCCTAGGGCACAACCCATCAATCAACACTATTAGCACCCATCTCTAGGTATACTAATCCAATTAAATGCTAGAAATGAGCAATTAATAATCAACCTCACAAACCCTAGCTAATCCCAATTCCACAACTATTGGCTCTAGGCCTTCATAATGAAAAGCAAGATGATAAACATTAATGAGCATTCATTACAAGCCACAAATTTAATAACTATCAAAAGGATTCTCACTATCATTCAATAATCATTCATACAACACAATAGAGCTCAAATAGTACAAGAGAGAGGAAGAAATTACCATGTAGAACCCTAAAAGCCCAAGATTTCCCCTTCATTGCTCCTCCTCCAAGCTTCCCTAGCCTTCAATGGCCTCCAAGCCCTTGCCCTAGCTCTTGGGGAAGAAGATGAGGCTCTCCTAGCCCCAATAGAACAGTAAAAATGCCGGATGATCAGCTGGAAATGAACCCAGGGCGAAATAAAGCCCCCAAACGCAGTTCGGGCCTGTTATTTGGATCGCGGGTCGGGTCTGGAGCACCCGACCCGCTCAAAGAAGTGAAGCGCACGCCTGCGCTGCTTTTGGATGCGGGGCCGGGTGGATGCGGGGCCGGGTCGGATCCCGGCCCCTGTCTCGCCCGCCCGCCCGTAAGAGCGGACGGGCGTTCAGACCGTCTTTGCAAGAGCGGGCCAGCGGCCCGCTCATGAATTCTCCGTTCGAAGAGCAGGCCAGCGGCCCGTTTTGAATGCAGGTGGGCTTTTAAGCCCGCAAAATATCAAGCAGTGGCAAAGAAATGGGGGGCACGTGGGCGGCACGTGCCCCCGCACCTCTCCATCGAGCGAGCGGCATCCTGCGGCTTGAATGGCGCCACGTGGCGCCGCCTGGTTGCGCCACGTGGCGCCCCATTAAAAATTCTCTTTTTCTGGTTTTTAAACCCTCTTTTCTCCTCTAAATAATTCACAAAAAATACCTAGAAATCCCAGAAAAATCCCAGAAAATTCTGAAAAATCCCCAAGACTCTCAGGAGTACCTGAAAAATAGGAGAGGAGAAAATTAGTCCATATAATACCGTTTTTGTGCAAAGAATACAAATAAGCCCTCATATACAACATAAAGTGAAATTATACCCAAAAGAGCAAGATTAAGCCTAATCCTTAGCACAAAATAGGGGTAGTTAGGGGGTATAAATATACACTTTTCACCACGAATCAGCGAGCATGATCCTTTCTTTTCGCTTGTTTTCCGTGATCAAATCCTTTAGAAACTTTGCATAGGAAGGGATTTCGATGATTGCATCCAAGAATGGGATGTTCAAGCTCACACCTCGCAAATACTCCAGAAATTTGACGAGCCTTTTCTCAATCTTCGCCTTTGCCAACTGTTGTGGGTATGGTACCGATGGCATATAAGCTCACTCCTCTTGTGGCTTCTCTACTTCAGACTTTTCACCGTCGCTCGGCGCCTTTGGGTCTTCCTCTACATTGCCCGGTCCCTCATCAACCGAAATTTCTTCCCTCGGCTCCTTAGCTTGAATCATGGCGGGGGTAGTTTCCTTCCTGCCTCTTGTAGTCACCGCCACAACCGCATTGATGTGCCTGGTGTTGCTTCGTGGGTTTTGTTCCGGTTAAGCCGGTAATTGTTGATTGGTCTTATTGAGCAATGTGAGTTGCTCCGATAACTGTGCCACGACGGTGTTGAGGGAATCTTGTTGGGCCATCAACTTTACATTAAACTTCTTTTGTTCGGCCTTAAACTCTTCAACCCTTGCTTCGTGGTCTGACCTTGACAGTGCTTGCGGTGGATTGGGTGCCCTCCATCCTTGATTGTAACCCGGGGGTCTATAGGGCCCCGCTTGTTTCCTCGGTGGGTAGTTTTGTTGTTGGGGTGCCCTTGGTTGATATTGTGGCTGTTGTGGAGGCCGGGCTTGTGATTGTTGCAGCAGTGGATTCAAGGCTCCATCATTGTTGGCGTATGAAAATCCGGGGTGACCCCTTGTAGCCGGGTTCACCCAATAACCGGTACTACCCGCAACATATTGAGCTTGCTCCATAGCTCCGTCTCCTTGCTCTCCTCCAACAAACATAACATGGGCTTGATCTTGCCAGTCACTCATGCTTCCTCCCGGTGTCGAAACGGGGGAAGCTCCATATGGTTAACTAACCAACTTTTCCAATCTCTCTACGACTTTGCGAAGAGAATCAAACTTGGCAGAGAGCTCTGCCACTGCCTTTGCTTCATAGATACTTACCGGCTTCAAGGATGACCAAGAATGTCCCCTTTCGTCGGCCCACTGCTGATTATTCGAGGCCATCTCCTCAAGTAAGGCCGTAGCATCATCCGGTGTCTTTGACAAGATAGCTCCATTGGCGATTGCATCAATTATTTGCTTTGTACTCGGTTGCAATCCGTTATAGAAGCTATGCACAAGCTCCCATGGCTCAATGCTATGGTGGGGGCATTGGTGTTGGAGATCCTTGAAATGCTCCCACGCCTCATATAAGGTTTCTTGAAAGCCTTGCTTGAAGGACATCAGTGCGCTTCGTATCTTAATAGTCTTGGATGGCGGATAGAACTTGTTGACAAATGCGCTTGCCAGCTCATCCCAAGTGGTGAAGATCCCCTCGGCTAGTGTCCTCAACCAATACAATGCCTTATCTCGAAGAGTAAACGGGAAGAGGCGCAGTCGAATAGCGTCAACAGGCACGCCAGGCATCTGGAAAGTGGCACATTTAGCCAAGAACGATTGCAGATGGTAGTGCGGGTTTTCTTGTGAGTTCCCATGAAATGTATCTTGTTGAATCAACACTACAAGTCCTGTCTTCAGCTCAAAGTTCTTGTCGGCCGCCAACTCCGGCATGACTATAGAAGAGGTGGTAGACATGGTCTTGGGCCGTAGCCTATCTCGGATGGAGACAAGCCTAGCTATACGCTGTGCTAGCTCCTCTGGTGTTTCCGGTGCGGCCATTTGATTTTCCTCTATATCAAATCTCCCCCAGCTCTAAGCCTCCTTGCCGTACGCTCGATCTCAGGGTCGAATAATATTCCTTCTTGGGGGCACCTTCGATCTCGTGTGCATGCACAAGAAAGAGAGTTTAGATAGAATTGTTAGCACAATAGAGGAAAAAAGAGTGAAGATAATAAAATAAAAAGAAATAGCTAAGTAAAGAAAATAAAATACCATCGCCTCCCTGACAACGGCGCCAAAAACTTGATTGCGCCCGGATATACACCTGGAAAATGACTGTAGTCTTACCGCAAGCGCACGGTGTAGTGGCAAGCGGGTATCGAACACAGGGAGGACAAATGACGGTACTCTGTTTTAATCATCTAGCTATTGGTGGTAGAATGGAATGATTTCGAGAATATTGTCACGTTCGTTCAATTAACAATTTGGATTCTAGATAATAAAAGCATCTAGGGCCAGGGTATCCCCACTACGGATCGTCATTCATCCCATGAATCATAAATCTCAATGTTGCCGGGCTTGAATTGAGGTGAACTAGTCGTAACTGAATAGAGAACCAAGCTCACGCTCTCGTGCTATTGTCGGTCTATAGCAACCTAGATTAGGGCCACTCTCGTGCAAACCCTAACCTAAGCCGCTAGCATGAAGATCGACATCATCGTCCAATCGTACCTCGAGCCCACTCTCGTGCAAACTCGAGTTACGATCTAGGTTGTGATAGTTTGTATTCATCCAATCTCTTGCAAACGAATATGAGTATAGATTTATAATAAAAATCCTAGCTTTGGTCCAATCTCTTGCAAACCAAATCTAGAGAACCTCGATTCTAAACCTAAATTGAATATCTAGGCCTTCCCATCGATTGAAATCCAATCTCTTGCAAACCCCAATCAATGAAAATTCCTAACTACTCGTAGTAAATCAATCATAACCCAACCGTCTATCAATCCTAGTAACAAATCAATTCGTTCATTACAATTCTAAAATCGGATCCATAGGGTTCATCCCCATGCCATAGAACAGCGGAACTACTTGCAATTAATCATAGTAATCACAGAAATAACGAATAAAAACATATAGCAATTCATGGTTGAGAGAAAACAATTTACAAAAACAAGGAATTTTGATAGAAAGAGCAAACCAAATCTCCAATCTTTCAATCTCCAGCTGAGAATTTCAATTAGAATAATGCTCAAAAACTAATTTCAGGTCTCCCTAAAACTAGGAAGAAAACTAGCTAAAATACAAGCCAAAGTCGGCCAGAAAATCCTGACAGATCTGCCCCTAGCGCAGCCCAGAACCCTAATTCGCGATACAGGCAGACTGCGCCACTGCGAGATTGGCAGTAACGGCCGGTATTTTCTAGGCGTGCTGATTTTTGTGAGCCCGTAACTTGTTTTGATCGGCCGGGTGTTTTCGTGCGCGAGTCCTATTTCTACGCGTTAGGTTTCGTCGTAAACCTAATTGGTTACTTCCAATTACGTAAACCAATAGTTCAAACCGCACTCAAAGGTAGGGCATTTCCCATTGATATAGGAACTTCTGTACCAGAAACAATGGTATCTCCAATTATAGCCCCTCTGGGATGTAAAATATATCTCTTCTCACCATCCCCATAGTGTATGAGACAAATGTATGCATTTCGATTCGGGTGCGCAGAGTCCTATTTCTACGCGTCGACGCGAGCGCGTCTCTGATTTTTTAATTTTTACCATGGCCTGATTAATTAACTATTAACCCTAATTAAATTACCCTAACTAATTAACCTAACCTACAAGATTGAATCCCACCAAATGTATCGATGAGATCCAACCACCACTTTCAATCTCCTTCCCCACATCCAGCACTCTCCCTTCAAGTTGTCTCACCTTCACTGTTCGTATTTCAACAGCAGTAAACACAACGTCGACGACAGGTAGCAAGATCAGAATTCCATCAACCCATTTCCCCTACAAAGCCAATTCAACCCAAATTCAACATCAAATCCCAAACCAAATCAAACATTCAGCTCAAATCCACATCCAAATCAAAACCCAACTCCACTGAAACCAAAATCAGAAATCAAAAGCTGAACACAGAAATTGAGGGGAGAAACAGAAATCTGTGCCCCTCTCCTCCCCGCGCACATCGCCCTCCACCTCAGGTCGCCGCACGCCACCTCTGCAAACCGCTATGCCCCTTCCTTGCCGCAGGCATCCGCACCACCAGCCCTGGCCGTGCCTCCTCCTCTCTACTATCGTCGTCGCCCCCTTACCCAGCTGCACCGTCGCCGCCTGACTGCCCAGGCCGTCGCTCCCCCCTGCGCCCGTCGCCGCCTCTAGCCCTAGCTGCCCTGCTGCCGAAGCCCCCTTTGCCGTGAGCCCACCTGCAAGGAGAAATAGAAGGGGAAAGGTCAGATCTGAGAGTAAAAGGAAAAAAAGGGAAAAAAAAGAAAACAGTAAGAGAAAGAAGAAGAAGACATCAGTATAAAAGAAGAGAGAAGAAGATAAGAATAAGAGGAGAAGAGGTGAATTCTTATTGGGTTTAAGTTTATTAATGGGTTTGATTGGGTGATGTTATCCTATTGGGTCTGGGCTGATTGTGCTATTGGGTATTGGGTACATGCTATTGGGTTTTAAATTATTGGGTTTGGGGTATTATTGCTTATTGGGTATGGTTCAAATGAATCAGCTTATTGGGTTGTTAATGGGTAATGGGTTTTAACCATGTTATTGGATTGGGTTTATTAAAGCTAGTAAGTTAAACCTAGGTTGTTATTAATGTTAGTATTATAGGTTGTTAGTTTGATCAATTGTGTTCGACTACCCTAATATCGTATAATTAATGACGCAGATATGTCGCGTCCTCCCATACAACTGCTAAGACACCCAAAACCGTTCCAGTCAGGCAAGTGTGAGAATTATTGTAGTTTATTACATTCGAATTGCATTTTGACTTGTAAATGAAAAACACAAACTTGCAACCTGTTCATCATTTAACTAACTAATTTTCTTGTTATGAAATGTCTGAAATTACTTGTACACATATATCATGCTTCACACTACACTTGTACACACATTGTTAGGTTGGACCCTAATGGAACATTTGAAAACAATTGAGTTCGTGAATTCGTGCGCTTCGAAAGTAAAATCTTGAATTCGTGAACTTGTGCAACTTGATTAGGCTGGCCCGTGTTTCAGCATATTCTTGGGTGGGGTTAGGGTTGAACAACCACTAAGCGTATGAAAGGATCCTCTCTTCAAGAGCACCACCTATACGGTGGGTTAGCGTCAATCACGATTAAACCCCCGTGAAAAGAATGATTCACTCATCACGTCTTGCACATAGAATGGTCACGGTGGGTTAGCGTCATATTTGCATGGAACCTAAAATAATTATTGTTATCTTACTTGCACATAGAATGGTCATGTTTATAATGCCTGCTTTAATTCTTTAGAACTGCCATACCATAACTGCTCATTTTATTTCTTTAGAAATGCCATGTCCATAATTGCAATGTTGTTTAACTGTATAACTCTGACATTAAAACTGCCAATATCTCATAATCTGTTTAATAATTCGTACACATCGATTTGGGTCATCTCACATTTTTCCTGTTGCTGACATACATTCGTGTTTTTGGAATATATGTCTGATCGCTCCGGGACGTGATCCAAAAGAACGGTTGTAGTTTTACCGCAAGTGCACGGTGTAGCAGCGAGCGGGATATCGAACACAGGGAGGACGAATGACTGTGCTTGCTCCGATCAACCTGGCTATTTAAGAAGAGAAATTTGCCTTTGGCGATCCTGTCACAATCGTCAGACAAATGTGCGAAATATCAAATCAAATAAAGAACGTCTAGGGAATGGGGAATCCCCGCTACACACCGTACTTCATAAATGTGGTTCATCGGTATCAAAATTGCTAGAATGAGAATTCGGATGAACTAGTTGCAACTGAATGTAGAACCAAGCTCACGCTCTCGCGCTGTTGCCGGTCTATAGCTATCCTAGGGTCGGGTCCAATCTCTTGCAAACCCTACCCTAGGGAAGCTAGCATTAGGATCAACATCATCGTCCAATCGCGCACCGGGCCCAATCTCTTGCAAACTCGGTCCACGATCTAGATTAGGATAGTTCCTACCCGTCCAATCTCTTGCAAACGGGTATCGGTATAGAATTGCAACCGGGAATCCTAGTATCGGTCCAATCTCTTGCAAACCGATACTTCGAAAAATCCGACTCCAACCCAATTCGGATTTCTAGGGCTTCCTATCAAATTGGGATCCAATCTCTTGCAAATCCCAATTGATAAGAATACCTAGCAATCCGTAGTAAATCGATCCCGATCTAATCTCTAATAGCAATTCTAGCTCAATTTCTACCAATTCATCACAAATATGAAAGTGGGCTTGTAGGGTTCATCCCCACGCCCCAAGACGTGGAGACTACTCACAAATCATAGCAAGATCACAAAAATAATCGTTGAGATAAGCAATAGAATTCATCACAACAATGATATAAACAATAAAAATAGAATTTTTAAGGAAAAGAGATGCAAACCAATGTAGTTCTTCAATTAATCCAACAAAAATCCAAGTTTTGCTCCTTCTCCAATCACAAGAATAAAGCTAAAAAACTAATCTAAAAAGCTGCAAAAAATCTAAGAGAGAGCTCCCTAAACTAGGGTAAAAACAGGGTTTAAATAGCCCCAAAAATCTTCCAAAAATTGTGACCAAAATGCCCCTGCACAGCCTGTTTTCCGCAGTTTTCGCTACAGGCAGCGCATCGCACTCGGCCGAGTGACAAAAGTCGCTCGGCCGAGTGAGAAACCCTGTAATTTTCCAGTAAGTCAGGGCCTTCAGGGGTCTCTACTTCGGGGGCGGCTCGGCCGAGTGAGTTGTCGTCACTCGGCCGATGAGTTCATGATACTCGGGCGGACGGGATAATCCACTCGGCCGAGTGGGTCTTCTGAAGTTCAGGCAGCCGAAAAACAGTAACTTGGATGTTTTGGAGGGGCTTCGTCTGGGCGCCACTCGGGCGGACGTGGTATCGTCACTCGGCCGATGTGGTCTTCGGTGCTCGGCCGAGTGCACATAGAAATCGTGTCTGAACTAGTCGGCCGAGCAGTGTCTCGCTGGTCGGCCGAGTGGCTCCTCCACTCGGCCGAGTGGGACACAAAAAATGCCCAATCTGCTTGTTTTGGCCTCCTCGTCGCTCCTGCGACGTTCATTCTTCTTCCGCTCCTCTCCAATCAGCAAAATACCCCTCGGGGAGGTCGTCGGTGGCCGTCTAGAGTAAGCACATCTCGAGATCACTCCAAATCGCGCCAAATCACCTGAAATGCGACAAAAACAACAAATCGTGAAAAGTATCGCAATATCGTCGATATATCGTGAAAAACATGATTTGGGCGATCTAAATGGCATGCAAACATGCGGAAAAAAGGTGTAAAATAAGGAGTGATCAAAATCCCCCAAGCTTGCCTCTTACTCGTCCTCGAGGAAGATAAGTAAAAGGCGAACCCGGTGGATTCGGAAAACGAAAACGGCGAAAAACGGAAAAAGAAAAACGAAGAAGAGTGAAAGCGAAATAAAACAAAGAAGAAAGAAAGAAGCGAAGAGGTAGGATACTAGATCATTTTCTCAGGACGTGGGTTTCACTTACTCATATAGCATGCACTGAATGGAAAATACATGTCAAAGAATTTTATTTCGATATCATAGTATAATAGTGCAAACAGAAATAGAAAACCCACGAACAACGATACAATCATGAAAAACGGAATAATTTTAAAATTAACATCGTCTGAATCATTTAAAGCGGTATACAAATCACAGATCACACACTTTTCAATTGAACGCTTTCTATCAGGAGTATAAGAGTATCACACTATAGAATAGAGAGAATAGAAAAGTATGGATTTCATGAAATGAGTGCTAGGCTTAGATTTCTGGATTTCGTAAAACTAAAATAATCTCACCGAGTATAGAATATTACTTAGCCTAGGTTGTCGTGCGATGTCAAGTAGTCACTCTCTCACACATCAACGGATCCCCTCCCCCAAGCTTATCTATAAGCGTGGTGGCATAAAAAATATTTACATCCCCATTTTTATATATAGCTCCAAAGGTAATAAGAAGAAAGAAGAAAGAAAGAAAGTGAGATGGGATCTTTTATTGAGGATTTTTCCTCTTTTCTTTTTTTTTCTTTTTTTTTCTCTTTTTTTTTGCAATAGGCAATATATACACAACGATCCCAACTCAAAGAGAGATAATGATATACAAGAATGTTTTTCTCTCTTTTATTATATTTTTTTTGAATAAGAAAATTGGAGCTAGGAATTAATAGCGGGGGAAATGCCATAAAATAGAATCGCTAAGGGGAGATTCACCAATGATTTTAAAGGTAGAGAAATGATGTTCAGGATTTGTGGAGAAAGAAATATATATAACTCTCGGTTCACTCTATAAGACATGCACGACAACTTCAGCAGGGTAATCTAATCTACTCAGTTTCGATCACAAAAAAGCTAACTAATCCAGATATATCATAGCTAACATCATTCAATCATCCTGAAGTGAAGTGTACAATTCATGCATATAGAAGTGATATAGGAAAAGAAAGTCAGTACTCCAGATATAAGCATTCAATGCGTGAATCTTGGTGTGTTTTCTGTGGTAGCATACATATGAATATTCAGGCTCAGCTAATAATAAAATTTCATCCATTTTCATGCGGAAAAAGGTGTGGGTTACTATTCCTAAATGCAAGGCAAGTCATAGCATATGATATCTGAAATAAAACCTAAGACATGACAAATATAGCATGCATATAGAATAAGCTAAATCCAACGTCATCATCATCATAGAAAAGTCATCTCTAGCATGAGATGAAAAAGAAAGAAATAAAGATAAAGGAAAAATAAAACTATGCAATGCGGCACACAGGAAAATAAGAAAAACGTGATGCATGGCAAAATAAAAGAAAAATGATGAAAAATAAGTGCAAAAGCGAAAAAATGGTGTGAAAAACTAAAAATAAAGGTGGCAAATCGAAAAAGAACGTGAGAACTCACTCCCCCAAGCTAAATGGCACAGTGTCCTCAATGTGCAAAGTGTAGCACACGAGAGACAAGAAATGTGAGGGGCAGGTGAGGATGCATGCATGATAAAAATAAAAAGAAAAATAAAGAAATGAAAATATGATGCGGACATGATGCATGCGCAGATAGGAGTGATACAGATATATAAGTGGCACCAAAATCTCTCCCTCTCTCCCAAAAAAGATATATAAAGATGGTCGACATGAGAATCCCAAAATAAGTGAGGGGAGGGGGGGTGGACAAAAGTGCAACGGGACCCAGCGGAAACGGGCAGCACAACGGCATGAATAAACCAAGGCATCAAGGGTGCCTAAGAAGGTGGCGCTGCACCGTCTCCGTCCCGAGGCGGAGGTGGTGGTGGTGGTGGGTGCTGCTGAGCTGGGGTGGGTGTGGAAGCGGTGGCAGGTCGGGTGTGTGTGGAAGTATGGGCGGGAACCTGCTGGGTGGGTGGGGGTACGTGTAGGAGACGCTCCAAGACCTGTGTAAGGCAGTAGTGAATCTGAGGGATCAGGTCGAAGCGTCCAGCCATCGCAGAGACGGTGGAGGACAGGGTCCTAAGGTCACCTTTAAGACCACTCACCGCCAACTCAAGAGCACGTATGCTCTGCAGTACAGTGTCGGGCGGGGGTGGTGCAGAGGGACGCACCGGTCTAGGCTGTGCAGGGCGAGGCTGGCGTACGCGAGTAGAGTATGTAACGGGCTCAGCAGGGAAGGGGACAAAAGGTGCCGTGCCTGCAAATGTGGGCCTGGCCTCAGTGTGAGGCCGGGACACCGGCTGGTGAGAAGTGGAGGCAGCGGCAGCGAAAGAAGTGTGCAAAAGTGGCAGCGAGGCGGCCAGAGAGGTCAGTGGCACAGAAGTGTGGACAGACGCCACGACACTCTCGGAAAATACAGCGGCAGTGGAGACAGAGGGCTCTCCGCACTCGACTACGGTCGGCGGGCGCTCGGGTGGGGCAGAGGAAATCGGCTCAGCAGACAGAGGGCCAGTGGTGGTAGTGGGTGCGGAGGTGGTGGAAGTGGTGACAGCCGCGGAAGTGGTGGAGGTGGTGGAAGTGGGCTCAGCTGAGGTACTCGTGACACTGACAGAAGTGGGGACAGAGGTGTCAGGAGCAGCGGAAACATCTGGTATGGGCTGAGGGGCCACTGGGTCAACAGGGTCGGCAGCAGGCTCGGCAGGGTGTGCAGCAGGGTCTGCGGGGGCAGCCTGGGCAGCGTGGGCAGCGTGGGCCTGCTCGGCCTCCTCGGCCTCGAGCACGTAGGCAGCGGGGATGAGAACATCCATCGCAGGGAGCCAGTCGACGTGGGCTGGTGCAATCTGAGTCCGAGCAGGGCTCGGGAGAATCATGTAGTCGGCACCGTAAGGGCCGTGCAACCAGACCCAGTGACGCTCACCATGCGGACGAAGCATCTTCATCCGGGCCATAACGTCTATCGACAGAGAAGTGGGGCCCGGGACCCGTCGCAAGTCGTCAGGTAGGTCCTCGCCGGTCATCATGGTAAGCAAGGTGATCAGACCGCCGCAGCATATCGGTGAGCGAGCGCCCACCGATACAATGATGCGGTCTAAAAACCAAGCCGCAATGTCGATCACGACGGCGGGGACAAGCTCGTCTCCATCCCTAGATAGAGCTCTGGGACGTGTCATCGCATAGAGCATGTAGAGCTCTGGCGTAGACATCGTGCCCGGCTCATATCTGGCCAAAAAGGTGGTCGCCATGAGGCGCTGGGCTATGCGGAGGCAGGGGTGGACAATGGCCGAGGCCTTGGCCCTACTAGGGTCAAAGGCAGCGTGGTGGCCCGTAATCCGGGCCCAGAAGGCACCGGCGTCGAAGGAAGGTGGGGGGATATGGGTGGGGCCGTAACCGCGATCGGCTCCGGGGACAGCGGGCCACGAGAAGAATGCTCTCATCATATCGAGAGTGACCTGGCACTCTCGGTCCATGAACCGAAACGAGCATCCCTCGTCGGTCCGGGCGATCGAACTCAGAACTTCGAGTGTCGGGCGGGTGAACGTGTCCGCCGACACCTGAAGGAAGTCGCGCCAACCCACGTTGTCGTACAACGTGAGTATCCCCTCTAGTACCCCCAGGCGTCCTAGGTCAGCGAGGTGTGCAAACCTGGAGGGTACGATCGAGCGCTGGGAGATACGGTCGAAGACGGCGCGGTGTGCGTCGTCTCGGAACGTAATCCCGAGCGGCCCGACCAGTGGAGCCGGTGGTGGTGGCTGTGGGTCGGCAGGGAGAGGCTGTGCGGGCTGTGGGTGCACTGCAGGCTGTGCGGGGTGTGCGGGGCCTGCAGGCTGTGCTGGGTGTGCGGGGTGTGTGGGGGACGGTGGAGGAGAGTCCTCCACCTCGTGAGAGGGGCCGGGCTCGTCCGACCGCTTCCGCTTGGCGGAAGCTCTCGTCGAACGCGGCCGTGTCCGGGGCGGCATATCGGCCCCGAGCGCGCGCCGAAAAACGTGAAAAGTGTGGCGTGTGCAAAAATAATGGAAAGAGAGTACCCCGACATGCCGCGAGTGCTAAGCAGTGGAAGCGTGCGAAGTCAGCGCCTCCACGAAGTCCGAATCAGCCCGTAGAAGCTCCCCTGAGCTCCCCTAAGCTCCAATAAGCAACCTGCGCATGAAAAGGCGATATCAGTGAGTAATAATCAAAATGTATGGAGCATTAGGGGTATAATAGATAGATTTAGGAATTGATTTGGGTTAGGGGGGCGTTTAGCACATGGATCCTCAAGAAATACTCGAAAAGAGGAGAAAACGGGCAATATGGGTGATACCGGAGGTGGCCGGAGCAGCTGCCGCCGGCGGCGACTCGGGCGAGTCGCGGCGGTGGTCGGCCGGCGGTGGCGGGCCGAGCGGCGGCGCGGGCGAGTGGGTCGGGCGAGTGATGTGCGAGCGAGGGCTATCGGGCGAGGGAAACGAAGGGTCGCGGGCGTTTGGGGATTTTTGCGATTTCGAAAAATGCGCCCCCCTCGCCCTTATATAATAAAAGTTACGACTCGGCCGAGTGACTAGGCCACTCGGCCGAGCGGGATCAATGAAAATTTCTCCTCGCTTACGCTTCGGCCGAGTGGCTTTGTCAGCCTCGGCCGAGTGGAGTAAGTCCATTCGGCCGAGTGACTCAAGCTACTCGGCAAGACTCGCCCTAGGAGGGTATCCGTTTTACTCGGCCGAGTGACAATATGTACTCGGCCGAGTAGAATTTATACTGAAATGAGGAAAATAAACAGAGAGTTGGGTACAGCAGACTTCCCTTGTTCGTGAGCGGCTCGGCCGGACGAACTTGTGTACTCGGCCGAGTGACTAGTATACTCGGCCGAGTGAGCCTTGTGTTCTGCTGTTTGTCTTCGTTTTGGCTCTAAACTCCGTCTTTCTTCCTCCAATCGATTTCATCTTCCTCCTAAGCGTCGAGCGCCTTCTTGGGGCGCTCCTCGTCGACTCGTTCATCCTCCTCATGATGGATCTACCTATCTCCTCTCCTGTCAAGAAAAATAGGACCCGTTATCACAAAATTTTTGGGCGAACGACTCAAAACACTAAAAATTTCTAAAACGAAAATAAAGAAGAAGTAAAAATAAAGCAAAAACCGTCGGGTTGCCTCCCGACAAGCGCTCGTTTAAGGTCGTGAGCTCGACCCCCTATAATTTTCAATCAATGCGGGATGTTTGGTGCATATGAGATGCACCCATCAAACTTTCCGGGGAGAACGCTTGGATTGGGAAGTTGCGGCGTAGTGTTCTCCCGCGGTGGTCTCTCATCTCGAATAGTGTTGGGGGGAGGCTCCCCCAAGCTAGCATTTGCTCCGGTCAACGGCTTAACCGGTGATGCCGATTTCCGTACCGGCGGAGCTTTCTTTGGAGACTTTAGTTTCGAGAGCTTGCAGAGCTCTCGAATCCTTGCGACATCAGCGTCGCCTTCATCATCTTCAGCGGAGAGGTCGGGGGAATCATTTTTCTTCTCATCTTGGCCTAATTCCGGGCCTTCCTCAAAATCTTCATCGAAAAGAGCGCCAATCGAGTGAGGGATCACCTCTTCAATCACCTCATCAAGGAGGTCCATGTAGTCAAGTTCCTCATGATAAGGCATGTGCTTCATGGCCTTAGGAATGTGGAGCTCCACCTCGATGTTTCCGACGTTTAAAGTTAGGGTACCTTCGCGCACGTCGACGATGACTCCGGCGGTGGCTAGGAACGGGCGTCCAAGTATCAATGAAGTGTCTCCCTCCTCCTTAACGTCCATGATCACGAAGTCACATGGCAAGCATATTCCCCCCGGGACTTGTAGCGGTATGTCTTCGGCAATCCCCACCGGCCTTGTTATCCGTCCATCGGCTAATTGAATGCGCATGTCGGTGGGTTTCAACTTTGTCCCGGTGTTTAGCCTTAAGAACATGGAGAGAGGCATGAGGCTCACACTAGCCCCAAGATCAACCAACGCCTTTTGAAGAGGAACGCCGCCCAAAGTGCAAGGAATCCGAAAACTCCCCGGATCTTTAAATTTTGCCGGCTCCTTCTCTCTCTTGGTGAACCAAGAGCCCTCCTCGGCTAGCATGATCTTCTCCTTCCTTTTCCTCCCCGAAATCAAGTCCTTCAAAAATTTAGCATACGTGGGGATCTCGACGATGGCGTCAAGGAAGGGAATGTTAAGGCTAACTCCTCTTAGGTACTCGAGAAATTTTGCTAGCCTTTTCTCCATTTTCGCTCTAGCGAGCCTTTGGGGGAATGGGACCGGTGGCATGAAGCGCCTTTCCTCAATCAATTGCTCCGCTCTAGATTTCTCTTTGTCTTGTGGCTCCTTCTCCTTTTCAACTTCAACTATCGGCTCAATTGGCTCCAAGCTTTCCTCCACGGGCTCCTCAATAGGAATCATGGCGGGGGTGGTGTCCTTCCCGCCTCTAGTAGTAACGGCAACTACGGCATTGATGTGGCCCGTGTTGCCCCGTGGGTTTTGCTCCGGTTGCGCCGGCAATCTTTGAGTGTTCCGATTGAGCAACGCCAATTGCTCCGATATTTGAGCCACAACGGTATTAAGGGAGTCTTGCCCCGCCTTCAAGCTAGCATTTACCTTATTTTGCTCGACCATGAACGCCTCCACTCTAGTTTCGAAGTCGGATCGTTGTGGAGCTTGTGGAGGGTTTTGATTTTGATTCCTCCACCCTTGGTTGTATCCGGGAGGCCTATATGGTGGAACTTGTTGCTTTGGTTGAAAGTTTTGTTGTGGAGGCCCCCTCGGTGGATAGTATTGTTGTTGGGGTGGTGGTGGTCGAGCTTGTTGAGGTGGTTGTTGTGGCGGGTTCAAAGCTCCTTCATTGTTGGCGTAAGAGAATCCGGGATGATTTCTTGTGGCCGGATTGGCCCAATATCCTTGGTTCCCCGCAACATATTGTACTTGCTCCAAGGATCCTTCTACTTGCTCTCCTCCCGAGTACATGGCTTGAGATTGGTCTTGCCAATCACACATTTGGTTCGTCGGCGCGGAGGTGGAAGGGGTCCCTTGGGGCTCCGTGATGAACTTCTCCAATCTCTCCACTACCTTGTGGAGAGAATCAAACTTGCTCGTAAGCTCCGCTACGGCCTTTGCCTCGTAGATGCTAGTTGGCTTTAAGGAGGACGTAGAGTGTCCTCGCTCATCGCCCCATTGTTGGTTATTTGAGGCCATCTCCTCAATTAGGGCCGTAGCTTCCTCGGGAGTCTTTGACAAGATAGCACCATTCGCCGCGGCATCAATAATTTGTTTGGTCCCCGGTTGGAGACCGTTGTAGAAGCTATGAACTAGCTCCCAATCTTCTATACTGTGGTGCGGGCATTGATGCTGCAAATCCTTAAAACGCTCCCAAGCTTCATAGAGCGTCTCCTGGGGTCCTTGCTTGAAGGACATGAGAGCGCTCCGGATCTTCACCGTCTTGGATGGCGGATAGAACTTATCAATAAATGCACTCGCCAACTCGTCCCAAGAGGTGAAAACTCCGTCAGCCTGCGTCCTCAACCAATAGAGTGCCTTGTCCTTAAGCGTGAAGGGGAAGAGACGCAGTCTGATAGCATCGATGGAGACCCCCGGTATCTGAAATGTGGCGCACTTCGACAAGAATAATTGGATGTGGTAGTGGGGGTTCTCATGGGCGTTCCTATGAAATGGGTCTTGTTGCATCAAAACCACCAATCCAGTCTTTAGCTCGAAGTTCTTGTCAGCCGCCAACTGCGGCACGGCAATGGACGAGGTAGTAGAAGAGGTCTTAGGCCGAAGCCTATCGCGAATAGAAATTATCCTCGCCATCCTTGCCGCCAATTCTTCAGGAGTTTCCGGGTTGGTCATATACCTCCCTTCCGGATTTTGTCTCTTTTCCGCTCTAAGTCTCCGCGCGGTACGTTCGATCTCGGGATCAAATAATAAGGCTTCTGGGTTCGCCGTAGATCTCGTGTACATGCACAGGGAAAACAGAGTTTCAAAGAAATGATTAGTACCGTGGAAGGGTTAGGTAAAAAAAGAAATAAAAATAAAAAGAAAGAAATAGCTAGGATGGTAAGATCAAACGCAATCGCCTCCCCGGCAACGGCGCCAAAAACTTGATCGCTCCGGGACGTGACCCAAAAGAACGGTTGTAGTTTTACCGCAAGTGCACGGTGTAGCAGCGAGCGGGATATCGAACACAGGGAGGACGAATGACTGTGCTTGCTCCGATCAACCTGGCTATTTAAGAAGAGAAATTTGCCTTTGGCGATCCTGTCACAATCGTCAGACAAATGTGCGAAATATCAAATCAAATAAAGAACGTCTAGGGAATGGGGAATCCCCGCTACACACCGTACTTCATAAATGTGGTTCATCGGTATCAAAATTGCTAGAATGAGAATTCGGATGAACTAGTTGCAACTGAATGTAGAACCAAGCTCACGCTCTCGCGCTGTTGCCGGTCTATAGCTATCCTAGGGTCGGGTCCAATCTCTTGCAAACCCTACCCTAGGGAAGCTAGCATTAGGATCAACATCATCGTCCAATCGCGCACCGGGCCCAATCTCTTGCAAACTCGGTCCACGATCTAGATTAGGATAGTTCCTACCCGTCCAATCTCTTGCAAACGGGTATCGGTATAGAATTGCAACCGGGAATCCTAGTATCGGTCCAATCTCTTGCAAACCGATACTTCGAAAAATCCGACTCCAACCCAATTCGGATTTCTAGGGCTTCCTATCAAATTGGGATCCAATCTCTTGCAAATCCCAATTGATAAGAATACCTAGCAATCCGTAGTAAATCGATCCCGATCTAATCTCTAATAGCAATTCTAGCTCAATTTCTACCAATTCATCACAAATATGAAAGTGGGCTTGTAGGGTTCATCCCCACGCCCCAAGACGTGGAGACTACTCACAAATCATAGCAAGATCACAAAAATAATCGTTGAGATAAGCAATAGAATTCATCACAACAATGATATAAACAATAAAAATAGAATTTTTAAGGAAAAGAGATGCAAACCAATGTAGTTCTTCAATTAATCCAACAAAAATCCAAGTTTTGCTCCTTCTCCAATCACAAGAATAAAGCTAAAAAACTAATCTAAAAAGCTGCAAAAAATCTAAGAGAGAGCTCCCTAAACTAGGGTAAAAACAGGGTTTAAATAGCCCCAAAAATCGTCCAAAAATTGTGACCAAAATGCCCCTGCACAGCCTGTTTTCCGCAGTTTTCGCTACAGGCAGCGCATCGCACTCGGCCGAGTGACAAAAGTCGCTCGGCCGAGTGAGAAACCCTGTAATTTTCCAGTAAGTCAGGGCCTTCAGGGGTCTCTACTTCGGGGGCGGCTCGGCCGAGTGAGTTGTCGTCACTCGGCCGATGACTTCATGATACTCGGGCGGACGGGATAATCCACTCGGCCGAGTGGGTCTTCTGAAGTTCAGGCAGCCGAAAAACAGTAACTTGGATGTTTTGGAGGGGCTTCGTCTGGGCGCCACTCGGGCGGACGTGGTATCGTCACTCGGCCGATGTGGTCTTCGGTGCTCGGCCGAGTGCACATAGAAATCGTGTCTGAACTGGTCGGCCGAGCAGTGTCTCGCTGGTCGGCCGAGTGGCTCCTCCACTCGGCCGAGTGGGACACAAAAAATGCCCAATCTGCTTGTTTTGGCCTCCTCGTCGCTCCTGCGACGTTCATTCTTCTTCCGCTCCTCTCCAATCAGCAAAATACCCCTCGGGGAGGTCGTCGGTGGCCGTCTAGAGTAAGCACATCTCGAGATCACTCCAAATCGCGCCAAATCACCTGAAATGCGACAAAAACAACAAATCGTGAAAAGTATCGCAATATCGTCGATATATCGTGAAAAACATGATTTGGGCGATCTAAATGACATGCAAACATGCGGAAAATAGGTGTAAAATAAGGAGTGATCAATGTCAGATCCCGAGCCTGAGTACTAGGAGGACCTGTTCGAGACACCTGACTTGGAGAGTCAGGAATTTTCCGTTGACGCTGAGTCACTTCCCGTGCAGGACTAGAGGCCCGAGCTATTACTGTTTCCCTTTAGATTTGCTATTAGTATCGTGTATTAGTGTATGTCTCTTTTGTAGTTCTTTCGGCCATGCTGAGGCATTGTCTTGTATTTTTTTATTTATTGCGTGTGGACTTCTGGGTTGTGGCTTGTAATTTAATAATGTTTTTTATTGTTCTGAAAAGCAAGCAAGAATCCTGCAAGGTTATTATCACAGACGCTTAGTAAACTCGAGCTTCACCGCTCCAGTTCATGCGGACCTTTGTAACACTCTCGTTTCTACCGTTTTTTTGGAAGCGGGGCTGTAACGACTGGTTTTCGTGCGATTGGATTATCTATATTAAAATGTATGTTTTGGTGGATTTGGTCCTCATGCGTGGTTTTCGTCTCCGTAGCTTTCATTTTCAATCGATTCGTCGTATTTTCTCATTTATTCCTTAGGATCGTCGATTTCGAAGTATGTCATTCGTGACGGGCTTCATAACGGTCGTATCTTACTATTAGATCTAGCCTAGGGGTCTCAGGAATCAATCTCGGGGCCCCGCGCTCCGTATCGGAACTTTTTGTGCTCATTAGCCGGTATAAGAAGGGGCACCGACCGACTAGATGACGATCCAGTCGGTCGGCAATCCTTCTTGGACCGACTAGTTAGCTTTCTAAATTTCTCAGGAGTTACTGTTTACTCTTAGTCGGTCTAAGAACGTTCATCGACCGACTAGATGCTAAACTAGTCGGTCAGTATTTGTTCATGGACCGACTAACTCTAAATTCTATTTTCGTTCAGAAGTTACTGTTTGCACTTAGTCGGTCTGCGTTGGTCGACCGACCGACTAGTTGCCAAACTAGTCGGTCAGTGGTTGCTCTTTGACCGACTAACCAGTGTTAAAACCCTAATTTCTGGGCAGCCGCCAGCCCAACCTATTTATACCCAACCCAAACGATTTCATCTTCCTCAACACGACCCAAAACCCTAAAATCTTCCCCCTTGAGCCACCATCTTCCTCCAAGCTTCATTCCTTCATTCCAAGCCCTAGAATCATCATCCAAACCCTCCATCCACTCTATCTACCTCTCATCTTCCCCAAAATCTCACCAAATCCATCAAAATCCCCAAATCCCCCAAAACCCTAATTCTCCCAAACTTCTCCAATCTTTTCCAGATCTGATCCTAGGGTTCCCCGGAGTGTTTCTTCCGCCTCCTCTCGGTAAGAAATCGATCTACCGTTGTTTTCATAGCCTATTTATATTTTTATGAAACCCTAATAAAATTACATGTTGTTTGTTGATTGTTCCCCCAAAACAGCGATTTCCCCGTAGATTGGCTTCCGTGTGACGAAGTGGTCGTCATCCCCGGTGCTAGGCAAGTGAAACTTGCCACTTAGGGTTTAGGCCATGTTTTAGGCCATTTGCTTGTTGTAGGCGTAAAAGAGGCTAGGCGACGAAATGATACTCGCCTAGGCGCAAATTGGGGAACTAGCTTGACAACGAAGCTAGTTCCAACATTTAGCATGTTGCACAATTACCATGTCATGTTTACTTTCCATTAACGGTACGCAAATTACATGTCATGTCATTGCATTCTTTTGATGATCCCGTGATTGCGTAGCATCGCTACAATACTTGTGTTTCCTGGCTCGTGACCAGAAGCGAGCATAATGAGTTGCTAACCCCAACGCTCGATATATTGAATTGTGAACTAAGAATACGAGCTCATGTGCGGGGCAACCCCAGGCTCACTAGCTGAGCTCATTGTGCGGGGACCCTGGCTCCATTACGTGTGGGATGGGGTAAGGGTTAAGCGGCCATTCAACTGGGGGTCTGTTTGATCAACAACTGCAGTTGTAAGGCGTAAACTCTTTGGGGTGGGGTAGTGTTTAGGGCCGATCGGTCTGAATGTTGTACCATTCAGCGAAGGGCGTAAACATCTACAACAACAGTGAAACGTGATTTGTGTTTAGTGCCGATCGGTGTGAATGATGAACCATTCAGCTGAAGGGCGTAAACACCTACGACAATGTGAATTGATTGAGATTGTTAGTAGCTTGGTTACTCTTGTCTTGTCCCGATAATTGTTCCCTTGTACAAAATTGTCTTGCCATGTCTTAACTTGTGCACTCATGTTATAACTGCCATGTCATGCATACTAAACTGCTAGGTCGCTAGTTGCCTTACTTTCAGTTTCCTTGCCCAAGTCTTTTAGACTTGCTGACATGTGCCCCTTTACTCTTTTGGGTGACACATGTTAGATCCCGAGCCCGAGTACCTTGTTGAGAACGAGGTGTTTGCTGTCACCGAGCCCGAGCCCGTGTTTGGCGGGGTGTACGTGGACACTGGGGACCAGTCCTAGTGTCTTCATAGCGTTTTACTTTTGTTTAGACAGTTGTTTCGTTGTCGGTGCGTAGCACCTATACTTTGTTACGTCGTTACTTTTGTTGGCCTTGTTCTGGGCCTTGAGACTCTTTTCTTTTAGCCTGGTGGCTTTTCTGGATGTTGGACTTATTTTCATGTTGGACAATTATGAGATGTGAAGGCTTTTATTTCAGTCTCTCCTTGTGTTATTATTGTTGTTCCGTTGTGGTTACAGGGACCTGCTTATGTTTTATTGACGCTTATCGGGTTTGGGGCTTCACAGCTCCACTCTCGTGCGGACCTTTTCACGTCTCGCCTCCATTTTAGGGAAGCGGGTCGTGACAGGGGCGTTACAGGTTTTAGTGGTGGTCCATGCAGGTCTTGCATCTGCGAAAATTCAGAACAGTAAGAATGTTATTATTATGCTAAACATCTAGAGTAATCACGTATATGGGATTGATTTGAGGTTTTCTTGTCTCAGAATGGCAGGAAGACGTAACCCTCGACGTGGAGCCGGTGCCGACATGGTCAGAGATGATGGCATCCACCAGATCCTTGGGGTCATGAGGGAGATGCATGAGGTTCAGCACCATCTGGTCCAGCAGGGACAGAAGGCTGTACCAGTTGCACCACCTGCCCGCACTTTGAGCCTGGAGCCAGGCAATTCTGGGAGATGTATCCGAAGAGCTTCTCCGGAAGGAAGGGTCTGCTAACTGCCGAGGAGTGGCTTCGCAGCACTGCGGATAACTTGGGTCTTGCCCGAATCAATCCAAACGATTGGGTGGACTTAGCGAAGAAGCAGCTGACGAAAAATGCCCGCAACTGGTGGGATGCTGAAGAGACCAGGCTGACCAAGCCTATTCCGTGGGCTACCTTCCGTCAGAGATTTGACGCCCAGTATTTCCCGAAGGCTACAAAGAGAGAGATGTAGCAGTGCTTCATCAACTTGGAGCAGGGCACCATGACGGTCGATGAGTATGAGGCCGAGTTTGCCATGCTGAGCCGCTTTGCTCCTACTCTGGTGAAGGACCCAGAGGACTGTGCCCAACGCTTCCTACATGACTTAGATCTGGACATCCAAGGTTCGATAGCCTCGGACATATTCACTACCCATGAGGAAGTACTGGTAGCGATAAAGAAGCACGAGCGGATCCTGAACCAAAAGAAGGCGCGCCAGGCAGGCAAGCGCCCGATGGAGCTGCAGAGGAGTGCACCCAGGCCTATGGTTCATCCTGTTCAGACTACCCAATTCAAGAGGTCAGCTGCACCTGGCCCCAGCCGAGCTCAGCTTACTTGCAACTACAGTGGCAAGTTGGGACATGTGAAGAAAGACTGCATGAGGATGTTGAATCAGTGCTTATTCTGTGGATCGCCCGATCATGCTGCTAGAGACTGCCCCCGCGGCACCCGACTCGCACTCGCTGGAGCTCCTGGACATGCTCAATAGATGGGACCTACACCTGGACAGTGTGGACCGTCTTTGGTTCCACAGAATCGGGCCTTTCAGCAGGCCAATCAGCCGAAGTGCCAGGTGTTTACCATGACAACAATGGAGGCGGAAGCTGAAGATGACGTGATCGCAGGTAACTTCTAGACCTAGTCTTTACTTTTATAAATTCATGCTTGATTAGGTCACCATGCTTAACTTAGTTATGTTATATCTTAGGTTCATCTTAGTTTCCTCTCACCCAGCCCTGACCCTATTTGATTCGGGGGCTTCCATGTGCATCATATCCCGGAAGTTTGTATATGAATATTCGATTCCCACCTTCACTCTCCCCAAGTGTTGGAACATTAGTACTGGGAATGGTGTAGTGAAAGTTGCTCTGGGATGTAGACCCTATCTATTGGTGATTAGTGGACATGAGTTATATACTGACTTCATTGTCCACGATCTACCCAACTTTGATGTTGTTCTCGGCATTGATTGGTTAGGAGCTTTCTATGCCACGATCGACTGTCATAGGAAGAAGGTGGTATTTGAAATTCCTAATCACCCGGTGTTTGAGTTCGTTAGTGGAGGTCGTTTGTTTGAGCCTGTCAAATTCCGGGCCCATCCGAGTGGACCGATTGTTGCATCTTTGATAGCCAGACCGGAGAAGCCTGCAGTAGTGCGAGATTTTGAAGATGTCTTCCCGGAAGACATTTCTTGACTGCCGCCTGGTCGAGCATTGGAGTTCGGCATTGATCTTATGCCAGGAGCTCAACCGATTTCGAAGGCGCCTTACCGTATGGCTCTTGTAGAGCTAGAAGAGCTGAGGAAGAAGTTGGATGAACTATTGCAGAAGGGTTTCATTCATCCTAGTGTTTCTCCCTAGGGAGCACCTGTCTTGTTGGTGAAGAATGACGGGTCGAGGAGAATGTGCATTGACTATCGTGAGCTGAACAAGGTCACAGTGAAGAACAAGTACCCGTTGCCCCGCATTGACGACATCTTTGACCAACTTGGTGGATCGAGAGTATTCTCGAAGTTGGATCTCCGGAGCGGATACCATCAGGTGAAAGTCAAGAAGGAAGATGTGTCCAAGACAGCCTTTCAGACCAAGTACGGGCATTACGAATTTGTGGTTATGCCATTCGGTGTGACCAACACCCCTGCTGTGTTCATGAATCTCATGAATCTTATCTTCTATGATTTCCTAGATAAGTTCGTGGTGATTTTTATAGATAATATCCTGGTATATTCGAAGAGCGAGGAGGAGCATGCCGAGCATTTGAGGATGGTCTTGGAGACGCTTCGTCGTCATAGTCTATATGCCAAGTTCAGCAAATGAGAATTCTGGTTGGACAGAATTGCATTCCTTGGGCATGTAGTATCGGGAGCTGGCATATCAGTGGATCCGGAGAAGGTCAAGGCAGTCAGTAAATGGCCTACACCTCGATCATCATCTGATATTAGAAGTTTCCTTGGATTGACGGGATATTATCGCAGATTCATCAAGGACTTATCGAGGATAGCTGAGCCTATGACGAGATTGAGGAGGAAGGATATCAAGTTCAGTTGGTCAGATCCTTGTGAGCAGGCCTTTAGCACTCTGAAGGAGAGGCTGACTACCGCACCGGTCTTGGCTATTCCAGATAGGAGTGGAGGCTTCGAGATATTCTGTGATGCATCAGGCAAGGGCCTTGGATGTGTTCTGCATCAGCACAATCATGTGGTCGCATATGCTTCACGTCAGTTGAGGATTCATGAGAAGAACTATCCAACCCATGATTTGGAGTTAGCCGCTGTCGTATTTGCATTGAAGATCTGGCGACATTTCTTACTGAGTGAGCAAGTGAAAATCTTCACTGATCACAAAAGTTTGAAATACATATTCACTCAGAAGGAGCTGAATATGAGGCAACATAGGTGGTTGGAGTTGATGGCTGACTACGACATCGACCTTCAGTATCATCCGGGGAAGGTGAATATCGTACCTGACGCTTTGAGTCGTCTACCTGAAGTGATGATTCTTACAGCTCAGTAGGAGTTACAGCAGGATCTATGGGGGTTGTGTATAGAAGTTGTTTTACCGGGAGCCACCTCATCGTTGATGAACATGCAGATTCAATCGACGATTGTAGACCGGATCAAGACTGCTCAAGATGGAGATGTCAAGTTGTAGAAGATCAGAGAGCCGGTTGAAGCAGGACTCCGACTGATTTCCTTATTCATGAGGATAGATCCCTGAGATATGGCAGTAGGATCTGCGTACCTGTAGGGGATACCAGAGAGGAATTGATGAATAAGGCTCACATTTCACCTTATTCTATTCACCCTCGAGGTACGAAGATGTACAAGGATCTTCGTCAGAATTTCTGGTGGCACGAAATGAAGAGGAGCGTGGCACAGAGCGTTGCCAAGTGTCTTGTGTGCCAGCAAGTGAAGGCAGAGCATCATCGCATTACTGGACTGCTACAACCTTTGCCGATTCCAGAGTGGAAGTGGCAGCACATCACGATGGACTTCATGACTGGCTTACCTCGGAGCACCAGGCAGAATGACGCAATCTGGGTCATCGCTGATCGATTGACCAAGTCTGTGCACTTCATACCATTTCGAGTAGGCCAATCCACAGAGATACTGGCAAGAAAGTATATGGAGGTAATGATCTAACTCATACCTTTATGATTCTTCTAGTATAAGTTGTGATGTGTAACATGTCGTGTAGAAGATTGTACGACTGCATGGAGTTCCCGTGAGCATTGTATCTGACCGAGATACGAGATTCACTTCTCAGTTCTGGAAGAGTCTGTAAACCAACCTGGGTACCAGTCTGAAATTCAGTAATGCGTATCACCCGCAGACAGATGGACAGTCAGAGCATACCATACAAATCTTGGAGGATATGCTGAGAGCCTGCATGCTGGATCTTAAAGGCTCGTAGGAGGATCATTTGCACCTAGTGGAGTTCTCCTACAACAACAGCTACCAGGCGAGCATTGGCATGGCACCATTTGCTGCTCTCTACGGGAGGAAATGTCGATCGCCACTGAGTTGGGATGACATTGGTGATAGAGAGCTCTTGGGGCCAGAGATGATAGTCGAAGCGGTGGATGTTGTGCGAGATATCAGAGACAAGCTTCGGATCGCTCAGGACCGTTATAAGCATTGGACGGATGCTGAACGACGTCCTCTAGAGTTTCAGCTGGGAGATCATGTATTCCTAAAGATCTCCCCGAATCGAGGAGTGATCCGCTTCGGGAAGCGAGGCAAGCTTAGTCCGAGATACATTGGACCATTCGATGTGCTAGAGCGAGTTGGAGAGATAGCTTATCGCTTAGCACAACCACCATCCTGAGAGGGAGTTTATGACGTCTTTCATGTGTCCCAGCTCCGTTGTTATATCAGCGACCCTTCTCACGCTGTGTGATATGCTCCTATTTTACATGTTTTATCGCATATCTTTATGACACATTTCACCCTCAAAACCTCCATTTTATATGTTTTTGTGCTATTATTTGGAACAATATGACTTTCGGAGCGTTTATTCCATTTCAGGGATTTGGAGTGATATTGGAGCAATTTGGAGTCAATAAGACGATCGGCGACGTGAGAGCACCAATGAGACTCATGATGACATGCTCGAGGTGCCAAAAAAGAATATTGGAGCAAGGAAGGGACAAGAGAGAAGGTCGCGCGATCGTGCTATGATGCGGCGAAGGAATCGAGCGACCAGAAGTGCTGAAAACAGGACAGTCGTGCACTATTTCTAAATCTTCTATCACCTGGGATTTTTTACTATTTTTCTGATATTTTTTCCAGATAATAGATTTCAATACGGTTCCAACACCAGTAAGAACGCGCCAATCGGAGATCGGATGAGCCCTGGGGATCTTCTGCAAGTTGATGGTGCAGTGCTGAAATTGTTCTCAGCAGCCTACTCGGTCGAGCAGTACACTACTCGGTCCGAGCAGTACACTCCTCGGTCCGAGCAGTGTGAAAAATCCGCTGAAATGTATTTTTAAGCCCCTACTTGGCTGGACATCAACCTGCTCGGTCGAGCAGTTGATTACTCGACCGAGCAGGGTGATTTTTTGAGCTCCTACTCACCTCCTTTTCGGATGTGCTCGACCGAGCAGTGGAGTGCTCGACCGAGCAGTTGAGTGCTCGACCGAGCAGCTGTATACTCGACCGAGCAGCTACGTTCTCTGTCCGGGTTGGCAGAGCGACATATTTCCAAGGAGCTCATTCCCTGTCGTACTCGACCGAGCAGCCGGACTACTCGACCGAGCATGCCTTACTCGGCCCGAGCAAACATTTGGACGACGTATCTGAATTTTTGACGGATCGACCGAGCAACTTCCTGTTCGGACCGAGTCACCGTGGGCCCACGCGTACGTCCAGATCGCGATTTTGTTTGGCGAGGGTTTCTGAAGGAAAAGTGTGTAGTGACCCTGTGCTATGAGGAACAAACACCAGAGGGGGTGAATAGTGTTTTATAGAATTATAAGGAAATTACGCCAAATAAAACCCAACTTAACCAATAAATGCGGAATACAATAAGTGAACAACAACACAAGGAATAATGCAATGCAAACAAGCAATCTACCCTGGTTCGGTGCCACCCAAGTCTCCCCGACTTGTTACCGGTGCCCTACTCCAGCAACACCCGGATCCCCTCCGGATACTCTAGAAAACCGCTAGAGATTTCCTTTAGCCCACTTGTGGAAAACCTTCAACAAGTGCAATCGACCTACAATCGATGTCCGTGTATCCCACAACCCGGGAACACGCAAATTCCGTAATCCCACAACTTGGGACTAAGCACACTCTCACAAACCGAGAGCAAAACTAAATCTTGACTCCCACAACTTGGGATCAAGCCAATCCTCTCACCACCGTGAGTATACAACAATTAAGAAGTATAAAGAATGAAATATAAAACTTCTTACCACAAAATCCTATGCCTTCAGAAATACTTACCAATTTAGGGCAAGAATGGATTTTGAGGAAAGATTAGATCACCAAACCCTAGCTCCACCAAGATGAGCGGCAATAGATGGTTAGGGAGGAGTTGGTGACTTGGATTCAAGCTATTAGCTTGAGAAGCTCACAAGGAATGAGAATCTCTCTTGAGGAATTAGTGCTCAAAGAGTGAGAGAGAGATTCTTGTGAGATGAGAGAGCTTGGAATTGGAGTTGAATGGCTCTTCTCAAAGGTGTGAAAATGTCTCTAATTTCAGCCTTGGATCCCTGGTTTGAAGCACTCAAACTTATATAGGGAAAGAGAAAACGGTCACAAAAATTGTGGCATTAAATGTCCCAACGGCTCTATTCTGAAGCTACTTAATCGGTCTAAGAAGGATCATCAACCGACTAGATTGACAACTAGTCGGTCAGTGAACCTTCTTGGACCGACTAGATGGTTGACAGAGAAGATGGTGGGTAAGAACTAGTCGGTCTAAGAAGGATCATCAACCGACGAGATTGACAACTAGTCGGTCAGTGAACCTTCTTGGACCGACTAGATTGGCTTTTAATGCATTAACCATCCTTCTTGAACCAATTAACTGGTCAACAGTACAAAGGTCGAATTTCACAAGGAAAACTAGTCGGTCTGAGAAGAAACACCAACCGACTAGATCGTCATTTAGTAGGTCGGTAAGGCTTCTTGGACCGGCTAATTGGTCAACAAATGGTCTTGAATAGATTAGGATAACTAGTCGGTCTGAGAAGGATTTCCAACCGACTAAATCGTCATCTAGTCAGTCGGTGAACCTTCTTGGACCGACTAATTGACCAACAGTGAATGTGCTGAATTAAGCAAGGATATCTAGTCGGTTCAAGAAGGATTCCCAACCGATTAGATCGTCATCTAGTCGGTTGGTTCTTCTTCTTGAACCAACTAAGATGCATAAGAAGCCGTGAAATGAAACGATAGGCTACGGAAAAGTTTCTAATGGCTTCTAAGGCAATCCTAGAGATACGATATGAAAGTTATGAAGATTTCTAGGCAAGTACTACTCAAGGCTTAACATTCTACTAAACCGAAGCTAGAAGACAATAAAAGTAAACACGACAAACCGTCTTCAAAGCTTCAACATGGAGAATCCGAATCCCTTAACTTCATGAATACTCCTTGAGCTTCAACGAAGCTCCAGGCACAACGATCACGCGTTCTGAGGAAGTCTTGGGACGTCGCTTGAGATGAACAAATTACTTTGGCGACGATCGCCAAAAGTCTTCATGGACTTGAGTCTTTTGGTTGAATGACTTGAATATCTTCAACGTCATAGTCTTCGAAGCTTTTGACTCATTCATTCCTTTCTTCTCTTTGGATTGAATCTCCATTAATTTGTGATGCCATTGGCTTGCGGTTGAAGTAGCCTTTGAGTTCTTCAAGCCAATGCTTCACATTTGTTGATCTACCAAGTCCTCCACTTGAATCAACATGTGTAGTCACTTTTGATCTTCTTGAATCTAATTGGTGACTTTTTAGCTAACTGCAAACACAAGAGTTAGTCACAATGATTTGTGTTTGATCATCATCAAAATCAAGGTGGAGAGTCCAATACTCAACATTCTCCCCCTTTTTGATGATGACAAACCAAATATAAACAAAACAAATAATTGTGCATTAAATATACTTACTCCCCCTGCAATGATGCCAATCAAGTTAATATCAATAATCAATAGCATCATTCAGCAGTTAATAGTGTGTGTATTACATGTGGTTGTGTATATATCGCATGAATGACCAGAAATAATATGCATACACAATACAAATCATATAGGTGATACACATCATAAACTTGAGCATGATTACCTCTATATATATATATATATATATATATATATAATGTAATTAATATAAACCAATGCTCCAATGCTCCCCCCTGAATCATATACATGAACGATCATACTTAAAGTCTATATGATTCAAGGCAATGTTTAACACTCAACATTTAATAAGCACATCTTTTATTTATTGCTCTCCTCCTTTGTCATAAACAAAAAGATATGGGGGTATAGAAACAACAAATGCAACAATAGAGTGGAAAACATAAAGCATATGTTATAAAAGTGATATCAATTGTAGAAATGGGGGTATATCTAATGTAGAGATATCAATTGTAAAGTTCTCTAATGTAAAGTTACCAATTGAAAACTAGATATCAAAATAAAGATATCAAATGTAAGAGCACATATCCAACACCAACTCAACCACCCTCAATTATCACAAAAAGATAAGCAAAAAGCATATGTGATAAAAGATTACAATAGATACTAATTGTAAAGAGTAGTGTGAGCAGTGTTAGAAAAGTGACAATTGCAAAAATCATGACATCACTTGTGAAAGAAAAAAAAGTGATCAAATAGTGTCAAATACCCAAACAAACTCAATTATCACACAATTTATAACATTAAGCATAATGTGATAGACTGTCCTTAAGCAATGAGCATGACAAATGACATGAACATGATTAAATACATCATGGTGGAATCAAAATCATCATATTGACATAGATCAATATTTTAGCAAATTGAGTGCATGGAAAACAATTCTATGTTTTCATACAAACAAAGCTATCAAATCAATATAATCGTCGAGCGACGAAGTAAACACACATGACAATAGAAATTCTTAACCATGTGTACAAAGTTATGTTATAATAACACACATTAAGTATAATGACATGTGATATCAATTGTAGGCATACCAAGTCATCTCCAAAAGTATCTCCAGCTAAACTCCACAAAGCATCTCCAAAAGTAAGCATACCAAATATAAGTGAAGTGTGCGATGTGGGGTGACAAGGTGATACAATGAAAAAGAATATCAAATATCTATATCACGCAAAAGTGTTATGCCAAAAAAAGAAACATCATAAAATATATGGCATACACAATTCTAGTACACTAGGATACTAATTGAAACAATGTTCAAAAGAACCATAGTACTAGCATGCATTCCAGAAGAGATACTCATAGAATGAGTCAATGATAAGCATGGAATGCCATGAGCATGTAAAGATGATATCCAATATCAATAGTCTAACAATTGTAAATATGATACCAAATATAAACATGATATGTAGAGATGATACCAATCGTAGTCTAACAAAGTATGCAAAGTAGGCAAATAATGTCACGATCATGATATCACTTGAGAAGAAAACCAAGTGAACAAATATAAACATGATCTTATCCTAGCTCAATTATCACAAATCATTCAACATGAGTCATAATGTGACAAAATATCTTTTGAGCAAAAGCATGAAGATAGTCTACGAATAAAGTTATTATGAACATCGCAAGCATGCATACCAATTGTGCGAATAGAATAAAAAAACTTGAGTAAGCACAATATAGTCGAAGGTAGCATCAAAGAAGTCATAGTGCATCAAGATATATTCATGGAAGAATATCTATGACAGAATATACATATCATCAAACACAACTTATATGATCTTGTATAGCAAAAATTATCTCTAACATATCATAAAAACATGAGCTTGAGATGAGAGATAATCAATGCGAAAAATATAGCATGAAGATCACTAACCAATATGCATGAGTGTTATGTCACTTGTGAGAATATCATACATGAGAGATTTAGTTATAGACATGAAAGATCTCTTGAATAAAATTATAGCTAAACATCATGAAGTAATTAAAATGACAAGTAACATATATTGATCACCCCAAATCATATCAATACGTCTCATAAAGATAATCATACAAACCATGAGAAAAGTATGAGATGTGTGGTGATACAATGAACAAATACACATAAAGATCCTAAATCATTAATCTTATACATGGCATGAATTATGTATAACGTTTGAAGTATAGCATGTCATAAAGAAATGAAAGATTCTACTAGAATGGAATGACAGATCATGATATGGTCTAAATAATCCATGAATATAGTCATCAATGAGAATTAGGTACAAGTTGTAGAATCAAAGTAGTAATGAATCTTAAGATCAACATACTTAAAATAATCTAATAAACAAACAAGCATGTCATACACATCAGTTATCATATCCATAATATTTAACAATCTTCACAAAGAAGCATGCATGTGAGGAATGCGATGTGTAATGACAACGTGTTCCAAAGATATGAATATTAATAAACAACTAACCAATTCATTAACAAGGTAGTCACATAAACACACAATCTTCATGAGGGTGTGACAAGAATGAGCTAATGAAGAAATATGTTGTATTACACAAATCGAATATATTAAACTACCAATTGAAAACATGGTAGTTAAAACCAATATATTAACATACCAATTGTGCAAAACACATACTTACAACCATTTAGCTCTCCCTATATGTGTGCATTTCCAATGCACCATCCTTTCCTTTGAATTGATCCGTCATTTGTAAACCAAGGAATGTGTAGGGTAGGCATCTTACACAACAATCTGTCAATTCAACAATTGGTGGTATCCAAAAACTTTTTGGATCCAATAGGTTAATGAACAAAATCAAGTAGTCCAATAACCAATCATTTACCAATTGTAAATAACACTCATCAATAAAAATGCATGACATGCATTAATAGGAGTTATTATAATCACGAAAATCATACATATAAGGAATTAACAATTCTCAATCATTAGAAATTGGAAGCACCTAGATTAATAATTCATATGCATATGATTTAATCACAATACATTATTATGGATACACACATGTAATACAATAGTGTGTGCAAGAAAGATTACTCGTTCAATATGTATATGTGCACAAAATAAACATTCACGGCACAACACATATTGAAGGAAAACATGAAAAGTAATACCATAAAGAATGTGCATGAAAAGCATAAAGTATTAATTTTCATAACCAACTTTCTCTTTCCTTTGGCATATCAACAAGATAGGAAGGTGCAAATTGATAATATATCACCAAGGGTTAGAGAAATCAACTAATCTATATGCACAACATAATATGAATGAAATGCAATGACATATAGATGAACATAACATGATAGCAATCAAAACAAGTCATACTCCCACAAAATCATACAACAATGCAAACTTGGGAGTAAGGGACGAACTCACATATATATATGTGTACAAAAAGTAATCATACAAGCATGGTACCCAAGCATGAAGTGCAATATGAGTGAGTAAGTAAGGTGGAAATCCAATAAAGATTAGAGTGTGATTTTCATATATAGTCGCATAAGAATATGTCATTCCTAATATACGATTCTATATGTGTGTTCATATCATGCCTAGAAACAATCTTAGGAATCCAAAGATAGTGATTTGGGATTCTTAAGAAGAGGAGGTGGCATGAGTATGAAGTTGGGATGCACGCTTGTGAAGTGGAACATAAATATAAGCGTGTCCCGTGTGTGAAACATGCAAATGAGCATTAGTTCTATCATGAAAATTTTTAAGCCACATGTTATAAATAATCCTCATATAAACATATGAGTAAGGATTATGAATACACAATGCACATTAGTCAAGAATTTGACACACGTGAAATACATAGACATGAATGACATACAAGACACACAATATGCAAACATAGGATATGCATGAGATAGTCTCAAACACAAAGTGACATCTACATGCATTCAACACACATGAAAACCAAATGTAAGAATATACTTACAACATTAAGCTCCCCCTACTTTGGTGCATCACTTAAGCACCATCAACTCTATTTGAATGAAAATCTTTGCAAATCAAAGAGTTGGTAGGGTTGGTATCCCAATGTGGATTGAACCTAGAAAACATAATTTTGGTATCCAAAAACCTTTTTGGATCCTATGGGTTAGGCAAAAAATTTAAAATACTAAATTCAAGTAATTGTAACCCATATCCTAATGTAATCATACACAATGTTTATGTTGCATATAATCAAACATGAATATGAGCCAACGCATGTGTTGCATGAAAATATTAAATATTTTAGACATGAAAATCACAAACACAATGATTTACTAATAATCGTGCAATAGAAATCAAATTCAATATGAATTTAAGTTTATAACAAACATGAGCATCTAAGACCAAAATCCAAACAAAAGAATAAACCAATTCTAAACACAAATGCCTTGGTACCCATAAAATGAAAATAAACTTATGGTACCAAGCAAATGAAGGGTCAACGGAAACTAACCATTCGGAAACCAAGTCCAAGATGACCGTGATTTCCCAACATAATCATCATTCAAAATAATATTATGAATATAAGATTGCACATACATATCCTTAGCATGAGTGCTAGTGTTCTTAGGACCCCAAATAGTGTATGATTTGGGAATCCTCTTCCTAGTGGTTACATGCACAAAAGGTTGATTTCTACGTGGTGCATGTGGCCTAGGAGCATGAGATCTAGCAAGAGCATGAGGAACATTGTGTTGTGCAAAAGCATGATGATGGGCATATGATCCATGGTGTGGTGTTGCATACATACGTGGATGAATATGAGGTGTGTATGCATGCGGATGATCATGAGAATAAGCATGCACATGTGGATGTGATGTGTGATCATAAGCATGTGAAGGTGCATGAGCATGAGTACGTGCATGAGAGTGTCTCAAATGAGTGTTTGCATGTGCTCGTGGGTGTGGAACATAAAAACCATCATTCATGTGAACATGTGGGGTAGGAGGTGTGTTCCTACGTGGCATATTATTGGTGTACATGAAAGCATGACCCTTCCTTTGATGTCCACCCAAAGTGGGTTTCTTTCCAAAGGAGGAAGGAATAGGAGTGGTGGTTTCCTTAGTAGTAGAACTACCCAAGTTGTTATAGACACCACTCGTGGATGCACCGGAGGATGGCCTCACTAAATCTATAGTTGCTTCACTATAGGAGGTGCGTGCATTCAAGATGGATGCATGTGTGGTGAGCTCGTGCACTTGGGATTTGACATTCTCATTCTCAATGCCCATACAAGTGTTTTGAGATTGAAGATTTTCAATCTCAAGATCGTTACTATCCACAATGGAAACACAATCAAGTTGAGATTTGAGGGACTCCACCTCATTTCTCAACTTGCCATTTTGAGTAAGCAAACTTGCTTTCTCAATAGCGAGTGTCTCAACAATGGTGTCATTGTTAGAGGTGCTACATGAAGATGTGTTAGAGAGACTAGCAATTTTATTCTTAGCATCACAATATTTATGCATAAGCTTTTGATATTTATCAAATAATTGCTTAAGTTCAATTTTAAGATCATCCGTTGTTACCTCTTCATCGTCGCTATCGCTTTCACTTGAGTCACTTGATTCGTCACTAGAGTCGTCCTCTCGTGCCATCAAGCCCATGAATGAATCTCTTTCATCATTTGAGGAAGAACACTCCGAGGTGGATTCTTCTTGCTCCGCTAGCATGTGCCATATTTGATATGCCGTTGTTGCCTTGGACACATGCATAAGAATGTCATAAGTTAAATAATCAAGCAAGATATCCATTACCTCTTGATGTTTTCCCGCCAATTCTTTTTGCTTATTTGTCCATTCATGTTCGGGAGAGGTAGGTTCGCGAAAGGGCTTCTCCACAAGCTTCCAATAATCCTCATCGATGGATTGAATATAGGCCTTCATCTTCACACACCAAATTTGATAATTGGGCCCGAGGAGATATGGTGGAAGAAGGCATCGTGTGTTGTTGTTGTTGGTTGCCATAGCTATAACATTGCTCTGATACCAATTGTAGTGACCCTGTGCTATGAGGAACAAACACTAGAGGGGGGGTGAATAGTGTTTTATAGAATTATAAGGAAATTACGCCAAATAAAACCCTACTTAACCAACAAATGCGGAATACAATAAGTGAACAACAACACAAGGAATAATGCAATGCAAACAAGCAATCTACCCTGGTTCGGTGCCGACCAAGTCTCCCCGACTTGTTACCGGTGCCTGATCGGTCCATATTTTACACCTTTTTTCTACATATTTGCATGCCATTTCGGTTGCTCATATTGCGATTTTCACGATTATTCGATGATATTGTGTTACTTTTCACTATTTCTTGTTTTTGTCGGATTTCAGGAAATATGGAGCGATCGGGAGCAAAAATGAGCTTAAGGGACTTGCACCCACTCCGGAGCGTCACCCAAGGCTCTTTTGAGGGCTATTCGGCGATGGGAGACGGGTGGAAGAAGAAGGAACTCCGTGGGAGCGACGAGGAGGAGAAACGGAGAAGATTGGGCATTTTAGCATGCCACTCGGCCGAGTGAAGGAGTCACTCGACCGAGCAAAGAAGCCCGCTCGGCCGGCCAGATCGGACACGCAGCAGATTGAGTATCAGCGTGCACTCGGCCGAGCGTCGCCAGACCACTCGGCCGAGCACGGAGACACCACTCGCCCGAGTGGCATCACGACGACGGCAAGCAAAAATCCCAGACTTACTGGAATCCGTCAGGCGATTGAGGGTTCCGACTCGGCCGAGTACCGAATGCCCCGCGGCCGAGTTAGTAAAGCCACTCGGCCGAGCCACCCCCGGAGACAGACCCCTGAGGACCTCGAAGTTACTGGAATTTTACAGGGTCTATCACTCGGCCGAGTAGAGAAGCCCACTCGACCGAGTAGAGAAGTCAACTCGGCCGAGTGACGCCGAGGACATGCAGCGCCCAGATTTTCAGACAGCCTCTCACTATTTTGAAATCTGCTATCATTCCAGCAATCAAATTATTTTTCTCATATTTTTTATGGATAGTAGACTTCATGACGGTTCCAACGCCGCCAAGAACGCGCAAATCGGAGGTCGGATGAAATCTGGGGAATTTCTGCAAGTTGATGCTGCAGTGCTGGAATTTGCATGTCAGTGTCACTCGGCCGGGTCACATATTCCACTCGGCCGAGTGCGGCCTGGGCCCAGATTTTAAGTTGCGGTTTGGGCTGTTTTTGGGCACGAATTTGAGGGGTTTTCTAGGGTTTCTTGCTAGGGTTTTGGGGGAGTATTTAAGGGGTTTGCAGCCACCATTAGAGGGGACCCCCATTATGTTTTATTAGAGTTATTTTTAGAGGTTAGGCCATGCCCTAGGCCCCCTCTTGGATCAAAAAGCTTGTATTTGGATTGGAATCCTTCATCTAAGCTAAGTATTTCTATTCTTATTATTTGAATCTTTGATTTGCTATCTTTTTACATGCAAGCAATTGTTTTTATTGATTCCTATATCGTTGTTGCTATGCTTGAGTAGATTTGATGTTCTAGGGCATGTGGATGAACCCTATGGATCTAATTTCATATTTGTGAAGAATGAATTCTAAATTGCTAGAATTTCTAGGAGGTTAGGTTGTGATTGATTTCCTACGGATAGCTAGGGATTTCCATCGATTTGGGATTTGCAAGAGATTGGATTCTAATCGATGGGAAGGCCTAGATATTCGATTTAGGTTTACAATTGGGTCTCTCTAGATCTGGTTTGCAAGAGATTGGGCCAAAGCTAGGATTTTTAATTGTAAATCTATACACATATTCGTTTGCAAGAGATTGGACGAATACGAACTATCACAACCTAGATCATAACTCGAGTTTGCACGAGAGTGGGCTCGAGGAGCGATTGAACGACGACGTCGATCTTCATGCTAGTGGCTTAGGTTAGGGTTTGCAAGAGATTGGGCTCTAATCTAGGTTGCTATAGACCGGCAATAGCGCGAGAGCGTGAGCTTGGTTCTATATTCAGTTACGACTAGTTCACCTCAATGCAAGTCTAGTAATATTGAGATTCACGATTTATGATGATGTATGACGATCCGTAGTGGGAATTCCCTAGCCCTAGACGTCTTTATTTGGCTTTATATCCCCATACTTTGCCCGACGATTGTGACAGGATCACCGCAAGGCAAATTCCCACTTTTATTGTATTGTATCTGAATCGATATTTTATCCGACTTCTCTATCACCGACACCGACATCCATCACCATTTCCATTATATCATTCCATACCCATCTCCACCAATAAAACATTCGTAGTTGAGCCAACCTAGGATAGATTGGAACCAACACCACCTCCTCGTGTTCGATACCCGCTCGCCACTTGACCGTGCGCTTGCGGTAAAACTACAATCGTTCTCCGGGTGTCTATCCGGGGCCGACCAAGTTTTTGGTCGTGCTCTTGGGTTGCATTCCGGAGCGACCAAGTTTTTGGCGCCGTTGCCGGGGAGGTGTTTCCCGTTGGGTGCCAATTTGTCACAATTAGGTTGATTAGACTACATTAAAAAAAACAAAAACAAAAAAAACATTGAGAGAGATTTTTTTTTCCCCACCACCTGCTATTATTATCTTTATCTCTCTTTGTACCACTGACGTCTTTTCCAGGTTGTTTACTTTGATTGATCAGGTACAGTTGTTGGAATCCTTCGGGGAAGCCTTGTCTAGGTTTGAAGGAATGTTAGAAATGTTCCAGATGGAGTCAGACCATGAGTGGAATGACTCCACGCTATTTGATATCTTCACTAGAAGGCTAAAGGGACCCTCACGTGAGTTTTTGAAGAGGATGCAAGTGGGGAAGTTCAGTGATCTACAGTTGGCAGCAGCCTTGGAGCAAATGATAGATGATGCTCGATCTACCGGTTCACTAACCATTACGGTAAGTATACCATACGACCAAGTATTCATCGATTTTGTTATGGCTAATGTCTCTAGCGCAGGTACTATCATAGATGGAGTGTATGCTTTACAGAAACAAAGAAGGAGGCATGAAAAGAAGATGATGACGTTTATGAGGAAGATGTCCAAGTCACCCACATGAGCCACAGGAGAGTGAGGAATTATATATTAATTGCTCTCTTCATATTTTGATGTGTCACATCCTTTTGCTCACCCCATTCGAGCATTTTTTTCAAGTGAATACTCACATTCTTATTCGTTTGACTCAATCTCACTTAGCAAAGCCAAGGCGCTCTCATTGTATGTATTATGATCACATTGAGGACAATGTGAAGTTTAAGCTTGGGGGAGTGCATTTCCATGCCATTTAGATGCATTAGTTGCATTTTTACTTTATTTTAGGGGTTTTTTAAATTTTTTTTTTCAAAATTTTTGCATCATCTTTTTGATTTTTTCCATCTTATTTTCCTTTTATGTGTGTTCATGCATCATAGTGTGTGCTTGTTTTTCTTTTCTTTCCTCTCTTTAATTTTTATTTCTTTATTTTCCTTTCCTCCTTTCGCTAGATTTGTTCCTTATGATGATGTCTCTTATTGCTTTAGCAACCATCACGATGCTTATTATTCCTTGTCATGCTACTTAGAGTATTTCATAGTCCTACTATCCATGTGCTTGCCTATATATTCTTTTGATGATTCCTCTATTTGAATGCATGATATTAATTGAAGCTGAATGTATGGATTAGTGTTTGGTATGCTTTTGTTGGAAATGCACCAAGATTCACGCATCATTAGTATATCTGAAGCATCAGTTTTATTGTCTCATTCACCTTCTGTTGCATGCCTGATATGTTTGTAAACTTTACTGCTTGACTTCACTATTTATTGAAATGATTGAGAATATCCATGCTTACATATGAGTTTTAGTTGAAGTATTATTTTATTGAACCGTTTGTGCACATCTTAGAGTGAACCGAGTGTTACATTATTTCTTGCTCCACATATATCTTTTTATTCTCTACATGTCACTTGAGTTCACCTCCTAAAGCTACTTATATCGCATCTATTTCCCAAAAATCCCCACAAAAGAAAAGTTAGCTCCAAAAAGTCCAAAAAGCCAAAAAGGAGCCAAAAGCCAAAAATACAAATCATATAGCTCCTACAAAAATCCAAAAAGAAAAGTGAGAAACAAAAAAAAGGGTTCAAAAAGAAAAAAAAAAGAAGAAAAAAAAATGTTTCTCTAGGGGTGAACTCATTTGGTTATGGAAATTTCTTATGAATCGATATAAATACGTGAATGCCATGATTTATTCCATTCTCTATTGCATGTTTGGTGTGATTCTTATATGCTTCAGTTATAACTCTTGATTGAAAAGTGCATTGCCAACATTTGTATATTAAATCCTATGAAATGCGTGACGTGGATATGAATTGATTGTATGAATTTAGAGAGTCCCTTTTGTTGTTCTTAAAAACTTGCAAGAACCATGTTTATGTAAGATTTGAAATCCTTATAGCATGTGATTCGTATCTTCCAAGGCTTGGGGGGTGCCCTACTCCAGCAACACCCGGATCCCCTCCGGATACTCTAGCAAACCGCTAGAGATTTCCTTTAGCCCACTTGTGGAAAACCTCCAACAAGTGCAATCGACCTACAATCGATGTCCGTGTATCCCACAACCCGGGAACACGCAAAGTCCGTAATCCCACAACTTGGAACTAAGCACACTCTCACAAACCGAGAGCAAAACTAAATCTTGATTCCCATAACTTGGGATCAAGCCAATCCTCTCACCACCGTGAGTATACAACAATTAAGAAGTATAAAGAATGAAATATAAAACTTCTTAACACAAAATCCTATGCCTTGAGAAATACTTACCAATTTAGGGCAAGAATGGATTTTGAGTAAAGATGAGATCACCAAACCCTAGCTCCACCAAGATGAGCAGCAATAGATGGCTAGGGAGGAGTTGGTGACTTGGATTCAAGCTATTAGCTTGAGAAGCTCACAAGGAATGAGAATCTCTCTTGAGGAATTAGTGCTCAAAGAGTGAGAGAGAGATTCTTGTGAGATGAGAGAGCTTGGAATTGGAGTTTAATGGCTCTTCTCAAAGGTGTGAAAATGTCTCTAATTTCAGCCTTGGATCCCTGGTTTGAAGCACTCAAACTTATATAGGGAAGAGAGAAAACGGTCACAAAAATCGTGGCATTAAATGCCCCAACGGCTCTATTCTGAAGCTGCTTAATCGGTCTAAGAAGGATCATCAACCGACTAGATTGACAACTAGTCGGTCAGTGAACCTTCTTGGACCGACTAGATGGTTGACAGAGAAGACGGTGAAATCTGGGTAAGAACTAGTCGGTCTAAGAAGGATAATCAACCGACTAGATTGACAACTAGTCGGTCAGTGAACCTTCTTGGACCGACTAGATTGGCTTTTAATGCATTAACCATCCTTCTTGAACCAACTAACTGGTCAACAGTACAAAGGTCGAATTTCACAAGGAAAACTAGTCGGTCTGAGAAGAAACACCAACCGACTAGATCGTCATTTAGTCGGTCGGTGAGTCTTTTTGGACCGACTAATTGGTCAATAAATGGTCTTGAATAGATTAGGATAACTAGTCGGTCTGAGAAGGATTTCCAACCGACTAAATCATCATCTAGTCGGTCGGTGAACCTTCTTGGACCGACTAATTGACCAACAGTGAATGGGCTGAATTAAGCAAGGATATCTAGTCAGTTCAAGAAGGATTTCCAACCGATTAGATCGTCATCTAGTCGGTTGGTTCTTCTTCTTGAACCAACTAAGATGCATAAGAAGCCGTGAAATGAAATGATAGGCTACAGAAAAGTTTCTAATGGCTTCTAAGGCAATCCTAGAGATATGATATGAAAGTTATGAAGATTTCTAGGCAAGTACTACTCAAGGCTTAACATTCTACTAAACCAAAGCTAGAAGACAATAAAAGTAAACACGACAAACCATCTTCAAAGCTTCAACATGGAGAATCCGAATCCCTTGACTTCATGAATACTCCTTGAGCTTCAACGAAGCTCCAGGCACAACGATCACGCGTTCTGAGGAAGTCTTGGGACGTCGCTTGAGATGAATAAATTACTTTGGCGACGATCTCCATAATTCTTCATGGACTTGAGTCTTTTGGTTGAATGACTTGAATATCTTCAACGTCATAATCTTCGAAGCTTTTGACTCATTCATTCCTTTCTTCTCTTTGGATTGAATCTCCATTCATTTGTTGATGCCATTGGCTTGAGGTTGAAGTAGCCTTTGAGTTCTTCAAGCCAATGCTTCACCTTTGTTGATCTACCAAGTCATCCACTTGAATCAACATGTGTAGTCACTTTTGATCTTCTTGAATCTAATTGGTGACTTTTTAGCTAACCTCAAACAAAAGAGTTAGTCACAATGATTTGTGTTTGATCATCATCAAAATCAAGGTGGAGAGTCCAATACTCAACAAAGTGGGCAGCCGTCAGGGGGGTTCTGGACGGAGTTCTGTAGGGATTTTTGGGGCAGATTTTTGAATACTTTTTAGAAGAGAATTTTTAGATCTTTCAAAGAATTTTGTGGAGACGATCTTTTGGGGAGTTTGGCTATACCCTAGGCCCCTCCTTTGTATCAAGATAAGTATTTTTGCCCTTTTTAATTCTATTATTATTTCTTTGTGATTTATTATTGTTTATCCATTCTTGATGCATGCAATGAAATCTTTGTGCGTTATATTATCTATTGATATTGCTATGCTTGAGTAATCTTTTCTAGGGCTAAGGGATTAGCCCATGGATCTTAGGACTTAGACGCAAAGTTGAGATTTTTATGGTGCGTTGGATATAAATGGGGTTGTATTTTGGTTGATCTAGCAAGATCCCTAGGAGAACTCGTACTGAGATCATGCCCACGGTCGGTGGAATCGATTAGCTTAAGGAGTATCCTATGGATTTAATTAGGGAGTTAGTGGATTCAACCGAGGTACGTGACCATGCCCGGCTCGTGCCTTGAGGGGATCCACCGACGAACTATATTACTAATTGACGGCTACCGCCATTGCATCAATAAGAGCTACCAAAATACCTAGAAGCTCTAACCCACGAGAGTGGTACGAGTTGAGAGCGTTCGAACCACGAGAGTGGTGAGAACTTTGTAGATCCTTAATGCACGTATCGTATGCGCCTATCGCGAGTGTGGGGTCAATGCGATACGTTAGATTCATGATGCCCAAACGCATGAATTCACTTTCTCGATGCTACAAATCTTCAATAAAACCAACGCAACGTAAAAGTCTCAACCGAGCATCGACGTCCGACAGTCCTAGTGGTGAGTCCTAAAGCCCTAGTCTTTTCTTTCTTTCTTTGTGTGGACCCACTTGTTTGCGATATCGAGTGACACGACCTTCGCATCCATCACCATTACAATACTCCATACTCCACATCCACCAATAAACCCGCAATTCTAACTCAACCTAGGAGTAGATAGGTAGTATAGCACCGCTTCCTCGTGTTCGATACCCGCTTGCCACTATACCGTGCGCTTGCGGTAAACGACATCGTTTCGGAGTTGATTCCAGCCCGGTCAAGTTTATGGCACCGTTGCCGGGGAGGACTTCCGCCATATTATCTATTTACCACGATTAGGTTGATTAGATTACGTAAAAAACATATAAAAAAGTATAATTTTTTTTAAAAAAATTAAAAAAAACGAGAGATTTTTCCCCACCACCTGTTATTATTATTATCTTTATCCCTCTTTGTACCACTGACGTCTTTTCCATGTTGTCTATTTTTCTTGATCAGGTACAGTTGATGCAGCGATGGTACTCTCAAAGACGCGACCGGGTTCTATACGGTCCTATATATACCTCGCTACATTTTACTAGGCTGATGGAGAGTCCTTCAGAGAAGCATTGTGCAAATTCGAAAGAATGCTAGGGATGTTCCATACGGAGTCAAACCACGAGTGGGATGGTTCCAGGCTATTTAATATATTTGCTGGAAGACTAAATGGACCTCACGTGAGTTTATGAAGAGGATGCAAGTGGGAAAGTTCAGTGATCTACAGCTGGCAGCAACCTTGGAGCAAATGATAGATGATGCTCGATCTACCGGTTCGCTAACTGTTACGGTAGGCAAACCATCCGACCAAGCATTATTCGATTTTGTTATGGCTAATGTCTCTGATGCAGGTACTATCCTAGATGGAGTGTATGCTTCACTTGAAGGTGATCATATCCACCTTTACACCATTAACACTCCACAAATAGAGACATTGGAGCTGTCAGAGGAGGACACATATATGGACTTATTGAGAAGCATCGTAGAAGCAGGTCGATGCACCGGTCCATTAACGGTAACGACAGGTGATCCGTTTGAGCTTGCATTTCAAAAGTTTATTACTCATCGTATCTCTTCCTCAGGCACAATTGATGATGGAGTCTGCGCTCTAGTTGAGGGGCACAAGACCCATTTTTATACCGTGGCAGAGATACAGGAGCCCCTCCACCTGCACCTACTATTGAGAGGGCCAAGCCATACAATCAGGTGCCTCGAGTTCCAGGACAGAAACGAAGACATAGGCATAGAAAGGAGAAGATGAAATTCACTTTGCCTACCATACCAGAGGAACCCGAGGAGGAGGCCGAAGTAGTGCATCGCGAGGAGGCCGAGCTATATTTATTTTACATATTGCATGCGGAGCGAGAGACTTTCGCCGAGGAGGTCGTGTGTCGGGACGAGGACACAGCCATTCATGAGGATCCCGGGCATCACCCTCCTCCTTCAGAGCTTCTGCAGCCACCTCGTCCTTCCACTGACTCTGAGGATCACCCACCAGAGCTTACTGCCCCCCTTCAGGGAGATCTCTTCACCCCCTCGCCCTTTACATTTGATTCCCCTCCTGTGTATGATGTTTATTATGATTCAGATTTCGATGGCTCATTGCACCTTTTGCAGGATACACATACATATGATCAAGAGGTACAATCGGACGTATACGAGGAGGAGAGCGAGGAGTTAGCACACATGGATGCTGTTGAATATGATCAGGAGGTGCGCTGGGATGAGTCTGACGATGATGAGGAGCATCCTGACGAGACCCACTCCATTACGCCAGAGTTACCTGAGGAACCAGAGAAAAACAACGAGGAGTTGATCGACGTGGTGCATCAGAGTAGAGATTTATTTCCAGGAAAGTGTTGTCAACCATTTTTTATTTTAAATACTATTGTTGATGACCCTCTCTGGAATACATTTATTTTGGGGAAAAATTATCCACATCAGATTGATGCGGCTCATCTCTTGCAGGGTACAGGTGGAGTCCTTGGGGAGATGCTGAGAGCCGCATTGCTGGAATCTGATGGAGCCCGTGGAGATACGCACCTGTCGGAGCCACGGAAGGAGCAGATAGAGCAGCTACCTGCACCGGCAAAGATTCTGGATCCGCCTTTTGCTATAGGTGATATCAATCCAGTAGTGTAGTATTTTATGCGTTCAATAAACACGAATCCTCTCGACATCGAGAGGACCGTATAGATCTGCTTGAATAAATAACACCTCTTATGACGGCCACAAAAATATTTTACGCCCCGAACCCATTATTTTTATTAATTGCCCTATTCATATTTTGATATGTCCTGCCATTTTGCTAACCACCGTCGAGCATCTCTTTCAAGTGAAATACTCACTTTCTTATTCATTTGACTTGATCCCGCTTAGCGAAGCCGGGACCTTTTTTATCAAGTCATTTGAATAGGATTGTTTGGCATAAGCTTGGGGGAAAGCGCTCTCATGCATCATTGCATGTGCATGTAGTTGCATTAGGATTTCATGTCATTCATTTCGTCATTTTTCATTCACCCCCCCTCATATTTATCGTTGTTCCTCACTTTTCTCTTTTTATGATCACATTGAGGACAATGTGAAGTTTAAGATTGGGAGAGTGCATTTCCATGCCATTTAGTTGCATTTTTTCTTTATTTTAGGATTTTTAGAATTTTTTTTCAAATTTTTGCATCATCTTTTTTGTTTTTTTCCATCTTATTTTCCTTTTATGTGTGTTCATGCATCACATTGCGTGCATGTTTCTCTTTGATTTCGTTCTTCTATTTTTATTTCTCTATTTTCTTCTCTTTCTTTTGTTAGATATGTTCCATGTGATGTTTTATCTTATGCTTTCACCTCTCTCACAACGCTACTTAGAGAATTTCATTATCCTAATCCTTATAAGTACTTGAAAAATATTCTTTTAATGATCACTCTAGTGCGAATGCATGAAGCTTATTGAAACTGAATATGTAGAGTATTATTTAGTATGCTTTCATTGGAAACACACCAAGATTCACGCATCACTAGAATATCTGAAGCCTTGCTTTCATCTCTTATTCGCATTCTTATTGCATGCTTGACATAATTGAAAATATTACTGCTTGACTTCATTACTCATTGATATGATTAAGGATACCCATGATATTATACGAGTTTAGTTGATGTATTATTTTACAGAACCGTTTGTGCACACTTTTGAGTGAACCAAGCGTTATATCTATTCCTTCTCCACTTATATCTTATATTCTCTACATGTCACTTGATTTCACTTTCCAAAGCTATTTCTACCGCATCCATTCCCAAAAATTCCCAACAAAAGAAAAGCTTGCTCTAAAAAGTCCAAAAAGCAAAAAATAGGCCAAAAACCAAAAATACAAATATTATTGCTCCTACAAAATCCAAAAAGAAAAAAAAGGGAAAACAAAGCTCAAAATTCAGAGAAGAGCTCAATTTTCATTACTTGGAGCAATATATATACTATTGGGAAAACCAAAGCAAAATTTCAAATCCACAAATACTTCTTTGGATGCGGCGCCTCAAATCAAGCTTGGGGGAAATCTTTTGACAACACGAATGAGCATGACATTAGAGTGGAGTCATGCACGAACGGGAAAGTTTGATAATGCTAAAACTTAATGAAATAATTTAGTTACGGGGATTTCTTATGATTTGATATGAGGATGTGTATGTCTTAATTTTTATTCTATTCTTTATTGCATGCTTTGTGTGAATTTCCATGCTTCAGGTATATCTTCTGATTGAAAAGTGTGTCGCCAATGTTATGCATATTCGATGCTATGAAACATAGGATGTTGATATAAACTAAATGTATGAATACTAGAGAAACCCCTTTCGTTCATTCTTAACTCTCAAGTACTTCGTTTATATAAGATATGAAATCTCTGTGGTAGTGTGTGATTTATTTTCTGAGTCATTGTGATATATGGTGAATGTTAATGAGAGAATAATCTAGCAACCCTCTTTTCTTCGTATTCCTTTTTGTTTTCTTATTTTTACCTCCCGGTGAGCTTCGTATTCGTCTTCCTGGAGGACGAGTAAGAGGTAAGCTTGGGAAATTTTGATATGCTCCTATTTTACATGTTTTATCGCATATCTTCATGACACATTTCACCCTCCAAACCCCCATTTTATACGCTTTTGTGCTATTATTTGGAACAATATGACTTTCGGAGCGTTTATTCCATTTCAGGGATTTGGAGTGATACTGGAGCAATTTGGAGTCAATAAGACGATCGGCGACGTGAGAGCACCAATGAGACTCATGATGACATGCTTGAGGTGCCAAAGAAGAATACTGGAGCAAGGAAGGGGCAAGAGAGAAGGTCGCGTGATCGAGCTATGATGCGACGAAGGAATCGAGCGACCAGAAGTGCGAAAAACAGGACAGCCATGCACTATTTCTAAATCTTCTATCACCTGAGATTTTTTACTATTTTTTTGTTATTTTTTCCAGATAATAGACTTCAAGACAGTTCAAATGCCACTAAGAACACACCAATCAGAGGTCGAATAAGCCCTGTGGAATTTCTGCAAGTTGATGGTACAGTGCTGAAATTGTTCTTAGCAGCCTACTCGGTCGAGCAGTACACTACTCGGTCCGAGAAGTGCACTACTCGACCGAGTAGTGTGAAAAATCTGCTGAAATGTATTTTTAAGCCCCTACTTGGCTGGACATCAACCTGCTCGGTCGAGCAGTTGATTACTCGACCGAGCAGGGTGATTTTTTGAGCTCCTACTCACCTCCTTTTCGGATGTGCTCGACCGAGCAGCTGTATACTCGACCGAGCAGCTACGTTCTCTATCCGGGTTGGCAGAGCGACATATTTCCAAGGAGCTCATTCCATGTCGTACTCGACCGAGCATGAGGGCTGCTCGACCGAGCAACCGGACTACTCGATCGAGCATGCCTTACTCGGCCTGAGCAAACATTTATACGACGTATCTGAATTTTTGACGGCTCGACCGAGCAACTTCCTACTTGGACCGAGTCACCATGGGCCCATGCGTGCGTCCAATAAAACCAACGCAACGTAAAAGTCTCAACCGAGCATCGACGTCCGACAGTCCTAGTGGTGAGTCCTAAAGCCCTAGTCTTTTCTTTCTTTCTTTGTGTGGACCCACTTGTTTGCGATATCGAGTGACACGGCCTTCACATCCATCACCATTACAACACTCCATACTCCACATCCACCAATAAACCCGCAATTCTAACTCAACCTAGGAGTAGATAGGTAGTATTGCACTGCTTCGCCGTGTTCGATACCCGCTTGCCACTATACCATGCGCTTGCGGTAAACAACATCGTTTCAGAGTTGATTCCGGCCCGATCACTGTGGACTGCTTAGAGATTACAGTTCGGCCAGATCTGACGTACGAGCAGCAACCAGTGGAGATTCTAGATCGACGCCAGAGAATCCTCAGGAACATGATTGTTAATCTATTCAAAGTGATGTGGCATCGTGACTCGCCTGGAGAGTCCACCTGGGAGCAGGAAGATGAGATGCGAGAGCGTTATCCATATTTGTTCCCTTCTCCTTAGTTGATAAGAATTCCGGGGTGGAATTTTTCTTAAGGTGGGTAGAATGTAACGGTCGGTATTTTCTAGGCATGCTGATTTTTGTGAGCCCGTAACTTGTTTTGATCGTCCGGATGTTTTCGTGCACGAGTCCTATTTCTACGCGTCGACGCGAGCGCGTCTCTGATTTTTTAATTTTTACCATGGCATGATTAATTAACTATTAACCCTAATTAAATTACCCTAACTAATTATTAATTAACCTAACATACCAGATTGAATCCCACCGAATGCATCAGTGAGATCCAACCACCACCTTCAATCTCCTCCCCCACATCCAGCTCTCTCCCTTTAAGTTGTCTCCCCTTCACTGTTCGTATTTCAACAGCAGCAAACACAAAGTCGACAACATGCAACAAGATCAGAATTCCATCAACCCATTTCCCCTACAGAGCCAATTCAACTCAAATTCAACATCAAATCCCAAACCAAATCAAACATTCAGCTCAAATCCACATCCAAATCAAAATCCAACTCCCTTGAAACCAAAATCAGAAATCAAAAGCTGAACACAGAAATTGAGGGGAGAAAGAGAGATCCGAGACCTACAATTTTAGATCAAAACAAATATAAACCCAACATTCAAACCCCTCTCCCGTGCCCCTCTCCTCCCCACACGTGTCGCCTTCCACCTCAGGTCGCCGCACGCCGCCCCTGCAAACCACCGTGCCCCTTCCTTGCCGCAGGTAGCCGCGCCACCAGCCCTGGCCGTGCCTCCTCCTCTCTACTATCGTCGTTGCCCCTTACTCAGCCGCACCGCCGCCGCCCGACTGCCCAGGCTGTCGCTCCCCCCTGCGCCCGTCGCCACCTCTAGCCCTAGCCGCCCTGCTGCCAAAGCCCCCTTTGCCGTGAGCCCACCTGCAAGGAGAAATAGAAGGGGAAAGGTCAGAGTTGAGAGTATAACAGAAAAAAGGGAAAATAAAAGAAAATAGTAAGAGAAAGAAGAAGAAGACATCAGTATAAAATAAGAGAGAAGAACATAAGAATAAGAGGAGAAGAGGTGAATTCTTATTGGGTTTAAGTTTATTAATGGGTTTGATTGGGTGACGTTATCCTATTGGGTTTGGGCTGATTGTGTTATTGGTTATTGGGTACATGCTATTGGGTTTTAAATTATTGGGTTTGGGGTATTATTGCTTATTGGATATGGTTCAAATGAATTAGCTTATTGGGTTGTTTATGGGTATTGGGTTTTAACCATGTTATTGGATTGGGTTTATTAAAGCTAGTAAGTTAAACCTAGGTTGTTATTAATGTTAGTATTTTAGGTTGTTAGTTTGATCACTTGTGTTCGACTAGCCTAATATCGTATAATTAATGACGCAGATACGTCACGTCCTCCCATACAACTGCTAAGACACCCAAAACCGTCCCAGTCAGGCAAGCGTGCGAATTATTGCAGATTATTACATTCGAATTGCATTTTGACTTGTAAATGAAAAACACAAACATGCAACCTGTTCATCATTTAACTAACTAATTTTCTTGTTATGAAATGTCTGAAATTACTTGTACACATATATCATGCTTCACACTACACTTGTACACACATTGTTAGGTTGGACCCTAATGGAACATTTGATAACAATTGAGTTCGTGAATTCGTGTGCTTCGAAAGTAAAATCTTGAATTCGTGAACTTGTGCAACTTGATTAGGCTGGCCCGTGTTTCAGCACATTCTTGGGTGGGGTTAGGGTTGAACGGCCACTAAGCGTATGAAAGGATACATCTCTTCAAGATCACCACCTATACGGTGGGTTAGCGTCAATCACGATTAATCCCACGTAAGAAGAATGATTCACTCATCACGTCTTAAAGGCGAGAACCCTAAGCATGATAGAAAACATTTGCATGGAACCTGAAATAATTATTGTTGTCCTACTAACACATAGAATGGTCATGTTTATAATGCCTGCTTTAATTCTTTAGAGCTGCCATGCCATAACTGCTCATTTTATTTCTTTAGAAATGCCATGTCCATAATTGCAATGTTGTTTAATTGTATAACTCTGACATTAGAACTGCTAATATCTCATAATCTGTTTAATAATTCGTACACATCGATTTGGGTCATCTCACCTTTTTCCTGCAGACCCTTGCTGACATACATTCGTGTTTTTGGAATGTATGTCAGATCCCGAGCCTGAGTACCAGGAGGACATGTTTGAGACACCTGACTTGGAGAGTCTGGAATTTGTCGTTGACGCCGAGTCACTTCCCGTGCAGGACTAGAGGCCCGAGCTGTTGTTGTTTCCTTCGGATTTGCTATTAGTATCATGTATTAGTGGATGTCTCTTTTGTAGTTCTTTCGGCCCTGCTGAGGCCTTGGCTTGTATTTTTTTATTTCTTGCGTGCGGACTTCTGGGTTGTGGCTTGTAATTTAATAATGTTTTTATTGTTCTGAAAAGCAAACAAGAATCCTGCAAGGTTATTATCACAGACGCTTATTGAACTGGAGCTTCACCGCTCCAGTTCATGCGGACCTTTGTAACTCTCTCGCTTCCACCGTTTTTGGGAAGCGGGGCATTACATTGGCTTTCATGCCCTACTCTATAGAGACTAGCTTTAATATTGTGCTATACTCTATAAGAGATTGGCTTTCATGTCCTGCTCTATAGAGATTAGCCTTAATATTGTGTTCTACTCTATACGAGATTGGCTTTCATGCCCTACTCTATAGAGATTAGCTTTAATATTGTCTCTACTCTATATGAGATTGGCTTTATGGCTCTACTCTTTAGAGATTAGCGTTATAATTATAATCTTCCTTATATGATATTACTTTTAATGTATAATAGATAGAGATGTAAGTTTTTGAATTCAAAGATCATATTTTGCTTTGACTACATTCAACTAATCTGTAGGCGAAGACGAGGTTTCATGGTCTTTGCAATTACCATACTTACAACTATGTGATTATACGAGTAATAACTTAAAGTTGCTTGCATAAGCATTCTTGGTTTTTCACTTTAATTAGTAAAACAGTATTGTCACCCAAGTGATCTCTACTATGGAAAATTTTTAATTTGTGAATAACTAAGTTAATTTTGGATGCATTATTTCATGCGAGCAACATGTTGACCCAAAGGAAAACTGTTGTTTGGCAGAAGTTAATATGTACATGTGGTAATGAATATTGATAATACGTAACTGGACCAAAGAAAGGCTAAGTATTTGTATGTACGATGTTATCTATTTCGATTGCTACAACAAGTTGATTACTAGCAAGTTGAATATTAAGTCCAAAGACTATATATTTGATGTTGCATTGACCAACTTGTAATTCATTTAGTTGATCACTATTTTTTTAAAATTAATTGTGAGCTAACTTACATTTTTTGTTCTCTATTCAGCTGATATTATAAATGCAAGTTCAGTTTCTTCTTCCATCAACAGCATTCCCATGTTGAATGGAACTATTTTTAAAACTTGGAAAAATAAGGTGAAAATGGGTTTGGGCTGCATGGATATTGACTATGCATTGAGGGTTGATAAACCAGCACCACTTACTGTAGAAAGTACTCCTCAAGAGGAGAAAAATTTCGAAAGGTGGGAAAGGTCCAACCACATAGGTCTAATGATCATGAGAAATACAGTGGCTGAAGCTTTTCTGGACACTATGACTGAGAATATGGATGCTAAGAATTTCCTTCAGACCCTTGAAGAGCGCTTTGCAAAAAACGATAAGGCGGAGACAAGCGCTGCAATTAGACATCTTGTCTCCATAAGGTATAAGGATAATGGAAGCATTAGGGAGCACATTCTAGAAATGCATAATCTTTCTGGGAAACTTAAATCACTTAAAATTGAGTTACCAGAAGATTTTCTTGTTCATTTGGTGCTGATATCCATTCCTCTTCAATTTAGTCAATTTGAAGTGAGCGATAATTGTCAAAAGGACAAATGAACATTGAATGAGCTCATTTCTCATTAGGTGCAAGAGGAAGATAGGATGAAGCAACAAAAGACAAATAGTGCTCACTTAGCTTCAGCATCTTCTTTTGGTAAAAAGAAGAGGAAAGGCAAAATGACTACGGCATCAGGATCGCAGAAAAAGCAAATGGTCCCCAATAAGGGGAAAAAGGAAATGAAGTGCTTTTTCTGCAAAGTTGCTTCTCATGTTAAGAAAGACTGTGCAAAATATCATTCCTGGCGTGTGAAGAAGGGTAAGTCTTTCTCTCTTGTTTGCACTCATATTGCAATAATTTCAGTTCATAGATATACTTGGTGGTTTGATTCGGGTGCTACAACTCACATAAATATATCTATGTAGGGTTGCCTGAACTACCGAAGGCCCAGTGAAGATGAAAAACACATCTATATGGGAGCTGGAGACCCAGAGAAAGGTGTAGGCATGTGTACTTTTAGATTGTTATTGTGTACTGGTTTTTATTTAGAATTAAAAAATACTTTGATTGTACCGTCATTTAGACAGAATTTAGTTTCAGTTCCTGTTCTAGACAATGAATGTTATATTTTGTCTTTTGGAAACAGGAAAGGAAATCTGTTTCTTAATTCTAAATGTGTTGGGACTAGTACTTTATATTATAAAGATAATCTATATATGCTTGATATTATTGGTACAAATCATGAGTCCCAAACAGCTGAAACTAGAGGCATAAACCATAAATTGCCAAATGAGAATTCTTATTCATTATGGCACAGGCGTTTGGGTCATATATCCAAAAGGAGAATTGACAGACTTGTGACTGATGAAATTCTCGATAAACTTGGCACAACAAATAATATGGAAATATGTATTGAGTGCATAAAGGGCAAAATAACAAACAAGAGATATATAGGGGCTGAGAGAGCTAAAGATGTCTTAAAACTAATACATACCGATATTTGTGGACCATTTCCTACAGCTGCTTGGAATGGTCAGCGGTATTTTATTATGTTCATTGACGATTTCTCTCGCTATGCTTACCTCTATTTAATAAATGAGAAGTCACAGGCTCTGGATGTTTTTAAGTCTTTTAAAACCGAAGTTGAAAATCAAATTGGAAAGGCTATTAAGTCTGTCAGATCAGACCGTGATGGTGAATACTATGGTCGATATGATGGATCAGGTGAACAACGTCCAGGTCCGTTTGCATAATACTTAGATGATTGTGGGATCATCCCTCAGTATACCATGCCAGGCTCTCCTAGCATGAATGGTGTAGCCGAGAGACGAAATAGAACCCTTAAGGATATGGTAAGGAGTATGATTTCTCATATAACCTTACCTCAATAACTTTGGGGTGATGCGCTAAAAACTGTAGTCTATATCCTCAACCGTGTGCCAACTAAAGCTACTAACAATACCCCTTATAAGTTATGGACATGTAGAAAACCTGTTTTAAAGCATTTACGAGTATGGGGATGTCCAGCTTAGGCTAGACCTATAGGCCAAACGAGAAAAAGCTGGAACCAAGAACAGTTAGTAGATATGTTGTGGCATACGCTAAAAGATCACGGGGTTATAAATTCTACGATCCCAAGAGAAAAACATTCTTTGAGACGAGAAATGCTCGGTTCCTCGAGGATGTTGAGTTTGGGGGGAAGATAAGGATAATGACTTCACTTTTGAGGAGGATTCAGTAATACCTTCTCCCTTAGTTGTTGCAAATTATGACCAGGTTTTCATTCCTGGTGTAATTTTCCCGCAATATCCAGTAAGTGAAATTGGCAAACCTTCCACCTATCAAAATGAAGTTCCTCAAAAAGTGACTCAAGAGGAACCTCAAAATCAAACTCAACCTCAAGATCAAACTCAACACCCTCAAATTCAAGAAGAACCAGTGCCTCTACGGAGATCAACAAGAGAAAAGAGAAGTGCAATATCAAGTGACTATATTGTATTTCTCAATGAGCATGAAGTAAATGATGGTCCAGTGGGAGATGACCCAGTCACCTTTCACGAATCGATCGAATGTTCAAACTCTCAGAAATGGATCAATGCCATGGGTGAGGAAATTCAATCCATGAAAGACAATGACGTTTGGGACCTTGTCCCATTACCTAAAGGTATGAAATCAATTGGTTGTAAATGGGTTTACAAAACCAAAAAAGATTCACAAGGTAATGTGGAAAGATATAAAGCACGTCCTATCGCAAAAGGATTTACTCAAAGAGAAGGCATCGATTATAAAGATACTTTCTCTCTTGTTTCGTCGAAAGACTCCTTTAGGACCATAATGGCATTTGTAGCACATTTTGACTTGGAGTTACATCAGATGGACGTAAAGATGGCCTTTCTCAATGGTGACATTGAGGAAACCATCTATATGGTGCAACCAGAAGGGTTATCTCCATAAGAAGATAACGGTTTGGTATGCAAACTAAAAAAATCCATCTATGGGCTCAAGCAGGCATCTCGTCAATGGTACCTTAAATTTCATCAAATTGTTCTTTCATTTGGTTTTGAGACCAACATTGTTGAAGATTGTGTGTACCATAAGTTCAGTGGGAGTAGGTTTATATTTCTGGTATTATATGTCGATAATATTTTACTTGTCAGCAGTGATGTAAAGCTTCTTCAGGATACCAAGTTATTTTTATCAGAACATTTCGATATGAAAGATCTTGGAGAAGCATCATATGTGTTAGGAATTCAAATTCATCGTGATCGTTCACGAGGAATTCTTGGATTATCACAAAAGGGTTACATCGAAAAAATACTGCAAAGGTTTGGCATGCAAAATTGTAGACCACATGACACACCTGTGTCAAAAGAAGACAAATTTAGTCTTAAGCAGTGTCCAAATAATAATATTGAAGACAAGTATATGGAGAATATCCCATATGCATCTGCAGTGGGATGGCTTATGTATGCACAAGTATGCACTCGACCAGATCTTACATTTATAGTGGGAATGCTAGGCAGATACCAAAGCACTCCAGGAAGAGAACATAGGGTAGCAGCTAAAAGAGTCTTTAGATACTTGCAGAAGACAAAAGGTTATATGCTCACATATATGAGGTCGGATAATCTTGAGATCGTTGGGTATTCTGACTCCGACCTTGCTGGATGCCAAGACAGTAGAAAATCCACATCTGGATAATTCGAAGGTGAGATATCATGGAGAAGCACTAAGCAAACTCTCATTGCTTCCTCTACTATGGAGGCAGAGTTTGTTGCGTGCTACAGGGCATCAAATCATGCAAAATGGCTGCGAAACTTCATTTCAGGACTGCGAATTGTCAACGACATTGAAAGGCCACTCAAATTATATTGTGACAATAAAGCAGCAGTCCTATATTCCAATAACAACAGGAGTTCGTCTAAATCTAGGCATATAGACATCAAATTCCTAGTTGTGAAAGAAAGAGTTCAGAACGGTTTGATAAGTATTGAGCATATATGGACAAACTATATGGTTGAGGATCCGCTCACTAAGGCATTAACGCCTTCAGCTTTTCATGAACATGTAACTCATATGGGTGTTATAGATTTAGATGCCATTTGAAAAGTGGGAGTATGTTATGTTTGTCCAGCTTAATACATATTGTAATGTCATGACATTATTCGACTATTTATATAGTATTCAGTTCATTCAGTTATTATTATGATCTGAACTCCGATCTCATAAGTTTACTTTCAGTTGGACCAGTTGGAAATAGGCATGCACAGATCACTTAGCATGTAATTTCCATGCCACACATCCACACTATCTATGTCATTTAGTTGAATTGATACTTGTAATCAATGCAAGTTTAGTTGCGTGAAATTTGGCGACAACTGCTCCTTTGGTTCCTGTATCGGTGAGACTAATGGACGAGATGTTTTAAATTCAGTTGTGTACATACATTCAGTTTTACAGGGTAATTTATGTGTGATCAAGATGAGTTATTTATACACATGGCTATGTAGTTCAAGTGGGAGATTGTTGGAATTATGGACTTCATATCATTGTATATAACCCGTATTTGCATTTGGACGTGTGGACGCATACGTGTTACATTAATTGTCACATATATATTACTAAAGAATTAATTCAGGACCTAATTGTAATGATCAAATTAAGTTTTATGGTCCTATTTAATTAATAAAAAGTGTGGGGACTTAATTGTAAATGTGGAGAATTCCTGATGCAATTACTAATTTCTGATGGGCTAATTAGTAAAATGCAAAATCTATAAATAAGGGGGCGTGGTCCCTTGTTGACGTACGCTATATTTTTTACGCTCTCATTTAGAAAAGTGCGTAAGACAAAAGAGAGAAGAAAAGAGCTGCGCATCTCCATCTCTCCATTCGTACGATCAATAAGAAGACTCAAACCCAATTCTTCTTCCTTCTTCATCATGGATTCTTCTGTTATTATTCCGCATTCTCTCTAAACAATTTTTAGACAAGTTTTTCATATGTTTTCATGAATTGCTGAAAATTCTTTCAATTTACGCAATGACTCACCCTCTACTTACCCGTATGCTAGCAATTCGGATTGATGAACGCTTTCTCTTCCAGACCGTAATGAATTGATGAGTAAAAAGCTCCGGAAGGTCATAAAAATTAAAGATGCTTCTTGGTTTAAGAGTTCCAAACTAGTCATGTGCAGCTTTAAGCAGTATGCTTGAGAAGGCACAATAATGTATTGCATCACTAAGACCATAAGGCTATATGATATCCTAGTAGGCTAGTACTAGTGTGCATGCTGCACAATGTTGCCGATATTATCGTATTCTCTAAGCTTCGAAAATGGTAGTCTTCTTGTAGGAAGCTTCTAATACTTCTTCGTGAATTGAAACTCGCAAAGTTCGATGCCAATGTAAATGGATTTCTTCTTCCCTTTCTCCATCTCATCTGGCCTATTCCAGAGTAACTTCAACCCTTTGTGCGCGTCTTGGCGTTGCACGTACACATGAGCGGGCATGTGGCGCACGCGCAAGCACAACGACAGCGCGGATTTGGATCCGATTCGGATACAGATTCGAACCCGTCTCCAGACCCGTTAAGATTCAAATTGTAATTAAACGATATTTCAGTTAGGATTTTGATGTGATTCTTAAGCGGTTTTCGAGTGGATTTCATGTACGAGTTTGCGACTTCTTGTAGAAAACAGAGGAGGCAAAACGGAGGAGCAAGTGAAGTTGTTTGAGAGCTTTCTCCATTGTGTTATTCTCTAAATTCTAAACAGACTTGGTTGGATCCATCAAGAAAAATGTATCCTCCGGAATCCCACATGAAATCTCATTCTGTATTTCACGGTAACGTGCAGCACCGTCCGAATCCGCGATGAGCACGATGCATGTGAGCATAAAGTAAATAAAGTAATTTTGGAGCAAACAAAACGGGCACATACGTACCAACACAAAAAACAAAGAGGCTTGAGGCGTTCTGTCTTATTAGCATGTAAATAGCATTAATAAAGAGGTAATTATTTTCACGGGACGGACATTGTCTGACTGTTCAACCGCAGTGATCGTCGTCGTCTTCCAAAGCGCATGGAGTCGCAAGAGGGAATTGCCTTTCTCGCCGCTGTATGGGCCCTGCCCGGATGGAAGTGTCACATGCGTCCCTCCCACGGGCCTTCTGTTTGGTACAGCCCATTGCCCACGCGTACTAACTAGCCAATCAATAAATTAATCAATCAATAGTGCTCTCTTCTGCTCTTTATTTCCATTAATTGTTACCCAATTACTACTACTGTTGCTAGCCATTCGACATAGCCAGCACTCCCTGTGACTCATACCGACAAATGCATCGCGATTAACGCAGAGTACAGACAAATTGAAGGCACATGCATTTTGGCTTTGCACCCATTCTTCTGCTTTTACTTGGTTGGTTTACAAACGCTCTCCATCCCTCCTCTTATCCCATTCTGCATCCTCTCAAGCGGCCTCTCACTCCGGCTTTCAAATAAAACGAAGAAAGCAAGGTATGATTTTCTCCCTCCCTCAAGTCTCAACCATCTTTCTTTCTTTTTAACGTCAGGTTTTGCCTTCTTAGTTCTTCTCTCTTATCGATTTATTCTTAATTACACCACTGCTTTCCGATAGAGGCAGTGAACTTAATTCGAGATAATTACATTGTCTTTTTTCTTTGGCTTGACTATTTTTTTCTTTCCAAGCCAAAACAATCAATGAATATTGAGATTCCCTGAGATCATATAACCCCCAGATTTATCAACTTTATAAATTGGATTATTTTTGCATATAACATCTGAACGCAACCTTACCAAGGAAATGCGGTTGACTTTTGCCTTGGCAGGATCAAAATTAAGCAAGGAAATGGCCGCACATCACCAGCAACAGCAAGCTCTTCGTCGTCCTTTAAGCATAGCCATTGCTCTGTGCCTGCTCTCACTATCAGACTCCCAGGGCACCCGGCCTTCCGCGCACGGTCTGGTGCATGAAAAGAACCCGGCCGAGGAGGTTTCCCCGGCAATGATTGAATTCTTTGGCGCCCAGCCAAAGGCGGAGCTCCCGGAGGCCCGGAACGTTTCTGATCCATCCTGGAGGTCTGCCGCAAAGGTCACTCCGGCAGATCCAGATCACACTCACAGTATCGGTGTACACAAAGGGCCGGCATCCCTCTTGATTGGAGGCGTTGTGTTTGCCGCATTGGGGATCGGCCTCCTTGCCACTGCAGTGGTTGCATACATGCTGCATGCCCGGAGGGCCATGGCATCGTCGTCGAGTTCCAGTTCATTGGTCGGCCTGACGCATTGGAGAGGAGGGCCCGAGGTGTTGGGGGCTCCTTGAACTCCATTCAAATTTATGGATGGGCCCAGAGGTGTTGTGTGTGTGTGTGTGTTTGTTTGTTTATAAATCAAGCTGCTCTGACCCCGAAGATGGTTGTCATGTCCGGCCTGCTCTCCGTCAGCCGATGGCATATCTCGTGTTCTCTGCAAGCAATTCCCATGTATGCTTTATCATGTTAGTTTGTCAATGCCTGTTGATTTGTGTTGGGAGGTCTGATTTACGAACCGATGTTGGTTTATATTTATTCTGTTAATGCATGGGTCCGGTCTACGGAGCAAAGAGATATGCTCTACCTAAAGATCGATTCCCACAAAGAGAGTGGTACACTTGGTTAGAAAAAAGGGTGTAAATCTACGGCTGAAAGGCACAGGTTTCAGCCGAAGGAACTGACCAATAGTCTACAGAAGACTGCATAGTTTGACCATGTAGGGAAGGTAAGGAACAGAGATTAAAATACTTATTACATGAAAGTGAAAGTTGTGGCGTGAGACGACCACTGTCTTGAAAGCAATTACGGCACGACCTCGGTGGCAATCGATATCGCCGGTTGCTCCCCAAGGTTAACACATCAGAAGCTTCCAAACGTGTCCACTCGCGGCCAGAAACTTTGGAGTTTGCACACGGAAGGTACCCAGGAGAACGGGAAGTAGATGAAGTTTGCTGAAGGAATGAGAAACAAATTTTCGTATGTAGCAAGAGGAAATGGCACGACTATTTATAGGAATCAACAAAAGCTGTTATAATATTCAAAGGGGCAAGAAATAGATTAAATTATAGTCGTTTGCACATTAACAGCCTCGTATGAATGCTATACTGAAAGCATACGAATGAATGCTGCAATCAAAGCATACATATGAATGTTGCAATCAAATAGCCATTAGAAGGTTTAAAATCTGAGAAATTAAGGGGCTAAATCCAAAAGGAAGAGGCACGCCGTCCAAAAAGGAAAGGCGTGCGCGTCACGACACGACCGGCCGGCCAGTGGTGGTGCGTGCGTGTGTTTGAGCTCATACTCATGTACGTCCTCTCCCCTTCACAAAAGAGTCGTACCCCTTGGGGCACAACCCATGGCTCAACAATTCCCTTAAAAACACTTTCAAGGCAAGTTGCCCAAGCAATGTGGGACTAAAAGATATAGTGAAAAAGAGAGGGTAGAAGTTAGGCTTTATTAGAGCCATTATTTCCAACAATCCCCACTAGTGACTCGAAAAAAGAAACAGAGAACTCTTGGGGGTAAAGAAAGGATATATACTTAAGCATCAATGTCTTTCGATTGAATTGATACGTAGTGAAGTGATGCAACACCTTACTTCCTAATTAGTGAATTTCTATTGAACTCATTAGAATTCGGTTGAGACACCCGCAACACATATTGTAACCTTTAGTATGTGCAAACTCCGCGGTACATATTAAGCGCTTAAGGCCATCCGCACACCTCGGGTCTTATGAATGTTTTAGAAAGAATGCCATTGTCTTTCATAGAAGGCGGCCAAACCTTCACACCCACGTAGGTGGTCCATCAAGTACTTCTTTTGTCATGCCTGCTTCCTATTATACTTGGGAGCGAGGACGTGAGCGGATCCGCATGTGCTTAAAGCAAAGAAGAGGTGTTGGATGTGGAGGCAAAGCTCAACACCCAAAGGCAGGACCTTTTGAGGGGAGGAGGAGAGAACAAAGGAAAATCCGTGAAAAACAAAGTGTGCAGGAAACAGACACAACTGTGTTCAGTTTACACTATAACTGTGTACATCGTGCGCTTAACTGTGTACACAATGAACTATAACTGTGTTCACAAAACTGTGAACTCAGATTTGAGAGAATGGTGAAGAACGATTTTTCAGGGATTTTTCACACGAATTTCAGGCAAAGCTGAAAAACTTTTTCCTTCTTCTTTGATATTTTTGATGGTTTTTTTCTTAAGGATCAAAGATCACTCACTCTCTCTCTCTCTCACTCTCACTCTCTCTCATTTTTAATTACATATACATCACTTTCACATCTACATCCCTACACTGCCCATACCTACAGTCATGCCCTGTCAAGGGCTTACATCAACAGGTACAAATATTTACTACATCAGACAAAAGACAAATCTCAAGGGACTTGTTATGCACACAACTGATCTCCTTTTTCTTAGCAACTGAACACACTTGTTCACAGCTTGGACACACTTGGCTTTGTGGCTGTACACACTTGTTCACAACATGAAGATACTTATCTTGCTTTGTATACAGCTGATCTCCTTTTCTTCAACAGCTGTACACACTTGTTATCATCTTGAACATACTTATGTAACTGGCTGAACACACATATTACACAGCCAAACATACTTCAGTCTAAATTAACACCAACATATCCTCCCTTTAATTCAGACTGGGCCTAAGCCCAAGCGCATTTCTGAATCTGATGAATTGTTTGATGTCCAAAGCTTTTGTAAACCCATCAGCTAGTTGATCACATGACTTGCAATGTTGAATCACAATTGCTTTTTCAGAAACTAATTCTCTTATGAAGTGATACCTTGTATCAATATGCTTGGTTCTTCCTTGATTGATGAAATTCTTTGCAAGATGGACTGTAGACTTGTTATCACAAAAAATAACAGTACTGTTACGACCTAAAGATCGTAGGAGTTCGACTCCCGCCCAGAACCACTAATATACCACATTGACTCACCCAATCACCCCTTTGCAAACGGATTGCCGGCCCGGAGGTCCGAGGCTACATGGGAATGGGCGCACCTCGCAGCGCCCCCTCCCGGCCGAGGCGTGCAACCGCTCTCGCTCGGCCCGCCAAGGGCAGTGCGCTTGGGGAACACCCAGACAGCGCAGCCTGGGATGCTGACAGAGGCACGTGCATATCCCTCCCCGCCAATGGTCCATGATCCGCAACCGAAAAGGTGCACGGCCAGGTCGAACAGCCCACGAACAGGTCGACCTGGCGGGCCCACACAAACCCCGCTGCCTGGGATGGCATCGCCGGACCTTTGATTCATCACGCACGAAAAACAACCTAGTATAAGGACACGACTGACACTAGCGCCGCCCGACCATCTGATAAAGCACCCCCTGGCCACCGCGCCCCCTGACACTTAATGCTTTCGGCCCTGACATCCTGACGAAAGTGCCCCTGGCCGTTGCGCCATCTGACAAAAGCGAGGCAGACACTCCTGTACCTGACATCCCCGTCCGAAGCTTCCGCTGATAGCCGGGGCCAGCTCAGCACGTCGAGTCAGCATGCCAGGTCAGCCCCACCTAATCATCTCCCATCAGGTATAAATACCCCCTCACTTCTTACGGTGAGGGGGTTGGCAAATTCCCTCTCAATCCCATTATTCACATACGAGAGCAAAGGTCATCCATATCTTTGTTCTCCCACCCATAGCTCGTCACGTACGGTCGACACACCCTCAGTCCGACCTGCGTGCCCAGCCCCCGCTTTAAGTCCAGTTACTGACTTAGGCATCGGAGAGGCTAAGGGTTGGACCCCAACCCGGCCTTTCTGACAAGTTGCTCATTGTGCAGGGTAGCTCTCCCCTCGGCCGAGATTCGCCTTCGGCTCCCGCCATCCGATCCTCCTCCTTCGCATCCGGCGGGACTCGACTCCGTGGTCTGCTCCGGCGACGAGTTCAGCCTCTTCACCCCACTAATCGCTTGTCAAAAAGCCTACCTAAATCCTCTTATCAATATAACCACCGTGCCCTTGGTTCCCCATAATACAAATTCATTGTACGCGAGTTCTACCCCGCAACAAGTACCTTCACCTTGATCTTGCATCAGATCTTTTAGAATCCTCTTCATCCATACTACTTGGCATGATGTATAGGACAAGGCCATATATTTAGCTTCTGTTGTGGAGAGAGCAACTGAATTCTGTCTTTTGGTGCCCCATGTGATACATGATTTTCCCAGTAGTAATGTGTATCCTGTCAAACTCCTTCTATCCTCTTAACTGCTTCCCCAAGCACTGTCTGAATATGCTATCAGCTTGCAATCTTCATCTCTGCCATAAAACAAACCAAGTTCTTTGGTTTTTGCAATATATCTCAGTACTCTTTTGGATGCTGTCAGGTGAATCTCATTAGGCTTATGCATAACTCTTGACAATTGATTTACAGCATATGATAGATCTGGTCTTGTGTGTGCCAAATACATCAAACCTCCCACTATACTTCTGAAATGCTTCTCAGTTACTCCAGCAATAGACTCATCTACTACAAGCTTTTCTTTGGCATTGAAAGGGGTTTCCACAAATTTGCAATTTGCCATTTTCAGTCTGTTTAGCATAGATTGAGCATACTTCTGCTGAGACACATGTATTCCATGCTCTGTTTGTTTGATTTCTAGTCCCAAGAAGTAGTGCAGCTTTCCTAAATCACTCATTTCAAATTCATGCTCCATTTGTCTTTTAAATTTATCAAGCCAAGACTCTTCATTGCTGGTATAAATAATGTCATCCACATAAAGACATAAAGCTAGAAAATTACCATTTTCTGACTTGACATAGAGTGTAGCTTCAGATTCACTTCTTGTATAGCCTTGTTTGATCAGGAATTCATGTATTCTTTGATACCATGCTCTGGGTGCTTGCTTCAATCCATACAGGGCTTTGTGAAGTTTATAGACTTTTGAGCTCAGATTTTCTCTAACAAATCCTGGAGGCTGTTTCACATAAATTTCTTCCTGTAATGCACCATTCAAAAATGCTGATTTCACATCCAGCTGTCTAACTTCCCATCCTTTGGAGGTTGAAACTGCAAGTAAGGTTCTTATAGTTTCATATCTGGCAACTGGTGCAAAAGTATCTTCATAATCTTCTCCATAGACTTGAGTGAACCCTCTAGCCACAAGCCTTGCCTTTAGCTTGTTTATGGAGCCATCCGTGTTGTATTTAGTCTTATACAACCACTTAACATCCACTGCCTTCTTTCCTTGTGGTAGCTCACATAAGCTCCATGTTTTGTTCTTCTCAATGGCATTAATCTCCTCTTCCATGGCTGTCCTCCATTCATCTTCAGCACAAGCTTCATTAAAATCTGCAGGTTCTGAAGTAAAACAAGCAAATAGTTCATAAGTCTCATTATAGATATCTCCCAATAATCTTGTTCTCACATTCTGATTTTCACTTGGAGAATTTGAGGAACTGCTGCTGGAACTACTAGCATGTGAACTACTATTTGTAGCATCTAAACTGTCATTTGTTGTATCTGAACTGTGATTTGTGGCACTTGAATTGTGATTTGCATCTGGCTGATCTGCTTCAGTCAATGCATCCACTTCCAACCTGTTGTAGTCTACCACAGTTGGTGCCTTTCCATTCCATTCCCATGCTTCAGTTTCAATGAACTCCACATCTTTGCTAGTAATCACATTTCTTGTATTTGGATCATAAATTTTATAGGCTTTGGATTCAATGCTATAGCCTATAAATATTCCCTTCATGCTTTTATCATCAAGCTTTCCTCTTGCATTGGCAGGTTTCAACACATAAGCTTTGTAACCAAACACCTTCATGTTGGTAACTTTGGGCTTGTCTCCATTCAGTGCTTCATAAGGAGTCTTATTCTTTAAAGCTGAAGTGGGACTTCTGTTAATGACAAATATAGCTGTTGCACATGCTTCTGCCCAAAACTCAAGAGGCATCTTCTTATCCTTCATAGCACTCCTTGCTAACTCCATAATCACTCTGTTCTTCCTTTCAACAACACCATTTTGATGGGGTGTGTAACTTGCTATCAATTGCCTCCTTATGTCATTTTCTTCACAGAAAGCATTAAACTCTCTGCTGCAAAATTCTCCACCTCTATCTGATCTAAGAGTGCCTATTTTGCATGCCAACTTCCCTTCAGCTTCATATTTAAACTTCTTGAAGAAACTCAAGGCTTGAGACTTTTCTGCAAGGAAATAAATCCAGCAGAATCTACTGAAATCATCCACTACTATCATGAAGTATTTTGAACCACCAAGGGAATTAACAGACATTGGGCCACATAGCTCAGTATGAACCAATTCCAATGGTCTTGAGGCTCTCCAATTTGAATGTGAAGGGGCTTTCTTCTTCTGTTGCTTGCCTAAAATACAACCTTCACATTCATGCTTCCCTTTACCTTGCTTTAGTCATGGCAAACCATACACTAGCTTCTTCTCAGATAATTCAACTAAGCCAGCCACATTGAAATGACTAAATCTTTTATGCCAAAGTTCTAATTCATCTTCAATTATGGTGCTTAGAGAGTTGGTAATGTTAGGAGCAGCAAACATAACAGGAAACATCTTGTTATTTGTCATTTTACTCACACAAACAAGTTTCCTCTTCTTTTTATCATATATCCTGCATTGATCTTCATCAAATGTAGCACAAAGGCCATTCTTCACTAATTGACCAACATTTAGCAAATTATGTTTTAGATCAGGCACATACAACACATCTTTAATTGATTTCCTCCCTTCATTGGTAAGCACAACAATATCACCAACTCCTTCTATACTAGCTTTCTTATCATTGCTAAGTCTTACATCTCTAGCATTGATAGGTTCAAAATTGATGAATAAATCTTGCTTACTTGTCATATGATTGCTGCAACCACTATCAAGATACCAAATGAGGGAGTTGTGGACTGGAATATCATCAAATTTTGCCATGAACAAGTTATCAACTTTATGAGCTTCTTCTTCCACATAGTTGACTTGCTCCTTTCCCCTGTTTTCTCTGCTAGCTTGCTCCTTTCCTCTGTTTTCTCTACAATCCTTCTCATAATGTCCATACTTCTGACATTTCCAGCACTTTGGAGCTGTATTATTTCTGAACCAACAGCTTTCAATTTTGTGGCCAGTTCTTCCACAATGAGAGCACCCTTTCATCATGGGTTCTTTGGGCTTATATCTGTTCTGAACTTCTGATCTAGGCTGATACATTTGCTGTCTACCAGCTCTTCCACCTCTCCAATTACTTCTTCCTCTTCCTCCTCTGAAGTTATTTGAGCCATGATTTCTTGCATAACCACCAAAGGGTTTATCATTGCCAACTGGTGTACTTATTGTTACTTTTGAGTGAAAAGCTTGGTTTATTCCTTCATCATCCTTGCCTCTGTTGAGTCTATCCTCATGAGCAGAAAGTGAGGCTAGTAAATCACTTGATGTATAAACAGAGAGATCCTTTGATTCTTCAATTGCTGCTGCTACAAAATCGAATTTTGGTGTCAAGCTTCTTAAAATTTTCTCAACTACCTTTTGCTCAGCAACATCTTCACCCAATGACCTCATTTGATTAACAATAGCTGTGATCCTTGAAAAGAAGTCTTGTATAGATTCGGATGGCTTCATTTTCATATTTTCAAAATCTTTTCTCAAAGTTTGAAGCTTTACATTGATTACCTTTCCTGATCCTTCTTCAAGATATCCCAAGCTTCTTTAGATCTTTCAGCATTCATGATCCTGGGAAAGATGGTTTCATCCACAGCTTGCTGAATCCAGTAGAGAGCTTTAGCGTCCTTCTTGATCTTCTCTTTATGAGCATTCTTCTGAGCTGCTGTGGCTCCATCTGCCAAATCAGTAACACCATCTTCTACATGCTCCCACACATCCTTGGAAATGAAGAAAGCTTTCATCTTGATGCTCCAAAACTGATAGTTGATCTTATTCTCCTTATTGCTCAAGATTGGAAGGTGAGAAGTAGATGACTGATCGGAATCCATGGCTTAATATCAACCTGGGGAGCTCTGATACCACTGTGTTGGATGTGGAGGCAAAGCTCAACACCCAAAGACAGGACCTTTTGAGGGGAGGAGGAGAGAACAAAGGAAAATCCGTGAAAAACAAAGTGTGTAGGAAACAGACACAACTGTGTTCAGTTTACACTATAACTGTGTACATCGTGCTCTTAACTGTGTACACAATGAACTATAACTGTGTTCACAAAACTGTGAACTCAGATTTGAGAGAATGGTGAAGAACGATTTTTCAGGGATTTTTCACACGAATTTCTGGCAAAGCTGAAAAAAATTTTCCTTCTTCTTCTTTGATATTTTTGATGGTTTTTTTCTTAAGGATCAAAGATCTCTCTCTCTCTCTCTCACTCTCTATCTCTCATTTTTAATTACATATACATGACTTTCACATCTACATCCTTACACTGCCCATACCTACAGTCATGCCCTGTCAAGGGCTTACATCAACAGGTACAAATATTTACTACATCAGACAAAAGACAAATCTCAAGGGACTTGTTATGCACACAACTAATCTCCTTTTTCTTAGCAGCTGAACACACTTGTTCACAGCTTGGACACACTTGGCTTTGTGGCTGTACACACTTGTTCACAACATGAACATAATTATCTTGCTTTGTATACAGCTGATCTCCTTTTCTTCAACAGCTGTACACACTTGTTCTCATCTTGAACATACTTATGTAACTGGCTGAACACACATATTACACAGCCAAACATACTTCAGTCTGAATTAACACCAACAAGAGGTACTTATTTTTTCTTTCTTCTTTGACTTAAGCACAATAAGCGTAATTAGCGAAAGCAGGTCCCTGCACGCAAATATCTTAGAAGCAGCACAAATAGTCATTACATTACAATACCAGCGTCCAAAACAAAGCACACACGCAATTTAAGGCCTAGCATGGCCGTACAATCTGCTGAAAGCAAACACACCTGAAAGCAACAATACAAATAATAAAAATGAAATAGAAATGTCTCGCTCTAGCCTTCCGCGGGGAGGATCTCAATGTCTTCGTAGCTCTAATCAGCGGGGTCCACCTCTAAGGTAGGATCCTCAAAAGTAGGGTCCTCGAGGTACTCTGTCTCTGAGCCTAACATATATTTCATCAACACATTGAAATATATGCCAGCGATAAGCTCGGTAAGATATTTAAAGTAATGAACGAAGAACACATATAAAGGACAAAAGAGCGTTAGTACACAGTTATGAAAAATAAGTACAGAAAAGTAAAGTGCGAGCATGCATGGATTTGCAGTTTAAAAGTAAAACAGTTGTAAGTTGGTTATTTGTGCTCGTGATAAGTCCATGTCTGAGCAGGTAATGTTCTCGGGGGTTTACCGTGACGCTTCTTGCCATTCCAACCTGGAAGATGGCCAAGATGCTTGCATCCATTGGTGTGGTTATGGAGGTAGCCGTAAGATATTCAAGCAACAATTACGGACTCAACTACATGAACCAACCCCACCCAAGTGTACTGTCTAGTCATCGACTAAGTTTCACCCCATTTGTATTCGATGGTTTCACCCCATCAGTATTCGATGGTTATCACATATGTGTTTGTAACATACTCGTTTTTCCAAATTAATTTAACTTGTTAGCATGTAGGTAGTAAAAGTAGTCCAATTATATTAAAAGGAAATAAACAAAATGAAACATAATATCTGGCTACCAGAATTTGACAAGCACATTGAAATCAGATTTAGCACTAAGTTTGAACGGCCAGATTTGCAATTCATTTACTAAAAATACTTGCCTTGACGTAGGTGTGGGTGTCCAGATGGTGGTGACGTGAGGAACGTTTTATCTGCATCATAGAATTGTGGTATTAGGTCCATAGTTACTTACTAGTTATAAGACATTAAACTAACATATTATAACATTAACTTGAAGACTAATATTAACTATCAACTTGATTACTAATTTAACTTATCACAAAACGTAATTATAACTTATAGAACTTTAACTTAACTTAATTTAATAATTTAAGTATACTAACTAATTACTTATATTTATAACAACTTAAATAAGAACTTACCTTTATTTATAACTCTAATACACCATCTTTACAAAACTTTATAAAAACTTTATAAAACTAAAACTTATTAACTTATAAATAATAATAATATAACGTAATTATAAAAAACTTATATATAAAAATTCTTAACCTCATTAATCTCTCCCCCTTCTCTTTCTTTCTCTCCCTCTGCCTGACTCTCGTTCCTCTCTCTGTCTCTTTTTCTTTTTTTTTGTTTGAAGAGAGATCGACGGCGAGGGGCAAAGGGCGGCGGATCGGGCTGAGCGGCGACGACAGGGATCTGAGGAGCGTGACGGCAGCTTCCAGGCGGCGGGGCGGCAGATCCAAGGCTCGGTGGCGCAAATCGGGGCGGCGACGGTGGTTCTGAGGAGCATGGCGGCCGAGATACGGCGGATCGAGGGATCGGGGCGGCGATCGATGCGGCAGGCGTTCCGACCTCCGGCGGCGCAGATCACGGCAGCGGCCTGGGCGGCAATTCCACAGCGGATCGGAGTGATCGGCGGCGGGCGGCGATCGATGGCTTGATTCTAGAAATAGGGTTCAAATTTGGGTTCAATTTGATCTCGATTTAGGTTTTGATTTCTGGAGTTTTGATTTCTGGTTTTGTTTTTGGGTTGTATGGAGATGGTGGAGGATGGTTTGTTTGTTGTATGGTTGAAGGGGGATGATGATGGTGGGATGTGTTGGATATGGACAACATGAATACACCCATGAGGGGATGTATGAGGGTATACTGACCTCAGATGTCGCGTGCACGAAAGCGTGCACGAAGGGAACCTTTTCTCGTGTGAAAAGGACCGCTCGATAAGTGGAAAAAGCCACTCGATAAGTGGAAAAAGTCACTTTATAAGTGCATAAAGGCACTTGATAAGTGAATGAAGAAGAGGATAAATGAATGTGCAAATATAGGCTAATAAGCTTATAATTGGTTATTTCCTACAATAACCACCCCTAAAGCCTATAAATAGGACCCAAGGGTAAGGCATTCATGGAACACTTTCCATGCCATAAGTTTGCATAAGGCATCTTATGTTCTTCTTCTCCCTTCCATTAAAATCCTCTTCTAGTTAGAGATTTAGGCGGTGAAACTCTGCTTCGATCCTCCGTGACGAAGAATCGACCGTTGTGGCGAATCCGAGGGCGAAGTTCCGAGATTACGGTGCCGCGTACGCAAGCGTAAGTCTCGACTTTATTATTCGATCCTAACATCCTTGTTTTGTCAGGATCCTACATTAGTATCAGAGCCATACGGGTTCGCCCCGGTCAAACCGCCGTCCCGTCGAACCGATGAACGAGGCGTTGTCTTTTTCACGAATGGGTATTCTACCATTATGGATATGGTAGGAACGCTTTGTGACGGAGAGAACACATCGATTTTTCTTTTCATGTTAGGGTCTTCTGTCATTACGGATATGGCTGGAACTCTCCGTGACGGGAGGAACCGACCGTTCATCTCGTCAAGCTCGCACTCTTCATGGATGCCGAGTCTCCATTCATAGGGAATGTGAACTCTCTTCATGTGGAGCGTGTAGTTTACGAACTTTAAAGTATGTTATTTTTCATTTTTGGCACACGACCATTAGAGAATAACTACTTTCTCGACGAACGGGTGCTTCATCGACGAACGGGTGCTTCATCGAGGAAGAAGATGGTAGTTATTCCCATCGGGGAAGATGACTTTTTGGTGCTTAATCACCATGGCCAAATGGGCTATGAAGGCAATGCACCCCCCCTTCCCATGCGGAGGGGGTTGGCTACGGCCAATAACCACCACGGCCACCCCTCCGGCGGGGTGTGCGGCAACCCCATGCAAAGGGGTGGCCGGCCATGGCCATATGGGCCATGGCCGGCCAAGACCAAAAGGCCAAGGCCGGCCATGGCCAGGCCGGCACTGGCCGCGGCCAGGCCAGGGCCAGGGGGCCCTGGCCAGGCCAGGGCCGGCCCTGGGCGGCCTCGGCCAGGGCCAGAGAGCCCTAGCTGCGGCCAGGCCAGGGCCTGGCCGGCCCTGGCCGGAAGCCAGGGCCCTGCTGGCCCTGGCAGAGGCCAGGGCCGGCGCCCTGGCCTTAGGCCAGGGCCTGGCCGGCCCTGGCAGAGGCCAGGGCCGGCGCCTGGCCGGCCTCGGCCGGGGCAGAGGCCCTGGCCGAGGGGCCAGGGCCCCTGGCCGACCAGGGCAGAGGCCCTTGGCCGGCCTATGGCCAGCCTCGGCCAGGGCAGAGGCCCTGGCCGCCGGGGGGTGCCGGATCCTTGGTCGGCATTGGTCGACCAATCCGGGATTTTTCGTCGACCAATTCAGCCAGAGGCCTTGCCAATGATTTCGGCCCCGGCCACCTGCAAGGCTAGCCCATACGGGGCCAACGACAGTCGTCTGCGGCAAAATTCTCCCATACGGGGGGAAGCGCCTGGATCCATACGGGAGCCGGCGACAATGGCTTGCAGAAAAATCCCCTCAGGGGGAATCCGGCCTTGGCACGGCTACATTCCCGGCAAATGGTCAGGAAGTGCCGAATATTTCACTAGTATCATAAGGGTACTAAGTTGAAATATACATTTTTTGAAAAATACGTTTTCATACATTTTGAAAAATACGTTTTCAAAAAACGCTTTTCCACTACGAAGTACTATAAGAGTAATTTTATTTGATAAAGTGATGGGAAAATGTTGAAAGTTACTCTAAATGGTGATTGGAAACATAGTGACCTTTCCGATTCTAGAGTAACATCTTCAATATTTTTCGAAAGTAACTTATCAAATTATAAATATCATTCCAAGTGGGAGTTGAAATTAGAACTATCCAAATGGGATATTCTATTATCATTTCAAATGGGAATTATATTTTAAGAATTTTCAATGCAATGTTTTTGATCAAACCTTCGGTTTTGTGTCTTTTGCAGCATTTTAAAAGTAAAATGTCTTCCGCTTCAAAGAATATCGTCGCTGAGTTAAACAGAGGTGAAAAATTCAACGGCGATAATTACAAACTTTGGTCCATCAAGATACAATACGTTTTAGAGGAGCAAGAAGTGCTCGAAACTCTAAAGAACGTAATGATTGAACCCGAGTTGGGCACTACGGCCCAACACAGTCGAGACAAGGAAGCTTTTGATGCTTGGTCTCGGAAGAACAAGATAGCTCGCATTACGTTATTAAGCAGTATGGCTGATGACATAATGCGCATCTTCCGAGAGCATGACTTAGCCATGGACATATGGTCCAAGCTTGAGGAAAAGTTTGGTGGCACATCGGTGTCCAAACTTCGCACCTTAACTATAAGATTTGATTCATACAAGAAACGTCCAGATCATTCCATGGGGAAACATCTGCGACATATGGCAAATCTTATCTCAGAGTTAAAGGATGCGGGTCATGTGCTCACTGATGAGAAAAAATCCAAGCAGTCATACGTTCCCTACCAAATGGGTGGGACCAAATGAAGATGCATCTCACTCACAATGAGAGCATCAAGACCTTCAGCGATGTTTCCAAGCACCTCGAATTAGAGGAAGAGCGGCTTGCGGCTGCCAAGCCAAGTGCAGAAGTGCACATGGTTGTTAGTTCCTCACACGGGGGAAAGAAAAGGAAAGATCGTTCGAAGTCTACCAATGTACGTAATAAGCAACTTGAGTCTACCAAGAAACCCAAACATAAGGGTGGGCACAAGAAATGGCACAAGAAGAAAGACTTGAAGAGGATCAAGTGCTTTAAGTGCAACAAGCTCGGTCACTATGCTCGTTCGTGTACGAGTGGAGGCGACGAGGTAACTTGTAATTATACCAGTTACATATGTGTTTCTAGTTCAATATTTCTTGTGGAATCTAATCCATTTTGGATAATTGATTCAGGTGCCACCAACCACATAGCAAGGGACAGACGGTCCTTCGTGGAGTATCACCGGATACCCCAAGGAACGAAGTGGATCTATGTAGGAAACAACACACGTGTTGAAGTGAAAGGCGTTGGGACTTGCAAGCTAGTCTTGGACAACGGCCGCACTCTCCTACTTCATGATGTTCTCTTCGCTCCAGATATTCGAAGGAATATAATATCTGTGGTCGTGTTAATGGGTCTTGGTTATAGCTGGTTTTTTCATGATTGTAAAATGGACTTGTGTTGTAATAATTCCTGTCACGACCCGCTTCCCTAAAATGGAGGCGAGACGTGAAAAGGTCCGCACGGGAGTGGAGCGGTGAAGCCCCAAACCCGATAAGCGTCAATTTAGTATAAGCAGGTCCCTGTAATTGCAATCGAAACAACAATAATAATAATATGAGACGGAAAAGAAACACCAATCCCAAGGGTTGTCCACAAATATTCAACATCACAGAAAAGCCACCAGGCTAAAAGAAAGAGTCTAAGGGCCCAGAACAAGGCCAAACAAAAGCAACAACATAAATAAGTATAGGTGCCACGCACCAATAACAAAACAACTGTCTAACGAAAATAAAGCACAACGGAGACACTAGGACTGGTCCCCAGTGTCCACGTACTCCCCGCCCAACACGGGCTCAAGCTCGGCGTCCGCAAACACCTCACCCTCAGCAAGCAACTCAGGCTCAGGGTCTAACATGCGTCACCCAAAAGAGAAAGGGGCACATGTCAGCAAGTCTAAAAGACTTGAGCAAGGAAACTGAAAGTGACTAACAACCTAGCATTTAAATGTTAAACAATGGCATGGCAGTTGAATATGATGCAACAGTTTAAAAGAGAGACAAGCATGC